>OX465483.1:11976293-12725894 GCA_950022335.1 Eurois occulta
ACAGTTTGTATGCCTAATTGTCTTGGTGGTTTTAGAGTTCCGTAGTCAACAAGGAACCCTTTTAATTTCGCCATGTCTGTCCGTCTGTCCGCAGCTTAGCTCAAAGACTCTTAGTACTAGAAAGCTGTAATTTGGCATGAATATACAGATTAGTTACGCCGACAAAGTGGTAAAATAAAATCTTGAAAAGTATTTTTTTAGGGTATCTCCTGTACACGTAAAGTGCGAATTTGTGTACCTCATAGTGTGGGAACTCATTGGATAAGTCTTTAAAAAATATTGCGAGTTTGCTCAAGGAATACTTCGATTACAGGATTCGTTTGTGACCTAATATTAAGCTTTAAAGTTCTAATTTTTATTAGACTCTAATGTCCCCCCTCTACCAGCTAAACGGTTACGTTTGGGTGTGTGAAAAAATTCACGGTGGTAGTATATAACGAAATTAAAAGAATTAAATATTTACGAGTAATAATCGACCAACTTATAAAATGTATTTACATAACATATTTTCCGAAGCAAAATGTATCGGAGCACAGGTTTTGCAACTGCAAATGTAAGTTTGTTTTTTATTATTACAATAAAAATATTTATCGTTCGGAGGCAAATCAGACCGTAGGAAGTGGACGGAACCCTATATTGTTCGTAGCCCGACACTTGACCGGTTTTTTTCCTATTTCAAGCAAAACCTATAGAATTCTTGTTATAACGATTCTTATTTACACAACTTAGGTAGTCAGATCCTAAGTCTGATTTGAAACGGTGTTTTTCTTATTGCATTTCCATTAAGAATATTAAAATTTAATCTGAGTTAGAAAGCCCCAATACTAAGTAAAGTGAATAGAATATAAGCGCGTCGGTATTCCTCAAAGGCACGTGTATCATTTAAGTGGTGGGTCAAAGATCACAGTTAAATTGTGTTACAATACTGACAGGTTGCTCGAGTATCGTCTCAGAAGACTACAGTTAACCATCTACTTCAATTTACCGAACAACCTGCGTGGGCCGGCAACCAGCTGCTACTAGAATATGTTTGCATTAATTCAGAGAAAAAAGTATAAAAGAAAACATTTTAATTTAATTATAACAAGAATGTCCCATAAAATATAATACTTATTGGACCATAGAACCGACGTTGTACTCGACGTCCATGGATGGCTACGACACTTTTATAAGCGCACATACGAACACCTTATAGCATATTTCGCTAAATAAGAAATACCTCTATCATCGCCTTCCCTTTTACACCCCCAAATGACACTACCGAACGTTCGGAACGCGCGTCTATCAAAAACTATATTTCTCACCTCCAGAACACAAAGGGAAAAATGACGAACATACTCAGCGTAAGCCTCCAAATGTCCCGTAAAAGTATTGAGAGCGAAAAGTCGCTAAATTTGAGGCGTTCTTTGAGGCTTTTTGAGGAAAGCCCCGATGCTGGTGTTATAGGCTATGAGAGGGCGAGGCGGGAGGCTCTATAGGCACTTTACACGCTCTACCGCAGCTAACCTCCGCCCAAATGTAATAACGCCCCGCCAGCGCTCTGTTTCAATTTGGGAACAAATTGAAATTGTTTTTATTTGAATAATATTACTGTACAGTCGCCGTAGTATCCACGAATGGCCAGTTATGACATAACATTATTTTATAACGATATGTTGTTGTTGAAAACGATACTGATCGTAATCTTTGATCGTGGGAGAATTTCGTGTTTCGTAGATAAGAAGGTCTTACATTAAACAGGTAATAATACATTAGCTTATGTGTTTGAAATTTAATCTTTATTTAAATAAGTGGTGCAACATAGTTGTCTGATTGTAAGTATAATCAGCGCACAATGTTCCCACTGATGGGAGGATAGGACAAAGTTGAAAGGGAATGGGCCGTACTTAATCAACCACATGGACCCAGTATGAGTAAGCGAATCCAGGTCAATATTATCTGTCTAGAAAATTGACACATTCTTGTAACAAAACGTAAACATACCACGTGGACAATGGTCTCTCAATACCTATATCAAAAAGCTTCATAGAACGGCTCAAACATAGCAACTTTTAGCTCTAAATACTTCTACAGGACATTTAAGACTGCAACAGTACCAACTAAATTAAAGACACTGACAAGAAAATTCTTAGGCAACAGATGTACGATGTTTAAAACTCCTTGCTACTGATTGGGTTCAAGACATACTGACAGGTCAAATCCCATTGTTACTTCTCCCAAGTCTTTTGTAACAGACGGTAGCATTATTGTTGAAGGTACCCATTTACTCCAAAATAATTACTACAACAAAAAGGAATAGGGACTACACTATTTATTGGTAGGCAGGAGCTGGGGTTCAAAGCCCTTTCGCGAACTCCCCTAGGTAACACTTAATTAGAATGAGCCGGTTTTACTTAGAAATTATCTTACGAACATTTCAGTTGGAGATAGCTAAGCTTCTTCGCATCGATACTTTATCCTTTTAAAGAAAAACCTTGAAAATGTACCTTTCAAATTCGCGTTTATTTCAGCGTTTCAGACCCTTTCTGATTCAAATACAGCGTGTTTTCGTATTCGAGTCTTGTACAAAATAATTCCTATTAATAAAATTATTATAAACGGTGTTCATTGTTACGCAATTCAGGGTGCTTCAGTGGGGATGCGGGGCGCGCGTTGCATCCTTTATCACGGCGCGGGGGAGTGAGGCCGCCGCGGGGCGGAGGGGCTCCGCTGGAAAAATTGCACATAAATATTGAAGCTGCCACTTACACGTGCGCCCACCGAATGTCGTTCGCTTAGTATGGATGTGGTCTTATTTTTTCGACGTTTTTAAAAGGCTTTTTAGTTTTTAGAGCTTTCATACCGGAACGTAGGTAAAACGAGGTGTGGTATGAAAGAAAAAGTGGTAAATGATTGAGTGACAGTTGCCAGGGAAGTATGGAAGAAAAATGACGCGTTGCACCGGCCCCAAGTAATATAGGACAAGGGCAGGAAGATGATGATGATGACGTAGGTGAAACCACAACGAAAGTGGGTATGTGTGGGTATTTTATTTAAGTAATCATAGTTCTGGTCTACTAGGGCTCATCCCTATCTTCATATTTTGAATGTTTTTGCCGTCTCAGCTAAAACTAAGGATAAAGTGTAGGGTTTAGGTCTTTAGAAAAATCTACTGTTCTATGTCAGAATCATGTCAGCTAAACCTTGCACTAATAGGTATGTCTTAGAACATTCCAGGAGTAGGTCCGTAGAAAATAATTTTAATATTTAAAACGCCCGACGAGTATGTTTCTATAAACTGCTATCGCTTTTCTGAAATGAAGGTCATTCTTTTTTCCATTTTATAAAATGAAAACCTACAGCTACATTCTGCTTCCACAACCCCACTTCCAGTGGCACGCTTTCTTTCTTAGTCTGAACTGACTTACGCAGGTGCTGGCTGGTTAAAGCAGCAAGGTCTTAGGTACCAGCACAGGATGGCCATTCACGAATTATGACATCAATCCATCTTCGTTCACAATTCGTTCATCCTTGTCTCACACCTAATCTGATCTGTTTAACCAATTTTGGCACTCAACGTTTTTCATAATTTTCCACCTGGCCTACTTTGGTCTTAATTCTGCGAGATTTTGTATTTTGACCTGTTGGTCAAAATACAAAAAATTAAACATCAGAAAATTAAACATAAGAATATAAATATTGGGACATCACACATTTTTATTTTGAATATTTTTTTAGAATCATCCAATTATTTAGGGTTTACCACAATATTTTTTATTTTATGGTAGCCCCCCATTTTTATGGGAACTTAAAACATACTGTCGAAATGTTTGTGTATACCCGCTAGGTGCACCTTACACCTTCGCTTAATGTTTCAGGGATTGTAGACGTGATATTGTTATTTTAATTACACTAAAAGAGGAAATGCAGAAAATTAAAAATACTCCGCACATTACCTGTAATTACACTCTAGTAATTGCTAGTGTTCCCATGCACAACCAATCAAAGCAAGCGGCTCATAAATATTCTCTTCTATGTATTTGTAACTTGTAAATGCATTCAAGTAGCAAAAACAGCTTGCAGGCAATGTAAGATTACGAAGAAACTATTAATGAGCTTTTTATTGCCTTTTGTAATAATTGGTTATTAAAATCAGACAGTACCGCATCGAGAGGTCCTAGTCACTGATATTGTCTTTGAGTTTCAGGAAAACACAGAAATTTATATTCTTATTGTGTTGTACAAGCTATCAATAATTTTAATTACTGTTTTCTCAATTATCTTATACGACATATGAATGTAATTCTTTAATGTCTATATAAATTGGTACCTTACTGACTAGCCTACCTTTAATTAAATCAAGATAAGTGCGGCAATTTATATATACTGCCAAAAAAAGAAATCCAATTAAATGAGACGTCACTTAAACATTTCACATTTGGTTAAGTATCAAGGAAAATCATTTAGTTATTTATCAATTATTATTATTATTGATGGCCACTGACTATAATATTTAGGCAGAAAGCATTTTGAAGCAGACCAGAATCTCAATATTTAGTTGACGATTAAAATCTTAGCAAAAAAAAATCCGCAGTATCCCGCGGCACATCCATACTAACTCGACGCCGCGGCGCTGCGATGGGAGCCCTCGTTCTTTTTCTTGTAGCAAATTTCGCAACAATCTCACTTATTATGCCACACAAATTTCCGCTCCCCGCCCAACTCCAGACGTGAAATTAAAATTTCCTACTTACCCCCCTTTTTGTATACGATACGAGCCGAATAGCTAAATAAATATTGCTACTTAAGAACCTTTAGTACGCGGGGTACGTTATCTTTTTATGGGGATTTGTACTTATTAGTTTTCCAGCTAAGAAATTGGGGTATTTCTTCTTGATCCGGTGAAGAATTTTAAGGCCCTACTTAGCCGTATTAGAAAGTTGTGGAAACTGAAGCAAAATTATCTGACTTGCCTCATCTTAGTGCAGCTTTTAACTTAAGCCTGCCTCTCCTGCATCCCAAGGGCATGCACACCTCTCAAAATCAATCAAAATCAAAGCGTTTATATCAAGTAGGCCAGTTGCAGGCACTTTTGAATTGTCGAAACAAAGACAACAATGAAATGTAGCTACAGTCCCAGTCACAAGGCATAAAAACTGTGAAAGTACTGTAGTTGTCCATTCCCTAACGTAGATCTCTATGCAGAAGAACGGGCCAGAAACTCCATGGACACTCTTCCGCTTGGTTTTAAGTTTGACGTCCTAGTGATGGGACTTTGTTCTATATTATAAGTACAAGATTTAGACAACCATAAGTTCTGGGGGGTTACTATGACGTCTTAAAGCAGGAGTAATTCCAGTGTGGGAAAGAGACAGAGCCATTTATCTTCCAGCTCTTTAGATCTAGGGCCAATGTGGACTGGTCGTTGGTTTTGCACCAACGACCCGTCTACAGTCCACAGTCGTTTTGTTGGTTATCTTAGTGAACGAAGAAGCCTAACCACTTGTGTACTTGAATATGAAATCTTGACGTCTGCTGTACCTATTGCATACTGAGCTGTTTGTGGTGTTACCACTTCTCAACTCTCCCCTGCAAAACAATTGAATAAGGGATCCTGGACAAATGGTTCTACACACACCACATTAGTCAAGGCGATAGATAAATTACCAGAATATTGAAGTGAAATGAGTACACAGATGCTACCCGCTTTCCTTATTGTGTTATAATTTTTCTTTTTTATCTTCTTTGCCAATTTTTAGAAGTAATTGTATTAGTAATAACTGTATAAAAAGAAAATTGAACCGTGTAAATGAATCTAAGTAGCTATATAATTACTTCCCAGTTTTCAGTGGAGTTTAAAAAAACTTAAAGTCTATTATCACACATTGCTCAAGATCTAAAGGAATTTAGAATTCATGGTATAAATATTTTTCCTCTGCAAACACAGAATAATGCTTTCAACTCATCTTCTGTTGTGGACTTCTGTTCTATTGCTCTTGTGATCTCCTGTCCATCTTGTACCTATGCCATTGTAAATACAGAGTGATTATATTTTGGTGCATTCCTTGACACTGGAATGTTTTGAAGAAATCGGACTTCAAAAGTTGATGGTGGAGAGATTTAAAATTTTCAGTTTGGACCCCAAGTGATCAGGATCAAAATAATTGCAAATAAGTTCTGATAGCACCCATTTCAAGGTATGCACCGATTTACCAATCACCTCAATAATAAGTCTTTAGTTTGAGGTTGAATTTTGAAATTAATTGAAATGATAGAGATTTCTCTCTATCATTTCAATTAATTTCAAAATTCAACTCACAAGGTTTTCCAACTGATGACGATTATAATAGACGATTTTTTTTTCTGTTCCAGGTGATGATGACTGCTTCCGGGGTGAGTACAAAATTTATAGTTCTTCAAGGCCAATAAAGCTTATTAGAGACCTGTTATTGGCTTGAAACACCCGTCTTTCCATAGTTCCAGTGTATAACAACTGTTGCTGACAATTCTTTGGATACTGTTATGTGCTATGGTGGGTGGTCTTTAGTATGATTTTAAGGGCATATTTTGCTTAAAGCGAAACGGTGGTCTTCGAAGAAAAAACAAAAAAAAAACGTGGTAAATGAGTTCAGCAAGTGCGTTTAAATTTACATTAAATGTGTGTATGTGTGTGGCGGTCGAAATTTTCATTTTTCAAACCGATTCCAAATGATTTTACGAAAAAACTGTGAAAATTGGCCTGAAGACAGCAAAAATTTCTGAAAATGATCCAGCAAGAATTATAGAACTGGAGCGCCGTAAAAAACTGATAGCCGTTTAACATAAAACATGGCCCACAATTACACCACAACTGAGCATAAGTGGTACATTTGTCACATTGATGGCTGTTTCATTGAGACAAAGCAAGTTTATATCGAATTTAAAAGCGTTGGATCTATAAACTGGTCGTTAAATCTCACAAGCGATAGTTGTAAATTTTCCAAAGACTTCGGAACACTTTTACGATGGACGTTGCTCCGCCCACCGGCGACTTTGAAGCTTGCAATATAGAGGTTTCCGTACACCGATACATCTATAAAATAAGGGTGATTGCACCAACGCTCGTGTTCCTTTTAGGGAACTTGCCTTTTAAGGTACATATTCCTTATAAGTGCAAAGTCTTGAACTAGGACTTAGACTATATAATATTTTTTGTCTTTGTTAGTAGGTACTGATTTGAAAGCCAAGTTGATTATTCAAATTTCGGTGTGCTCTAATTTTTGTAACATTGTTAGAATAACAGATGTTTTTCAACAAGTTAAGATAATTTGTTTTTTTTTTTTATAATAGAATTGATATAAATATTACTGAAAAAACCTGGCACCTGCAGTTTTGATCCATTTTCAGATCAAAACCATATAACCCTAAAATTTTCAGTGTAACATGTTTTATTTCAGTTAAAATATTACCTACTAGCACTTCACCCGCGTCTTCGTCCTCAAAATTGTGACAAATATAATTTATACCAATAGTACCTATAGCTTTCTGCCAGTGGTGGTGGTGGTGGTGGTTTATTTTCAGAATACACCTACCACTGCTTGTCTCTGCATCACCCAAAGGTTGACTGGTAGAAAATGCCTATGGCATTAAGTCCGCCTCTGTACTTTGTGCTTGAAGTGTTAAATAAATAAATAAGGATTTTTTAGAATTTGATCATTATTACCCCCTACATATAAACTAACAAACAAATTTTACCTCTTTAAATTAGTGTAGATTGTAAATCAATGAATCGATCTAATTGTTTCTACACAAAAGTATTTAATTTCTGAAAAGGACTCATTATGCTCCCTATCAGTGACTGTTACAGTAGTTCAGTTGTAGCCTTACTTATATGAGACCATCCTAAGGCGGTCAGTCATCAAGCTGGTAGGTCTTCTTATTGATTACCGTTACAGGTTTCCAATAAGGAACAATATGACTGGCTTTCAATAACAAGCTAATTGGAATTGTAGTCAGAAGTGCTAATTAGTTTAGTTTTATTACGACCGTTATAGTCATTGCACATTGTTTTACGAGAAGGTGACTACTGGGTAAGTACCTAGGTATACCAATAAGTACCTAAGTATTGTTGACGCAAATGTAATTCTTATTAGATAAGTATCATGTGCGTATTGCACATGATACTGCATTACCAATAACGATTGACGTGATTTGAGAAAATAACTCAGATTAAAAAAGCGACTTTTAACCGACTTCAAAAAGGAGGAGATTCTCACGTCGTCTGAATATACTACCGCGCTCACTGACGGTCGACCATTTTTCAACCTTATTGCTCAGGGCACAAGGGTTAAAAGTCGACCGTCAGTATCCGCGGTACCTAGTACTTATATACAGATACACTGTCTTGACGTGGAACGAATTTCTCCAATGTTTCTGAACCCGTTCAGCACATCTAAACTGCGTTCAACAGTCAGCCGTCAGTATCAATGTTCCGTAGCAATTATGACACTGATAATGCTTAAACGTGGTTTATTGGTTCAATTCCTCCTCAGGAGGGTCCCTGACTTAAGAATTACCTCTAGGTCATCATCTGCCTAGATTCTTTCCAACTACTTTGAGGTAGGCTTCCAGTTTAACTGAATGCAGCTGAATATCAGTATTTTACATGGAACAACAGCCTATCTGACCTCCACAACTCAGTGCTGGGTAATACGATACCCCTTGGTAAGACTGGTTGTCAGACTTTCGGGCCATTGAGTACTTAACCGGGACCTACGGCTTAACGTGTTTTCCGAGGCACGGAGTAAGCTAGTATGTAATGGGTGGTCACCCATCCATGAACCAACCTAGGCAAGCGCGGCTTAACCTGAAGATCGACCCCGAGCGGCTGTTATTAATTGGCCACGAGCTCCTCCGACTTAAGAATTATAGGTCATGGATTCAAACTAAGGCAGGCGAGCTACTTTCAGTAATTTATTGCATCACCAGTGCTCTCGAAACTGTGAAGGAAAACATTGAGAGGAAACCAGCATGTTCTAGAACCAAAAGTTCTAAGAAATGGGACATTGTGGTTGATTATGGCGCACTGCCTCTCTCAGTAGCACTAGTAAGACTGTCCTAGCACTCCAGCTGTGGGAAGTACCGATACTTATGGAGCTCTAACAACTGATGTAAGAAGCATTATTGACACAATCCAGTGGACTGTGTGTTCATGCCCTTCTAAAAATAATTTCACCTTGTATAAAAATATGTCAATATTACAATGTAAAGGTTGTTGTTTTTTTTTCAACAAAAAAAAAACTAATTTTGCTGTAGACATGAAAATGGAGAGACTGCCACGTTATTTTCTATTTATAATTTCTGAGTAACTTGGAAAGTGTAAATAAAGATTTTATGTTTTGTAACTGAACTTCTTTGTTTAACATTTTCAATAAATATGTGTAAAGAAACAATAATCAAACTAGCAGTAGTGGCTTTATTCTTATTCACTCATCAAAGAGATTGAGGTCGTCTATCAATTTTATTTATTGTCTTTTTTTACAATATTATTTATATGCCTCGTGCACACTTTTCTATTTTCAGAATACTATATCCGCAATCATAAAAAAATATTGCATAAGTACAAGATGGTAATTTACAAACTTGATCATTTTCTACTTAAAATTTATCGCAATACAAAAGCGATATCTACTTGTCAAAACAATTTATCTACGCAAAATGTAAAATGTAACGGTCTAAAGAGTTTCCTCCTGCGGACTGATACATTAAACTGTCATTAACCTCATTAAAAATCAATAAAAAAATTGCTCATATCGCGAAATAAACGGCTTTAAGTGGCCATATCATGCATTCCATACGTTTACGGCGAAAACATCACAATAACAACATAAAACCTATACTTATGCAATGTTCTACTGCCTCACAGTCGTACCACCGACCTGATAAAGCTGAAAAGGCAACTTAAGCCTATAAAAACCATGCACTAAACACGTTTAACAATCAAAACTGTAACAAATAAATAAACTTCTCAGGCAATAAACGGTTTTATTTTAACTGTCGTAAAGTTTGTTATTGCACATGTGCTCGGTGTAGTTACGACCAATACGTATGAATGAAACGTGCGACAGAGAAAGGAACACTCAAAGAAACGAGATGGATAGTACCCGTCCGTCCACGTGGCCGGCGTAACGCAATCTAGAGCAATTCATGTTTTGAAATAAATATATTTGTCTTTTGAAATTTTGATTTCTGTAATTGGTAATTTAAATAAATAATTGTAATGCCAAGAAAATACTTGTACGACATAAAAACAACTGGCTTTAACTAGAAAACAATAATTATACATACCTAACAAAAATAGTAACAAAATCAAATAATATAAACTAGTCGTTAAAAATATTCATTTAAAATGTATTAAAGCCATGAAACGAAGAGCATATTTCGTAACCTGTAACAACTTGAGACTATAAAATAATACACAACTGTTTTTAAACTATGAACCTAATACTGAAACAATAAAAACAAACAGTAGTAGAACTTTTTCATGTTTTTCTACACCAATAAAAAATATGTCGGTATCTAACTGTCACTATTGCATTTCATTGTGTCACATTTTTAAGTCATGCAGGAAGTTTAAATTTAATTTTCAAGAAAAAAAAAATATATTAAAAACAAACAAAATTTTACAGGTTTGGGAAATAATTCTACACTGTAAAATTTTATGGAGTATCAGATAATTACAAAAAATTATGTTTAATATTAAAAGTAATGTTGCAATTCTGTTTAAAGCCATTCAATTTGACAGCTAGAAGTGCCGGAATGGTTTGTGATTGGCGGTGAATGTTCTGCACCGGATCACTATTGGTGTAGACGAGGTCGGTGCGGAGGTGCGGGGCGCCCGGCGCCATTACGAACAATGGCCGTCGGAATGGTCGTTAGCGAATAGCTTTTATCTCTTTCTAATATAAGCCACGCAGGTAGGAATTAATGAGACGGAGAGGGTTCTGGCGGGTCGCCCCCGATCATCGTTGCGTCTCGCTCGCTCGCACGTGGCGTGTTTCGCTGTCTCGAGCGCGGCGCGCGGCAGCGGTAACGCTCGCCACGACGGGGAATTCGGAGTCGTAGAGCCTCATACGCGGGTCATAAACGATCCGCGGCCATAGTAGAGGTGCACGCGCGAGAATCGATCCGAATCGCCGGCGATAAACGCATCTCCCGCGAGGCGATCGTCGCGCGCCGCGTCGCCGCCGAGCGATGAGTTCCAAGTTCATCATCGATAGCATGCTCCCGAAATACCACCAGCAGTTCCACCACCAGAATTTGTTCGCGGGTGCTGGGGCGTCGCCTATAGAGGCGTCGCTGTCATCTTCCCTGTCGTCGTCTCTGTCGACGTCGCTGTCAAGTTCGCTGTCTGGCGGGCTGGGAGCGGCAGCGCTGGGGGCAGGCTCGCCGGGCGCCGGCAGCCCGCAGCGGTCCTCGTCCTCGTCCTCGGCATCGCCGGGCGCGCCGGCGAGGATGTATCCTTACGTGTCGCATCACCAGCAGTTCGGGGGTTCTGTGCCGTTCTCTGCTGGTGGCGGTTTGTCCGCGGCGGATGACAAGAGTTGTCGGTACCCGACGGCTGTGGGAGGAGACCCGATGGTGAACTACGCGCTGGGCCAGCACAACGGCGGAGCGGCGGTGTCAGCGGCTTCAGCCAGCATGGCGGCCGCTGCACAGTTCTATCATCAAGCTGCGGCTTCTGCGGCCTCGGCAGCGTCCGCCGCCACCGTGGACGCCATGGGAGCGGCCTGCTCGCAGCCAGGCTCTGCCCAGCCTCTGCCAGACATACCGCGGTACCCCTGGATGTCCATCACTGGTAAATTTTTTACTCCTTCACTGCATGACAGTTTGCGATGTTGGCGTTCCTGAAACAATTGTTACGAATTAGTTTTTGTGTTGCTTATATATCAAAGCCAAAGATAAGTCTCATTATTTTATAGGAAGTCTTATCAGACCGCTGTGTACTTAGCAATTAGATGGCTTCAATGTATTCGTTTAGTACCTATGTAGGTGTTGATTCTAGTCTAAAATTGACAATTTATTGTTGATTTTATGCTGTATTTATTTCACCATTTTTGGTCCGCTTTTACCGTTTTAAGTAGCTCATGAATTTAAATATTTGTTTTATTGTAATACTTTCAGTTTGCCTATTATTATATTTTTATTTATTTATATCAATTAACCCTACGTATAAACAAAACACCGGTATATAAATAAAAAAAGGAATTAGCACTCATTTATTTGGTCTTCCAATTAGAAGTAGTCAGTTATCTATTTTTGTAAATTAT
Organism: Eurois occulta; assembly: GCA_950022335.1. Classification (NCBI taxonomy): domain Eukaryota; kingdom Metazoa; phylum Arthropoda; class Insecta; order Lepidoptera; family Noctuidae; genus Eurois; species Eurois occulta. The sequence goes on from OX465483.1 coordinate 11,988,581, forward strand.
ACCCATTCTAAGAGGATTTTAGCACTTATTTAACAATAAAATAATTCAAACAGTGCAATATAAACGCGATAAAACTGACCATTATTATTTTTATTGTCAATGAATCACAATAAGTATCCTTTATGGGTACATAACAATTTGGGTAAAACTTTAGCAGCTCCTTTATTCTGAATAGCATAAAGTTAATTCAGATCACATGTAATTTGTTTTGTTGAATATATAGAAGGTAATTAAAGAAAGTATAAGGGTCTTTTGGTATAAACAGACTATAAAACAATAAGTAAAGGTCGTAAATATGCGCGGGCGCTTCGGTTCGGTTGGTGCTCTCTCGGCTACATTCGGCCGTCGGTCGCCGTCGCTCGGACCGCCCATTCCCGCCGTCGGCTATGGGCGGGACTTTAGCTTACAAAGTTTACATAGAACTTCATTTAATACCTAAAACTTATTTTTAAATGCAAAATATTTTATGGCGTTTTCATTACTGTTTTGGTAATTAAAATAATGGTTATGAATAAGTATGCCTCATAAATTAATTATTTTAATCAAATTCGCAATCATTATAAAATGTTTAATTACCAATTGCTTTATAACGGGTTAGTACTTAAAGCATTTAACGAAATATTTCAAATATCTTCTTATTTACTGAGTTACCTCATACCGTTTTAGCGTGTATCGCTCTAGCTAATAATTAACCAATTAAAATTGGCTGAGCATTGGATAAATACCAATCACAATAAATTAAAGTAACTACCTGTTCTAAAAGTAGCAAACTAATAGCTAAATTGGCATTAAAAAGGTATTCTAAAAGCAAATGCATTAAAATATTTGACGGATAAGTAGCAAAACACATTTTCAAATTCCGTAGCTGACTTTAAAAATGCTGAAACATAGCCGGAAAATGAGAGTACTAGGTCAGAATGTTCAGTACCTACCTACCTACCTACGAATTTAGAGTATAAAAGCATTAACTCTTGTGGGGTCTACTTAGTACTCAAAAAAGGCGAACGATTACAGACTTAAAGTGCCTGTACGTTTAGCATACAATAGCGCGATTATTTTTATTTGCAGTTTTATTATCTAGTAATCAATCTTCCGTGGTTATTACGGGGTTAAATATCGCATTCAAATGGATTGAATGATTTAAATGGTTTAATTGATTTTTTCGATTGGAGGTTGGTACTGAAGAATGTACTTAGATATGATTGACATTACTAAGCACACACTTAACTACTTACAATTGTATTAAATAAAAAATATTTTAGTAAGTAAAGTCAAGTCAAATAAATAATGTAATAAACAAGTAATAAATACATAATTTTACAAATTTATTAAACAAATAGTTCCTACTGTTTCAATGCATTGTTCTAAAGACATTATAATTATTATCTATTGTATTTAAATTGATTTTAAGTATTATTCAAATGGATTGAATGAATGAAATGGTTTAATCGATTTTTTGGATTGGTGGTTCGTACTCAAGATTAAATTTAGATATTATTGATATAACTAAGCACAAACTTAACTACTTAATTGGGATTAAATAAATAAAAAATGTAGTAAGATATTAAAATTTGTAATAAGTAAGTAAAATTGGAAGACCTGTGCCATCTGCCAACCCGCACTGGGCCCGCGTGGTGGATTAAAGCCCATTCCCTCTCATAGAGAGGAGGCCGTGTGTCCCAGCAGTGGGAACATTATAGCCTGATTATGCTTATGCTTATATGCAATGGTGTCTAACGAGGCATCTTTACTAACAAAAAATAAATAAACTATTATAAAAGTAACTTAAAAAATTCATAAGTAGGTAGATAAACGGTGAAGTACTAAGTTGTTTTCCAACAAATTATATGTTATTACCTGGTCAATTATATCTTGAAGTAATTAATTATTATAATATTAGGGGGTAGTAAGAAATTGACGATTTGTAGGGACAATTTCGTGAAAAGTGATATTTCCATACTAACATTTTTTTTTATTTTTCTTGGACACGTCTGATCCGATTATGTATGATGCAAATGCAATAGATAGTTGTGTGTAGGTAGTGTAATAGTTAGAGTGAAAAAAGCTGCGTTGCACAGCGTATCTTAGATTCTCAAAACATAGTCTATGATAAAATATACCTAAGTATCTACTTGAAGTGGTGAAACCGACGGCACATTAAAACAGGTGAAACACATTTTCTTCTTAGGTAATATGTAACTACTACTTAGTACGGTTTTTAAACTCTAAAAGGTACTTACGTCATTTAACAAATAAGTAATCCAATAAAAACGGAATTAGGAAAAAATATATATTTATCTAGGTATAGGTTAGGTTAAGTTAGGTTAGGTTTATAAGCAGAACAAAATATGAGAAAAAACGACAATTTCATAGTAGGTACCTATTATTATTAATAAAATAAATTATTCGTATGTAGGTAAGTAGTTCGCACTACTTTTGCGGTATTTTAACGAAACAATACCTCATTGCTATTAAGCTAATTTACATTCAGTAAAAACTGCACTTTGTAACAAAAAAAAAACGAAATGACACGATTTACACAGCATAATGCCAGTTCAGCACATAATTACAGTCAGATCTAAATTAAGTCACATGAAAAAGTTAAACACAAATGTTGGTCAAGTGCGAAACGTGTTATAGTTTACTATTTATTGATTTTTAGTTTTTAATACGATATTAAAACATTTATTTAGCTAAGTATTATATTTCACATTTGAATAACTTATTGGTAAAGCAGGTATTTTAAAATTATAACATTTCTTAGTAGGTGTCTAGGTACGACCTACAAGGAAACAAGAAATTAACAAATAAATCAATTTAAAATAGTCCAGAAAAAATGGCACATTATATAAAATTAAAATCATACTAATTGCCAAATTAAGGATCAATAAATTATGTTTTATTGCTTTATCGTTTAAAAATAAAGAACAAACATACAGGCTGTCAAACAGGTAAACTCAAAAATTAAACTATTAATTAAATAAATAGTTCACAATAACGTTCTTAATGAATGTCACATTGAAAGATAATTTTGTAGGGTTTTTAAAATTTATTAGATTTATTAATAAATTAATTCATATTATCTATTATATAGGTATTATTTCCGTCTTACTGTTTCCAATTGTCGATATATTATCCAATTTAAATATTATAGATAAGCCAGTAAATATTTATTTATTGCTAGCTACTATATCTACAATACCTATCCAATTATGACCTTCATTTAACACAATATGGTCTCAGTATAAATCAATTAGGGCCATAACAGACATAATTTTGATTTGCCTTTGTATTTATTTACATGCCTAATCAGGCAAGTAGCTGGGTACGTACTTTTTAGAGTTCTGTAGACAAGGAAATAGAAACCAATTTGTAATGAAACAGCAAAACTTACTGTAGAGTAAATATTTGAATGCTCATCAACAACTTTCAGAATAATTGTTAGAACAATCATTTTTTTTTTGATATTTGAAGCATATTTGAGTTATGAGTTTTTTTAACAATACTTAACTTTTTAATTTAGTACAAACAATCTGGTAAAACTTGTATAAAAGTAAGAACAGAGCAGAGTCTGTACTTGACTATCATAATTCTTATCAAGCTAACTTATAAAAACAAAGGTAATTATAGAACTCAAAAAAACATTTACTTTGATAAACTGAATCATAATTATGCCAAAAAAATCGCTCGTATACCTAAATAACTCAGACCACGACACAGATAATAGGATATGTGTGAATCAAACTTTTTTGTATCTAGCACTGAATTAACGTTCTTGGCACTGGCTGACGCATACAGTTGTCATGCGAAAAAAAAAGTTATCAAAGCCAATGGAACGTCATAACAGCCTCGTAGATCACTGAGATTATATGAAATAGCCTATAATCATCTTGTTTTTGTTTAGCAATGGACTATTTTCGTGATTTGTCGGCAATGTTGGCATATAAAAATGTCCGGGCTGATGTAGGTGAAAATTCGTCTCGGGAAGACAAAAATAACGTGGCAGGTGCTTGCGCGCGCGCACACAAAATTAAAATGGCGGACTTGTCAGTAGCCGACAGTTATACGTCGTAACGCGCAACATTATACAACAATTTGACAGAATAAGAGCGTATTACGTTCAAACACTACGCGAGTGTTAGTTTGAATGAACTCTAGTGCGATTCAATGTGTCTTGTTTTTAACATTCTAGTGCTGAATGGAAAACTAAACATGTGCAGCTACAATTCACTTTTTCTCAAACTTTTTTGATGTTTCAATTAAAACGCTAACCTAGATAAAATAATTACATTTCCTATAAAACATCACTTTATCCTACATAAAATATTTCAGAAGTCAAAGTAAAACAATACTTCTCAAGTTTCAACAAAATATCAATTCAAAAAGCTACGTGTCATTTTAAACTTAAAACGCAACTCGCACTTGACAGTAAACATTGTGTACCGCGGAAAAGAAGAGCGCCAGTCACATGTGTGCGGCGCGCAGAGCGCATGCGCCGAACAAATATGGCCGGCATTTACAGCCAATCGGAGCGCGCCGTGAGCAATCGGAACCCACATGCCATCAAAAGCCCTTTATACTATTGATTGCTATTTGTAGCACGTTATTAATTAAATTGTTAATGCCGTATTGTTCACACAAACTATTATATAATTACGTGCTCACTACATTTGTTTATTAGGCAAAACAATTTACGTTGATTATAATCTTTCAAAGAATTCTGATTCACTTGCGCATTATTTACGACCTTCTACTCTGTTGCAGCGTTTCCAAAAAACAATAAAAAAACGTTCAAGTTGAAAAATAACATCATTATCTCTCCTCAATGAAATATGGGACTGATACAAACAGAACTCTTAACCTTTTCCATTTCAGGGTTACACCGCCTTTCGAAAGTTTCGACAGTCGATTTTTAAATTCTGGATTGGAAACCGAAAGCCTGTTGTTATCTCGGAATGAGTTGGGAATTTTCAAGTATCGATATACTGCGTTCGATTCGTATAATCAATTTTTTTTTACGCATTCGCGGTGTAATTGACGACTGCACTCAATCGAGACAATTTAAATGTTTCCGATAGGTAAAACTCGTTAAATTTAAACGTTGCTAAAACCGGAGTAGCTCCGCATGCGTGCTTAATTGGACGTAAATTTATTTGTGAGTCGTTATATTTGTGATGTTGATAGCTAAGACAATTTTAAAATAATGTTTTTGTCTACCTACAGCAATTTTATTAGCTTCTCAGTCAGCTGTAATTTTTGTATTTTGATGAAATGCCAGAAAAATTTAATAGGATTGTAATCCAGATTGTAGGCCACTTTTTATAATAATGTAAGTTATATTTATACAATAATATCACATCATTATTATAAGAAACAATGTCATTGACGATCAATGTTAATGATGTTTTTGTTGATTTCTAGATTGTGATGACTAACAAAGAGCCAAATAATACCTAAACCTATCAAATAGATGGAGCAGAACTTAAAATGCGTTATTCTAATGTGTTATGCTATGCTTCTGTTTTTTGACCGTCAATTTTAATGTTGCTGTCAATGTTTCAGTTGGCATATGTACCTACTTTGAATAAAAAAAAAATATTGAGATAGTTATAAGTAGTTATTATTAGACCAAATTAAATACACATTCTGTATATTCTACTATTTTGAAGGTTGTTAAAAGTTTTAGCATGTCATCTATAAATAGGTGCATCATCTCAAAATAACGTCTTACTCAAAAGATTGATTATATTAAAGAAATCAGCAGATATGATTCACTGTAGAAGATTCCGACATTAGAGTAACTCCTCAATAAGTAGTTATAGGTATTTGCAATTAACTCTGCAACATTGTTGTTAATCGTAGCGCTCAATAAAAACTAAATAATAGCTTTAATTGATAAAGCGTCATTAAAAATGTTTTACTCGTAATTTAGATTCACGATAAAGTGTAATTAACAGTCAATTGTTCTAACCGTTGACAGTGGCTCTACATGAGCAATGTTGCTGTGAAAATCTACTATGTGGTTCACTATAAAAAAATTATGACTACTTTATCCATTGAACTGTACAATTAAACCTGTCTTTTCCCATTTAGGTACAGTATAAGGTTTCAGGATTGTTCTAGTTTTATAGTACCTCTGCAAAAAAAATTAAATTATAACTATTCAAGAGACATCGATTTCCCTTCAAATGAAAAATGAACATATAATAATATATAGACTTTTATAAGCATTCCCATTTTTCTGTGTGGCTTTTTTATTATATTTTCAGGAAAACTTTCAAAGTAGGTCTTTAATAACCAATTTTTTTACTTCTGCATCCCGTATAAGTAGTTTTAGTAGCAGATTCTTTTGTTTTATAAAAATTGTAAAGGTGTTTCTTTACATATTTTTTTTTTTTTAAGTACATTCATCTTGATTTCATTTAAATTCAAGAAGCTTACTGTATAATGTTTTAGCGACATGTATTACATGTTTTTTTTGTGTAATTCCTATAGGCTTGAATCGTTGTGCATGCGACTTGGCCGAAACAAAGAACTTCAATACGATTGATAATAGATTTTCCATTTCCAGATTGGATGAGCCCCTTCGATCGGGTCGTCTGCGGTGAGTTCAATGGTATTTATCGTTTCAAATTTATTTTCTTTTAGTTTTAAGTACCTTTATTTAGTTTAGGTGTAGGAATCTTAACACACATTCGACTAAATAACGCTTTTAACGGCTATTATCGCCGTTCAAATTCTTTGGAACTGAAAACTGTGAAATATTTATGGCCCTTAATGGCAGAACTTTTAAAACCACTTGCGATAGTGACACAATTTAGTGCAGAATGTTCTAAAATAAATCGTGAAAATGTTCTACTATATTGTTTTGAGTAAAACAATGTCTCTTAGATATAGTAGAGCTGATTAATGACTTTGTGGAAAATATAGTTTGTGGTTTTTTTTAATAGGGAATGTTTTTTGTTCGAAACTGGGTCGCGTGATAGTCAAAACATTATTGGTTATAGTCACAACATTGGGCTCTAAGCTTTCAAACATTTTTCAGTTCTTATTTAGAAAATAGAAATACCCACTGACTAAAAACGTCGTCAATGCATAAGTAGTCATCATAGCATTTTTGTCGAATGTGTGTAATGATTCATATTAAAAATATCCTTTCAAGGCTGTCGTAAAATTATGTTGCAATTATTCATTTGATATGGCTTTGTGGAGTTATTGCAATCAGACCTTTTTAAATGACAAAATAATTGACTTGTTTTTTTATTTTTATTTACGGTGTTAAAGTTGAATGAACTAACTACATATTTTTAAATGACTGCATTGTCTGCATCACAAAATTACAAAACAATAACATCAAAGGTGCATTTCGACTAACCCTAAAATGCTACCTGTATTTTGCATCATGTATCACGTTTCTTTTCGGCTCTTTTTGCGAAAAAATCTCTCCGTTATTGTATTTTTTACTATTGACAGCTCTAACAATTGCAAATCTATTGTTCTATTGCAAAAAAGTGTCGAAAAGGGTTTAAAAGGTTCGCAATAAACACAAACTTTCTCCAAGAACAAAAGCTTTAATAGTGGGTCAATATTATGCAACCAACCATTAAGGTACAAAAATGGTCAGGGACCTTCAGATCTGGGTAACTCTGTTCCGTACAGATAAGCCGCACAATTATTTCCCTTAGCCGTTTTCCTTTCATATTTATAACGCGGGCGTATTTTCCTCCCAAAAGTAATATAAATAAGCAAGCCGGGAGCACCCGAGTAGCATTTAAATCCCCCATCTTTAATAACTATAACAATACATTTTTAGTTGATGGCAACATCCCGGTCCTTCAAACGCAATCTTGTAACGGAGCGTGTTTTGTAAACGATTCACCATTTTTGCCTACAGAATAAACTTTGTTCTTGTTTGTAAAATATTACATTATCTTGTATCAGTATTGCACTGACGCATTGCACGGTTTTGGTTTTACATGGGTAAGTACAATGCGACTCACGGAACCATAAAAATCAGGACCAACAGACAAGCTACTTTCACCATTTTTTGCAAGTTTATTGAAAAATCTAAACAAAGGGTTCACGGCAATAGGCTTGTGCAAATTCTCGTTTTTGTTGTAAACAGCAATCCTTTGTGCTTACAAGATGTTTACAAATAAGGTATAAGTCAAAGGGTTTTAAATCACGGCGTCGAAAGCTTTTAAAACAAGCTTAGAAAGGGGTCCATTGTTTTGTTGGCACGCCCGCAAATTGCTTTATTACGGACGCTTTGCGGCTGTTGTGCGAAAGTCGATATCGCCAAAATCGTAGTCAAAACATCGTTTGTTATCATACGGTGTTCACAGGCCAGAAGTAAGGGCCGAACCCGAACTTGCCACAATAAACATAACCATGACGTTTGCACGCGTTTATCTTGCATTCTTGAAAGAGTCGTGAACATTATGTTCATCTTCAAGCATAAATCTATCACTTTACCAGTTCATTTTACATCCGTTTATGCGATTGAGAAAGTGCGCTCTCAACACAATTTTATCATCAGTAGGTAGTATAAAATACAAACAGTGCATCAACGTGAAAAATGGATAATCATAACACTTACGGAGTATATAAAAAGGAGTTTTATTGCGTCATAACAATTAAGGCTTAATCACTGTCAATCGTAACTCCACCGTTATAAAGTGATTGACGCTAGTGTTGTAAAAAAAGTTTGTCCGCGAACAATAACTGTTGAGAATTGACCATAAAGTGGCGACCTTGTGGCAATAAAAATTTAACGAGCCAAGCCCGTGGCGTAGTGTAGTACAAACACATTGTCAGATTCGTGAACGTGACTGTCATAGAAACAGCTGGGCCCACATCTGGGTATCGCCTCAGCGACGGACACACACACTTTTATACGTCATTAAAAAAGCAAAGAGTTGGGGAAACAACGATTGATTTATACACGCCATTTAATATCTTCTTCACGTAAGCTCGTTTGGTAAAACCAATCGAAGATTTATTGTTTTAGTTTTTCTAATATTTGATTTACAATCGACTAGCGTAGTTGTATTTTAACGTCTCAGCACTTAACTGTATAATAACTTCGTCTGAAGTAATTCGATGCGATAGTTATAGACGAGTATTTTAATATGAGCAGCGGACGTTTATGGGTTGTAGGCGCCAAAGTATTTTAGACGGAAATTAATTTCCATAATGGTCTATTTGACCACCAAGTCGCGTTGTAGTGTTGCGCATTGCTAATGCGTAGATGCACGAGCACGACTCAACCGTCGCGTCGCCAAATAAGTTAACTCTGCACACTGTACACGCATAATATTGTAGATACCGAAGCCTTATTCTGTTATCTCTGGGCTGACTCTACTGTGTTGATATTTTAAGGCATGCTTTTTAACGTTAAGATGTCTTATTTTGAAATTGTTTTCACTGAAAATATGGAGGGCGTCAAGTTATTAAGCAATGTAAGGGACATAATGTTTTCTTGTTTGCTTTATTCGTCGTTTAACCACTTTTTGGACAATTTAATTTACCGCTGTTAAGGTCAACAGGTTTTTATAATTAATAAATGTAAATAATTGCATGCGATATTGTCTGTGAAATGATCTGTTTGATAGTTGTAATTCATTATGATCCGCATCAGAAAACGTTTTAATTAAAACTAAATATCATTGAGAATATTTCAGAGAGAGAAAAAAACATAATTTACTAGATGGCATGCTACCATAAATTCTGAAACAAAAAATATCAAAGAATGGTCTTTTAATATTTTTATCTGACTAAATATCTTTGAGACAAGTTTGTATTTATATTATAATTTTTTATTTCAAGTTCGTTCAATAAATAATGTCAATGTCATACTTGTATCTTGAACATGGTTCGCGTAGTGCGCTTACTCACAGTCTCACACAGTATCAAATGCCTATTCATTAGTCGAACAAGACAATTGAGCGCTTGCGCCTATTTTACAACCCAAGGTTGTATTTGTTGATGCTGCTACGCATTGCGTAACATACTATTTTTGGTATAGAAAACTCAGAGTTCTACGACCTCTCGACTCGACTGCAAACTGTCATATCTCTTGATTTACTAAACATGTTTCGCTCATTCGCTGTGAGTCTGTAACCAAGTTAAATACCGCTATGGCTTTAATTCTATTAATTTATGAGCTTAATAACTTGGTCATTAGTATTTATATTTACCTATAAATATTAATGTTTTGGTTTCGTAATCGACTCTGAAGGACGGAGGGAGAAGTAGGTAGATAATTTTAGAGTTAGAGTAGAAAATTTATTTATACTGTCTAGATTTCTTATATTTATAGCCAGAACATTCATATTGATGATAAATAACAATAATTTGCACATATCAAATTGATTTAAAACACGCATATCACAAGACAGTCATGCTCAATGTCCTTTAGAATTAAAACGAGTTAGGTATGGGTACTTCTAATACTGGCATTTAATCCCTCTAATACCCGCTGTACTCAGCAGTACATTTGATAAATAATTGATACCTACTGTATTTTATTTTAAAATTAGACTAGAACCAATTTTAAACCATGTAGATATGAATATTCAAATTCTAAGATTATGGTAGACACGACCAAAAACGGCCGTGAACGGGTTAAATATTATAAATCTACTGACAGTCCACAAAGTACTTAGGTTTGGATATTTTTTAAATAGGTATCACTCAAAGTGAATGGTTTTATTTGTATTTTGTTAATATTGAATAATGTGTAGGTAATATTAGAACTATCTTTCTGTGTTAATCATTATTTCATGAATATACATTTTACTATGTATGTGTGAATATTTAATCTTTTTACCAAAGTGAAGTTTAATTATATAGAGGTCTTTATACAGTCTTATGCTGTAAAAAAAGCAGTAAAACCATCTAACACTTCAACACCACCCGTAAAAACAGTTTCCGAACCGTCTGTCTGTCAGTATGTATGTTCAGGATAATCTCGAAAATTACTCGATGGATTTTGGTACGATTTCAATCACCACTTAGTCCGCTTGGTGGAAGGTTTTGATATATTAATTATGCGCGTGCCGTCTGCCGACTACTTGCTGTTATCCTACAAAATTGATAGTCTGATCTGACTAGGAAAACAAACAAAACGTAGATTCATTTTTTTATTACACTTTATGAATGAAACTGGTTCTTTAAATTATATAAACACTGCTGAATGTACTGAGCTTCATATTTCAGTGGGTTCGAAGAAACGGAGCGAGCTAATAATTTTATTAATACTGCAAACGGACCACGTACGATGTCAACACTTTTTGGATGTTACAAGTTTCTTGGAATTTTTTGGTCCAAGAGGAAATCACGACAGAACATGCCTCCGTTTTGAATTTTAGCTCCTAATTAAGGGTTTAAAAAGACGGTACAATTTCAGCACACGTCTTAAATTCGCACATTTTTTTGCATACCACACCTTATTAATTCTACGAATAAAATTATATTCTTAGAAGGCGAATTAAACCCAACAAAGGCATTCAGCTGAACTTGCCTTCTTCCTTCTGTACATAAATTGTAGGTACTAATAGCCGGCTTCCTTATAAACGGCTATTATTCAACGTTTAAAACATTCGATAGATAGGTATGTGATAAGGTTTTACACAAAAGTTCAAACCTTCAGTTTATTTTATACGATAATGTGTATATGTAAAAGGTGTCGTTTTGCAATTTTAATTTGTATCCTGTTGGCATAAAACTAATATTTTATTACGTTGGTAGGAGCCTATCGATCAACGTGTTTTGTTTAAATTTTGCTAAATAATACATTTCGCACTCGAACTCGGTGCAAGCAATGCATTCAAACATTATTGTGAGTGTACAGTACAGTCGTATGCACTGAATGAATTCACTATTTTGTTAAGTAGGTAACTAGGTACCCTCCTATACGGACATAGGGCTTTCCCGTAGAGAAACTAGCAGAATTTCTGTTGAAAATATTCTTATTTTTTATATCCATTGTTGGTTCTGGGAAAAATTGGACACAGGTGCTTTAATAGGATCGATTCTGCGGTTGTTTGTGGACAAATGACTAAGTTACACATGTATGCAATGGATGCATGCATGTATTAAACTTACGATTGTCATCCCCTTAGGACTTTCCCAATTTTTTTTATTGGGGTCGGCTTCCAGTCTTACCAGTTGCAACTGAATACCAGTATTTTACATGAAGCGACTGCCTGAATTTTATGATATTTACATTAAATACATAAAATTAAGATACTTAACCTCCAAAACGGTTAGATGTAATTTAACATAGTATCTAACTAAAGATTTGAAAAGGGTCACACATGTTTGATTTAGAAGAAAACCGTTGATCAAAGTGAGAGATTGTTCTTAATTTCATATGTAAAAGTGTTGCCAACTACACTTCGCGAGTAAACCTATCCGTCTTACGGTTAATATCATGAATGCTGGCACACTCATATAATACGGAATTATGCTATGAATACACTATAACTCCCGTACATACAAACACACGGTTTATCATGTAAATGTGTACATTTTGTCCATTCAACCAACATTTTCTTGCGATAGATTAATTGGAATTTACTTCAGTTAATATGTATTTACTGAAACAAATGAATAATGAATACAAGCGTTCATCTGTCTTGAACATTGCCAAGTTTTCGTGGAGATATATTATTAAGAAGTACATAATTATACGTGATTGGAATCAATGAATCATTATAGATTAACTTGTTGAACAAAATTTATTTTTTAATTTCTCAGAATGTCACAAGGATTTGCGAATCGGTTAGTCAATCAACAAGGTTAAAAACCATGTACCTATAGGTGAAGTATTATAAATAGTCTTTGCGCATAAATATTTAACAGTCAACACGTTTACCTGGAATTCAAAATATTATAAATGTATAAAACATTACTCTACTGAATTAATGATACGTGTATTCTGTATGACTGATTTATACGGCTTCAGATCAGATAACGCATTCCATATTTATTTATATGTATAAAACAGCTAATTTTCATTCGAAATCATCGCGTGAACAACAATGTTCTGCGCAGTTATACATAGGACTATGTACGTTATACAGCGTGTTATTAGTACATAGCGCTCACAGACGTGACTCAATAGCTACAAGAATGTGAGCAGAGGCATTGTTCAACAGTCCGTCGAACTTTCAGAAAGCTTTAGTTTGCTCCGTTTATGCCAACTACGTTATGCTAATATAGATACGATGTCGTCTGCCCGTTTGCTACTACGAATTTATTTTATTCGTCTGCTATGACTTGAAATTTAGGTACCAACTAATGCTAATGTTACGTTGGAGACAGTTTATTGGTTATTTCAAAATTGACGCATCATTACTTAGAGCGTATGGCGCTACAAATAAATCGCACGCTTTATGCTCGCTACTATGAACGAGATGTTGGTTTAGGGTCGCTTGGAGTACCCCGGAGAGCTTGATCTGACGGTTGTTACACATAAGCGCCGCCTGAAGTCGGTAAGTCCACATGGGCGACGAAACATCGTGGCAGCACGTCTGTTCCGTCCGATAACGCGTCGTTTCGTAACGCTATAGGCGTCGATTGCTCTCAAAGGGATTAAATGGAATGCGTACAATTTATATCTCTATTAACGTTGAGTATTGTTTACACACGTCTGACCGCGGCCTCGGAGGCCAAACGCAGACGCTTGTGAAAACATTCGCTTCGAGATTAAAGGTGGACCTGGCCACCAGCGCCGGACCGCACTGACCCGCGTGGTCCCTCCCAGTTGGTAACGCGTCGTGATTCCGCAGGGGTCAGCGTATATTAGTCGCGTTTAAGTTTGTTTACAGCGGGCTCAGCGTTTCCGACCAGTTTGCATAACTCGAGGGTAGTCTCAATAAAAACAAATTGGCTCGCTGACCAGAGTTGCGCATTACACACGTACGAGGAAGCCGGGCGACATGCCCGGAGTTGATTTACTGACATTTCATGCCACTAAGCTCGAACGGTTATGGAAAATAGATGTAAACTATGATAATGTTCTAAGCTCCCGAACATTCCTCTAAGTGTTATGCGATCATGAAGGTTTATAGGTGCACATTCTGTGTCCAATAAGTTTGGGCTAACAATGTTTACGAATATTTAATTCCTCATTGAATACTAAAGAATGAAAGCTTAAAGCTTAAACAATATAAAACTCAAACAAAACACGCATATGTTTTTTCGTTCATCATCCTGTATTATAATGATGTTGTCGAAATAAAAGAGAACTGTTTAGTTCCACGATTCGTATAATAATAACAATAATTAGTGTGTGCAGTTACATATATAAGGTTAGGTGAGCTGCACACTACACCTCCCCTTTTTTTAAAAAAAAAAAGTGGCTTTGTTATCTTAGTACATAAAACATTTTTTTTTTTTACAATATTTTCAAGACTACTTATTTTTAAATAATTATACTTTTTACCATTTCATTATATAAAAAAAATAACATCTTATCAAAACCAAGTATATTAAGTAACAAACAGTTTTGTATTGTTTTTATGAATTAATAATTCTTTGTCACCTTTTAAAATTTTAACATTTGGTGATACATCTTCAATCACTCTATATGGTCCTAAATAAATTTTATCTAACTTATTTCCTACTTGATTTTTAATTAGAACTAAATCTCCACTCTTATATTTTAATCCGTTTTCATTTGTATCAAAATTATATTTTCTTAATTCCTTACTAAATAATAAATTATTTCTAGCTTCAGTTTGTGCTCTTTGTAGTCTGTATTTTAGTTCCAAAGGGTAAGAATCAGGATTATATAATGGATCAACATAAGAACTTTGTGCAATATTGGATGGTAAATTACAATTCTTTCCAAATACTAGCTCAAATGGAGTGTATTTTGTCTCAGAGTGTACTGCAGTGTTAAATGAAAAGCACCAGAATGGAAGCCAACTGCTCCAATCTGATTTATTGTTGTCACACTGAATCCTAAGATAAGCTCCTAGAACCTTATGAGTGTTTTCCAATCCTCCCAGAGTTTCATGATGATAGGCTGTTGAATGCAGTTTATTTATATGCAACAAATTGCAAATCTCAGTAAAAACTGATGACATAAACTCTGTTCCCTGGTCTGTTATTATTTCTTTAGGGATACCATATCTCAGAATAAAATTGTTTACAAATAACCTAGCTACAGAAATAGTATCTTTCCTCTCTAAAGGATAGGCTTCAACGTATTTTGTTAAATCGCACTGTAATGTCAGTACGTACTTATAATTTAAATTATCTACATCTAAAGGACCCATTAAATCTAAACTTACTCTTTCAAAAGCAGTGGATGCCGTTGATGTTATAACCATTGGTTCCTTTGTATGTCTATTGGAATGCTTTTGAATCTGACAACTTCTACATTTCTTTACGAATTCTGTTACATCATTAGTCATTCCTGGCCAGTAATAGTACTTCCTAATATTATTTAACATTCTGTTTATTCCTGCGTGGCCGCTGGTGGGTAATAAGTGGAAGTCATTCAAGATCACTGTTTTCGTGTCTTTGTCAGAAACTCTTGTCACATCTTTAATAACAAGTAGCTTCGGAATGTCATTCAAATGACTCATTTCCTCTAAAAAATGGTTAACATAATTTTCATAGCGCTTCGTTTTAATTATTATGAGCTCATTTATTTTGATTTGCTTGCAAAAACGTTGTAATTCTCTCGCTAACACACTTACGGTCGATAACGATCGAGATATCACATAAATTGCTGATTTTTCAGGAACGAATTTGTAGTTGCCATTGTCACTAGTGTAATATTTTGATTTTTCTATCTGCTGTATAGTATTTTTATTACTAAATAATATCAATTCAATCCTGGCAGGGTCGCCATGTATTATAATGATGTTGTCGAAATAAAAGAGAACTGTTTAGTTCCACGATTCGTATAATAATAACAATAATTAGTGTGTGCAGTTACATATATAAGGTTAGGTGAGCTGCACACTACAATCCTAAATAACTGTACGTAAAGCATGTCTATATAAAAAGCCAATTGAATCTAAACCTTAACATACATAACTAATACCTATACAGTTAATTAAATAATTTCTACACAAACTGATAGTTGGTTGATAACTTTAAATGGGCAGTTAACCACGCCGTGTTATCAGTAAACATCAAAAATTGTAGTTACAACAAGTTGTATTAAATCAGTGGATAAGGTGTGGAAAGAAAACGTAGGTAATGTTAACTTTAAGTAGGGTTACCATCCGTCCGGATTTTTCCGGCCTTGTCTGTCATTAAATATTCAGACTTTTTCACACAAGCTTTTAAAAAAATGTTAAATAGCTACCGAGCCTATTTCCAACTGTTTCGGGGTCAGCTTCCAGTCTAACCGGATGCAGCTGAATACCAGAATTCCACATGGAGTGACAGCCTATTTGACCACCACAACACGACCTAGCGGTTGGTAATACAATACCTACCCAGATATCAGGTTTTTTGTCAGGACTTTCAAATTTCAAAAAGGTAACCCTGTCTACAGGCCGTTAGGGCTGTACAACACTCTTGCACATTAATCTGAGAGATACAATCGCGGTCACAGCGAGCTTCGTAAATCTCAGATAGGGATCTTGACATATGGTGGGGGAGAGTGGGGGTACGTTTCACCTTTGTAAGGCCTTTTGCGGAATGGGACGACACCTTCGAGCTCGATACGGGTTCGGCATTGTTCGGATCGTATCGGGTTAGGTTGTTTTGTTTCTTTACGATACGATGGTGGAACGTGGAGTGGAATCGATCTTTTAAGTTTCGGTCGTTTTTGGTGGCATCGAAGAATAATTTGGATTAATTTTAAGTTGGAGGGAATAAGGATAGCTAAATTTAGGTTATGTTTCCTACTATTAGACGCTGTCTCAGATCATTGCCGGTTCAAAATATAAACAAATACTATAAATATAATAACATACATTCTATGAAACCAAAAGTTATTGTTTTCAAATAAAAGTTCAGTAAATCTTCTCCAGCATACAGCTCGGTAGTCAATAGACATTCATCCTTTTATAAAATACAATATGGCTGTCTCACACGTTATATTTACATCGCCGTATAGTCTATAAATAAACTACTTTTTTTTTTGTTTCTTGTTCCGTCCACCTAGCCTAATAAAAATTAATGCGAACATTTCGTTCAGATTTATGTCAAAAGTTTTGTAAAATCAAACAGATGCCACGATATGCATGTTAAAGTATTATGAAACTATATACAACAGCTTTTATGACGTTTTCACACCGTCTAACAGTCCACTTGCTCGTTACACATAACGAATGACGTCATAATTAAACACATTTCGTGCCCCAAAAATGTACATTCCCTTTCAGAAACATACAAAAGGAATACCTACGACTTTTTTGTTCTTTATTTACAAGAAAAATCACTTCGCTTCGTCCTGCCTGGAATAAGCAACTTTGGCCCGCTGCGGCCAATTACAGCGACATTTAAAGTAATTTAATCGCCTTTAATAAGAAATTAAAACGTGATTTTATTGTAGAGAAGCTTAATTGTACGATACGGAGATATTTGACGCGACTGCCTTTTGAGGTCAGCCGACTGTGACCAGTCCTTTAGTGCATTCCACTCGAATTAATAATTAAAACAATTTAATGACTTTATCTAGGTATATGGCATATGCAATGTCATCAACATGTAGCTTTCATGTTGCGAACATGAATTATGGATTTAATCTAGGCCCCGCTCGTATTGCTTACGGTTTATGGAAATGAGGCTTGGAAATCTATAATCAAGAATTGTTAATTACACGCGGTTACCTTACCACCCACGACTTGTTACTTATTCGTAATTCTTATTATTTATGTAAAGGACATTTTATTTGGTCCGGATGAACGCGACATAGACTACATCTATACTTTTTCTAACTAAGGGATCCATTATATTAGTTGTATTACAGAAGTTTATGTTGGCAGTCAACATAAGTTTCCGGTAGACTTAACTTGGGTACTTTAAGAGATCAATTTATGTTGTTTTTTTCTAGCAAAGAAAGAATTTCATCAGCTCTGTTGAATGTAGGGTTAGAAGCCGTTCCTGATGTTGATGTAGCGACAAAGTTAATCCTAGTGAATTGAAGCTTTCATAACGTATTGAGATAATTCTTACTGTTTACTTAAGTGGAAATGAAAATTACCTTAATTTATACTCGGAAAAGTAAAGAAAAATCTATTAAACGTTTTATTGTGGCTGTTCTGTACTAGTGTACAACATATACAAACACGTATTTCCATCAGGAGCAGTCAAGCGTGATACGCGTGTTGCAGCTCAATCGTTCGATATAAATAGTGATGCTTACATCTGTAATCTTAAAATACGCTCTGTTTGATAATCGATAATGTAAACGATTTTATACATCAATGAAGCATGCCTAAGAGTATGAGTGGCCAGCCCTTTACCGTAATTAAGGCGATATATCTATATTTTTTTTAAATAATGCCGGTTATTTAGCATGTTTCTTAGTATCCACCGACCGGATACTGTGTCGCGATAAACTCCATGTTTACATTACGATACGTATCTGCGTTATGGACGACAAGATTTCAATGAGTCGGTAGATACTGCTACTTTGGAGTTGGGGGAAATAGTTGAGGGGGACTAGAACACTAACCCTTTCGCTGCAGATGATATACGAGGTGCCGAATCTGAAATTGTAATTTGACAATAAAATCCATGCAATTGATATAATTTTATACAGCCGTTAGCATTCGAGTGGTGTTGTGTAATGTATGTTGGAGGGATAGGAAGGGGCATCCGTGGGGTTTAGGGGATCAGGGGACAGGCGCAGGGTGCGTCTGACATTGAAGAAGTGCCAATAACAGAGGTATAAATAGCGGGGGCCGGCGGCTGAGGGCGTTACTTCGCTACGAGATCAGAATATTTTGTTAGTTCGCTCCGCATACTGTCCTAAACAACGGATTACAATGCGGGAAGGCGACTACCGAACGATACCGATCTGTATCTACGTGATAAATTGTAAAGCTGATACAAATTTATGGGCTTTACGTGTCGCTTGGCACTTAATGTAAAACATTTACGTATGAGTACTTAACATTTAAACAGGCAGTAAGCGTAATAATTGTTTCTGTTTCACACGAAGGTAACTTGTTTAACCTCGGACAATGATACCTAACTAATTTTGTTTTACAAATCCTTTTACAAAAGGCTTTTGTCAGAGTTTTGAATGACTTCGTCACATTGTAAATCAGCTTGTTAACTGATTAACTTTGGGAAGTGACCCGTAAAGTCAACTCATTTGAGCGATTCAATAACGTCCAGTTTACAATGAGTGAATCAGGTTTCAGTAAACATTATTTGTTGGATCGAATGCTGTACATGGCCCTAGTTCCAAGGTGGTATTAGTCCAAAAAATGACATAATAAAACCCATAAATTCTCCCCTAAAAATTGGTCACCCTCGAAGTACACAAAAATGACCAGAATAAATTGGAATGGTAGTGGCAGCCGATAAAACATTCAGTTTATGGGGTGTCATATTTACATTCGGGAAGATATCGACGTGGGAATACTGATAACTACTTATTTTGTTGTATGTCGTGAGCACAATATGTTCCTATTCTTCTTCAAGTACATATTTGTTCGAGTGATATAAATCTACGGATACAACACATGAGAGAAAGTGCACTTGGGGATAAAAAGACCGCATTACGTACGCGCTGGTTGAATCTTTCCGCCTGAAATGTTTGTGTACATTTACCTTTTTGGTTCATTACTTAAGGAAGTAATATGGGCAATGGGCAAGCCATTGAGCCTGTTAATCCAATCACGGTAGCACTCCAATTAAACAAAGCCCTCTGGCTGGTGCTAATCGATTGCCAATAAATTGGGATTCGAGCGAACTCTGAAGGCATAATTTCTTGCACCCTGCGGCTGTGTAATGTGATGTTGCCTTAGGGTGCAAACGCATGTAAATCTATGGATTAAGTGCCCACCCTAGCTGTGAAGATACTGATAATATTCAGATGGGGCTCATAGCTATCCGAATAGGGTACTAATAATAACAGTTGCAAATAGCTAGCTATATAACACGTTATCATTTCCATATTTTTGACTAAATTTGCTTGTTATTCCTGACTGTTGTTACCAAAATGTGCGTTGTGTACGCAAGGTGCTTCCACCAAAAATAAAACGTATAATTTTATGTTACACACTCTCGTTAAAGCCCCATGCGAACGCGTGTAATCTCCAGACATATTTATTCGAAAAACGCGCGAAAGCACCCCTAAATGGTGGCTCAAGATTAGTCGGAGCCATTCCAACACGTTACGTGAATAGCGATGCTACCAAATAAAATGTTTAGGGTCATTTTGGCCGACAACGAGCGCGCCTAGCTCACCCAAATGCCAATAGGTCTATTTTACCCCCACGCCACAAGGGGTGTATACGGCTATCATAAATTGTCCGCCGCAAATTTGCAATCCTATCTTTTTTGGCCCGGTGAGGGAGGTCCAACATTAACATAACTGTATGTTGGGCAATCCCACGTGTAGCTTTATGAACATAACAGCTTACCCAAGCGCGTATGTGTGCTTCAAACTCTGCGTTAAAGGCCTTATATCACGACCCCGTAATGTAAGTAAAGGTGCGCCTTAAACAACTCCTGAAATTTGAATTTCTCTATCATTTTTGCATATTTTGGGCATCAAATAAATAGAAGAGATAAGCCTAAGAAAACGAGCGCAGTCTTTCAAGAGTGGGTTGCGTATTTTCAAGACTTTACCCAACCAAACAAACCCCAAAACACATTTTCATTCATATTAATGCCTTGATTTAGAACCCAAAAAATTACAAAGAAGAATTTTAATGAAACTTCATGAATCTGGATTAATTTTTAATTATAATTGCGGCATTGCAAATGGCGGCCGACGTCGCTGGAACGCGTGAGAGGCGCGATTTAATCACTCGTCTTATAACAAGGGTGGAAGTGTGGGGGAAGGGGGGGAAATATTAAGCGCGTTCTTGAGTTATTAAAGCCCCTTAATTGCGCTTAGATATTTTCTGGTTCATTAAATACTTAAGATTTATAACGAGATACTTGAATGAAAGAGATAAGTAGCGTGACGGGAATGAGGTATCTTATGGGGTGATTAATATCAACGTTGGAGTTCCTTCTGTTTTATCTGCGCTTTCCATCGAAACGACTGGAAACTCAGAAAAAAAATTGACCGTGAACTAATTTATTTTTTCACTCGGAGAGCTATATTTTCCACTTCTGTGTCGTCAAATATCCGGCGTCTATTAAAAATGTATGACACACAGAATTATTTTATACGATGGTCTAAGTACGTACCGACTAATAAACAGTTAAATTATAGCCTCTTATAATTAACTGGGTAAACACAGTGACTGTTTAACACAGTAATACAAACACGAAACTGGCCCTTTTAAGCGGCAACATGCGTGGAACGTGGCCCTATCATAGTTTACAAGCACATAAGGGAGGCTCCGTCGTTGTCGCTTAAGGGCGCATTACACCCTTGGAATAGCGACTCCGTAATTAAAACGCTTTAAACTGACAATTACGAAGTACCTATGAAAATAACGCGCTGCCCTCGTATGAGCCTCTCAACAGCTTAGATGCTGGAGAAATTGCTATGAAATTTCATAGCGGGGGAAACCACAATGCTATGGAAACCCATAGCAGTTTCAAAGCACATTCATGGATACCAATTGCTCATTCATTAGTTTGTAAATTCTAACCCAAACGTCTTATAAGTAAAATGGTATTATTCATTCGAAGCACGTTAACGATATATACTTGTGTGAACTTTAAAATATTACGATCGCTACAAACTGGCTAAAATATTTTGAACTCTATCTTCTATAAATAGAGTTACAAATTAGAGTTCTAATTTTTTATACGAGATTTGTATTCTTTGTTTGTCTAGATTTCAGCGATCATAGAAAGTTGGTTTAGTACAATGTTTTTTATTTACTGTTTGATCTCTTAAATATTTCGTAACATTTCGTACTAAGAATTATTTTTGAAGTATACTTATTCGTCCTCCCTGTATGGGGTATACCTATGTGGGTATATTTTTCTTGTTTACTAATTGAGATACATTGAGCCTTATCCTTAATTAAAAATTGTAGATATCCAGCATCAGGATTATATCTCCACAACATCTCCGCCCGCATTAACTTTCAATTAAAACAATTTATGCACCCAACGCACACTGTTCCGACGTTGAAAATTGTATCGCCATAAATTATACAGTTGAATTAATAAGTGCACAATAGACGAGCTAACGAGCTCAGTCGGCGGCGACCGCCTGGGTGCATACGAGCAAATTAAATTTGCATGTTTGCAACCCCATAACACCCCTTCGCTCCGCCCTGTCCGAACGGGAGTTATTAGTAGCAGCCGCCATTTTTGGCCAGACTGACCGTGGGGTGAACCACTGGGGGATAATGCGGTCGGCAAGCAATTTGTTTTCGGATTTAGTTTTGTAATTGGAAGCGTTTCACACTCGGCAGACGTTACCTACGTACCGTGCAATAGGCTCTGAAATGTTACGTACTTCCCCCAAACTTACGACTACTTGTGAGTTAAAGTGCGAAGTCGATAGTACCTACAGACGAGCCCGTTTCTGATCAGCTAGATGCTCGAGAACTCAGCAGATAGAATAACGCTCGCCTCTTCCAAAGAGTGGAGCTATTAAATAGTCGTATTCCGCAACACTATCAGACGAAACAACAATTTCTCCGCAGATAAAAGCAGTCATTTTTGTGCGAAAGCTCTCCACCTAGACATTCGGTACATTAGGGGGGTCTATTCTAAAAAACATTTTCGCTTCTCGACAGGGGTGGGTGGGGTTGAAATTATAAAATACAACAGCATTGCGCCCTTTGTTTTTTAAAGGTATCGTACCTATGTGATGGGGCGCAAGCATCCATGCGGTATTCAAATTTGGGAGCTTGGCAGGGGCAAACTAATTCGTTTTAAATTACGTTACGATATTGCGTTTCGACTTAAAATATAGCTGATATAAACAAGCGGGAGAGGGTTCGAATAAAATATTAGAAGGCACTCAGGTTCGCGGCGTAATTAGATTACCTATTAGATACGCACATGTATCGCAATTTGGGCCGGAGTGTATGATTCTGAATTCGTGAAATGTAATCCCATAGACTAATAACATAAGGTTACTAAGACTTATTATTTATTTATTGAAGGGAAATATAATTGTTTTACGCAACATAGTTGGGAGAGGCTAGGCAGATGATGATACTGATGACGTAGCAAAGGTGAACCAATAGCTTGATAAAATTAGTAAGCTGGCAACTAATGATTCCTAAAAGTGTTATAATCATTCATAACAAAACGATTGTTATTATTAACTGATAATGCACAAAGAAACCGCCTTAACAACGCTATGTAAACAAACTATAATGCTATCAGATAACAAACTTCTACGAATTGCATTAATTTATTTAGGTATATTTGTTACACACATTTAGTTTGACATTGCTCAGAAGTTCGTTTCGTAACATCTAACCTTAAAAATATGAATATTTTAAAACTGAAACTGATTCATTCGGAAATTCGGACTTAAAAAATCCAAGTTATCCACCCACTGACATAATTTATAACTGCGAGAGTGTAGCCCTGTTATCGCAACACGTTCGCACTGATATTTATTAGACAGGTGCATATTTTATTAGCTTTCGAGCATAAAACAACACATAAAAACTATCACTCTGACGCTCACTGAACGAGCCCGGAACACAAATCTTATTCGCAATAAACGAGACGAAACGAAACGCGAGCGTTAATAAAGATATAATAATAAATATTCGGAGGAAAACCTTTCGGGATTCGAATTAAACTAAGGGTAGGAAAATTGCGAGAATCCCCAAGGAGGTGGGCGAGCGACAGCTGCGAGCCTAATGTCCTTTCTATTTATCTGCGATCGGGGAAACGCGGCATAGATATATACTACGTCATAACAGTAAAGTATATGACGCTCCCGATACGGCGCACCGCGGCAGATGTGTCGATATAAAATTAATGCGATTAATATCATAATCGACGCCCTTCTGTGTGATTTGCGTAGACACGTCTCTGAGAAATCGTGCCAATTTCAACGAACTCTACTAAATATTCATAAAAACATATCCGGTGTATATGATTTAATGACAATAAAAACTATTCAGCAAACAAAACGAATTAATACGACATGATCGTCTATTCGCACTGATATTGCGTAAGTCGTGATGACAATCTCTGTTTTATGGTTTAGACCTCGTAAATGTCTATTAATATGAATGGGCTCCAATTACTTTTACGATTCGCGTTTTGTCGAGAGACGTTCTAAAAAACTTTACGATCTTCCGCGCCCCTGGTCTGTTTGACTTTACGTCTAGCTGAGGGTGTGAGGCCATTCAAGACGGATCGAAGTGTGGACAATCGGCCCGCTGGCAGATGTCGCACGGAAAGCTGTCACCTGTCCAAAACTGCCTTGACTCTGAGAATTGGACCTATAAGCTGATCTGTTAATCGGCTCTAAGTGTCGACTACCAGATCATTTACTTCAACTTCGACGAGAACATTTTTGGCATACAAATTGACATTAACATTGGGAAAACTTCAAACAGGCTCACGGTACTTTGGGACTCCACCAACATATACGTACTCACCTCCACATACTTATCAAATGAATGAACGGATATCAGATGATATTCAGAGCATATGAATGGTTCATTTATGTATGCTTCTCAAACGCGACGATGAAGTAATTACGATGCAACATGCACCCTGTAAAGTGGCGAACGATTTTATTACAATTTAAATTTCATGTTTATTTACTTCGCTGAATTATTTTATAAGCTCAGTAATTTCGTTTTAATGTTCGGCTTCTTTCTTCGCTGAAGCCCTTTGGAATTCGAACCATATCTGTGAGCCTTTCAGGTAGAAAATGTGTTGTGAATATTATACAGCAACGTATGAGTCATGGCGGTTAAAAATACGGTACAAGACTCGGATATTAATTAGCTTTCAAGCGCAAAAAACAAACAAAATCATCATCTGAGCATGTGAAATGTACTATAACTCCCATTCAGTGAATCAGAATGCGTCGAAGTGAATGACTATGGTCCAATAATGTAGTGCCAACTTCCTCTCGAGTGTGCCAGCGTGCCGGACCGGGGCGTCTATCACATCATATGACCCGCTGAATGCGTCTTATTACACTTTTATCGGTCGTATCAGTCATAAAATGCTAATGAACGAGCGTTTCGGACCAAACATCCGAGCGAGAGATTCAAATGACGGTATAAAACGTAACCCGAAGTCGACACTTCGTTGGAAACGTAATCGTAATCGGTCTATGCGCTTTCAAAACAATGCGTAACACGAGCGTCTGTATGGCCGCAGAGATACCACACGATGTTTTTAAAAGCTCTTTTATTGTGCGACCGATATACCTAATACAATAATGTGCGCTCGGACGGCTCTTTGCCGTTGTATTCTGTGCTCAATAACGTGAGACGTAAAAACGATGTTTGCTCGGAAAAATGTAGCTGCGAACAAACGGAGGCTACCTACGTCGAGCGTCACTGTGATTCATAACTTCTTTCGGATTTTTACAACGTACAATGGCATTTAAGTGCTAATATTTCTTAATATATGCGACGATAATATTTTTAATTACAATAAACCACTGTTGTTAAAACTATAATTGGTTATAACACATTTGTTTACTGTGAACGGTCCTTGTTTTTATTTTTCCTTACTGCTCCTACATAAGAGTTCTATTCATGTTACTTTTATTTTAGTAATTCTAATTTTCTTTTTGCTTTGGCATATTATTTATTAGTCTGATTTCAGCAAGTCTGGAACTGGTTTGAAATCAATTAATTATGAAGTTGTTAATCATATTTTTTTGCCAAACTACAATATATTTTATGAATGCAATAATAATTTGATGTCAAATATATAATCTTGTTCTATTAAAGAAGAGAAAAAAGTGAAGTCTAACGAGAAGCGTTGACTGTTTTATTTTGTGCTATCTCATAGAATGGTATTTTTATTAAGGAAGATAGTTTTCTAGTGCTGCTAGTACATAAATCAATTACAACTCTTGCTCATTTAAATAACAATAATGTCACAGAAATATCCGGCGAAGTGAACCGTACAATATTTAGTTACTTCAGAACTGTACGTGACACATAATACGAAGCATTACAGTTTTTTTGTGACGCCCCTGGAACGTTATCTGTGACTGATGGAGTCATTTTCAAAAATAAAACGGCCCTCTCCTTTGCGATGAGAATATACGACCACTTCACATTAATATATTATCAAAATAACGCATTCTGAGCCACGAGTGTGCTTACGAGCAAGCGGCTTATCTACAAACACGAATACTCACAAATAATATCTAATAGGAAATGAAGTATGTACTTAGCGAAGCAATTTGGTGTTTCAAACATCCTGTTATAGTGTTAACACGTGGGCTCCTAATATAAATAATGACGACGAAAAAATTAAAGCAGTGTAAGTCAATTGTTTCCGGGACTTGTATTACAAACATTCGGGGCTTAGAATTAAATAAAACAATTTGCTTGAACATATGAACCGTTTGTTCATAGGTATAGCAACAGAGACACGGTTCCCTGAGTCAGTGGTGGAAGAATGCAAAAAGTTCTTAATTAAAACATCAGAGGCAAAGCGAATTAATCCCTACATTGCGGTGGGCGGTAGACTGCACCTATTTTATTTGTGTCGCTAACGTATATTTCAGACGTAGCTTAAAAGGGGGAAATCCTTGCTGAAAATTCCCCTGTTACTTTTTACAGAGCTGAAATGATCCTTATGAGTTTAGAGCTAGAGGTTGGAATTGTTTGTGTGTCGGTTGGAGTTTTGACTTTTGTCAGGTGGGTGGTTGGACTGTGCAGACTCTGTATAATTACGTTCTGTGGGATTTGACGTTTGGAAGCAATGTAATTATAACTTGCACTCACATGCACAACGACGCGGTGTTTTTTGTCTAGAGCGAGGCATCGTTGCAGCAATTAGTGAGTTGCTTGAGTTATGTAAAGTTGCGTTCGAGAGCAATTGAAAGGATCTGATGCTAGCGTTTCTAAGGGTGCGTTACCTAAATTAAATAGTTCTCTCAATTTTCATCTTTAGTTACGTTGAGCATTTTATGATGAATTTCAATAGACTTAGACTTTATAAGTAAAGACGGAGAATTTGGGCTTCTGAATAATTATGATATGATTAATTTATTATGTGTGGCGGACAAACCGTTAGTGCATAAAAAAGCCGTTTTGTTAAGCCAATGTGAAATCATTAAGTCTTTTAATAAGAGTAGTGTTTCAAAATTCAAATCAAGCTATAAATAAATTCTTTTTTAATTATTTGTTTGATTTTTGACACCTTAAACTCAATGAATAAAACATAAATGAGTGTGTCTTTTTATCTTTTGGGTGAAATCTAAATTCTTCTTCAGAAGAAATCTAAATTAAAAACACATTTCCTTGCTGTAAATATAAAATTAAAAAAAAATTACCACATGATTCTCATCATAAAATTACCGGACGCAATCAAAAGCTCGTTTGACGTAAACAGCTGCACAACTAGTCCACAAAAAACTACGGACATTAAAATTCGTGAGTCAGAAAATCTCAAAAAAAAAATTAGGTATACAAAATCGTGCGCACGAGTGATCCCCAGAAGCGTTCTTCATTGGCCATTCCGCATACGTTCCGAGTGACTTCTTTACATACCAAACCCGTTTGGAAGGCTACTGAGAACACTTCACGACAATGATCTATGACTCCGAGATAACTTTCTGTCAAAAGTATGCGCTTGCGCTCCCCTCGCTCTTAAATAGGAAGCTTGTTAAACTGTTACTCGCTGATACAAATTGTGTAGAGTCGACAGAAGAGGCAAGCAACCAAGCACATTTTTTCCTTGCAAATATTGTACGCACTGATTATTAAACATCTAAGTCCAGTTTTGCTGTTAAAAAATTAAAACATATTTCGCACGTCACGCTACGTTAATTTTACCTGCATAGTGTAAAGATGTTTATTTCTTGCCTGCATAACAAACTATCTTGTTGGCCGTACATTGCATTTTATGGAGATTTTATCTTAGACCGAGTCTAGTCTAACATTTGAGTAGTTTTAATCAGAGTAGGTCAGTGATGAATGTAGTTTCTATTTTTGAAATTCGTTTTTTTTTTTCAAGGTCGTTTATTTTCATCTGTGGTTCAGTTTTGAATATTTTTTTCTTTCTGGGCAGCATTATCAACTTTCGTTGAAGAAGTAAGCAGAGTTTTGATTCTATTTATACAAAGCGTGTTCTCCATTTTAATCCCTATGCCATCTCCGTATTACAATATATTGTGTTTGAGAATCATATATTTTTATTTCTGTTGGACTGGGACAATAAATCGAGACGTAAGCAGCTGTCCTCCTGTTTAACCTTTAATCCTTGAGTTAACGCTAAGAAATTATTCCCACAGTTAGTTTACATATAAGAAATTAACAGTATTAACTATCTGCAAATAGTTATGTACATATTCATACACTTAAGCGTTTATGTTGACTTTTCCTATTTGTTAAGCAGATGTCCACGACATACTTATTTACAACTTTTCAATTCATATTAAGAAGGTTGACGCACTGGGCAGTTGGTCTGCAGCGGCAAAATGTTATAATTATGACCAGGTGGGATTTACCAAAGCTTGGACTGTTTGGTTTGCTAAGCCGTTTCACCGCGGCAGCCTCTCCACCGAGTGCGTTTTCTCTCTTAAAATATAACATAATTGATTGAATACATAACTGTCGATCAAATATAAAACATAGTGAGTGGCTACTACAAACTGGTTTTTATGATAGATATATAATCTAATACGAGATAAAAACTTTATGTAATCGTTACTAAATACGGAATCTCGTAACATTGATAACCATTTTAGTTCCTATAGTTATCATTAGCTAAAGTATAGAGAGTAATTTATGGTGGATATTAGAGGTAATGGCGTAGTAAAATTCGTAGCGTCCTCTACGAATTCCGTAGCAGCGTAGCAGGTGTCTTGACCTACGAAAAACCGATATCTTTAGATTGCTACAAAACAATGGTAGATTCTGACATGAAATTAATTTAAATCATTTGTTTTATACTTCAAAATTAATACTAACTCGTAGATACTAGTTTCTTGCATAGTAATATCTACGTAAATACTTAACTCTCTATCTCAATATCTGTTCCTATCCAGAGACCACACTGCGTGTCACAGCTACACAACTAACCGACTTAGATATAATACACATAGAAGTATCTATTAGACCTTCATCGCCGTCCCCTACAACCCACGCTGAATACAAACAGCTGATAGAATCAACATTTCCTTTAATACCTCGCTAACATATTACTGTAGGTACAATTATGTATAGGTGACTTGATAATGGAAACATTCAGGCTAATTAAATCGAACATTATATGTCGATTGCGATACCGCTTGACCTATTTATCTCGAATAAAGTCATCCATTTCAATAATGTCTGTCATAACGTTAACAAAGTACGGCCAAAGTATAATAAATAGCGTTTTATAACTATTATGTACTAGCAATCTGCAGAACTCCTCTGTATCCACTGTTCATTATTATGCATAATTGAGTCATTGACGATTATAGTTATTGGAGTTTTTAATGTTTATATTTACGTGATGTTTTACTGACTTTTAATTACTTAGTTACTACACTAGTCTGGCAATTATAATACTTTGTAATTGAACCTTTTTATGTGTTTCAAACGACCTGTATGTAATGAGGGAAGCTGCTAGAAAATTGAAATTAATTGTCGTTGCCCGACAAAGGAACACGTGAAAATGTAATTACTAGATATTAACGATTTACCGTAATCGCTATGACCTACCGTATTTCGTTTTTAGGGTTCCGTACCCAAAGGGTAAAACGGGACCCTATTACTAAGACTTCGCTGTCTGTCTGTCTGTCTCCAGGCCGTATCTCATAAACCGTGATAGCTAGAAAGCTGAAATTTTCACAAATGATGTATTACTATTGCCGCTATAACAACAAATACTAAAAATTAAAAAAAAAAAATATTAAGGGGGGCTCCCATACAACTGATATGATTTTTTTGCCGTTTTTATAGATAATGGTACGGAACCCTTCGTGCGCGAGTCCGACTCGCACTTGGCCGGTTTTTTTTATAATTATGTAATATTGTAATTTAACTCTGTGTAATTATTTATTCGTTGGGTAAATTATTGCTTTTGAAATAGAGTGCGGCGTTGGACGTCATGTCACTTACCACAACGCTTTTAAATCGTTCTTCACTTGTCTTTTTAACACATTGCCCAACTTTCGAGCTGCATTCCATTTAAATGGTAATAAAAATGAAATGAATGTTTGTATATTTGTTGCGAAGCAGCTTAAATCGTTTCAGACAACAACAAAAAAGGAAGGTTTAAAAAAAAAAGCTTCGATAATAATTAACAATTTTTATTATAATTTTCAGCACCATAAACCTCGAAGTACATAACAAAAAAATAATAATAAAAGAACACGTTCCTAAAACAAAAAAAACGTTTTATACGAAATTTTATTACCTAAATACATACAAAATAATCTAAATACGATGCTAATGTTTAAGCAGTCAAATTATTAAGAAAGGGACCGCAAACAAAGTATACCATAACAGCAGGTAATTATCACTTGCTAATTATGCTAATCAGCTACTAATTAACGTGTATATACAGTTAAAATAGTTATCATTACTTTAAAGTTTATACCAACGTACTGTAAATACGCAAGGCAAACTAACGATCCAGAATATTTATGATACAGTGAACTGAATGATCTTGCTTGGATTTGAAATACAAGCCAACGCAAATCTTTGACTTATAGAAAAAATATTGTGTTTGAAGCTTATGTTCTTAGGTGATTCATAAAGACGACAGAGTAAAAAATATAAATATGTTTTGATGTATACCGCAACGGAATTTATCAAGTTCGTCCCGCCATTTCTTTCATGGCCTGCCGCGACCCTGCCTCACTGTCTCAGCGCAAACCACACCACACCACATACAGTTTGTCCGGCATTTGGTAGACATTTGTCAGAACTGGAAGGAGGACGCGTGGGTTCGTGAGAAGTGGAAAGAGTGGAGGGAGGCCTTTGACCAGGAGTGGGAAATAACAGGCTAGGAAAAAAAGCAGCAAAGCTACCAAATCGCAGCGACTCGGCTAGTTTATCATCATTCTCGTGCCTTTATGCCAAATTAAGTTTTAGGATAAGCGCAGCATGTCTTCTTCTTCCATACCAACTTCTCTATTACTCGTCATCGTCTAGAAACGACTGGTTTATAATTATATAACTCTAAAAGCTTTCTTCATGGCAACATTTCTGTTTCCGGGTTTTGGATGCAGTAACTTTCATAATAGTAACTTCACCGTCACAGTTTTTTAATTCAGGATATGAAGTAGAAACACACAATTTTGAACTTCCTTCTTTAGTAAATCTACCTAAATGAAGACGCCCTTGTTTAATTAATCATGTACCTATGTAACATCTACCTACACGTCTTGCCTTCCAAAGCGTATGTTGAAAGATATTGCAGATAGTAGATACCTAATACATATCGTCATGACTTATGTAACACTTGTAGGCAAAGGAAAGCGGCAGGCTTCTTATTCAATTACGTAAGAACCATCCAATAGATCTCTCTCTCTCTCTCTCTCTGTAGGCACACGGATAATACTGGGAATTATATATAGGGTATCTACTTCGATTTCGATCTAAGTAAGAAAAACGTGGGAGAAAACTTCGAATAGAAGATGAAACTTTTTCTTCGACAAATTGATCGAGTCCCATATCCTACACGAAAACCTAGGTACTCCAAAAGTATTTTTTCGTGATCTGAAGACGTAGACGAAGTGACATTCCATCAGCAATAATCATGGTGGAAATGTCAAAAATATGTGGGCCTGACATAGGCTACAGAAAAGCCTATGCTAATCATGTTTAACGTCACTGCAGAAATATGAAAAGTTTCAAAAGCGATTGCATTATTTGTTTCGACCCCCTTGTCCTCAAAATCCCCGCAGATATGTAAACGAGGTCACTTACTTTCATCTTCACTATCTCAAAAGCCAACGAATATTCAACCCAAGCCAAATGTGACTACCAAACTAATAAAACCCATTCACACAACTAAAATAATCTGCCATTGCAAACTCAACGACCAATTTCAATAAATCGATCCACGTCTATTGCTTTCAATTAGATAACTGCAGCACATAATCTACAAATCACTAACAGAACCATTACTTCAAGCATATTTGACAAACAGTCGTGGACAGGACTGAAGGTCTTAAGTGGAGAGAGCAAGGGGCATCGACCTGTCTTATATCAGGTTGTCTGCGACTGTTAGGGCCCTCGCCCACGGCTACGTTTGGTAGCGGTGCGGTTGCGTGTTTAGTAAACGCACTTCTGCGTCCCTGATCTCGCGCTTTTGTTGCTTTTTTCGCTGCTGTATCGATGCAAATACGCGCCTGTTTCTACCGATATCCGGGGAACGAAGAGAACGACAGCATCACGACTGAAACGCGACAGCATCGACATATAAAATCGTGGTAACGTGGGTGAAGGTACGTCAGCAATCTGCAAGGAAGGACACCATCGCGACTGTATCGCGGCCGCATTGCGTTTAAATCACTGCAAAAAGTTGCGGTGGGAGAGAGCCCTTAGTTCGTTTGTGCGTTTGAAAGATGCAGCTGCACTTAACTGGTGCATACAATATGATAGTGTAAATGTGCTGTCCGTGTTTGTACTCCTGTTGTTGAGACGAAAAAGGATTATGTTGAGTGTTGAGTTCCTTTAGCGGTCAACGTGCTTGAGGGATTTGACGACTGATCTAAATCTGGTGTTTTTGTTTTGGGACAATACACACGCGAGAGATCCAGTGAATGATTTCAAACATGTTTACTTAGTTAGATAAAGCTATAACTCGTTCTTATTCGTTATTCAAAGTATACTCCTTAAACTGGTGTGTGGTAAAAACTAGTTTCTCCAAAATGTTTGAGACTCCAAAAACTTTTTTCAATCAAAAGCCTTGCCGTAATCGTAAAATTTAATCCGTAAGAAGATAGAATACAATGCCTCTTACCTTTTTTAAACTACAATCTATTTTGAACTCTGTTCAAACGTTATAGAGTTGGTTGTTCCTTAAGGCCGAAGCCAAAAAGTGTTCCTTACTAAGCTATGTATAAAATTACGCTCATGCCGTTGCCAACCCTTGCTTATATTTTGTGATGGGGCTCAAGGGACAACTCAATACATAAGGAACCGGTCATGTGCGAATCGGGATTACGATAGGTCCCATATGTTGTAAATATTTTTGAGATCATCGTTTACTATGTAGTGAAAGAAGATGCTATCAAGAAGTTAAAGCTTCATAGAAATTCAGAGGCAACTTTTATATACCTATAACAAGTATCTATGAAGATTCTTCTATAGTACTCAAAACGTTTTCGTCATTGACTTATTTCAATCCATACAGTATAACAACTTATGATAAATGCCAGACTGATGGCACCAAATGCGATGCACAATGCATTTTAAACGATCCGTCTTTAAACTATTCGATGGTTTTCACGTCAGGCAAAGCATCTATTTTCGACTTCAGTCCCTAATAGACAACCAGACAAAGACATTCGCAGACACTTTCCTGTGCCTTCTAGAATAACTAAACGCGACCTACAGTGTCATTCTTAGAAGAAATAAATTATTCAACAACATACGCATAGACGCATACAAAGTGCATACAACCTTATTATAAACCCAAGAACGCATTTTTTTATAATTTCTTAATGACGAGTACGCACGTAATAAAATACTAATTTCATTCTGTAATGTTTGTTTTATATTGAGATTGTTAGATAAATGTAATTAAGAAACATGAATAACTTAAGCAATGAATGGATTTGGCTTCTGTACGCATTATCATTTTATATACGGTAGACTCGTAAAATATATAATTCTATCGTGCTTGCACGCCATGAGGAGCTCGTGGCTAAATAATAACAGCCGTTCGGGTCGATCTTAAGGTACCTTACTTGCCTAGGTTGGTACGTGGATGGGTGACCACGCATTACATACCGAGTTTCCTCCGTGCCTCGGAAAGCACGTTAAGCCGGCTGTCATTTGTAGATCTTTGACAGTTGTCACAGCTAGTCAGTGACCCGAAAAACTGACAACCAGTCTTATCAAGGGATATCGTACCCAGTACTAATTGGGTTGTGAAGGTCAGATAGGTAGTCGCTTCGTGAAAATACTGGTATTCAGCTGCATCTGGTTAGACTGGAAGCCGTCCTCAACATAGTTGGGAAAAGGCTAGGCAGATGTTGATGTGTTGTTGCTTGAGTGCCATGTTCAAAATTAATTACGAAACTGTTCGTGGGTGAAAGGTTACCTTCTAGTGGATGGAATTGTAACCCACAGCGCGCAGCGGTCGGTAGTTAAATTGGAACTGGATGTCCATGTTACGCAGTTATTACAATAAGAATAAAATAGTTGTAGTTCTTTAACATGATAACATTCAAAGAAAATGTTTCACATTTTTCTTTTTTTATCTTCCTTTTCATATATTTTTTACATTCCATTCATGTCTAAAAATCTACTGCGGTCTTTTGCACACCTTTCAAAAACGCAAGCAAATGCGTACTTCACACATAACTAGGGTAGGTAGTCATCTGAATAAATGAAGCAATTTTCAGTGAAACAGTCGTCAAAGTCCGGTCGTAAATAAAACGAACAACAAACACATGACGTTATTTCTATTTTAATTTTAAACTATGTATGAGCAAGTCCTTCTACTACGATAATGTTTCAGGCACACAGCGGATTCATTCAATGCGGTTTGCGCAGTACCTTCTTTTGTTTTTTCTTCCATCCAATTTTTTTTTTAAATTGCCTCCGTCTTTCATGTCTCAGTCTAAAAGTATGATTGTCCTTTGATGGCTGAAAGTTTCACATTTCGTGTGATAACAGGACAATTCTACAAGACAAGTTGTACAAGAGTCTAATAAGGAAATTCTTGCAAATCAGACTTCATCATCATCATTATTACGCTACAATAGTCCACTGCTGGACATAGGCCTCTTTGATTGCACGCCACTTAACTCGATTTTCGGGAACTCTCATCCAGTAGCTACCAGCCACCCCGTGAAGATCGTCGCTCCACCGAACCTGAGGGCGTACCACCTTACGCTTGCCGATTAGCGGACTCCAAGTCTATTCCCATCACAGACTTGAATTGATGAAATTGAGCTTTACTTTTAGATAGTAACTCAATAAACCAACGTATATCTCGTAACCTTACTTTAAACAATACAGTAACCAATTCTATAACATTCTCCTTTCATCTCAAGCTTAGTAAATAGGACACTTCTAAATGCACAACCTCTCACAATATTGACCAGAAACGCCTGTATTTCACGACTTCAAAGACTAGAAAATGGGAAACGCGTTATACCGCATACAATATTTGTCAGTCTTGGTATCCTTAGTTTCTTGCGCATTGCTGCATTGTTGCAAATGACTACATTATCTAAGTAATTCAACCTTTATAATTATGCAAATACGTGCCTACCTGCTTGACAGGTACCTGATCGGTTGCAAAATAACAATATTATATGTACACAGTACTTAGTGTTTGTGTATTTATTTTAATTGCTTACATGCATACCTACAAGGTGATTTCGAATTGTTGATCGCTTAGCTTCTTCGTCCTCTCCATTTACTAGTAATTTTAAATAATTTCACGAGATTTTGTCTTCACTGGGTAAAAGCCGGCAAGATTTTGCGATATTTTTTCCTCACATGCATTTTTCATTTCAAATTAACATCAACAGATATCTTAAGAATACAATTATTTAAAAGCTAAAGCTTAGTCGATAATAGATTTTAATTAAGTAATAGACTGATGAATGCTCAAAAACTGACAGAACTCAACGACAACCGAATGCAACCTGAGAAAATAGATAGACAACAGAAGAAAAACCTCCAAGCTTTGAACTGACCACTTTTACTCCAACATGTTATGTTGTGGTCAAAGTTGTCGTTTGACTGTAGGTATGCGGTTGTCAAACTGTGGTCCAATGTTTACTCAACATAAACAGTTTGTTGCAAGCAGGTGAGCTCAAGACTTGAAACTCGTTCCAGTCATCGACTTCACGTCAAACCCGACGACAGGTTTAATTACCATGTTTAATTGATGTTCTACGAATCCCAATTTGCTTCTCATTTGAATTTAATTACTAACTGATTAAATAAAGCGCATCCTTACACGCATCCGCTGGCAAAAACGTTTTTACAAAATATTTAAAGCTCAAATAAATATTTCGTTTGCAATACTAGGTGAAATCTTAATGGAGAAGAGATCATTGAAGATATTCTTGCAATGTCTTTCCTGTCAATTGATCTTGCATGAATTATCTTCTTACAAATAAGTCAATTAAACATTGTGCTGCAATTATTATTATTCACTAGTCATGTCATGGTGATTGGGTGTCTAATGAAATGAACAATGAATGACTACTGTGTTTTCATTAACTGATCGAATTTTCAATCAACAATCTGTCGGCTACTATTGATCTTCATCGATTATTCATAATCAAGGAAGACAAATACTTTAATACTTTTGTCAAAACTTAGCGTTTTAATCGAAAAGGGGGGATTTTTTCCTGAAGATCTCTTTTTTAAATGACTCTATTGTGTCCCACTACAGGGCAAACGCCGTATTACCGTTTTCATCGTTTTTTTGCTATTCAAGCCCAATACATACATAGGTCGTCAACTCCTAGGCATCGTCAGTTCATTTTGTCGGAACTCAATCTGTGAGTACTTTAGTATGAAGAACTTAATAATAGAAAAAATGCTTTCCTAATATAACTCTAACGACCGATAATTCGATACTTACCCATTTATTGAATGCCTAAAACCGTATCAGATATTAGTTTAAATCTCCAAATTGTCCAATTCTACGTATTTTTTTTTTTTTTTTTTTAAATATCCCTGGACATTTCACACAGCACCATCTAGTCCCAAGCTAAGCAACCTAATGCTTGTGTTATGGTAACTAGATGGCTGATAAACTACATATATACATTTTTTTTTTTGTAAATACATACATATTATAGATAGAAAAACACCCAGACCCGGGACAATTACTTGTAGGTCATACAAATATTTGTTCCGTACGGGAATCGAACCCGCGACATGCAGCGCAGCAGTCAATCGCTTGACCACTGCGCCAACTGTGTCGTCATATTGTGGGGCTATCAAATGATCAAATCTCCCCTACATATAACACACCTACATAATGCATGTTTTTAGTACTAAGTTAACAGTCAGTTAGTCGGGATGAATAATACTGACGTCACGAAGGCGCGCCGCCCCTGGATCAAAGATCGTTTCGCTTGAACACACCACTGTGCGTGCGCGCAACTGGCGTAGGGATGTCACTTAACAAAAACTATCGATTAATTACGAGTGAAATATCGAATGGAATTAAAATTATTTCCTGCGTCAAATATTTCTGAGTTTCCGGTGACTTAACATAAAGTTAACTGTGTGCATAACTAAGTAAAATATTCGTAACAACAGATACCGTCATAAGTAAGGAAGCTTGGATAATAGAAGACTACAATTGAATTAAGGAAGTGAAAAAAATAATAATACAAAGGACAATGACCAAAGTTGGTACCAAAAAGTCTCGCGCCTCAAAACCAAAATATTATAGTAATTAGTTTCATATTTTTTTACGGCATTACGCGTCGGGGATTTGATTTTTGAACTGGAAATATACTTTTTGAGTTTAAAAGTATGAATATTGTTTTACTCCCCTTATATGACGTTCCGTTTCAACTGAATATAAACGACGTTCCGTTTCAATTGAACAAACCCTTGTCTGTCGAGCGGACTCTAAAATTAATTACAATTAAGTAAGATCAGTACACCAAATCGATTTAGTTTGGTTTATTGCTATTTGCAACAAAATAGATTTTCTCAGCCTAAAGATTTTGATTTATCGATTACATCCCTAAATCCCGACTAGTTTATAGCACTTACTATACTCTATGGTTTATAGTTATCTTATCTGTGGCATCTGACATTTGTACTGTACTGACTGACTATTGGCAATGTAAAGGTCTAAAATAAAATCGAGTTTCAGTCAAGCATACTGTGGATGTTACTTTAACTCGTAATTCTTACTAATATTAGTGTATTACGCTGTTTTTAGAGCAATAATGTAATATATGTGTGTTAAAATACGTCGTTGGTAGCGTCGAAAAAATAGACCTACTTTTTAGGTTAGTTTCGATTTTATAAAATAACTCTGAAACGCGGGTTTTTTTTTCAAAAATAATTTTTGTAGGAGTTAATACGATCAGTGTAGTCTATAAAAAACAAGGTTTGATTATGATGCAGCATGGTACGGGATTCCATACTTCCATGAGCATTCTCTTTTCATTCATTAACTTTAAGTAAATAACATACTGTTACAAACAGTTCAAATACAATGTCTCTTCAAAGTTCTCCCCAAAATTTTGTAACACAACAGTTTCCGCAGTTTTGAGCTTTATCTTATCCACCAAAAACTTATGATATTTTGTCAAAGACAAAGTTGCGCGGAGTCGGAGATAGGGAAAATATGTTTGCGACTTCCCCCACCGTTGTTTTCCTTACTTCAATGGCATGCTACTTAACTTGTGTAGACACTACTGAAGTATACCTACCTCTTTAAACATTAACATAAAATTATTTTACGGTAATAAACTATTTGTTTGTTCACCATTGACTTCAAAATCTCAGGTAGGTACCAGGGCAAAGGGCACAGTTCCTCATCTCGTTTACAGATACTAGTCATGATAACCAGTCCACGACTCTGACACAAGCCACGCATAACATAGCATTAGTAGGTACCGTATAATTTACATCAGTTACAAACCAAAGAATCAACGATATTATCTATTAATGCAGGACGCATTAAAATTCTGGTCACGATATTTAGCGACGTTTTTTGGATACCTTATAAGGAGTTGGTCAGCCCTACGGTAAAGGCAATGTCCTATGCGGGGCACAGT
The DNA here is from genome assembly GCA_950022335.1 of Eurois occulta. Lineage (NCBI taxonomy): Eukaryota > Metazoa > Arthropoda > Insecta > Lepidoptera > Noctuidae > Eurois > Eurois occulta. The sequence continues at coordinate 12,027,771 of OX465483.1, forward strand.
ACAACATTGTGATGATTTAACAGTCACTCGCAATGAGCGAAAATAGTTCTTTCCGACACGACCAAGTGTGAAGTACTTGCACTCATTCACATTAAGTACTTAAAGTTATAAATCACTTGAGCTTTTTTGTAGTCCGTTTCATTACACGAAACATTTCATTATTTAAATCAAAGCCTATAAATTACGTACTTACCTAATTAAGCGAAAATAGTGTCAATAGGAGCCTGTTAACACAAATTAAGCGCTCCTATTCTAATTTAAAACGTGAAACGTTAAATTAATTGCCTGTATTCTAACGGAACTGTACGACCTCTCACAAAAGACCTCCATAGTAATAATACCGAAACAAAACTATTTTTATGTACGTTATACAGATTTTGTCTTTCAACTACAATAGTGCGTGCCGTCTAATCATTTCGTCATAGGATCGATTTACACTAATTGTAAGAAAAGCATCGATAATATCGTTACTCAGATACGGTATCGATAATAACAATAGATGCAAGCAAATCGATTGTCACGCGTTGTTATTTAAAATAATTTTATCATGCGATATGGAAACGTTGTTTTAATTTGGTCGTTAAACTTAAGATAAACATATTTTTAACGATATTATAGTGTTGTACTATCTGTTGTTATGAGAATAATTATGATAATAGGGCTTTAATAATACCTATCTACTTATTAGTCATGATGAAATAAGAACGAAAGACTTCCTCAGCCACAATTAGATCAAAGGAAGATTTCGCATTGTATTCAAAACAGCGCTCCGCATCTAGAACTTAAGCGCTTAAAGCGCAGGAAACTGCACATCACAACACTACAAAACGTCAAACATCGATCCGGTAACAATAGGAGAGAGTCTACATTTGAATTTCGAACACGAACTATTTTAAGATGGCGATGGCGTCCCGAACTCACACGAGAGTTTACGACGATTCGCGAATTACGAGCCAATAAAGTGCGGTGTCGCCGACACGCCGCTACAGCCCTTAAAGCTTTTAATGTCCGTTTAATTGATATAAGCTATACTTAATAATGCTATCGATTTCTTTTACAGTCGGCTTTATAGCCAGCTTTTAATTATATGATCCAGTTTTATCTCCAAATTATTTACACATACTTGCATCACTCAAACGCGCTATAAACATAATTTCGTGTCGCATTAACGCATCAAGCACCTCAGTAACATAAAGTGTCTCACAGACCATATTTTCTCCGCTTCAGTTAACTACATGACTTCCACAAATCGGAGACACTGACCAAGGCTTACTCTTTCCATAAATAACCCTCTTACTGGACAAAAATTCTGATATAATTCACAATCAGACCTTTAATATCCCGATCCGACGGGTGGGCATTAATCAAATACATGGAACGGGTTTGTACAAAGGCGGGCACGTTAAATAAAATAATAAATAAGCTGCATTCCGTGAGATTTATTTCGAAGAAAAAAGGCAGGGTAAGAGCCGGGTCATGTCGCAGTATGTTTATTGTCCGCGCCGGTGTCGGCCCACAATGTACGGCTCTAATTAATGCTATACCTCGCTCAGAGATATATCGTGTCCAAGCCAGTGTCTTTTAACTCATGGTCCTCTTTTTCTAATCTCAAGATTAGGTATCAACAATTTATTATCGAGAACCACAAACAAAACATTAAAAAATATCCTTTTTATTCCAAAATAGAGTTATCAGATCAGACGCCAATTACAGAAAAACAATGCAAATGAGGTTGACGTACTATATCCTGTGTAGTATTCGATCTGATTGTTATCTCGTATCATGGGAACATTCGGTGGTTCCCAAGTTCCCATTAAAAAAGATGAGCTCTTACAGGTACAATACGATGTGATAGTCAAACCTCTTCGCGACAACAATACTGTAGAGAATAATGGAAGCCAGCTGACGGGAGGTGCCCTAACGTCCGTTGTCATGGCGACCGTACGAAGGGTGAACCTGCCTAACATATCACCGACCCCGACAAAAAACGGTCACACTCACCCTCCTGATATCTGATTTTGGACTCTACCCCATAAAGCAGAAGGGTCTTTTGACGCGTCATCGGACATCACTTACGACCTTTCACTGTAATCGCATTATTGGGATACGTGTATTGTGTTTTGGGTTCCATCTTTGCTTTTTAAAATTAGAATGTCTATCGCCCTCTCGCTCTATCTCAAGAGCATTATCTGTCTTTGCTCGTCTAACCGCACTTGTATAATTATTCCATTGTCTGTTTATGAGATTTTAAACAGTTTTTAAGTTTTTGTTGAAATAAGCACGAACCATAAATGTTATTGCGGCAGTAAAAATGCAGTTTCGGTAATTTATAGCTCATGTAAACGTGGTATCAGACTTTCGGGCGAGTCACTTGATTTATTTAGTTGCTGCATATTTTTTACTTTGTAATGACCAAAGTGCAAAAGCACATTTATTTTTAAATTTTTTATCATTGAACATAAATTCACAGTGTTACATAAAATATTGGGTTACTTCGGTGCCCTCGTAAGATATTTAAATATTCAAAAGGTGATTACTTTCATTCAAGTTTAGTACTAATCAATTCGAAATTAACATTTTAATTAAACGATCCATTTGTGTTTGATTAAGAAAATACTGATACTATCGTCATTGGAATTAAAGACCGACAACAAAACTTCATCGTATGCATTTTTAATAAGTTAAGGAAAGCATTTTACGGAAATTACTTCAAACGTGAGAATTAAACTGTGCGAGAGAAATAAACAAACAATCCCGTTTTCTTCTTTGTTATTATAAGTGTACAATAATCATGGCACATTAAAACAACGTCTAGGTATGATAATTCAAGAATAATTACTTAATTAAGCTACATTTCAGATCGCCTTACTTAATTCAACGCGCAACAGTTTAAAGTGTCTGTACACCAATTAAAATAACCCATTAGCTGCTTCGTATCTGTATTTTTTAAAGGGATCAGGTAACTAAGGCCAGCCTACACGGCCGAGAATTCCGAGACACTGTTGGTCCGCTATCAATTTTATACACGGTGGGAAGGCTATTTATCTTACCTTATTTATTGGCTGACTCAAAAACCAGTCTTGGGACCCGATCGCTTTGTGGAACTCGGTATTTACCTGTCTATGTATACCCGACTTTACGACGCGTATGCTGGATGAGAATTCGCCGGTCGTGAATTCTTAGTTATTATAATTAAAGTTAAATGAACCGTTAAAGTCTCAAAAGTGTTACGTACGAGATTTTTACGACGCTAAAGGGTAAACTTTCACGATTTCTAAGAAAACGTCTTCTACAGGATCCAAATAAAGGGACACCTTACAAAGCATTAGAAAGTTGCGCAACCCTTCTTTACGCATCTCTGAGTTTTTTGTAGCGATTTCTTTTTAGAAAGGACACTATTGTTCGCGGACCGTTTGCTTCAACCCTTTCCGTTACTTTTTTGCTTCTTGGCGATATTGTTTTTACTTATTTTTATTGTACGCACAACCTTACGGGACGAACGCAGAACCCGTCTCCATCGCTACCAGTGAGGGCTGCGCTCCTTCGGCGCTCTGTGATTAATTTCCATCGAGGCTGGTCTCAGTAGCGGATAACTCTAAAATTAACTTTAGTACGCTATAAAATATTAATGAGCCATTAAAATCTAAATTGGTATAAAAGTGAAATTTAATGGTTTCTCTCGAAGCCTTTTGCGAATCGAAGCTGCGGGAACGTGATATATGATGCTATAAATCGATTTTAAAAACTCCAATTTAACCGTTACAAATATTTTTTATATCAGATTAACGTTGTTTTTATACCGTAATATATTAATCTGTGAATAAAACTGAATGTCTAATAATGTTTTTCTCTTTGTTTCCAGGACCCAACGGATGTCCACGAAGGCGGGGCCGACAGACATACACAAGGTTCCAAACGCTAGAACTAGAAAAGGAATTCCACTTCAACCACTATCTGACACGCCGACGCAGGATAGAGATCGCACACGCGCTCTGCCTCACAGAGAGACAGATTAAAATATGGTTCCAGAATCGACGCATGAAGTTAAAGAAGGAGCTGCGAGCCGTAAAGGAGATCAACGAACAGGCCCGCAGAGATAGAGAGGAGCAGGAGAGGATGAAGCAGCAGCAGCAGGAGAAGCAGGCCAAGCTGGAGAGCCAGCACCATGGGCACCACGTCACCCACCACCACGACCCGATGAAGATGCCCATCGACAAGGGCTCCAACGACCTACTCAAAGTGAACAAGGTCCCTACGTAAGGTGTCCGCGACGCCGTATAGGAAATCTTGACTGATTCTGTATCATATAGTGTGAGAGGAAGTGTTACGTCCATACGGACCTGCGGGCGTTAGTCGATTCGTATCCACTAGTTTTATGTTTTCGCGTCGGAGTCGCCCTCGTTGTGGAGAGTGACTCCCGGTTTATGTAATTATGTTCCTTTAGTGCGAAGGACTTGCCTCGGTGTCGTTCGCTGGGTGGACAGGCTGGTGATGTGCTTTAAGCATTTATTTTGTTGCCATAACCCACACTTTATATTGCAATAATATTTTACTAAAATATACAAAAACGTGTTAGAATCGCTGTAAGGTTTAAATAGGAGCCCGAGTGAACTTCGGTATTGTTAGTTAAGATTTTAAATCTGTGAATCTCATAGTATTTATTGCTACCACTTACTCTTAATCCATTATGTTATATTTTTTATTAATAGATATTATATTATGTACATTTTGATGTATATTTTATTATTTGTCCGCTGTTAGCGGACCGGTTATGTTTTGATGGTCACATTTTTTTTATGATTGTGAAATTTGTTGTATTTTATCAGTTGATTTGAAAAAGTTACTTCTTTATTTTTCTTTTTGACCAGATTGTGATTCACTTCAGTAGTTTAAGTCCACAAATTGTTGTTTGGTTTGATTCATTGATTTCGATAGAATAATATTATCGACAAATATTAAAATACCTGCATAGCTAATTCCATAAGAACTTAAAATGTATATTTATAACAAAATACGTATGGAAGTACAATTGCAAATAGGTCTTCGTCTTGACGAGCGTTGTGTTTTATATTTTTCGTCTTCAATAATAACGAATATTTAAATGTAGACGGTATTTTTTGATAATTCTAGTTGAAAATACCAATGTCCATGAAATAAATAGCAAACGAACAAAAAGAACAAGATTATGGATCGGTACTGCATACGGCGTATTGTCCATACATCCCGAGTCATCTGATGTTCAAAATTATATACGTAACGATGATACATATAATAAATTACAATAATGTGACTAAATATAAATTTTACACGTAATATTAAAAGTTGAGTAGTTTAAGTGTATTATACATAGGTAAATAGGTTCGACTTTGTATGAAGTATTGCTAAGACTAGGTACCTACAACATAAACCAATGTACGGCGGAATAAACAGTGGTCGCACTTTATCAGGCGAAAAGTCGATGTCATTAAGTTCCTTTTTTCAACGAAAGTTAAAAGACACCGTATTTCGAGTAAGAAACGGTGGCGAAATTATGTTTCTGCAATTTAACGTAGCCATATGCACATTTGAATTTTCCAGCTCAGTAATTTCATACATAAAATGCCTACAAACGGTATTACTAAATGGAGCTCGGATGAAACTCAAATATAAACACGGTTTTTTCGCGAAAACGCGAGCTTGTTAAACATGGCCGGTTTCAAATTATTCCACACACCATATTCGCTTTCAATTCCACGTTGTGCCAAAATACATAATTAAAATAATTTATTAACATGTACATTGAAATATTTGTTCCGCGTCCAAAAACCAGTTTTTAATTCTTCGTTGTTCTTCAAGTCTATACGTAATAACTGAGCAAAAAAATTAGAATTTTAAAAACTTAGTCTTGATAGTCACCATTATACGTAAATTAATGTCAGGGTAGAATTAAAAAAATAAATTAATAGATAACTGTATTAAAATTGGAGTCTTTGCTTAATTTTTATAAAGATCACCCTCTCAATATCTGTCCACTGTGTTATTCGGAAAATTATGTATATCTGTAGGCTCTGTGTAAAAGCAACATGAAGTTTTTATGTCATGATATCATTAGGAAAGATTTAAGTCGTCGGTAGATATAAAAACATGAAAACTCGTATTGTCTTTTCACGTTTCATAAATTAATATAAATTAAATTACGGGTCAAAATTTTTAAAGCGAATGTCATTGAGACAAAAACGAGTTTACCTACTTAATTCATTTGCAACTTGTGTCAACATGGACAGTTAAAACATTGAAGTTTGGTGATAAAAAATCATATTAAAACGTACATTATATTCTACTTGCTTGGTAAGGCTAAAAGAAAAGGAAACGTTGTGATTATAAAATAACAATAAATCTTAAATATTCTCCAATATACACGCTGCTAAAAAGTAATAGTAAATTAGCTAAATAGCCACCCGAATTCTAAAAATGAAACTGTCTCTCTTAAGCCCGATCTCGACGACTTCTATACCTACATTGATGGTTTGTAACTGCTAAAACGTTTTAAATGTCGTGCACGTAAAGCAATGGATACGTAGTTAGAGTATGAGATTTTCACATTGATTTCCATTAAATTTACCCTAGTACGAGTGCAATAACTGCAACCCACATTATTTCATTAAATCCGTAGTCCCCTTAAGATTACGTACATAATAAGGTTGTCGTTAGTAATATAACTTTATCCCATCTTATTTTTAAATATATATTAAAAAAAATCGAGAATGAAAAATCGAACAAAATGTACTTAAGTAACTTCGAGTTAAGTAGGCTTTATAAATTATAAAACGCATAGTTATTAAAAATATCGTAGACACTTGTAATAAAAGTTAAGCGTGAATCCGATGGTTAGTAATTGAATTAAAAAAAACGCTTAAAAATAATTTAGTATTGTTCGTAGATGGTCATTTGGAAGGTGAATCGAAAAGCTTCTTTGTAAAGGGACGTACACACCGCGAACTAAACGAGGTTGAACTTTCATAACTGCACGATGTGTGTATACGAGTTAAATTGTTATTACTGCATTTGTGAACTAAGTTAGAGTTGTTTTATCGGTTTACGATTATTGTTTGGGACTGTGCAAATAGACGACAGATTTCGAAGTGTCAAGCATCTTCCTCATAACCATCCATTAAGTTTCGTGTATAACAATAGGTAAAACTTGTAACATAGTAACGATATTCGTGTGTAGGTATGTACGTCCGATGATTTATGTCAGGTACACTTTATTGTTTCTGCCTCGTAAAGAACTGTAATCCACAGTGAAACAATGAGCAATTTGCTAAATAGATTATATATGTCCTCCATCCATAATGCTGTCTTGCCATATTGCTAGTGTTTTGTAGACTGTAGGTATCGATATACCTAACCGAACATTATATATCAATATTAATATTAATTAAAGTAACTTTTCACATTAGGTTATCACGTCTTTTCCCAGTTCTATTCCAAATTTGTCACCTTTAATTCGTTTTGTCGTATGTTTTGTTAGTATGTAATCTTTGTTGCGTTGTCCAAGTTATAGTATTTCCATTTTCTATGTTCTTTTTAACTTTATGATAACAAGACTTCCGTTTATTAGTTATTATCTTTAAAAAAAAAACGATCAATTTTTATCTTTAATATAAATGTAGCTATGTATCTATGTACGTATATCTATATTTTTGAATATAGTTATTAAATCGTCTTAAAGTTAAGTAACTGTAAATAGTCGTGAAAGGTTTTATGTGGCGCATTATTTTTTGTTTATATTTTTTTGTTTTATGTTATGTATTTATGTATTGAGATGTGTCGTATGCCTGTGCAATTTGACCATGTTAAGGGACACCAGATACCTTTAAAGCACTATTGTGTGCGGAGTTCAAGATTCTTTGGTCTTTTCGACATGGTTGTGATTCGTAAGCGACTGTTACGAAAAGATCTGATTAAATTGGATTGTGTGGAAATTGTTGCATGTCTGATATAACTTGAACTGTCATTGAGTACACTGGTGGTCTAAGTTAACGTGGTCAAGTGTGAGCTGTTGGTACGATTCAACGTGACTGTGTCGTGTTATATAAGCAAATAGTTGGGTGATTGTATATGAAGCCCGCATTCAATATTGTAATATTAATTTCAAAAATTCAAGAGAATAAAGAGTTAATAAAAGTATGGCTTTTTGATTTTTGTTGTTTAGATACCCTTCTACTAGGCTTTTGATACTTATGAATTATGAAATTAAATTACAAACATGAAATACGTAAAAACATTTTAAAGTAGACATGTAATTCTATGACCGATATTTATAAATAATATAAATATTACAAAATGTATAATACTGTTTTAATTTCGAAAAAATACCTATTCCCCAACTTTTTTTTTCTTTTTTAAGATTACAGAAATATCCATTACCTAATCAAGCCCATTCAACACTCCATCGAAACTCATTACTAAGCCTTAGGTACAATATTAAATGCAACTCTTGTACGAATACTATTCCACCTAAGGTAAGATAAATATTATAGACTTAGGAAAATATTATAAGAGAATAAATAATAAATTATGTTCCTAAGCAAAGATAATTTATGCCTTTAGATCCGTGTCTGACAATAGAAGGCCTTGGTGATCTTATGCTTCTGGATTAGCTTCAATAGGACTTCATTTATATGCTGCAAATGGATTCTATGCAGATTTAAATGGAACATTTATTTATACAACGAACTACAACAACTTAGGACCCATTAATGATAATATTTATCCGTGGTACTAGGCAACTGGGCTTATCCCAGTTGTAAACGTCCATTTGTGCCTATTGGCCTTGTTTCGTTCTGTCTCCTGCTGATATGGAGGGAAATTATGATTTTCCTACTCCTCCGTTCTACTTTTCTGATTAATTTCGTTGCGAGATCCAAGACAGTTAAATTGTTTCTCTGGGACTTCGTCGAGCTTCATTGTCTCGGCGTTTTTCTGGTGGTCACCACTATTGATTCTGGCTTTCAGGATAACACAGTCAACCAACCATTCTGCACATCAAAATTAGTAACAATATGCAAAACTTATTTTGGAGTGAAATGCTACGGTTTACGTTAGGACTTAATGTAAAGCACTCAAAACATTGTGTGTGTTGATGGATGCAATGAATAGTGTAGGGGTCATGGTACCTCCATAAAGTAAAGTTATACCTAACATTAAAAACTTGTATTTAAAAAAAAAACCTGTGATTAACATGGAACTTTGACCTCCAATATCTCCTTAAATAGAAGGTTCCTAGGTATGGTTCTGAAAAAAATAATATCGCAATGCCGGGGAGAACCAGTGCCTTTCGGCTTCGTTAAGGGTCCGAGTGCCCACCTATTATTTCGGGCCTCGTTCGTTATCAAAGTGGTTGGTCGACTCTTCACGTGACCAGAGGGCGAGCCTATTTTTTGGCCAAAGAATCAGCATTGCCATCCAACGTGGCAATGCTGCCAGCCTTCTGGGTACTTTTCCTGTAGACAGCAATTTGGACGAATTTTTGAACGCCCTGTAACCCTTTTGATACTTGTAAATATTTTTATTACTATTATAGTTTTTAGTTTGTAAATAATTTAATTATCATGAAAATGAACATTTAGTAGCTAAATCTTACAATTCAAAATCACTATAGGCAATCTCACTTTCGTAAAATTAAAACTAATTCTTTGCTTATGATAATTTCATAAGTATCCAAATTCATTACAAATACTTGGTAGGTAGAGCTCAAATAGTAGAGCTTAACAAGCTGCTCTACATTTCGATCCAAATAGGTACTTGGTATGAAGATCTCAAAACTAACAGCTTTAACAGCTCCTACTCTACAAATAAGTAGGTACAAATACTTAGTACATAGAACTCGAACAGTTGCTAGAGGTTTATAGAGTGTGGTTACTCAAACACTTGGTAAGGTCAAAAAGATCCTGATTTTTTTATTTCAACTTATGGTATTCTTTTACGCACGATACTGAGAGATATAATAGATAGGTACTATAAGTTTACTTGAATTTTGGGATTTCAAGATATTAAAAAAAAAAAAAAACTAGACAAAAATGAACTCAGATGAGCTGTTATATCTGAAAATAATAACAGCTCATCTGAGAAACCAGACCAAAAAATTCAACCAGGTTAGGGAGTCAGAATTTACAATAATTGAATAATCATTACCTATTCAAGTATTTTACTTTACGTTTAGTGGCATTTACAATCGGTAGAACAGATGATAGGCAGATACAATACGACATCGAACTAATATACGTATTAATTTGCATCAACGAACCAAATCCTTTGGAACTAGTTTGACGAGTCGAAAAGACATGAAACGTTTTGCAGATACTTTCTTTGAATCAAAGCGGGTTTTTGACAGTATGTGCAACGTTTGTGAGGTTATAAAAACGCTTTTTCCCCTATGATATTATGATATTTATTTATTGATGCAAAAGTATTTGCACAATTTTTTTTCTCGGAGTGTTAGCACAGAATAACAACGGATGGATGAAATGGTAGCAGGTCACGGGAACAATCTGCGACTCCCGCATTCATTTTACTCAAACTCAAGGGCAGATTAGTATTCATAAAACCATGGTTATGAGATGAGAATGCTAACTACACTCATGAGCAGGTCTGAAAGTGGCGCCGGTGACTGAAAAGTTGTGTGGTAATCGGTTGGCTTGGTACGTATGTGCATGTGATGCGGAAGAATGAGGAAATCGTGGGGAAAGTTTTGAGTACGAATGTGAATGGTGTAAGAGTAGAGAATGACCAAAGAAACGATGGATGGACCGTGTGAAGGATGATATGGCATGCAATGAGGTAACTGCTGAGATGACGAGTAAAAGAGAAGTATGGAAGAAGACATGTGCCAACCCCAAATAAATTGGGATAAGTGCGGGAGAATGATGATAATGATGATCTAAAAGTATTTGACAACCGTAACAGGATAAAATAATTGTTTAAAAATTATATGGATCTATGTTGAGACCGGTAGTAGGTATGGGGTATGTATCTGATGCATAATTCTTGATTGATTCTGATAAATTAACTATGCAATGCTGAAATATCAGCTGAATGTAACATAAGTTTGGTTTTTTATACATAAAATAATTATAGGTAATTTGTTTTACTAAGCAAAAAAAATGTGAATAAGACCAGGGTTGTCGTAAATAGATCTACAAACATAATTTTGACTTAAATAATTTAGTGCTGGGTTCGATTAACGGGTCGGGCTAATTGTTAATGAATTTTGTCATCAGGAATTCCCTTAACCTCCATCGGCTTATGAAGTAAGAAACTGTAGATTTTAGTTTCAAACAATTCCTTATATCCACAGAATCTAAAAGATTGTTTGTTCAAAGTTTTCTTATTTTCTAAATTCCTGTGTCAATTCTCGCAAATAGCTGCGGTATAGATCAAGACCAAGCCGTTACATCATGAGAATTCCAAGACGTTGGCATTGTATAGATTGATAGATAAATCTTTGAGGGAACCGCAAAAATATCTTAGTCATAGGTCACAACAGAAATAGAAATCAGTGTTAATGCCTTTAACACGTATTTGTATTCGTACCTATTTCAGCTTTCAAAGCAATCGTTATTTTTTTCAACCCACTTATGAAAACTTAAGCTTCATTTCTGTGATTCCCTCGCCGTCTTATCTCTTGTCGCACCACTTAAAACAATATTAATTTCCCACCGTAACTAACAAGCCCACTGTCGGCTACAACACTCTCTGTCTCATATATTATCAATAAGGAAGAAAAAAACATTACCTCTAATGGTTAAATGGCCCTAAATACCAATAACGTTTGTCGGATCCCCGCCAAAAACAAACCATGAGTTATGTCCATAATGTATTCTGCCATTCCGCCATCTTCCATTCTCCACAGACACTGGGGCTGTCAAATAAATTTCAGACCTACGGAATTCACAATAGGTGGGACCGATCCACGCTGAACCGAAAATCGCTTAGCACGCCACTCTTCATTTTAATACAAAAAGTACTGAAAAGCGCACCGAATTGCATGCGATTGTGGACTTAACATACCAAACAATTTTTTATACCGACCTTTCATCTGATACTTCGCCTTTATAGTTTTTGTTGATAGTTTTTTTCGAGTGCTATCTTTGACATTACCTTAATGGCGCCTGATATCTGTTAGAGCGATCGTAGCAAATTCTAATGGCTATTAAAGCTCGCTTAAATAGCAAGTTACTGCCAAAACAAATTCAGTTGCTATTAGATTAACTTTTATGGGAATTTAGATTCCTTATTCGCAGTAGATTCATCGAAAGCAATAGAGAATTGTAGAGTGAAGTAGTTACATTGGTATACATTGTAGGGAGTCAAGGGGAACCGGTAATAATAACGTCTTAGTTCATTTTAAAGTCATTCTAAATTCTGTGGTTATGAATACAATATTAGTCAATACTTTTTGATTTGTTCTTGATGTAAATTAGTGTTTTACAATCTAAGGTTCAATACCTATGAATGACAAGAAATTTAATTAACACTTTGTAATGATTATGTAAATCGGCATCAAGGGCAAATCTTCAGGCTTAATAACAGAAGTTGGTTGGTTGGTTGGTTAGATTGGTTACGTTTCATGTTTTAACATAAAACGTCGAACATATTTTTGATATTTTAATTTAAACTTTATAGAGACATACCGTATGGATTAAATTCGGTTATATATGGAAATCGCTGGAATCCTATCCACTGGTTGACGATTAAACGCCGATGCGTTGCTCTGATGGCATAGACTGGGCCAATTTCATGGTCTAACGCTTCCACCCTGCATCAGAATCACTCACTACGTATCACACGTTTCACCTTAAAATTCCTATTGCCATGAGCCTTTGTAGCTAGCAGTTTCATGTCATTATTCTCCATCAACTATCTTTACGAATGAGCAACTAGAATAAATTCTAAGAAAGCCGTTGGTCCCGGCTGTAATTTGTCGTTACAGGTAGACAGTGGCCTGAAAGTCTGACAACCAGTCTTTCCAAGGGGTATCGTATTAATAATGGAGCGACTTACAACCCAGTTAGTACTGGGTTGTGAAGATCAGATAGACAGTCGCTCCATGTAAAATACTGGAATTCAGCTGCATCCGGTTAGACTGGAAGCCGACCCCAACATAGTTGGAAAAAGGCTAGGTAGATGATGATGATGAACTAGAATCAATTCCATTTCCTTCTAAATTTTGTCATTGAAAAGTGTATTTTAATGGTCTTTTTGAAACGACGCGTCCTACCCCTCCTATGTGTCGTACCTCTGACCTCGAGTGAACTTAGATTAAGCCATTATATTCATCTTTATCCAACACTATCGTCATCGTCATCATCAACAGTAATGGCAGCTGGAAGGTCAACGAGTGCAGGTCGCAGTCTAAGGTACGTACGGTGCACACATCTTTACTGCTGTCTGCACAGAACTATTGTGAACCTCATCTTACCGTATTTCGTAAGACCCTTGAATGGTCTCCTCAGGGTAGCAGGAAGCCATCAAACCCATTTCGGTGGATGCGCACGCTACATTTATTAATAATATTATCTTTTAATGGTCTTCTTGAAATGACGCATGAACCGTCTTTGACCAAAACACTAAGCTTACCAACGAAAAAAAATCTAAGACGATGATGTTTATTGCAATCGGATACAGCTTCTACATAAACATTAATTAGTGCTTTCGACAATCGATTAGTAACCATTTTAAAGGCTGTATAATATTTCGTAAAATCAAATTAAAATTTATGACGCATCGTAAAATAAAATGATGCTTTGATTGCAAAATGTTTCTTTCAACTACAAACAATACGTAATAGGTGCCTTTTTGAATTGAACATGGCGACTGCTATCCGCTTGCAAACTATTCCGGATACGATAGAAAACTCCATCCTTTTATTTTATTCCCTTTTCTGTTTTTATTCGATTGAGAAAATTGTTTCGTTTCACTATAGAGTACCTAGTTACCTATAAAGTTTTTTTGAATACTTCAGTTTGGTTTAGATTTATCTGCTGACACCACGAATGAAAAACTTTTGTTTTCAGATTGTTAGAGAAAATTCGATGGGAAATGTTAGTTTCCAAACAAAATAAAATGTAAGTAAATATTTTTTTTTATAAAATAGAGCAAAATTTTCAGATAATGTGGGACATATTTTAATATAAAACAATAACCAAATAAGCATATCTCTATCGTTTATCCTTATCATAACCTTATATTCCCTAATAGTTACATTACATAGATTACCTATTACATAATTATGTGTGAAAAAAGAATAATCCGCTACTTCTTTCATACAAATTACAAACTGAACAATTATTACTTTGGTCTCTGAGCCAAAAAATCAGAAAACTTTGAGATGATATACATAAGTGACCCAATTGTTTTCAGAAAGAGAAAAGTTGGAACGTTCGTGTACGAAAATCAAAAGCAGTAATTGCTACTATAAAATTGACTCCACTTCCTGCATCCGTAGTATGCTGAAAATTATTTGCGTTTAATCAAATACCTACAAACTACCTACAAGAAGCGGTTACAATTGCATATGGACTGTCGTTTTCCTGTGATAACAACTCATAAACAGTCACTGCTAAACAACAGACTACAGGAATTGAAGTCCAGAGTAGGTTTATAAGCAGAAGAAAGAGAGATACCCACTAACATAAGTCCTGCCATCTCACAAAATAGGACAGAGAATTACTTATTATGCACAATAAGACACGAACTCAACACATTTCCGTTCTTCCTTCCTTATATTGTGTTGCACAAATTCTCGACATTATCTTTAACGTTTCTTATTAGATAATCCACATTCTGCCCGGAACGCTGCCCATTATTTTTATTTCTCGTTAATAACATTAACCCCGGGCAATTTTGTTAATGAGAAAATTTCCTCCGTTCTTCTGTGTTAATTTCTTTGTATATACTTAGTTTTATTATTGGAAGTGACACAATAATTTCACAGTTGACTGCTAGAAAGGGCTTTTGAAATTGATATTATCAATATTATAAGTACGTTGTATAGTTTGAGTTTTTAGGGTTACGTGCCTCGGTTGGCAAAAACGGAACTCTTATAAGATCACTTTGTTGTCCGTCTGTCTGTACGTCTATCAAGACCCTTTTTCTCAGGAATGCGTGGAGGTATCAAGCTGAAATAAATATAAAACTTTCAATTCCTCGCCGCAGTGAAAAAATCAACCTGTAAGTCAACGCAATCAAAAGATTTGACCGTTTATGTCGCATATTTTGCGATTTCACAAGGGAATCAAAACCTATAGGTTACTTGCCGTTGACCTAGAATCATGAAATTTGGCAAGAAGCAATATCTTACAACATATTGTGTAAATGAAATAATCTCAAAACCGTTAAGATGTAGTTTAAAGACAAAACACTTATAGGCAAGTTTATACGAAACCCTTCGGTGCGCGAGTCCAACTCGCACTTTTTTTATGAATTTGACTCACATTTTGACTAGCCTAGGACATATTGCTTAGTTAATTTAAATCGATAGTCAAGTTTTTTACCAATTAATTTCTCTGACTGAACCAACGTGACGCTATAAGTATAAAACTGTTTTGGAGAGAAGCGTTGTCTCATTGCTGAACTTGAAAACATCGATCGTGCGGAATGCTTTCTACTCATGCTTGTAAACTACGTTTGTTGAATAAAATTCTATTTTTGCTGCTATTTTGACGCAAAAAAAGGATAAAGGTGACCTATTGAATATACCTAAACGAAATCAGTTATTTAGGTTGGTGCTCGTAGTCTCTTTCAAAAATCTCGAAATGATTATTGAAAACTTCAACAGGCACCAAACTCTAGCTTTAATCACACTTACAATAATTTATGTCTGTCTACGGGAAAATAATATACAGATCAATCGCTCTGATCAATAGAATAACCAACCATAAATAATGAATAAAATAACTACCTACTCTAAAAACAGGTAGCTACTGCCACCCACTTGTCTCCCAAAAAAAAAGTCTATCCCATTTCCAAAACTTACGGTATGATCCCTCTTTTGCTAAACCCAGTCAACATAATTTTCACCTAACTAATTTGGTTCTGAAGGCATCTGGATATTTTTCAGTCGAGTCTCTCATACTTATACCTATGAAAAATGATCTAACTTTCAACATCGTACTTAGTGGTACTAAGTTTGGGACACTTTTTGCTACCATTGGGTGGTCGTTTAGTAAAGACAAATGCAAGTCACTTGAGCAAAAAACAGAGATAATTTTAATGACTGATGTGGTTTAGTCGAACGTCTGGCTTTTGGTCTCAGAGTTACGACGATGTTCCTTGGATTTGGACCTACTACGTTATTTTTCTCCTTTGTGTGTTTGTGAATTTGGTGCATCAAAAGGAAAAGAAGTGAATAACGCAAACGAACCACAATTCGTGATTGAATATGACTGTACCTTGAACTGTGATAGTGTTCTCGAATTGCAAAGTTTATGTTGGTTCATAATGGATGGTGAAGGAAAACATCGTGAGAGAACTAGCATGTCTGAGAGATATTTCTGGACGGCATGTAAAGCCAATTTAGAGGCCCATGGACCGCATAAAAGCTCTGACACCAGGTTAGGCACTAACCACACGATAAAGAAGAAGATGGATGACAATATCTGCTTCTGTTTATTTGCATAGTCTAAAGTCTCCATCCAAGTCTAAGGTAAGATTGTTTCCACTATTTTTTACTGTATTGGATTACAAAGTAAGGTGATGTGATTGTTACAAAAAAACTTCAGGTAACCTCACCCTTTTTTTTAAATGAGAAATTTAATAAATGATGGATGATATTTATTTAAAATTTGACAATGAGAATGCAACAGCATTTACCCAGTTATCTATAAACAAAGTTCTACTGGCCTGACTTAACTATAAATACATAAACGAGAACTATAAATGTTAGGTACCTACTAAAAACACGAGACTACAACGTCAACACGAAAAATTAAGGACCAACTCAATGGTAGTGCGAACACACCAAAGTAAAGCGTCAAACAGCGTCGTGCAGTATCGATTGAGGCATCGTTTATCGCTCACATCCCTCGGCTGAAGTGCGGAGAAACTCCCTTACGTGTGTATACCAACTAAATAAGTATGAAGTTCTTTAAAACACATTTGAGACGTAGATATGAATGGGAAAGAGTAAATTGGCGAAGTTCTAAAAGGGTCCAAGGAATGAAAAGGGTCCAAGGAATGATTTACAAACTACAAAAAAGAAAATGTTTTTGTAGTTTGTGTATAAAAATAATTACAAATTTTCATTATGATTTATTTTGCAGACCTGCGTTTAATTTAACTAATTTTCGTAGGCTACTATTATTTGTAACGTAATAGGACCGCCATCACGGCGGGGCATTGAGGTCATTATTTTTCTAATATATTTAATAATAAATCAATGAATATTCGTCTGATAAAAACTTATCTATCACATTGTATTAACTTTTTGAGATATGTTACTCGTAATAACCATTTGTGATTACTAAAACAGAGGCATGGATACGTCTGATATAAATTATTCAGTTTAGGGATTTTTTCTTCATGTATCTCATTCTATAAGCGGACTGAAAACATTTGATGAAATAGTCCGATTTGGTATCAATTATACAAACAATAAATTGAAAACCAGAAAAACATAAAAAAATACATTATTGTAAGTATGATCTTTTCAAGATTCTCACGAAGAATTCCTATATGAAACCTAATAGATAAAAGACATACAAATAAAACTAATACGAATAACCTTTCACTTAAACTGAATATTAGGTACATGATTCTGACAGATTCAAAATTTTTGTTTTGAAACTTTTTCTAAGCTCTTTTATGTTCTAGAACATTTAAAAAGCTGATAACATTAATGTCAAACAGATGTGGTCTAGAAATAAAATTTACAACGAAATAATAATTAAAATTGATCACCAGCTTTCTAAAAAGTGAATCATGCAAACTAATAAAACAAATTCACTTTCTACCTTCAAGAATAAATGTTATTAAAAGTCGAATGCTGCTGATAATGCATGTCATAACACAATAATTATGTAATCGAAGAGTTGATCCAGTTCGAATAACCCATAAGAACAAAGCACGATTCAAAGAATATACACAGAAAAAATGTAATTTTGGCTTGGTTTGAAACTTATGTGAATCTAAATCAATGAAATTCATACAACTTATAGTTTCCTATTCCAATTGGTATCTAGATATTAAACAACAAAAGCACATTATGCAGTAAAATGAACTACACAATACATTCAAGTGCTCTGAGAAAAGCAAAGAAACTTTCCACATATTTTTGGAAACAAAAAACAGAGATTCCTATACTCTGTTGTAGGTACAAGTATTAGCATTTTTATCGTCGAACACGTCGTCTCATGTGTAGCAGGTACGTTATTATTATTGGGAACATCATCTTATGCAAAATTTAGTAGGTGACACATTTAAACCGATAAAATTGACCAAGAATTTAAAACATCTTCTAAATTCAATCAAATGAATACTAAAACAAAACAAGAAATATTGCTTTTCATAAAAGTAAGTCTACTCGTCGATTTAAAAGAGAAGCATCTGCATAGAAAGTCGGTCCGAGTGGCTGTAACTTCTGACCGGTAGCGTTCCGTGAACGTTTTGCGACTGCGCGAAAACTTGCTAATGGCCACATTGATTTTGCAGATAGAAGCCAGGTCGGAGTGTACAATCCTACCTCTCGTTCCACGAATGGGGCGCCCATTCACGGCATAGCTGCAATTGTCATCTATTGAACTCATAGTACGCAGTTTAATCGCGTCTGCCCGTTGTACGCACGCAATGGAAATCGTAAAACTCGAAACGGTTGATGTGACTGCACGAAATCGGTGCTCCTGATACGAGGCTTAGGTTAAGGGAAGGTATAACAATAACTATATTATTATTACCTATGTTCGTTTCGACTGAAGCTACCGTTGGTTCTTACTTTACGTCCAATAACGACGAATTGCCATTGGAAAGGAAAATCGTTATTATATAACAAAATGTAATATTACTGTCCTCGGTCGATTACGTTTTCCGAGGGAAAATACAGGAATATTGAAAGAAACGGTCGAATTGTCCTTTTCCTATTGAGATGGCCGTAATAATTTGAGGACTCCTAGCAATTTTATGCACTGTCGGCTAGAGTTAACTTCATTGATATAAAGAGGAAATATGAAAGGTTATGTGCGTGGGTTTTCTTTGACGTCGGTTCGCTGTACTAAAATCATAATGGAATTAAATCGGTTACGAAAATTTAGGACAGTATACTAAATTTTCAATTTAAAATCCAGTTCAATAGGTTTTTAAATCGTTGGCACCTAAAATGAAAACATTCCGACAAACCATTCCCATTTTATAAATCTGATAACTCTGTCCCAAACTGCCATTCAAAACAACATTGTATCGATTACAAAACGTTCCTAACTCGCATTACTCCGTCGTTTATTAAAACAAACGAAATTAAGGACACCTAAGGGCGCGTAGTGTACACACATAAATTCGTAGCTATTTAATTGGATCGTATTACGTGGTGGATGGCGGTACGGAGCCGCGGGCGCAATATAGGACGTTATTCGTACACTTAACTATCCAACGCGAGTTACGACTAACCAGCTCGTTTTTGTTGTGCCACTCGCTTTGTGTGGCTCCGACAGCGTTCGGAGCATTCCAGTATCCGGGCGAGCTACTAGACGTCAAAAATTCAAATAAGGAATAAAGTAAAATTTATTCGATTATTCTTCTTCTCAGCGCAGCGTGTCGATGACAATATTAAATTATGTTTTTTTTTGTGTTTTCGATTATTGATAAGTTACTCACCTACTTTAAAACTGGCTAGTTACAATTAGATGTACTTAAGTGCAAAATTCAATTTGATTTTAAATCAACTTGGATTCGATTTAAGTATGTTCTAAATGTATTTTGAAGCCATAAACTTAACTCGACATGAATTACAGCCAGCAATTTGTCCTGTTTCATTCTGTCTAAGCTTTCAAATTAACCAGCAATTTGTACCAAGAAGTATGGCCGTCTGATACATTATTCGAATTGCAACAAATCATCAAGTTGCCGATATTGTTCAGATCATTATTTCTCAATTTTATTGCACTGCAATAATTTTGCATGACTCAGTTCAAATTGGGTGTCAAGTCTGTACACAATGCGATGAATTACAAAATAAAGGGCTGTGACTAAGTCTCGGTCTAGATTCAATATCTGAATGGTGGAATTCCCTAAATTGCATAAAATATCTCAGTAAGTTGTGCAGTACTAGCCCGAGCGCTGGAGGTCAGTTATGATGAGATCATCTTGAAATAAATTTTGTGTTTTCTTCATTTAAAATATTTCAAGAAATATTGAAGAACCTTCGAATATCCTTACATACAGACATAGCCGAAAATATTACTTTTTTAAGATCAGGAAAACTGTCAATGTAGGCAAAACTGTCAAACTGAAATTTAATTGAATCCATACCCTGATAAAAGCTTGGACCACAATAAAGTAACAAAAACGATTAGGTATTATAAAAGCTTCTTTTAATCCAGCTACAACATTCTAATCTGCTAAATCACAAAGATTCATTAATCGAACCTAAATATCGCAATAGTCCAGTATTCCACTTCGCTTCAGACAAGAGCACTATATCTGTATTGGGTCTTAACTCAAATTACAACCGACTAGCCTTTTGTCATTGTTTAAACCAGTTCTAATAGCAATAGAAAGTGAGAAATCTCTTACAAGAAACAGAGAAAGTCACTGTCCCAACTCTTACGAGAATGCATTACACGCAAGTAACTTGAATAAGTAAAGGCACCTTTTAGAAACCACCTCCAGTCTGTCCCACTTAGTAAGACCTCTGACAGAATGCTTTCATTCTCCTCTGTGGTCTACTTTTGACACATAAGCGGGGGCTAGGGTGGGTCATGTTAATCTGGTCTGTTCTATGTGTGTGTGGGGTGCAAGCGTATAAACAGGTGGGGTAATTGTGGGGGTGTGGTGCATTGCATTCAACTGTGTGTACAGAACAATGGAACAGTTCATAGGAAAAACATTACGGCTTCCATTTTCTTTTCCTGGTTATCTTTTCATGAGCTTCCCTAAAAAACCTACTTGGAGAAAACCATTATTTTTGTCTTATTTCAAACGTAGTAAATAAAGTATTAGAAACCGTCTAATAATTTAGCATTAGAAAAACGTATGAGTATGCTTACAAAAATGATTCTTAAAAATAAAAAAGTTATTTTTTAATCTACGAAAAATGGGAAAAGTATAGTATTCTATACTTTTCCCATCTTTCGTACATTTTCTCCAATCAATAGGATTATTTGAAGTGGTGCAAGGTTATTGAGTTAGTTTTAAATGTTAAAATGTTTCCTTAAGCTTAAGAAAAAGCTCAAGAAAGTTTTGAAGCAGCATCATTACGTCCCTATTTCTTAACAAAACGATTTTACTTTCAAACAAACACAAACTTGCAAGAAAATAACTCAACTACATTTAAGTCACCTGTTTTATTTTGTTTTCCGATTTTTCCAACTCGAAAGTTATCGCTGCGGAATACAATATGTGATACTTCTCGATACGATTGTACTAGACGAGGGTCCGTTCATCGAACGAGTTCACCACTCAACAGCGAAACGTCGTATAACAATCCATACGCCAAACAAACGCCATTTCACCCTCCTAAATACTACCAATCCTTCTCTGAAACAAATGTCTCAACTTCCTTCAAATTTCCCGCCGCTTACGCCGTACTTATTCTAGTTCCCCACGAAACGTCTCGCGCAAAACCGAAATGTATTAAGTTACGACTTTCCCCGAACTCATACGACATTTGTAAATAGAATGTGTACAGTCTTATCTCGCCCGTAGCAAGTTGATTTACTATAATTAGAAAGATAGCGGTAGATGCCTTTTGTTATAATTTTCCAGGCTGGCTCACGAGCGTTTTCCCGCGCAAACTCATGAAAATGGCGGCCATTTTGTAATGTGCCTTGTTTTTTGATAAGGGTATTAAAATAATGGCGCTTTCGGACGGTTCTTTAGTCTGCCGTGGAAGGTATTTGTGTAGGCACCTAGGTACGTGATCGCACATTTTAAATGCAAATTGGAAGAGTTGCTAATGAAATTTAGGGAAATTAATTGTTTGTGATACCTCCTTTCTGTTGTTAGGTATGCATCTGCATGAATACCTAATAAGATTAGCTATTGATAAAATATACAAAGCTGTATCTATAATCACCTTGACGTTAATTGAAGAAACTCTTAAACGAATGGCGTTTGTGAAAATGTTGCGTATTAACATAAACAACTACTTAATAGTTTTACTCAAACATATGTGCTACTTTTGCTTAAGATATAATTACTAACAAAATTCTAATTACTTTACAACGTAAAACATAACTTCTAGTAGTCAATAAAAATTCAAACTTATTACTCTTTTTACTTAAACATATTAGAAATGTGTAGGTTCTTACATAAAAGCGGCTATCAGCGCTTAATTCGATTCCTACTTACAAAGGATCTCTCTAATTGGAAAAAAATATCAGTAAGGGTTTTTCCGCTGAATTAAATCGCTTGAAAATTCCGAGGCTAGCTCTCATTGTCTGGCCGAAGCCATTGTTGGGCTGATCGACTTAAATGGGCTGAATGGATAAGCTCCGGAATACAGTATGAAGCCGTAAGATATTTTTACGAACGATATTTCGCTTTCCGTTTCATCTTATGTTGAAGAAAGAGAGACTAGGGTATAATTTTCAGCTTTTAACCGATAGAAAATATAAGATTTTCTCATTTTAGTAGAGTCTTAACGTATATATTGGAATTTAATTAATATTCGAAGAAAGGCATACTAATAACATAAATGCGAAAGTAACTCTGTCTTTTGTCTGTTTCCTTTTATATCTTAAAGGCTAAACGGTTTCGAATGAAATTGCCAAATTTCATTCGAAACGTAGGTAGACCATAACCTGGGTTAGATAGAACACAAAGATACTTTTTAGTATAATAGTACGTACCTACTCATAGAATTATTTTTGATATTTACGTGGACGCTGCCGCGGGCAAAACTAGTAATGTAATGAATAGGTTTTAGAAGTAAGTATTCTCAGGATTACCCATTCTGAAGTCTTTAATTTATCTTCAATTACGTAAGCATGCATTGTTCTACCTGAATATCAGCCAGTAGTAAGAATGTTCCCTCAGGTATTTTGTAAAAGAAGACTCGTCCCCATACAATTAAGGAAATAATATCTTACCTTCTGCTTACTTATGTTTAGCCGTGTCTTTTACCAGAATTTCCTTCTAGCTTAAATGACTTGAACACTGAAAATTGCTTAGAAAATCTCTCTTAATGAACAGTAATGTAGGTATATTCTATAACCCTCATAGTTTGGCGTTTACTTAGTCATAAATCTAAATGTCAATAATTCTTGCTGGAATCCATGGAAGTAAAAGATTTACCTTACAAGTACTCCCTTGGTGAAATCTTAGTCGAAGAGTTTGTAGGCATAACTGGCCAGTTAGAAATGATGAAATATTGCATAGATATCGTCTTTTGTTTCCAATTTCTTACCTTGTGAAGGGACCCCTTCACGTTATTTTACATGGAATGCAACCTTAAAGCAATGGCAGTAAGCATCACAATGATGCAATTCAGATGCAAAATATAAAGTACTGTTAAGGACTATTCGGAAAGTTCAAGGATTTGTTGCAATTCTTTTACACTTTGAGTTCAAACCTGAAAAGTTTTTACGTGTATTATTTATTAATTAACTTCAGAGAACTTAATACTCAACAACATGAATGAGTAAAAGTGATTATGTAGGCAGATATTATTATAAATTGTAATGATAGCATTAACGAAAACGATTTCTTACAAAATTCCTTTGATAGGTTAGGGAAGTCGTACTCACTGATGAGCTACGGAAATTGGTATTAACCCTAAGAACACCTTCCTTACGATAATTCCCCATCTAACCTTACCTTAATCCCAAAAATATAATCCCATATCAATAACCGCAACAAAAACTCCATGGTGTTACATATACCGGGGTATTAATACCGCGATAATGCAAATACCGCCGGTGAACGACGGCAGAGGGCGTTTCGGCGGCCATTACTGAAAATTTCGCCACGTCTACCTCCCGGGAGCTTTCGTTAACACACTCGCTATCAACTGCTTTTTGTTTTAATTTTAATAAAATTTTACGATATGTGTGTGCGAAAACATGGATACAGTTTGAAATTTAACAACTCGACGGAATTGTTGTGTGTGTGTTTTAGTCCTATTTGTGTTCGTTTTTTGTCGAGTGTGTGCGTTTTTGTAGGATTATGTTGTCGAATTGTATAGTTAATATAGTTATTTTAATATATAGGGTGACTGGTAATTATAATAAGTGATCGACACATATAGGTACCCGTGATTGTACTCATGATTACAAACAACTTTCCCAAAGAAACATTTTTTTTTAAACTCATTCAATTTTATCACAATAATACACCTATAACGGCACGTGGCGACCGGACTGTGGCGCGGGCGCTGCTTACGGAGCGGGCTTACGAGCCGCGCGGGTGCTCTACCTACCCACTGTTTCACGGTACGATAGTAATGAGACAGAGCGGTGTCACGGGGCTAACAGCTGATAGGTCACAGATGCGCGCGCGAGAATTTCATACGGCTAATTATTGTGATAAAAGTGAATGAGTACAAAAAAAATGTTTCTTTGGAAAAGTTGTTTGATAACATGAGTAGTCACGTGTATAAGTATTGGTCACTAATTATTACCAGTCACCCTATATATGTATTATATATAGTTAATTGTATACAGTTATTTTTAATATAGTTGTAAGGTCTTTGGTTGGTTACTTTCACAAAGATATAATAAATAATAATAATAATAAATAAATATGCCTGGACATTTTCACACAGCACCATCTAGTCCCAAGCTAAGCAACCTAATGCTTGTGTTATGGTAACTAGATGGCTGATAAACTACATGTATAATTTTTTTTTTGTAAATACATACATATTATAGATAGAAAAACACCCATATAGTAAATAATGTTTGTCTTAGAATACTGAAGTATTTTCAGGATAAGTTTCTAACTATTGCAGAGTTAAATAGTGTTACTGTGCAATGTTTTGGACTAAGTCCAGGACATTTTCAGTAAGTAAGCCAGTGCATATAGCCGTCTCCAGCGTGCATTTGTAGAAATGACCCTCGAATTCTCGATGTGTCCTGTGAGACTGTAAACTGTTGGCATTAACGAAATAGAAAATAGTGGAGAATTTGTAGGTGTTACCTAGGTTCGTACATACTTACTAAACATGGTGTTTGCTTCATGTTATTGCAGAATATTTTTAAATATGACCAGCCTGAATATTGCTAAAAATTAAGTCAGTATACCTCAGTAGTATGTACCTATGCTGAAATGAATAGTTACGATAATTTCAATCAACAATCATGTTTCAAGACCTTAACAGAAAAAGATCTACAGATGTCGGAATTAGCCTTTGTCTTAAAATACCGTAGCATATTACTTATTCATCTTGAAAATATGGAAAACTACGGTAAAGAAAATGGTAAGTTTAACTAAAACAGTATCAGTTTCTGGTGTAGTGCAGTCGCACACTGATCCGTAGGTAAATTACCAGTAAAGAGGAAATCCGGGAATACATACTACATCACCCCAAGACCCTGAGCACCGACGTCAGAACACCCACTTTGTATCGAAATAAACTCGCGAATATATATGTTTACATCGAAAAACTAACTCGCGTAAAGTGCACACAAACTTTCAGTAAGATGTGTTATGAATTTTACACTTCAAACTTCTTTTTGAATGAATCGAGTCAGGCATCGAACTCGGATTACATTCGATTCGATATATCGATAAAAATCCTACCGTGACGTCGACACACCGTAACGTCTTTTATTCAATTGCATGGAAAATCGGAGGGATTCTCTGTACCACCCTACTAGTTTTATCCCTTTCATTTCCTATGTGTTAGATAGAGAGGTTGGATATTAAAGGTAATTGAGAGTAATAGAGAAATAGTTTTAGTCTAGACGGTAAGTTGTATGTCAGAATGATAGGCGTGAGTTTGGAGAGAATGTATTGTAATAGCACTTGTGCTGAGGAGTCATCGAGAGGATCTGCATAAAGTTGCGTTTACACTACGAGGCATTGATCCAAAGTTAGATGCTTTATTTGAACCTGAATATTGGCTGTTTTTTTTCTTCTTCTTAGCGTGTCGATAACAGAGGAGCTCCAGGCTAAATAATAACAGCCACTCGGGTTGATTTTCAGGCTAAACCGCGCTTGCCTGGGTTGAACCGTGGATGGGTGACCCATTAAATACCGAGTTTCCTCCGTGCCTCGTAACGCGCGTTAAGGCGTTGGTCTCGGTTGTCATATGTAAGTATTGGACAGTCGTTACAGGTAATCAATAGCCCAAAAGTCTGAAAATCAGGCTTACCAAGAGGTATCGCATTACCCAGTACTCACTGGGTTGTGTAGGTCAGATAGGCAGGTGCTGCATGTAAAATACTGGTATTCAGCTGCATCCGGTCAGACTGGAAGACGATCTCAACATAGTTGGGAAAATGCTAGGCAGACGATAAGCGTGTCGATGGCAATCAAAATAAAGTTTGCCTAGAACGGGACTACGAGTTTCGCGTCACCCGCCACCTCAGTAGCGTCCACCATTTCCATTTCTTTTGATTCTTAATAATGAATCATTTTAAAGCCGTTTGGGGTTGAAACATAGGGCCATGGGGTCCGAGTGCCCACCTAGTATTTCGGGAAATCGCCAAGCGGTTGGTCGACTCTTGACGTGACCAGAGGGCGGGCCTATTTTTTGGCCAAAGAATCAGCATTGCCATCCAACGTGGTAATGCTGCCACCCTTCACTATTATAGTTTTATAGTTTGTAAATAATTTAATTATCTTTGAAATAAAATTTTAAAATAATTTTGTTCTACATTTTCAGCATAAGGTTGATCATTCAAGAGCTGTTGGGTAATATGTATAACAGTAATTATTTTGCTAAATTATTTAAACCATTGGTTCCCAACTTATGGTCCGCGGACCACCAGTGTCCCCAGGAGCTTCGAATATGGTCTGCAAAAAGTTGATTGCTTTTTAACTTACACAGAAGATGCAAGCTCAACCCAACCTAATTGAAAACCTATCAGAGTCGAGGTGGTAAAATTTTTTGAGCTTGCAGCGCTCGCACTTGCCAGATTCATGAGCATTTCTGCAAAAATCTACTTACTTATGTCTATTTCTTTATGAATGATAGCTTAATTTTTTGAGCTCACTTCTATCATTCTTGTATCTTTCACTATCTCAAGTTTTTCATCACATTTTAGAATTTTTGCATTGTGTGAGTTAAAGATTCACCCCGCTATTTATAATCCTGTCTGTGTCCATGTTTATCTAGGACCTTATGGCCCCTGCTAACAATAAAGACACCAAAGTGGTCCCCGGTGCAAGAAAGGTTAGGAACCACTGATTTAAACTGACATGCAGTATTAATTAGAGTACTGAAGAGAAAGTCGTGAGGAAAGTTTTGAGTTTGAATTGGAATGGAACAGGAGCAAGGGCAGACGAAAAACAACGAAGGATGGACTGTGCGAAAGATGATATGGTTAGAAAGGAGGTGACTTCCAAGATGACGAGTAACAAAGTATGGAAGAAGACATGCTACACCGACGAAATTGGAAAAATGGCAGAGGAATGGTGATATAGAATTGATTTTCATTTGATTCTCCAACAATTCGCACTACATTTTTATCCAGAAGATTGTACAGTCAATCAGGTAGGTTATTATTCTGCCAGGGCTGCGGGACTGTTCGAAAGAGATACCGCCACAAAGGGCAAAAGAAGGAACTTGGATGGGTTTTAGTCAGTAAAAGTCTGACACTCCCTTCCGCTCCAGAAGGGAGTGTCACTTTGCCCAGAGCGGGAGGAGTCATTTGATGATTTCCCAACTAAAAAAAAAAGGTAGTTTATTATTGTCATTCACAAAATTCTTTTCAATAAAATCTAAACCTCTAACATAGGCCTCTTGGGACTCTATTTATTGATATGAGGCACTTTACGCAACTTTTTTAGCAGTTAAGTACTTACAGAACAAAAAACGCCAAAAGGCTCTTTGACACCGTTAAAAGAAAATATGGGATGACCTGAACGTATTTCTCAGTTCCTCGGTAAAAGACAACGGCCGTAGGATATCTAGATTTTCTTAGTCTGAAATACTGAAGTAGCAATGGACGAACTTGTTTTTTTTTTGCTGTGGTTAGTTCGCCGACGCCCGTGTCGACTGTTTTACATGACAATGCGGAAGCGCTGCACATCTCTGAGGCGCAGGCTCCGGACCACCTCCAGGACCATCCGTATTTGCGAACAGGTTTGATTGTCAGTAGGTACATTAAATCATTGTTATAATATTAAATGACCAACAAACAAATGACTCAGAGGCAGGCATATCATTAGTCATTACCAAATACCATTGTAATTTTTGTAATTTCAATTTTAATTTGTGTTAGTTAATTAATTATTTTTACGTATTGTGATTGAAATTTTATTTTTTTATAATTGTTAATTTTATGTTAGTATGTTAGAAATTGCCATTGTAATTTTAGAATTTTCATTCATATTATTTTTTATTTTTTTTTGTGCTGGTTGTGATTGAGATTTTAATTTGTTAATTTTTATTTCAAATTTATGTAGACATTTATGATCTGAAATGGACTGAATTAAATGAATTTGAATTTAGTGCCTAGCATGGTGTCTGAGTTTTTATACCGCTCATAGGCCTCTGACTTGGTTTTACATGCTGTCGAGAAATATATCTGATGCTGGTTTCCTCACGGTGTTTTCCTTCATCGAAACAATTGATAATTATTAAAACGCATTTATGAATTCAAAAAATCAGAGTTTGCGTGTCTTGGGTTCGAACTCGAGACCTATCTATGACTTGGCAATGCGACGGTCACATCACTAGGCTATCCATTCTCATTACAACAAGGTGCCTTGTAAGTAGTGGAATCAGAACAGACTGGCGATGTAACAGAAAATTATTTGATAAAATAAATCAGTGAAATCATTAAGAAAGCATTTTCTACCACAGATAGGACGACTGAAGCGGAGAAAATGAGCGACTTAAATACCTCTTTTAGTTTTTTTAAACCTGCTTACCCTGCCATACCTTCTTACCTACTTAAAATAGGTAGGTATATATATATAGGGTATGGTACGTACTCTACGCCACGTCTAGATGTTCAAAACGGTCCTTAGAGTTTATGTTTATTTCAGTTAGTACGCAGTTGCCTAGGGATATTGTCCTTTTCAACTATTTGTGAAATTGTTATAATTATACAACATAGTGCTTAAACTGCGAATTGCTACATTTGCCTAGGGAGTTTCTCGGCCTATTTACTGCGAACATGGGCGTAAGGGAAATTCATCCCTTAATTTTCTATTGCAAGAAACTTCACAGTTCATGTAACAATATCCTAAATTGTGTGAGACTGAGCAGGGAAAATTGAACACTACAAAAGAAAATAAAGGAACACCTAAGAAGATTCCTATCGAACAGTTTCTCCGCAGAATACGAAACATACAACCCTTCTTGTGCAAAATGTGGTCATAAAAACGTGCTCAAGTTGCCATAAAAGTATATACTATTATCTAAACACAAGTCTTGTTCGTTTTTATAATGCCACAAAGTTATAAATGCCATCAAACGATAGCACAACACACCTGCGGTCAACTTAAAACAAATACTTTGGGTACTACATTCACCTGCCAGGACTTTATGCCCCTATAAAGCTCACAAGCACCCATAAAAGCATTATTACCTATTAATTTCACACCACATTAGCGAAACACACAATAAAACTTTAACATTTGGTTCGGTGACAGTGATTTGGAGTTTTGTGTTTAGCGCCATCTATCAGCAGAGGGCGGAGTCTCGCGGAAAAAGATTATAGGCATTATACGGCCGAGTTTACGACGTCGTAAAAGTATGTCGTAAAAGCGAAGGGCACGCACGCCCTCTGTTAATCGTTCAGAAACCGATATTGCGGTGAGGCCTCGAGATAGATTACTTTTAGGAACGTTAGGAATAACTTCTTGGCGTTTGTCTATTTATGGGCGCGTGCCGAATTGCGTAAGTACCATAACTCACTCGAGGGTAGTAAAATGTGTAATGGGTTGTTTATGTAACCAGTCAAATGAGGTCACGAGATTACAATACGTGAAAAATAAGGTAGGTACCTATAAGGAAGTAAAGAGCTCGAAGAACAAACATGACTTGGCAAGATCCTCGAAAGATTCCGTAAAAGCAGAATAGACAGCCAAAACATTTTATTGAGAGAAGGAACAAGTTTCTGAACGCCAATTGGCTTGTTTATTAGCTACAGTAATTAACTATGCGCACAAATAAGGCAAAAATAGCCACAAACTACTGTACAATGCGTAACAATTTTATTCGTGCACCCTCGTAGTCGTTAAATTTTTATTGACTCCAAACTGCGTGACTTTAAAAATACACAAATTTATGGTCACTCAAACTGGAAGCGATTATTCAACACGTCGTAACTATTTTATTGCATCAATGTAAACAAAGCATCAATTTTGTTATCTATTGGGAGACTTTTTTGTTGACGACTGGTGTGACAATGCCAGTTTTATTTGTTTTTAATTGCCGATCTTTTAGGAAGATTGATCGTTATCTTTACCTCACCGTTCAAGTAGGTAAGCTACTTAACGCTGAAGTTTTTTGAATGACACAAAAGAGTAGGTAGGTTACATCGTAAAGTTCAACCTACCACTTACAACTATTAGGTACTTTTTATTCTTGGTAGGACTTCTATTTTACAAAGAAATTGCCTAGCCTTAACTAACTTAACTACCTATAGTGAATAACAGTAGGATTTTCCTAATTTTAAACAATACCCAATTCTAACTTCAGTAATGAAAAAGACCGTCAAGTACTCGTCCGCCATGTTACAAACATCCACCACGAAAGCTTGAAACTTGTAAAAGTAAATACTGCATCATATTGCAAACCCGCTGTTCTGTACTCAGCATTGCAACACTAACAGCCTCTTGCGTATTCTCGCGATACTAACAACGCAGCGAGTGCACTGTGGTAGCTGCGAGTGCAAATAATGCGCGCGCATGTCCATAGATGGCAGGCATTTAAAAACTTTGGACGAATAGTTAGCATGTGGTCAATGTAAATTTTACTGTGGCCAATAGATGGTGCTGTTTTATATTTGTAGAGTTGTGATGTTATATTTTTTATTTCTGTTTTAGATAATGGCGAAAATAAAATGTGAATTATTAGTAGTACTTAAATAAATTGATTTTCATACCTTACTGTTCTGTTAATGCTTTATTCCTTGTATTGAAGCTTATTGTAGTAACTTATCAGGTTTTTCTTTTTAGATTTTACTGTTGCACAAACTATGATGCACTTGCACTCTACTTGGTAAAAAATGTAGACAGTAGACTGTCTATAAATCGCACTAAACAATGCTATCTTCTATTAATTTTATACACGATTCACAAACATTCGAAAACTTTCAAAAGTGACACTCACTTTCAAAGTCAGAACTGAACTAAATAAAAATTGCTAGACATATTTTTCTGCCAAATTAAAACGGTACTTATGGGGCTGTTTGAAACGGAAGGGTTTTATGACCAACGCAATGGTTTTACAGCTTTCAAAGAAGCCGCCATGCAATAAGACAAAAAAGATCAAACATTTTCGTACTATTTGTTCAACAAACATTTTTTTGTAAAATAAATTGTTGGTAATTTAGTTGTAAAATAAAACAACACGTTTAAATTCTATTTTATTTATTGTTTCAGATTATTGCGTCAGCCACTTTCGAGATACGAAGGTCGATAACTAGACATAAAGGTAAACGACAATTTATTTTAACACCTCTTTATTTCCTTAAGTGTAGTTTTATATTTATTTTTATCTAAACAGCCAATCAAAAAGATCTTTAAAAATGCCTCTAGGCAATATCCATTCAAATTGTCGTATCACTAAGCTTCTGTTTTTTAGTTTTAAATGGCAGTTTGGAGTGAAAACTAAATCGAATTATTTTAATGAAGCTATTAAATGGTCTAATAAAAAGTAATTGGCCCATGTGTTCTATTAACAAGATGGAGGAAATTATAATTAAACTTAGTTACCTCCATCACTGCAGGCATTAGAATCTAGTTAACTTAATGTCTACGTTTTTCCTTACTTTACGTACCAGATTGTTTATTTTTACTTGATTGTTTATGTACAATACTGGTATTCAGCTGCATCCGGTTAGACTGGAAGCCGACCCCAACATAGTTGGGAAAAGGCTAGGCAGACGATGCAGTTGATGCTTATTATGATCTTGATGACGAGTAGCAGAGAAGTATGGAAGAAGACATGCTGCCCCGACCCCAAATAAATTGGGATAAGGACATCCTCCTGGATGATGATGATGGTGATGATCGTGTAACATCACGCACGCCTCTAATCCCTTAAGGATTAGGTAGAGGTGTAAGTACCATAATTATCTACACCCAAATATCGCTACTTATTGTTTAAGTCTCATATAATAGGGACCCAGCTAGCTCAGTCGATAGAGTATCTGACTCTTTTTTATTTGGACGTTATCAAAAAGTGGCGAAACAGTAATAAATTCGAATAAAATCCTCCTTTGTACCCATAAGAACTAAACAGAGGGGAAAAAGAATATTTTGTACTAAATCAAGTATTTTTTTAGCCCTTATCGACAGTTGTCCACGCCTTACGGTTTTTGCCTCAGTTTTTGTTGCTAGCAGGTGCTGAAGCCATGCAAGTGGGGGTGGGTTATCTTAATGGAAAGAGTAATGTCTGTGTAGATCAGCAGGTGATACAATTATATTATCTATCCATGTGTATTGTATTTCTTCCGATGGTCTGCGCTGGGAGCAGCTTCAATTTTATCTTCTGTACAAATAAATAAAATTTAAGTGTCTGTTTGTAGTTTCAAAATAACATTTTTTTTCTGAATGCTTATGAAAGTGTACGGTATTAACTTAAATAACAAAAAATAATGTATTTTTAAAATTTTTGTCTGTCTGTATGTTCCAGCGAATCTCTGAAACGGCTGGACCGATTTTGACGGGATTTTTACTGGCAGATAGCTGATGTCATAAGGAGTTACTATTATTTTAGAAAAAGCATTAGGGTCCCGTGCAAAAAAGGTAAACACTTGAAATTGATAACAAAATCAGATTCAAATACCTAATCGAAGTAATATTATATCATAATTTCAGGCACCCATTACACATTATTTATAATGTGTAATGGGTGCCTGAAATTTGTTGAAATCTCTTATAAGAGATTTCAACAAAGAGGTTTTTAGAGAGAAAACGTCTACGTGGATACCACCATATTGTAATGACGTTTAAATACTCAGGTAAATAAAATTAGTCGCGCTCGAAAATTCGCTCGAGCGACAAACTTCTACTACATAATGAACTAATTTCACCTAAAAAACGCGCTAAGAGCGTTTAAGAGCTGTCAGTGTTAATATTCCATAGCAATGATGACACTTCTCAGTGTCATCATCAGCAGCTCAGCTCACAAACGCAGTTTAAATGTATTAAACGTATTTTCTTTTATTATTCATTGGTGAAATTGACCCTTAGTATACAGGGTGGAAGGGAAATCAACGCACAAACGACTACCTACCACGTGTTCAGTATATTAATATTAAAAAAGGTAGTAATAAAAGCTCTGAAAAAAAAAGATCATACTGAAATTATGAAATGTACTGTTTTAAACTTTCACGGTTTATCACTAAACTTATACTGTCACTTACGGGATATCTTCCGTGATTGTTCATGATTTTGAGCTCCCAGACAACCCGCAATCATGGCGCTTGCAACAGCGTCGAAATCCGGAGCTCAAAATCATGAACTACCACGAAATATATCCCGTAAGTGACAGTTTAAGTTTATGAAATGTACTGTTTTAAATACTAATCTTACGACAACTGAAACGACAAAGAAATGACCGAATAAAATACTGAAAATTCCAAAAATAAATACAGCATTTGCTAGTCATATTTTTCCACCAGCTTAAATTGCGTTTTAACCTATAAATTAAATAAAACAGGAATAAAATCAACGTCAAGAAAAATATCAAAATGTAACAAGGCGTAGTCGACGTAGCCCCGCTACACGGTGCTCCCATTTCTGTCTGCGTTTATAGGAAGGGGGATTTATAGGAACCTAACAGTCGGGATGCCCCAAGTCCCGAGCTCGCTTCGCTCGCTCTTGCATCCTAAGCTATAGATAGAGCTTAAGAAAGCGATTATTTTAGCAGAACATGTTTTCGGAAACTGAGTATTTTTTTCGGAAGTTTTGATTATTATTTTTCGTAGAATTGTAATTAGAATACTTAAGCTTTTTTCTTTTTTTTTGGGATGGGAAATCATCAAATCACCCCTCCCGCTCTGGGCGGAGCGGAAGGATGGCGGGTGTCAGACTTTTACTGACTAGAACCCTTCCATGTTCCTTCTTTTGCCCTTTGTTTTCCAGGGCCGCGGTATCTCTTTCGAACAGTCCCGCAGCGCTGGAATTAGAATAAGCTCATGTATGTTTGTTAAATACAACATTTTCTGCCGGTTAATTTTGTATGGATTTTTCGGTAATTCATTTTAACCAGGCTAGGTAGGTATTCAGATTACTTTTTGGAAGCATTGTTATTTCCCAAAAAAAAATTGCTGTTTCCAACAAAATTCCAATATCTACATGGTCAAAACGTATGAAACAGTAGGTTTAAAAAAGAATACCGATGAATTTCTATGTTGTGGTGGTCAGAATGATGTAAGTACCGAATACGGGTAACAGTTTTTGCGTCGATGTCGTTCCTCTCTGTATACTCGAATCGATTCTTAGGCTCTAGGGAGAGAAACCGCTCCACATGCTATTTTTCTATTACACAACAAGGACTATTACACAACAAGGACAAAGATGTATAATCATACATACCCAAATGACACCATTATTTCCTGTAAGAGGAAAAGACATTCCACCCTCTTCACTTTACCAATCCAGCAGAACACCTTCGTCCTGGACAGAAAGTGCAGTGGCCAATCGAAAAATATCTGCGGGCCCAGGTTGGCTGGCCGCTGTAGAAATAATCTGGCCAAATATTGTATCATCGACCCGCCCCAAATACAATACAGTGTGGAGCCCCTATGCAGGATATGCCTCACATCCTTTCTGGCCCATCCTGCACAGTCACCTGCACCTTCCAGGATTTAAATGAAGCCAACAAAAGAGCTGTGCTATGCTATATACTGGCCGGGTTTTATTTAAGTCCAACGACACGCAAGGAAGAAGAAGATTTCTTGTAACACCTGTGTACATACTGTTACGATTTGCCAAGATTTACGAGTAATATTATAAACATATTCAAACAACATTTTTGATTTTTTTCCGGTTCCCGTCTTTTACCAACCGTTAGATAATTATGTAGATGCGCCATTTATATGGAGATAATGCCGTTATTGCCTTCAATGCGTATAATATCGTACCTACGTATATATAAAAAAAACATATGTTCAAAGACTTATACATCCTCAAATAGGAGCCAGCTTTTATCTTGCCCCGCCATCTAGCGAAGTCTCTCGACAATTTTTATCGGTTGATTAAATCGTTCCTAGCTACCCCTTTATGGGCGAGTCGTGAATATATCCACTTGTTTTGTTTTCGGACGAGCAGGGAGATACAATCTATAGGTGTTTTGTTGGTTATCAGAACATTAAATCAGGGTAATGTTCTGTTTCGTGTCAAAATATTGAGGAAGTTATATTTTTTGGTACGAGTCAAGGGAAATTCATATGGGAGGTTGTGTGCTTCAAATTCCATTCATGTCATACTTCATTCTTTTAAAAATTAATGGTCTTCTGTGAAAATATGGTTTGCACCTTCTCCACAAACGTCAACGACGACTGCAGTCTTGCCAGAAGCCTTTCATGTAACCTCATCTATAATTTTTACATAAGTGGTTATTTTTAGGCAGTATCTATGGATTTATTAAGAAAAGAACCATGTTTAGGAGCAGTTCACTAGATTGATAAAATCATTTGGTATCAAAAATATCGTATTGGTATCAGTGGAGTGCCTGGGGGCCAATAATACGGCAATCATAAAAGGCAAGCAGGCTGTTCTGAAACCCGAACATCATGAAGAGTCGGTCATCATCATCTTCCTTCCCTTGTCCCATGTTATTTGGGGTCGGCGCAACACGTTTTTTTCTTCCATTCTCGCCTGGCAATCGTCATTTACTCTTTTTTCCTTCATAGCATTCTTCACACATAATACATCCATATTTTCTTTGGTCTTCGTGTCCCTCTCGATCGATCAACATTTATATTCATTACTCTTTTAGTCACATGTGATTCATCCCTCCTCATCATGAAGAGTAGGTTCTAAAGGCAAGCCAAGCTTGTAGGCTTGAGTTAAAGTAACGCCACTAATTGGTATATTACGCTATTCAATTGGAGTAAGTAATAGTACCTACATACCTATTCTCAACTTCATAAATGTATCCTGACAATCTTGAGATTCCTGTAGATGACTTCATTATAATATCCATTAGAACCTTCATAAATGACTGTTGAATACAAAAAAGAAAACAAACTTGTATTGTCAAGTAGGAATTCTTCACTTCTGCGAAACATATTCGTCACACGTTTAAGAGTTTATTTTCAGGATAATTTAATTATTTACAAACTACAAAACTATAATAGTAATAAAAATATGTACAAGTAGAAAAGGGATAGGTACAGGGCGTCCAAATCCGTCTGCATCGCTATCAACAGGAAATGTGCCCAGAAGACTGGCAGCATTGCCACGTTGGATGGCAATGTTGATTCACGTTTAAGATAAATAAGTCATTAGTACCCTACCTTCCTTGATACATAGTATGAATCAGGTTAAGGTCCGTATACAAAACAGAAGTCGCAAATGAGGTATATAAATAAACATTGTAGGACGAATATAACATCATTATCCAATGAAATACTTACCTGATAAGTCCATTAAAGCAATGGAAGACGAATGCACAAGATATCAGCTCCTGCATCCGCCATATATCTGCTGGATGTGGAAAAATCTTTGTTTTAGAGATGTTGTA
Source organism: Eurois occulta (assembly GCA_950022335.1). Lineage (NCBI taxonomy): Eukaryota > Metazoa > Arthropoda > Insecta > Lepidoptera > Noctuidae > Eurois > Eurois occulta. The sequence continues at coordinate 12,064,996 of OX465483.1, forward strand.
CACTTGTTTTTGTTTGGCCAAAGTTTGTCGTATGGGTCCCGTCAGATGTAGATGGTTACTTGTACAAAATATAGCCGTATAGTACTTATATAGCAGCTAGAAATAGTGTCATATCCAAAAATGCCGTTTGTTTGCTTAGCAAAGGTTCGACGGAAGAACTTTCATGCAAGCTTTTATCCCCATCTTAGCCCATTTTTGACATTCCATATTTACGTAGTTCACACAAAAAAATCATGCTTCTAGACCCAGAAGTTACGTTGTCTGGGATATTATTATTATACCTTATACATTTCCTAGATTATTTCAGTATTATTTTTAAATTCATGAATTATTTTTCGATTGTGATTGTTCAGTGATGACGTCAAACTAAAAACTTTACAGTTATATCCACCTCAATGCTTAAGATTGAAGTTAGTGCAACATTACCAAGTTTCAGTCGATTGGAAGATCCAAGAAATGGCGATTCAATCAAACTTATAAATAAACCGCTTATTTCAGTAAGACCTCAAACTTAATTAGAACTTGTACACACACACAATGAAACCACACATGTGTACACTAAATGAAATCATAAAATACGCTTAAATAGACTTCAACTTCCAAAGCATAGAGCAGACTGACTTAGGCACCTATTAATCGAAAATCTAGTAACCGCTGCTTTAGACACAATTCAGTCTTAAACAAATGAGTATTGGCACGCTACGACGTGTTGCAACACACCATAAGTGTACACACAGCTTTAACCCAAAGATTTGTGCGGCGCACGTATAAACAGTGGCTATTAAGGGGCGGTCTGCGAGTTACGACCAATTAAAATCTATATCGTGGGGCCAATTAAACCTCAAGTTGTTTATTAGTATTGAATGCTGTGTTTATCGAGTCTGTGGCATTTCAACCGGTCTTATACTTACCTAGTACTGCCTTCGAAGTTATTGGATTATCTTTTCTTAATTAAGCCTCGCCTACTGAAAATGTACGTGTTTTCTTTTTGTTTCGTTTATTGCTTTTGTATCTAATATACTGGCGAAGCTTGCCAATTAATGGGTCTAGTATTTAGGGGTTACTTTTGCGTATAATTTGTGCTGTAACTGTGTAATTATAGGGTTTTTATTTGTTTGGTAGTATCGACTTCAATTATGTCATCTAGATAGATGGTTATAGAAACATAACTTAACATTAGGCACATGACGTCTGTAATCCCTGGAGGGTTAGGCAGAGGTGTACCTAATAGAACACCCACATTTCACCAGTTATGTTTAAATCCCATGTAATATGGGGCGAACCTATTGCCATCAACCATCAGTAGCAGCCAAGGACTGAGAAATTTCTGATTGAAAAACCCAAAAGCAATTTGTCCAGGCCGAGAATGGAACCTTATGCTCAGCAGTCGCGATTATTGAAACTGACTATAGAGAAGTTGATAATCGGGTTCTGTTTTTTCATAATCATCATTTCAGCCGAAAGACGACCACTGCTGGACATAGGCCTTCCCCAAAGATTGCCTCAAAGACCAGCTTCTGCTCTCATCATGGTCATGGTTCATATAACATATCTCACCAAAAATTCAAATCTTTTAGATAAACTAATGACATGTTTTTAAAAAGTAACTTGCTTGCAGTAATCTCTTAGATTCACATAAGAATTGAAAACTTGTAACAAATTGACGCTACAAATGAATCTAACTTAGGTACAGGTACTGATTTGATAGGAAACAAAATAAATAATAATAACGTATTTTTTCTTCATAAACCAAATTCCTAAAATTAATATTCAACTACAAAAGAAAATGATCACCTGAACCACTTAAAATTAACACTGTTTCCTAAATCTCCAGGAAGTTATAATTACAAAATTATAATATCATGTTTAAATGGACAGTTTAATATCAAGCCACATAATTATAAAACAGAGCTTCTTTAATGACTATTAATGATTATTAATTATCCTTATCGTTAAAGTTATCACATTTTAGATGTTGTGGGTGGGTTTTATAATCGTTTTTAAAATCTAGTCATTAATTAAGTATTTCAATATTTTGCATTAATTTTAATTTTGTGTCATCTGACGTTGGTCCATAGTTGGCGTAGGAGTAGACGTTGGCTCTTCAGTGAATGATTATCACAAACGCAATATAATACTTGTCTTGGAATTTAAAAAATCTGAATTTCATCATGATATTGATGTTAAAAACCGAAGACATCAGGTTCCTATAGTTGTAATTCTAATTAGAAATCTCATTAGAAAGATTCTACTCAATGAATCGTATTAGAAGACGAACCAAGCCATTTCAATTCACAAATAAGTTGCAGTTCTACTAAATCTGTTTTACCTTTCATAAACCTTTATTTCCGTAAAATAAAATACCCTATTAAAGTCGCATACAGAAACGAAAAAAGTCCCCGAGAATAATGGGGGAACTCGCAAAACTAATCACTTAAACTTTCCAATCCCATCGTAGGCCATGTAGGGTCAATACTACAAATTTTCAATTACCCCCAATGGTAGCAAATTCAGCTGAAATGTAAATTATTTCAGCGTGTGCATTATAAATATAATTGTAGGTGTTTCTGGGCGGGGAATGGCGGGCCAATGGCAGTGCTCGGATAGGTTTGGGCGCCGCCCGCCGTAAGACTGATGTTTTGCCCGCGAAGCCTTCGCGGAGGACGCTACGCTCGCACGGAACGGAACGGCTACAATGTTGCATGTTTTTGAATTTTAAAACGTAGGGGAATTGAATTACTATAATTGGGTTATTCTTAAGGCTTTTTTTCTATTGGAGTAAAGCCTTGAAATATGTGGAACATGTTGCTTTAACGATTGAACTCATAGTTTTCGGAAAATAAAGACTATTGGAAATATTAAGGTTCCGACGGAGACCGTTGCCCGTCAATACAATGTTACTGAATTAACAAGAATGTCTGTCTCTGACTTTATAGATTCGTTAGAAAATCATTTAGAAATGCAGTTTTTTCTTTGATACATCTACAATGGCATACGTGCGTATGTATTACTGCCAGTAATAATTAAATTCATAGCCTCGTTTAACAATGCATTCTTATGAAATAATAAGAAAATTAAATTAAACAGCTAGGTACTGTTTGCCAACGAGCAGTTTAACACGTTTGATAAATATCTTATTAATTATCTCAAAAAATGACGAAGTAAGACAAGTGTTTTACAGTTTATTTTGATAAACCAAACGGATGTTATTTAGTTGCTGTATTCAAACAGTTAGTTCGAAACAAGATGTTTTTATTATGCCTAAGAGACCATTTTCTCAAACTTGAATTAATTATAGACAAGTTATTGAGAATTCAAGTAAATGTCTCAGCATGACGCAGCCTTCCTGTAGATTTAAGAAGAATAAAAATAAAATAAATATAGGTTTAGCAGTTGTTTAATTTAGTATCAATATGACAATCAGTGTTATTAATGACTGTAGATTGGTAAAGATAGACCACAAAATGGCTACAAATCAATTTTCAATTCAATAAAATCTCAAAAACTAACCCAAATTGATTTCTAAATCCAGTAGCAGTTCACCTCAAGCAACTTAATACTTTATACAACATATGGACATTTAGTATCCACCAAATGACTCATAAAATTGCCCAAATATCCCACAACACCGTAAATTTATCGTTGAACACGTTATTCACCTCGTAAAAGCTTCAAAGAGAATCATTCTCAGCGCGGAACGAACTCTCATGTCAATCATTAACGTCAAACAAAATATAAAAATCAATTTACGCGACATTCAAACCATTATGTGGTAGTGGAAACCGCTTCATTACCACTCATGGTAGCCATAAAAGTGCTCATGTTCCCTCACACAATGGCTGCCATGATTTACCACGCGAATATATCTCGATAGGTAATAATAGTTTGTTCATTGTTAATTCGTACCACTCCGTGCCCCAGAACAATAAATTTGCGATTAGATATAAAGCAGGAATGTGTCTAGGATGATTTAAATGCGAAGGGAAGACCCTACTTTTACCTGAAGTGTATTGAGTTTTCGATGTGATATAATGTGGACCACAATGTACCGAAAATAGCTATCTTTTTTTTGTGTGTGAAATGCGATTCTGTACGTTCATTATGGATTCGCATTTCTTTTGTTACAGCCGACAAAATGGAATAGAATTTCGTTTCTTTTTTTTGTTACGGAGAAATGATTCACTTTAAACTACATAGAAGGTGAACAAAAAACGTTTACATAGACATGTTATTTAATGAGCACTTTGAGCTCAGTAGTATAAACACACCTTAAATAAATGTACGTGAGTATGACGGGAGAAATGGCAACGAAAATTTAATGACTGAAAATATTATTTGTGGCCCTGATAAAAGATTAAAATTGCCTTGAAAACAATAGCTTGATGAAACTTTCAAATGAACACATAAATCTTTGAGTCTCATCGTCTCGAAATATAATTATTTTCACACAAACCTTTTTAGCTCATCGTGTCCATTTTCTTCACTAATGACTTTATTAAATCATCTTATATTCACATAAAGACTATACTTACTTCATCACAGAAATTCCAACGATGACTCAATCACGGAATATTGGAACAACTTCCCTGACAACTTTACAACATCTATATTTTACAAAGGCACATTTCCAAAAAACGTCATTTTTAAACATAGTCTTCGGCAGAAACAAAGCTTTTGAACCAATCCGTCCGATTTATTACAAATAAACGGCCATAGAGGGCACACTTGAATTTCAACATAATCTTTATGCCGCCATTAATATATTCCTGGACTTATTTATTGAGTCCCTAAGGAAGGTCCAGGCAGGTGGTCCATACTTAATCAAGACGTTACCGAAAATAAAAAACGTGTAGTCATATTTTGTTTTTTGCCTGAATTATTGTTCGACCCAACATAAGTTATTCGGAGAGGACTAGACCCCGTTTTGTTTAGTTATTTATATAATGCCTTTTAATACGATGGGAAAGACATACGTTATAATGAATATATTAGCAGTAAAGTAAGAAATACACTGTGGAAACCAGTTGTGTGCAATAAAATAACATTACGACATGTTAATAAATGTGAACAAATGCACGTTTAATATTTGAGCACCGGGTATGATGGACGACGGATATAATACGGGTGAAAGGTGTCTATCCTAATACTATTGCTTTAAGTATGCATTTGAAAGGTATTCCAAGCTTTTAAGGTGCGTAGAAAATAAATACACGAATTAACATGATGATAAATTATAGCTTTGTACCGGCGACTTTATCAAACTATTTCGCTAATAAGGCAATAATTTAAGGTATTATCAGCCTACCGTTTACTCAGCAGTAGAGATTTGTAGAATGTTTATGTTTTAGAAAGGTTAAAAACATGACCACTACTACACAGTAGCTTAAAAGACACTAGCGACTCGCTCCTGCTTCGCGGGGACATGTTAAACTCAAGATTTTTATGCAATACATGACCAAAATTTATTACCACTATAAAATACACGTAAACTAGCCTTATTAGTAATAAGTGCTCCAAATGATAGTGAAATCTACATAAAAATCCATTAAATAGTTAAAAAGACCTAAGTTGTGACACAGACAGAAACGATAACTGACTTTATTTTATACCAATACGTTTAGTCAAAGAATCTATTGTAACCAGATTCTCTACCAACTTTAGAAGCTCACAAACTCACCAACACACGATAATACACCCTTAAAATAGTCCACAGCTAAAAACAGAAGAGAGAAGGCGAATCAAAACAGTTGTAGGTACGGGCAAGACGGCACAATAAACCAGCATCCTACAGAGATCCGAGCCGAGATACCAAGTTGATTTAGCCATCTTACCACTAAGATTTATGCAGTTGTAGGATTAGCTTTATGTCGCCGTTCGGTTGTTATGTACGGCGGACATCGTGGTATATGGTGACTGTTTCGGTGTTAAAATAGTTAGAATGTATGGGCGTGTACGTTAAGTTATAGGGTTCTTGTTAGAATGTGTTGTTTTGTACAATTTGGTCGGGTTAATTACAACCGGCAGAATTAATTTGATTTTTTTAAATTCTGATTCTTGTCTAAATGATAACATCCAATGGCTGCACCCGGTTAGACTGGAAGCCGACCACTTGGGAATATAATGAAATGGCTACGGTTATAAAATGTAGATTTGCGGAAATATTTTATAGTAACATTATAAATAAATAAATAAATATCCCTGGACATTTCACACAGCACTATCTAGTCCCAAGCTAAGCAACCTAATGCTTGTGTTATGGTAGCTAGATGGCTGATAAACTACATATATACAGTTTTTTTTTTGTAAATACATACATATTATAGATAGAAAAACACCCAGACCCGGAACAACTACTTGTAGATCATACAAATATTTGTTCCGTACGGGAATCGAACCTGCGACATGCAGCGCAGCAGTCAATCGCTTGACCACTGCGCCAACCGTGCCGTCCTTATTTTACGGCTTTCTTTAATTTTGAGCCCCTACTGAAACATTGTTGCAGATTTTGTCAAATTATTTTAACAAAAACTTCTTGAAAATGGCAAACGGAAACAGACTGCCAAAAAAGTTCCCACAATCATCATTCCCATGATCTTACAACTACAATCTAATCCCTACACTGTCCACAGTCCACTGTATTACACCCCGTTTAAAAAAACACCCCCTTTTTGGAAACTTATCCTCCGAGGGCGAGGGGCGAGCCAACAAAAGATAAAAGAGATATATAAGTGGCCCTCACAGTACCATCGAGTCGTTACAACAGCAGTAAAATATTTCAAATTGTACCCAATGCCTCGGAAAACGGAACTTACGCGTTTTCACCCCCCTTTCACCCCTCCCGAACACTATGTGTTTTTAATTTCGTTTTCGATTTTGTTACGTTATTGCGAATGTTCGTAATTAGTCGTTGATGCATTCTGTTTGGGTTAATGGTTGCTAATGGACTTTTAAGTTTTTGAATTGGCGATTCTTTTGATACTGCCTTGTAATGTGCCAAATGATCGGTTGGTCCTAATGGAGACATTATGGACTAATATTTTTTTGATATCGAGTTGACATTTAGCCGACTTTAAAACGTGTAGGATTAGCAATTTCTGTGAACTACGTAATATAAATCGCGAGTTTGCTTGAACAGCTGTGGTCCTTTCTACTGCAAAATTACATCAGCCTTGATCACGTTTCTAAGACTTAATTTATCTTGTCTATTTCATGTATAAAACCGCTCTATCAATACCTATTCAGCCTACAAAACAAGCTTAGGTACCAACAATTTCAATTGAACTCAAATATTATAATTTCAAACGCAATTCATACCGGACAGCCGTAACCAAACTGGACATGACATTTCAATAACTCGAACTATAAACCAATTACGACCTACGCTGTAATATTCATCTGTTCTATGTATTGGCCATTGTGTACATACATAGCGGACCACTCACCATATACGTCCATTCCCATGATACAACAATGGTTTACAATTAGATGCAAATATTATTTGAATGGCGGTATTAACGCGCATAGGGTCAGTCATGCAAATGTTTGGAGCTGTTGGATTTCCCCAGTGGATATCCCTTCGGTATGAAGTAATAACTTTTGCATTGTAGCCAGTTTATTTGTTATACGGTCCAGTGAAGGGGTGGTCAGGATGTTTGATGGGTGGACGTAGAACACAATTTTAAAAGCAGAGAGGATTTAAAACTTTGGTCCTAAAGCCTTTTTCGAGTACCCACGGTGCGTGGTACTTCAGAACATTGAAAACTGCAGTAGTGAATTGAATTGAATGAAAAAGCGGCACTAGGTACTCGTATTTACAAGTGTCGGTTGAGAATTAGCGTAATTAATAGTGATATATGTTTATTTATGTACACACAAATACTTAACCATATTACTAAAGAAAAACTGGTAGTCATGTCTTCTTTTGTACCTACCTATACATGTGACCTTTCCTTGACCTTCCGTCATGCAATGGTGTTGTCTTATCTCTTACTTAAGTACTATGTAGCTACGACATACCTACGCTCTGTGCCTACGCGTAGTAATAGTTTTTAACTATGAAATCAACTTAGATCGACTATCAGAAGGACACAGTCACATACTATGGTAAAAGGTAAACAATCGTAATCAGTTAGGAAAAGTGAAAGTATTCCAAGTTATTGTCATTGTTAATAAGAAAAATCTCAATGAATTGAACTTCAATCTATTCTGTGTAAAGCAGTGTATAGTGATGTCTATGTTTAATAACTTAAAATTTATCCGCAACTGGAATCCAAAACACGGAACTTTTTACCAAATAATTGATGATCGCATTCTTAAGTCGTTTCTTTTGCCTTTGTATCTACTCCCATAGACATTTTCAGTATCCGAACTACACAAGTACCTAGTTACAGGTCCTATACCAACATCCCTACATAAACTAGGTGTGTATAGCAATGTATAGAGATGTCCATGTTCAACGGAGCGCGGGTAGTTTCACGCATGGTCGCCGCTTGCGACCGTACTGTTTGTTTTGTTGTTGTTATGTTTTAACTATGTAGGTACGATGTAGGTGGGTTCTGGAAGGGTAGGTTGGTAGTAGGTCGGAATGGAAATCGATTAACTATTACATCACCACAAAATACATTGACAGACCTTTTTTTAATTGAGATGACACGGTACCATGCGAACCAATACGGCTATCGTTCACCAGAATCTCTTTCAAATGTACCTGTAACTTTGGAACAGCTGATATATGAAATCAGTCTACATTAAATAAGAAGTCAATACTCAATACATTTGATGGTCACTCGTAAGGTCGATGGCAAGCGTCCGAGGGGTCCGTAGTTCATGTGGACGATGATGGACGCACCAAACTCGCTCATCCCTAGACTCAAAAAAATGCAAAAGATAGGTACAGGTGAAAGATTCCTTCACTTCGGGGGAATTCAGACCCTCAATAATGAGGAACACGATGCGTGGAGAAGGACTCAATACATAGGAAGAAAATTACATATTGCAAATATTTTTGGTACCATTTTGTTGTAGAGCAACATAACCTTTATCAAACAATATTAGGAAAGGCTACATCGTGTACTTATTTACAATTTTTTTTTATTACCTATTTACTGACAAATCCAACATATTTACTAATCATTTGCCCAAAAAACCAAAACAACTCGTTACTAGACGCAAAGGAGCAACAATAGAGTAATCAAAACAACTTTAATTATAACCTTCAGTATAAAACCCAAACAAAGAGTATAGCGTGCCAAGAGTGCATAAAACCTCCCCTAGTTTATGTAACCACCTGATAGATGGCGTTACGTGCATCAGCGGAAGATCGATACACGGGACATGGGAATAAAAATGCCCACAGAAGCATGCTTTTGAATTGATGGGACTCACTTCGTTGAGTGTTCGTATTTTAAATTTCCTGTAGACCTTTTGTCTATATTAATAGTTTTGCAACTAAAGTTAATTATACTGACTGCTTTCAAACATTTATCGAAATTACATGCTGAAGTGACTGAAACTAATATTTTGTAGCTGCAAGATCAACATTTTGGCTTACAGAACATAAAGTTAAAATTTATCTTTCTATCAATGCTTTTAGCTTAGGTATTTACTTTTTGTTCTACTAAGCCACTACTATTATAAAACTAGTGGGTTAAGACACAGTTTAACGGGTCAAGATTTGAACCTTTCAATTCCAATTTAATTCCGTAATCCCACTTACCATCTTAAATAACAGTTACCATCTTAAATAACAAAATCTATGACCTTTATGTATTTTTCTCAAACAGTATTTTTATCTTTTCGAACACAGAATCTTTCCGTTCACATGAGCTAATCCATGTTACCTATGAACCTGTTCCTATAAATCTCATGCACGACAAACATTATACATGTAAATGTTTTTACTTGAACACTGTAAAATTATTCTGAGTAGGCATTGGTTTGACTTTTATTGCCATGTTGAATAATGTTTATATTTTTATGTTTATTTCATGAAAATGTTTATTTTTACTAAGGGTCGGTATAGGTGAGAATGTGACGAGTAATCACGTGTTTGTGTCAAGACTTTATACGAAAGTGTGTTCATGTAGGTCCCCTTTTCTTGGATTATAATTCGTTATTCAAGGTAGTTAGCTACCACGGGCCTGTGGACGGTGAGTAATGGCTAGCTCGCCGTCTGTCCGTCTTATGACGACAGGCCGTGTCGACGGCACGTTCGTGCTCCACGCGCGCCTCAAAGAGATGTCAACAAAATGGAAGGGGTTCGCAAGGGCCGATGCCTGCCGGGGCTGCGGGACTGTTCGAAATAGATACTGCGGCCCTGAAACACAAAGGGCTAAGAAGGAACATGGTTCTGACTAAACCATGTTCCGTACAACAAGTCTGACACTCCCTTCCGCTACGCCCAGAGCGGGAGGAGTCATTTGATGATTTCCATTTGACATTTCGTTGGTCGAGTGGTCGCAAGCGACTGCTGAGCATGAGGTCCTGGGTTCGATTTCCGAGTCCGGCAAAGAGTTATTAGGATATTTTTCATCAGGAATTTCTCAGTAGCAGCCACGGAGTCTGGGTTTTTGTCCGGTTGATGGCAATAGGATCGCCTTCTACTACATGGGACTTAAACATAACTGCCGAAATGTGGGTGTCCTATTAGGTACACCTCTGCCTAATCCTTCGGAGATCACAAGCGTGGTGTTATGATGATATTATATACCCAAATATTTAACAAAAAAGTGTAGAAAACCCTACTTCAACCTAAACTTTCTCCTACCTATAGACACATCAAAACTTACCTTCAAGTTACCAATATCCGTAGTAAAGGCGTGTGCTAAAATAAATATATGCATAAGGTCCCTTTGTGAATAGTCGTTGATATTGAAATAAGGTGTCTTCTGCATCCGATCGCGGTTATCGATATAGCTTTATCCATAATCCGCGCGCCTTCCCGTCTTGTTTACTTCCTCTAAGATATCGCGTTGTAAAACCTTGGTATGTTTGTTTTGAACATTCCTGAAAGATTTTCTTAAGAAATTGTGTATGAATATTTAGAATTTTGCAAGGAAACTGTAGGTTTTGTTAGTAATAACCAATATAAATAGAGATATTTTGTTTAAAATGTTGTATTTAATGACGCTGTTGTCCACCGTTTCTTTAAACATGTCATGTTAATTTTTTTTTATTACAAATAACAGTTCATACAATACGTTTATTACTAGTCCATTCTTGACCAGTGTTGGGCAAGCTAGTTACAAAGCACAATTAAATATTACATAGAGTTAATTACATTAATTGCTTGTTACTAACATGTCCTACAAGCACACACATGGAATTCATACTAACCAATAACGCCCATAAAATCCAAAATAAACAGGCCAGACGTAGGAAAAAATAAATAAAGTCATATATCTTGAAAGTATTTTAATGAATATAATTTCAAAAGCGTATCACGCATGTTACGATTTACGGACAAATGTCACGCGACGCGAAATAATCTGCTAATGAACTGAAAGCTTTTAGCTTATTTAATGAGGTTTTATACATTTTTTTGGAGTTGAAACACATCTGTTGGCCACAGGTGGATCTGAAAATAAAAGAAATTTTATTAAAGGCAATCGTTAATTTATTGTTATTAGTTAAATTGAAGATTCGTATCGATAAGATTCGTAGACTTTCGAGTAATTTAATTTATTGATTTACTATTATCTATTGGGTTACGAAACCGCGGCGCTGTATTAATTTAAAATAATATAAACTCCGTATAGACCAATCGATTTTTTGGTATCTAGTTCATGAAATACAGAATTATTAAAATATTGCTTTTTAAATACTTTTACCTTTCCATAACCTTGGTATGTTGTCATCAAAAAACGGTATATTTACCATGTTTAGGTACTATTTGTTTATCCGTGATCATGGCGATTGCAACAGTTCCGAAATATCGAGAACTCATAATAAATAGTAAATATCCCGTTTTTAGCCTTAATGACAGTCTAAATTAACTGAAATCCTAATTGACCTACCACTCAATGCCTAATGAGAAACAACAGTAGGTATCAGGTTCTGGTATGGTGCTCCAAAACTGTTCAACCCAATTTTTAGCAGCTCCATTTCTCAGCATCCCAATAGCCAATACAAAGCAATTGGCATCAAATCATAACCCAAAACTAACAACAATAACAGCGAAACAGCTCAACAACTCACGCCCACAACTTGCAATACGTAGCGAAATACGTTTTCGGCAATAACTGGGCAACATTTCAACAATTTAATACGGCATAAACAATAGAAATGCCGGTTGTACGCGGCCCGGCGCGTATGTAAGTGTGCAGCGCGTACGCGGCGTATGTTAGTACGCGGCGTATTTATTGCGTATGGTATTGTGGTACGCTCGTTACCGTATATCTGTGAGTGGGGGCGTATGGGAGCGCCCTATCATGAATCCTGATACACGACGACCGCTTTATTGGGAGCCGCGAGCTTTTTAACGATCGCTGCTGCGAGGATGGACTTTCTATTCTGTATTAGGTGAGGTATATGTAAGCTGGTGAAATAGGGCCCAGACCCCAGAGGAATTGATTAAAATACTATTGCAAAAGAACTAAAAATTTTTTTGCAAAAGGCCGAGGTGGAAAAGTTACTAAAAATGATGCGACCAACATACAATTTCTTCAGGAATTAAGGCAAATTAGAATATATTAACAAGAGCAAATAAAAGTTCTACTAACACAAGCAACATCCCTCGAAACTTAACACCAAAATCACTCACGGATCTAAAGTACCAAAAACCTTTTCAGTAGCTCAGAAAAACAAACAAGCAGGACCAAGCTACATTGGCGGTAGCGTGAAAGGGTTGGTTGATTGGACGGTCCTCCCGGGTCCCCGTGACCCGGCACCATGTTAATGGGTTTAATCGTCTGTATAGTCCGTCTGAACAATTTATGTATCATTTTCGATCCCGTTATGCTCGTCGGATTATGCGTACGTGCGACCCTCCCGTTTCGAATTCTAAATGGTGATGGCTCAAGATATCTGAATTTATAATGTTATATCAACACTGATAATGGCAGCAAGGACCAAAGGACTTAGGACCAACATAACTTATGTATTGGTTGCTTAAGTAAGTAAGTACTTACCTAAGTAAGCTAGTGCAGAGTAAGGAAAGTTAGAGGAATAATTCAGAGGGCTCGGAAACTGTTTGTGTCTTTGCGATGCGGAGGCATTTGCTAATGGTCCTTTCGGCCGTTTCCTTCGAAATATTTAAGTGATTACTTTGAACGACTTTCAGGATGTTAAAAAATTTAGGTAATTTGTGCAAAGTTTTTTTTTTGTTTGCGACAATTCGAAACTAGACTTTAAGTAGCCTATTAGTCTTTTTGGAACAAAAATTTACATGAAAAATATATTAACCTAATTATCGAATGTATTTCCTTATTCACTGACCCATATAAGTAGGGACAGCATTAACTGAGACAATACTTCTATCACCCACAACCCTGGATAGTGGTGCTCTCAGTACTGAAGTGGTTATCAGTCCACAAAGAGGATCTTCTTTACCATATAATTATTCAGCATTAGATACCCAAAAATACCTACTAGACTATACCCACAAATTCGTAGCTCTAAATCCAACAATACCTACTATTAAAGTGCCTACGAATAACAGGTGCGGCTTTTATCAGAATTTAAAATAGGGATTAACACCGCCCGGCTCGGTCGCTGCGTATCGCCGGCGCCACGCCCGGTAACCGGATCCGGGCGTATTTACCCGGATTTAAACCGGATTAATCCGCTTCGACGCTGCTGCCAGCTTTGTAGATATCACATTGTTTATTTTACGTTTAAAATTGCAAATGGATTATTTTAAATATAAGGGTATAGTGATGGTGTGATATGTCCAGCTATAATGTGGGGTTTTGAGTGTGTAAAAACATGATTTTAGATTTTTTAAATACTGCTTTAGTACTTTCATTGTATGTTGTCTCAAATCACAAAAACTAAATTTAGATTCTATTGTTTCAAAATTCGTAGCAATAGTTAATAAGGAATGTCGTAGCAGACCGCTTCCCTTAATTTGTTTAGCCATCTACGGTAACTTAAACCATCAATACACTAACCTATGCTCACCAGTATCACGTAATATAAATGAAACCAATACACATACATAAAACTTCGGCATACAATCTCCTGAATCCGGCCCCCGCAGCGCCGTAGCGGGTCTACGGCGCGGCGTAGCACTAACATATAATCCTTTTCGCTACAATAGCAATTTCAAACTTCCTTAGGGGCTTCGGATAATCTTTCTTTATATCGAGCTACGAGTCGCAAGCGGGCTTATTTTTCATCTCTTTCTTACTTCCAATTCTTTCATAAGTGGGACAAGGATGGGTAACACAAAAGCCTGAAGAAAGCGGTAGACTTCTCAATAAAGAGGGGAGAACAGTAATGTGTATTTAAATTTTGGTTCAAGTGTAATAATTTTGTTTTTTAATTTAATTTCTAATGGCGTTATAAATCTAGGGTGAGAGTGAAAACGATAAATCGTTTTGGTGATCTTTATTTTTAATCTGAAGACGGCGGGGAATTTTTCTCGACTTTCCTTAAATTTATGCGATATTTTTACACGATTGTAATTAAGACTATATTTTTCTTTAAGTGCATACTTATGTCAATTAGTACATTTACTGGTAATAAAAATAAAAGTAAATTTAACAATTGAGTGCCACTGCCATGTTAGTTGTCAAAGTAGTAAGAAAATACTTTGTACAATATCATTTTCTGAAATAAATCGTCTTAATTTTTCTTCATGTAGAACGCTGCAGTACTAGTTAAACATACTAGGTGGTATATTTATTTAGCTGTAAATACAAACAGTCAATAACATTTCCCAAGTATCCAAAAACTAACAACAAAAATTTTAAAAGTTTACAACCAAGTCAAGCAAGAATTTAGCCCATTCACAATTTTAAAACAAAGAACGAAACAAGCAATTCCAACATAAAATATTCTCACGCAAAACAATGAGTATCGATCGTCTTGAATACGAGCACCAAATGCGACCTAAAAATAATCTATATCAATTTCCTTATTAATTTCGGGAGTGGCAAAAGCGTTACTTTCATAGCCACTTTAATGGGTAATTTTCATAAACAAAGTTGAGGATCCCTGAAGATGGGGCGAAGGGGTGTAGAGGAGGCGCGGGGCGGGTGGCACGGGTTCCTTTCTGAGATAGAAAACAGCTCTGGTGCTCGTATAATGGGTTTTTGGAATGGCGTCGTCCGTCTTGCCTCTCCCCCCGACCCCCTTCCCACCCGGGGCGAGAAAGGATGAATTCTTATTTCCTCATCTCGAGCCGTCCGGTACGAACCCTCCATGTAGATTGCCTTTTTCTCGTAGAACCTCCGTATAACATAACAATGGCTTGTTTTCAATTTTGTTGGTGTTATTTCTTCTGATTTTTTGTTTATTTGGACATTGAACACGCATTGGTCTGGTTTGGTAATACAGATGTACTTTTAGGTTACAACTACTTCTAGTTGTTGAAGTAGAATCAAAGGTAGATGCCACTTGGCTTTCTTCTTGATTTTTCATTGAAGAAATCTGTAACAAAAGAAAAACACATACAATTTAAAATAAAAGGTTTTCAACGAATTCGTTTCACTTAGAAACTACAGTTTTAGTCTCAATACTCATTGACACAACAACACAATTTGGTCCTTTTGGGTTCTTTTACGGTAGTATCACGGTCCAGAAATTAGGTCCTTGCAATAAAATGAAACATTTTAAATCTGTTACTCCTAGCTTTGTCTCCTAGTTATTTGTTCTGTAGTTGTTGCAGTAACTGTGAATTTGTATACTCTTTGTTCTAAGTATGGGACAGTAATGAAGACGGATGAAAATTACGACAGGAAAATTTATTTGCTTAAAACTAAATGGACTTTAAGTTTGACGTGTTATTAATAATTATTAAAGGTAGATAGAGGTGTAGCTAATACCTAATACATAATAATAACTTACAATAATTTTATTTCCTAGGTTACAATTTAAATAACATAAAAGTAAGGATACACTTCAGCCAAAATGTTCATAATCGTAATATATATCGGACGGCAATAGCAACTGCATTCATGAAGTGTTTCGCGAGCCAAAAATACTTTGATACGTTGCCAGACCATGCAAACACACACATAAAGTAAGACTCGACCACTGCTTGTTATGACGTGCTTTTTAATTTACTCTGACAGTGTCGCTTGCATCAAGATTTAGTGTGTTATTGTCTTTATTTTTGGTATCTAGGAATGTGGTACTTATTTGTTTTTGAAAGTGGGATTGTGTATTTTAATTTAGTAAATTACTTGTTGTAAAAGAAAAGCTCAAGGAGGGGTTTGTGGCTAAATAAAAACAGCCGCTCGGGTCAATCTTCAGGTTAAGCCGCGCTTGCCTAGGTTTACCCGTGGATGGGTGACCACCCATTCTAATTATACCGAGTTTTCTCCGTGCCTCGGAAAGCATGTAAAGCCGTTGGTCCCGGCTGTCATTTGTAGATCTTTGACATTCGTTCCAAGTAGTCAGTAGCCCGAAAGTCTGATAATAGCTAGTCTTACCAAGGGGCACCGTATTACGCAGTACTAACTGAGTTGTGAAGGTCAGATAAACAGTCGCCCCATGTAAAATACTGGTATTCAGCTGCATCTGGTTAGACTGGAAGCCGAACCCAGCATAGTTGGGAAAAGGCTAGGCATAACTTTTTGTTATAGAAAACATCGAGAATCTAGTTGAGTGACGTGCGATTGGAGAGGCCTATCTCCTGCAGTGGACTGCTGTAGGCTGATGATGATGATGATGATGAAAGCAAACGCAGTAACTTGGTTTATTTTTAGCAGAAAACTGATTTTTTTTCATTACACAAGTAAGACTAATGCCCGTTTTCAATGAACCTAAATGAAAGACTAATTAAAGGCGCTCTGTTGAATTTTCAACCCTCTGCTCAACGTCGATAGTTCAAATTCCAACAGTAAACTGAAAAGTAAGACTCGACCACTGCTAGTTATGAGGTGCTTTTTAATTTAGTTTGATTATGTCGCTTGCACTGTTTGTGTTTAAAACATTGGCAATTGGCACTGAATGTTTTAATTTAACTAACCTGATTTTGACGTGGAAATTATTTAACTGTTTCTTTGTTGAAGATACGTCTCTTTATTTTTTACGCAAATGAATTAAAGAATGTAACACCAAAACAAAGGAATTCCTACGGATTGATAATGAGATTAAATAAAAACAAAAACTAATCTCCGAAAAAGACCAACTTAACTATAGAGAAAGAACAATTTCTACATTTAAGTTAAGTCGGTTCAATAGATTGCCAATTTACCGTATCAATACTCCCAATAAAGGCATTACCAAACAACGAAAACTACACAAACAAGCCATAAACAAACTGGTAAACATAACAAAACATATTAGCACTCATAATCAGTTGCCGAAAATCTGCTTTCATTCGTGCGACGCCATTATGAAAATGCCTAATGCAGCAACCATTGTAAGAAGACCCCTTTTTTTTGTACTTTTTCTTGGAGATGAAGGGGATGGGTAGGTCACGGTATGGTGGCGATTATATAGCAATCATAGCAGTTGTGTGAAATGAGAAGTCTCCCTTAAAAGGATAAACAAGTCGCGTGTGTACGAAACAGCCAAGACGCGCTGAATTCATATTTTACTTCGGCCTCCCTTTGGGAGACCGTGTTTCTAGAAGAGGATGGTATGATTGGAAAGGTGCTCTGTCTAAAATGTAGGCTACACAATCTTAATTTTTTTGAACGTAGGTAAGGCAGCTAAACGAAATGAAGGATTCAAGGTAGGTTATGTTAACAATTTTTGGTCCTTTGAGCCGAGTTTAATTCGGCTCGAAGGACCAAAATATGTGTCGGTCCTATTTTGGGACAGAATTAAAGTGACTAATTAGTGGTAGTGTCTTCGTTTTGGCAACAATGATTATTTTGTTTGTTTAATAAACAGGTTAATAGGATGGCAAAGAAAACTGAAAACGATCAAAATAGAACTGCAATCCACTATAGCACTGGGCAATGTGTGTGACACAAGTAATAACTACAACAAATAATCATGTTTACTTTTACCTAATGTCAATCAATTAATCGGTCACTGCAACCTTCCCAAGCTCACTACTGAATACTTCTTCAGGAATACGAAGCCTCGTCTGAAATTCTAAGCATCCCACGCAAATCTAAACACAACCAAATAAAAATACGCTACATAGAGCATCTATCCACCCGCATCTTAAAAGTAATGTACCAAAACGTTACAGTTGTACCATTCCACCATCAAAATTGCTTTCCTTATATCTTCAATAAATGTTTAAAACATCCCGGCAAGCATGTGTTTTATAGGTTTTAGGGCTTGTTATATTAATTTCACTGGTTTCTGTACTTACTCCCGCGGTTGAGGGATGAAAAAATATTTAGGGTCGAGCTTTTTGGTGTTCGAAAGAATTTTTCGTTCCGAAATGTTCTTAGAGCCTAAGAACTAATGACTTTTGATGTCACTTCTGCATACTTTATGTAGGCTTCATATAGGACTTGTATAGTTGTAAATAATGAAAACGCTCTTTCAAGAAAACTCCATATTACTTTCATGCGGCCATTATTATAAATAATGTGAAAAAGTGTTGATTATTGCATTTTTCCAACTTCTCATAATAAAATGCTTTTCTCTTAAAGTGAGTAAGGAAAAGACATGTGAGATACATGCATGGAATAGTTAATTTTTATGTTCATCCTTGATTTGCCCTGGTCTTCTTTTCTACTTTTCTTAATACGTCTATTATTTTTACACAAGAATATTGGCTACGCAAATTCCTTAAATTTTTTAAAAAAGGTAATTTTGTAAAGGTGCAAATCTAATAATTCAAAACTTTTGTTTTAATTTCTAGCGTTGCAGTAAGGCCTATAAATCTCAATCTTGTTTTCACTCCTTGCAATTTTTTATTTATTTATTATTTATTTATTTAATTGTGGGCCTTCCTAAAGACTGTGATGATGGCAATGAATAATAAATGGAAAGCGGTCATCACTGTGAACTGCTCGAGAACGACAACGCAGAACTGACGGCAATGTTGCCATCTGCGAGTATGTAAAAGTTTTCATGAGATACAAATGGTACTTTGAGTGATCCAATATTTATTCATTTCACACACACATGGACATGGACATTAATCCTGCACTTAATTACAATGCTAACCAAGAATACATTGCTAAGACAAAAGCAGAGCGAATTGTTTACCTCTTTACGTTAACTTCGAGTCTTTCATAAATAAAATTTTCTTATAACAATAAAGTCGGTCGCGTCCTACCGAGATTTATGCTTATCTCAGGGACATAAAGCGGTATTAATGCATATAAATATGTCAGGAGGTAAGGTGGACATTGTTTTTCTCGTAGTTGAGCTTAGAGTTAGTTGTGGTTTGCATCTATGTAAGAGAGTGTACAGATAGGTAAACATTTAATGTAGTTGAATGTAGGTTAAAGAAGATTAAACCATAGTTTTTTTTACACGGGTTTCTTAAAACATTGTGTAGAACTATCGACTTTTTAACCTCGGACCGTAGTAGAATTACATATTTTCGTAGCAGACAATATTCTTGCAAACTTTTAGCTTGTCGTTTTGCTATTACAGTTTTGTAAAAACATGCTTTAATAAGAAGTCTACGCTAGGTACTTACTTGTAAGTCGATAAAAAATAGATGAAATTTCAATCCCAGTCACTACAATAAAACGATTACTACAACATAACAACACTAGCAATTAACAAAAAAAAATGGTCCTTTGCACCCCAAAATATACATCCCCATCAGAACAGGATGCCCCGTTCTCCCTTTCGCCGGTTGCGCGGGAAAGTTCGCCAGATCCGTTTCCTCTGTTTGCCATTCCCCCCCAGAGCACCCGCTACCCCTGACTGACTGCTTCCACAAATAAATACGACTACCCTCCGAAAATAAATCTGTTGTAACGAAAAATAATGTTTGGTAGCATTAAGGTAGTTTTTATGGCGGCAAGAAAATCGCTTTTACTTGGCTTTTGACTCTTGGTAAAACCAACTGAAGTAGTTTGTTTTTTCATCTATTTTATTTTAAACCATTTACCTATTTTCTATTTTTGAGATCTTCTAAGAAACATCATGGTGAAACTTGTGACCTAGCTACAAAATCATAAGATGGCATGCTAGTACCACGACATAATATGAAGTTCGGTTCTAATAAAGTTTTATTTTTTTTCCCAAACACAATTAACTTACACATTACAATAAAATTATGGACAAAAACTAACAAAACAATGAAATAACATAATCAGCACTATTCTGTAAAAACCGTCATCTAACTCATTTGTGTACGGCGAGGTATACTTGCCAATGTTAAAAGCTTTGTTTCTATTTCAGAATTCAGAAGTGAGTTCGACAGTGACTTTGTACAGAATACCACTGCTGCTTCACACATATTTTAATCTCTCTTGTAATTGTCAGCCTGCAATTGAAAAAACAAAAGTAATTGCACACAAAACCTTTATTCGTGGTCATTATTTCAGTTGCAGCGATACCGCGGTTTTTCAAGAAACATTCATTAAAATAATGCTGATTACGGGCTCAGTATAAAATATGTCCTATCTGTGCCAAGTCTACGTATTGTCATTGTATATATAAGAAAAGGATTTTTTTATGTATCGTTTGAAATTTCGGAATGATCTTCAATCAAAAGTATTAAACCAATTTGGGTGGACGGGACTTTCAAAACAAGCGGGCACTTTAAAGGTATTTTGCAGAGGCATTACTGAGTGTGTACAGCAGTTAATTATATCACATTAGTCTACCGTTCTCTAGTTAACATACAATAATAAAACTCATTAATTTAATAGAACTACTTACAAACATCATAACAATAGTAAAAAGTCTACTTAAAGTCGCTGTAATAGGCAAAGGTGAATAACCTATAACAGTACCTTTCACAATTCATATTTACCACTTAATTTTAAAACACTACAGACCCACATTTGAATATTATATCAGTCAGTACAATCAAATATTTCATCCTTATGAAACAGTAAAAGTATAATAACACACATTTACATAGAAAGTGTTTCTTAAATTATAAGTGTTAAGTTTTTAATATACTATTTTTATATATTAATAGCAATTTAGCTATCGTGTAAGAGATCAAAGGATGCGGTTGGACATAAAAATTAATGGTTACAAACACTCCATTTTAGAGACATAACTTGAAGGCAAATCTCGAGTTGAGTCAAATACAAAGATAATTGGAAATGTCAATACTAGATGAGCCTTAACCTTTGCTATGTTGCCACCAGACTGTAACAATAAGAAGGAACAGTTATATTCAGCCTAAAATATTCCCACGGCTGGGAAACAAGCCTCCTCTTTGTATGAGAGAGTGGGCCTACGCAGGCCCAGTGCAGATTGGTACTATGTCACCTGTATTCGAGTTTTTGATTCTAGGATATGCCACTATAGCCCCCACGTTAATTTTTAAAATAGAATTTATGTAAATAACTACTTTTATTCTTATGTAGATTGAATAATGGCGCTTTAAAATATGTTAAAGCGAATTAATTTTCTGAAACCTAATTTTCTTCATTATCCTTGTTTTCCATTCTACGTTGAAAGCGTGTTGCACGATTATCAAGATCGTATATCAACATAAAACGTCAAATTACATAGCACAGTCACGTTATTAAGTAATTAAACATTTTTACGACACACCGCATAAATTAGATTAATTGTCAGGATAGAGTATTCACAAATGATACCATACACAACATTACACAGTATTCCGCAGATTGTAAAATAACATAAGAGGGGCAGATCCTGTATTTAATAAAAAAAAACAGTGATTTTATAATCTCACTCTGTCAAATTACCTTCATCATTGACAAGATGAGATGAGATTGCGACTTCATTCAAAACTTTTTCCAGTTACGGGATTAATTGACCTTCAGTTACATTCCAGCATCATCTCAAATCTTGCCGACCTAGGTTTATAATAAGCTTTTAGCAAATACAGATCTATAAACGTGTAGCGTCCACCCGAAGTAACATGGAACAAGGATAGGAAGATGACGCGGGACTGTGGACGGTGAGTAATGGGCTAACTCACCGTCCGTCCGTCTTATGACGACAGGCCGTGTCGACGGCGCGTTCGTGTTCCACGCGCGACTCAAAGAGATGTCAGCAAACCAGAGGGGCCCGCAAGGGCCGATGCCTGCCAGGGCGGTGTAGACGGGCCTCAATGGCAAGCTCTCTAACTTGCTCCATCTCACCATACAAAAAGAATAATTTTCTTTTGCTACCATCAGACGTCACCATAATCAATTACATAACACCATCTCCCAAGCCACTTCTGCCTCATCTACATCGACGTATCAGTCGACGTTGCAGTCAACAATGGCGCCGATAGTGGCACAATAAACCGCCTCAAATGGCCCGGAACTTTTTCTCTAATGGTTTATTTAAAAAATCTCACAATTTTCATTCCGAGTTTCCTTTGGGGGAGGACGATAAATCTCCTTTATTCGCCTTCTGAGACATTCAGCTTTTGATCGGAATGGCTTTTATGTGATGTTTGTGCTCTTTCTAGTATCTTTGTGATTTAATGTTATGGTCTGGCCGACGTGTCCTTCTTTCATAGACAAGACTCCTTAGAAACTAGGAGGCTTGTGTCGCTATTGAATAAGTAAGGAATCCTTTTTTTATTGCCTTGTATTTCTTATTAATGGAGTCTGAAATCGGCTGGGATTTGGGTCACGCGAAATTATTAAAATATTTGATGATATATATATTTAGCAGTGCTGAACGTTATGTAAATTACTTTTTTGTACACCTGCCTATATTTTTTATTCTCAATCAGCCACTTTAAATGCCATTAAACTCACATCCTCCCATAAAATCATCAACCGTTTAATAGTTGGCTCTAAATAAAACATTTTCATCTCAAGTAACATTTCCTGTGTTTACATTCCTGAGATCCTTCCAACACACCGGAGAACCCCTCAAAAGCCGCGGTATCGAAGTCGTCAGGGTCAGACAATCGCGTTTACGACGCATAAAAGTTAGTCTTTATAGGCTCTCCGTGTATAAAAGTGGCGTTTATGCCTTTTTAATTAATTGTCGTGCCGTTAAAAGCCATATCAGCTTTGTCGTTGATGGCTGATGCTCGGGAAATTGTTAACGAATAGTGATTTAATAATAAAACGTATTTGATGGTCGGACAGTTCATAAAAGTCTCGTAAAATTTGTTGTAAATCGTTCAGTTCGTAAATTTTCTCACAGTAGTGATTTATACTACTCGTTACGGCCTCTGATATGTTTTAGTGAAAGGATTTTATGATCACAAATTGTTAGAATGTTATTAAACTCCCATTTTAAAAGCGTTCGACTAATTTATAATTATTACGGCTCCGGTCTAAAAATGGAAGTAATAATATCATTATTAACATGTCAAGTTCATCGAAATGTATAATAATAAATAATTTGATCAGTATATTCCGAACACCGAAGTTTTTATAAGATAAAACACCCAATTAATTGGATTCGGTGGGCGGAGCTGAGATATCTTCATTGTGCGATAAATTCAAACTAATGTTAACTTATACAAGATTGTATGAAAGTAGCATCCATTAGTCACAGCTTGAAGCCCCATCTATTCTTGCTTACCGGTCGTTCTATCCGTGCAATAAATAAAAAGATTCTCCAAATAATTTTCCAATACTAACTTACATTTGCCTATCGGTTGGACCCTGTTGCCTGAAAAATAAAAACTAAATTCCCGTGATGTGTATTGTGGCATTTAAAATTTATTAGGAATACATTATAGGTACAGCCTCTTATGGTCAGTTATTAATAATAACGAAGTGACATTCACAGTACGTATCGTACACGTGTCTCCTTAAGAAAATAAATTCACCGAGATGGTATTTTCTTATTTATCGTAATTTCAGACATTCTTTTTACATTAGAATCCCTTAGTTTACTGTTACCCTACAATGGATTCAAGTTTAGAATGAAGTGTTCGATGTGTTTACTACGGAGAGGGTTATGGTAATGTATAGTCCCATAACGCCGTCCCCAAAACTAACATGGACTAACTGCCGTAAGCCATTAACCTTTCACTATGGTTTATCGAGGATGCTACAGTGTTATTTGACGTAATCAGTTCTTGTACTTATTTTTGGTACTCAGTATACTCCTAATAAGTATTTATCGGTGGTTTTTCAGACCATCAAACCGGACAAGCTAAGAAACATGAGTTAAAAAAAAACATACTAATTGCTTCAGCCGATGCGATATTTTGTATGGGAAGACCATTTTTTTTTAATTCGACCCTTTTATGTCTGATTGTCTGAATCGTCACCAAAGAGGTATTGCGCTCATTCTGTGAAACCATGTATATAGAGTAAAGAATAAAACAAGCACATAAAAGTTATTAAAACATTCAATTATCCAACAAAAATCAACCCCACGCCACCGCCGACGGTATTTACGACCCGCGCCAATTAATTTTTCCCTTCTTTTTTACTCCGTCAACAGTAAAGAGTACAAAATGGCCATAGACACAAATACAAGTGGCTATAAAATGAATGTAGCTGAGTCAGTGGCAGTGGGTGTCTCGAACGCGCATGTGCGGTACATTCCGGTACTTTTATTGATTTCAGTAGCACTAACGGTCCATAAAGCCGACGTGCCGGACTGGAGCCTCTACTCTATGCTCCTTATTACGCACTCACGATTTCAACTCAGTTCTACTTGTTAACTTTTTAAATAGGTAATTACTTCTTGAAGTTTTTTTCGCATTTAAGGATCTTTAGCAATTTGGAGTTGATTAAGCAAGTAGCGTTAGGATTAAGATCTTTTAAGGCGATTAGGATTTGTAATTGCTGTTAAACTTTACGGAAGAGGCACTTAAAAGTTAGTAATGTTATTTAAAGATAGCAGATATTTCCCATGCATATGAAACAGGGTCAAAGCGCTATAAATAATAATAATGTGCGTTTAATGCGTAGGGGCTATCTTGTGTTGCCATTTTCATTGTCTAAACAGTATGAACCCTCATTTTTCTCTTCAAAACAAACCAACCTGTAAATGCCGACGGCAGTCAATAAACACCCAACGCACGTATTTTCGGATTAACTGCGAAGGGAGTCGCCAATCTTAATTGCCATTCTCTACGGGCACAACACGCGGTGGTCATTGGGACCTGCGACCTGCACTATATTATTTTGCTTGTACGCCTCATTAACGAGGGTTGACTCAATGTTTCGGTATGTGTGGTTGCAGTTAATGTTGTTACCGTTATGTGTTTGAAAGGTCTTAATTAAGAGGTCCTGTAAATAGCTGAGAGAATCGAACAGTCTTTCAAAATTTAAATGAAGTAAAATCGCTGGAGCTCAAATAAGATGAGAAGAAAAATACGAACATCCTGAATGTTTAAACAAGCGCAAGTATTCTACTCAACCATAATTCCTTACTTTGATCTCAGACACGGCATAAGCCAGAGATTGTCAACCCTAAGCACATAATAATGCTTCAGCGTAATATGAAAAGAGGACATTAGTGGGTGTTCGTCGTCTGTAATATCAACGTTGCGACGGCTGCGGTGGTCGCAATAGGGCCTTTATTAAAACAAAATTTCTACCCGCAAAATGTCCACAAGCTCTGTCGGAACATTTCTACTTTGCGACTTGGAATATTCGAATTTAAATTATTAAAAAGCTTTCTGATGCATAGCTTAGATACTTTTGCACTTTTATAATGTTAGCTTTGCGTAATTAGGTAGCAATGTATTTTGCATAACTAAGATATTATATTTAAGTGTTAGTAACAATGCTCTTTGTTGTAGAAATAAAACTAAGTTATTTGATGTCGTGTAAGAACTAAAAGAAGTTTCGGTTCTGCGGTACCTACACTATATTATCGACTTGGAACTACTACGTTGACACAAATAAAGTTCACCAACAAACTAGAAATAGGAAAACTCAAACATATTTTCTTTGGAACTACCAAAAAGAATCGCACAAAGTCAACCCGGCGTCGTACAAACATCCCGTACAAGTTACTCAGTGATTTCATTCCGGAACCGAAAGTCCAAATTGAATCAAATATACCCTACTATCTACTGATTACAATATCTACTAGGTTAGGTAGGTAGGTACAATATGTCCGTACGCCGCACCGACCGACGTCGGCAGTGAAGCGATGATTTCGGTACATTTGCCGAGACCGTAACGATGCTCGGAATCGTCTTGATGGACGCTATGAATGAGCTCTCACAACATAAAGAAATCCCCTTAAAAAGGGTAGCGTTGGGGTGGAATAAAAGAAGCCAGCGACGCTCAAAAATGTTCTTTGAAAGAAAATTAAATAAGGAACGTTCCTTACGAGGAATGAACGGCTCGGAATTTAATTTTATATTAGAATAGTAACAAAAGATGTTGTTTTAGATTTTGTACCTCTGTTTTGTTACGTAAGTTGGGTGTTTTTATTCTGGAATATGTTGGGAAACGGTGCAGCGGGAGATAGCATTGGAGACGCGAGCCGGAGTTTGGATAAGCTGAGGATGCCGTTTTATCTCGTCGCCGCCGCCTAGCACTGTTCGGCAACGCTGAATACTTCAGGATTTACCTCGAGAACTCGGAAGAGATTGAAAATAATCCTTTGTTTATTTTGCCATTTAAAACATTCAGTAAAACTACGAAATAAGGTTTTAAATCACTTTTGTTATTTTATGAACTATTATGTTCGAAAATTCAACATCTTTATCACAACTGTGACCCCATCTAACAGCTCCCTAAAGTAACTTCCTAATATAATATCGGTACTAAAACATAAATCGTATTTTCGTTTCCTTTAGCACTGAAAAAGTTCCTCAAATACTCGACAAATATCTGTTCCGACTAAAATATTGTTCTTTCAGCATTTCCATTTCTAGAGAAGAGATAACGTCGTGATTTAAATCCATGTTTACCGACGGGAACTCAACCCATTAAAGGTCCACGTAGTAAAATAAACAACACAACTATTTAATATTTATTTTTATTCATAGTTTCACCGCTAACAGTACGTGTTATGCCTGTATATGGACTAGTAATTAACACAATTAATTTCATCATGACTCTCAATAAAGTTGTACGACTTGGCTGGCACTTTAATACAATTGTTACCTCGTTACGTTATAGTAGTTTTGAATATTTTAAACCACTTTAGTAAACAAACTGGGGTTTTCAAAACGGTTCCAACATTATACTTCGTCAGCACAATAGGGTTAAATTTTTCCTCACATTACGTTTTGTTTCTCTCAAAATATGGTACGCAAGAACAAAGTTTCGCGAACTAGGCACCATTTCATTTCGTCGTTAGATTTATACTAACAAAACAAGCAAAAATATCTCCTTGTGTTACATAATAAATCGGCAGACTTGCTTTTGGAGCGTATTTCTGACCTCCCCCGCGCAATGGGGAGTAAACAAAACAACATTTTTTTTCCAACTCGGATGAATAAATAAGACGGGAAGGGTCGCAGTTCGTAGGGGCCATCCCCAATGTCGGAATAGGTACTTGTTTGATTTGCATGTTTTAATCCTTTCCAAATCTTGCTCTGAGGCGGATCGGCGCAGAATTGTTTTAATGTTCATCTGGAGCTTCACTTAAGTTATTGTTAATTTATGAAAATGCGTTAATTCATTCATTACGCTATCTGGAAATTTTGGTTTCATTTCAGACTCATATTTCTTTTGTGAAAACTGAATAACTAGCCCTCCCCAAAGGTCTTTTTAAAAATAACTTTTTTAAATTACATAATTCCAGATTCTTCTTCCATATTATGAGTGACAAAATCCCGCGAAGCCGGGACTCGGCCCGTGAACCCCGGGCGATGAAACTAACGGCCCTGGGTATCAACAAAAGAGCAATAAGATATGCTTGGAAAAACTAGTGTATGCGTCCCGCGGGTACAGTCGGGGGCCTGGCAGGCCCACATCGCCGTCGGGGGGTTAAGAGCCCGTGCGTACGGAAAGACGATCCGGCAAATAAACGACTATCGGTATTGCCCTGAAGACATTTGAGGGCGAGAATAGATTGATTTTCATTCGGTTCCCGTATAATCTAATAATACTCTGAATTGTTCTGCGTAAATCTGAAAAAGAAAATTCTGAACGAAAAGGTCAACTGTGAAAATGCGTTCCCTTTTGTAATATCTGTGTAAATAAATATTAAAAGGCTAAAGTCAAGATATGCATCGAAATTATAATCGTTTAAATATTAAAATTGCAATCCACGTGAATTTATAATAGCAATGAATTTAAAATGTTCTTAGATTAGGAAAACCGACTTTAAATCAAGATTAGATTAGTAACTTATCTATAGCTATGACAGGCATCGTTTTTCATAGAATTAAATCATATTTAAATGTATCGTTGAATAGGTATAACTCAGGTTTATCCTTGGCTTATAACCTTGTCTGGTATTGTACAACTTTTCCTTATAATATCAATAATAGACTGCATAATATTTCTTGGCTAGTTAGAAAACTTTGTTGGAAAAATATAAGGCCAAGTAACCTTACATAAGTCAGAAAATCGCTTGTTCTTTGACAGTTCAGGAAAATTTCTCAAAATATAGCTCCACCTATTTCACTGCCTAAATAAAACCACTATCTACTAATAAAAACAAATCCATAGTTTTTCGAGTCGTGCCACGTTTGCGATATATCGGAACGGGGTCGGCAATGCCGGCAATATGTATAATTGCCGGGCCGTACCCGGGACTAGGCCGCACGTCACCGGGATTGCCGCGTATATCCCGGTAATTGGAGAGCAACCCGGGATTCCACTTTCTTTATTGCGAATAAACTAGTCCCGCACTGGTGCTGTTCTTGCATCTTGGTGTAAAGGTTAAGCGATAAGCGACAATTGATGATGTCTTAATCAAAATGTTTTCTTAGATTTTCAGACAATGGTTTTTGTTTTGGGTAGGTTTGACGACCATCTAATTGAGTAACTTTCCAAGGCAGGCTACAATGGCGAAAGAAATTGGCAAATTAGTCCAACATAGATAAGTGTTCGATACTTTCATTCAGTTGTTGACTGGTAATTTTGCCACAAGATGGCGCTAATTTTCATTTTAATGTAGGGTCTAAAAATTGACATTTATTAATACTCCTAAGTAGGTATTAACTAATGTAGCTATGCTATTTATTGAAATTATAAACATTTTGCCAGAGCCAAAGGTCTCCAAACGATTGTTGCCGGAAGACGCACGGCGCCGCCGAGGCCGGCCCAGAAAGAGGTGGTGAGACGATCTGGATGCGTACCGCGAAGTCTGGTTCGAAGAGGCACGGAAACGAGCTTATGGAAGAAATTGGAGGAGGCCTTTGCCCAGCAGTGGGACACCACAGGCTAAAAAAAATATTGTATCGAGAGTTGAACTTGCAAGAGGACGGCTCGCTCTCCGCGCCCGCTCCGCTTCACCCCTTGCACCAAACAATCGGAGATAGCATTTGTGTAATTTACTGGTTGAACTTACGATCGTACTCATTACAGAAAGTGTTTTGGAAACGATTTGTAATGGCCCGTTTTATTCCTGAACTAAGTAGGCGTACGCCATTCGAAATAGACTCCAAACCCGTTTGTAGCGATATAAAAACGTTGTTACACCAACAGTTCACGTTTTTTATTATGTAAATAGTTACCGAAATGTGCATATACTAATAATATAGTATATTTCATTCGTTTATAGAATAGAATCGTCTCAAATGTTTGATTTGATGGCTTGTTTAGTGCGTGTTAATTTAAGATTGGAGTTAAAGATTACATTTTATGAACTATAACGTTGGTTGTTCGGAATGAACTGCTACTTTCTTTGACATTTGAAGCGTGCTGTTGATGATGATATTGTTAGACGTTTTCTTTTATTTGTTAATGCTTATTGTTAGTAGTTGTTGGTTGTTCAATGTAATTTTATTTTGAGTTTATTTTCTATACCTACCTATGAATTTGTGACCACCATACGGAGTACCTTTGTATGTACCTGTGTTTGTTTGTACCTTTGTTGTTTTTAATTACCTATATATTACCTAATACTTGTATCAATATTTATGCTGTTAACTAGGTAATAATTTTCATACTGCCATGCGTTTGAGTCTGTGTGAATGATAACAGTTATAATTGATTTTATCATGGCATTGAGTTTAAAAATCAAGCTCTGACTTGTAATACATTTTTTTTCCACCAACAGCATGACTTAAATTAAACTGATTTTCTAAAACTTAGCAAAGATTCCAAAAAAAAAAAAAAAATTCTCAAAACTGTGTCCAATTGT
Source organism: Eurois occulta (assembly GCA_950022335.1). Taxonomy (NCBI): domain Eukaryota; kingdom Metazoa; phylum Arthropoda; class Insecta; order Lepidoptera; family Noctuidae; genus Eurois; species Eurois occulta. The sequence goes on from OX465483.1 coordinate 12,095,377, forward strand.
ACAAAATTCTCCATACAATTCAGTAGTGACAAAATTTTGTTGTGCCAGGGGCATTCGATCGTTTCCCGTCGGCTCTCACTCAATTGCACCACATTTTATCACAGATTTTCTTTTGTTTTACTTTCCTGAAAGTCTCTTAGTTTACAAAGGGCCTTTTTTGTATTTATTTTTTTGTACATTCCGGTGTTTTAAATTAGGTATTGTTGAAAGATCTAAGGGTGCAGGAAAGGTCATTCTACACGCGGCCGCGTGATGGGTACTGATGCTGAAAAGTTAATCGAAATTAATTGCAAGCAAAAGCAAGTCAAAACTTTCAAATGCTTAAAACTGTCACAATAATAAAATGAGGAGAATGATAGCATAAAATGCATTATGTTTGCCTTTGTACGTTTTTTAATAACATTATGTGCATAAAGTTTTAATAAATAAAATGGGGTTAAGCTACTGAAAACCATGTCACAAAATATATAATGAAAGCAGAGGCGTAACCTATTTATTGAAAACAAAAACGATACCAAATCGTACCAATGAATATTCCGCCCTGCAATTATCTAAACAATAGATAGTACTTATACAAGTATATATATACTACATAGTTGAGCTCAATGGCCGGCAATGAATACTAATTTATACGCGTTTAATGTGCCAAGCAATTAAACTGCTACTGTCGAGCGCTCTGCCTGACCTAGCATATATATTGGTTCATATTATACCTATAATTATTGTAGGTATGTTTAAGGGCTTGCAAAATTTTATAAAAAGAATATTTTGTTAAATAAACAGACCTTCGTTCAGAACTTTATGTTATATACCTCTTTTCTAAAATTTTGTCACTGCTCAAAAAGGTGTTATGAATGTTCTCTTCTTGTTTTTACTTTGAAAGAAAAATTAAATTATATACACTGCATATTAAGTAGTATGCATCGTAAGTATGTAATAATATAATTATCTCTTATGCATATTTAAGTAAGGCACGTACTCATACTTATACCTAACTATAAGTGTTGAAACAATTTGGTAAGACAGTTCAAGGTTCATATTGTAGCGAGTTATAAATAAAGAAAACTAAAAAAGAAATACAACAAGTGAAAAATAATGTGCCTCTGTAAATTGGGGGTAATATAAATGAGAATTAGTTTTGCAGTGTTATAAAATAGGAAAAAATATGAGGATCTTCAAAGTTCTGTGCGTAATTTGCTTTGCGTTTTCCCATTTAAAAAAATAACAATAAACAAACCATTGAAACCAGTGCATCAGTACATAGAAGTCCAATGTGACATGGTCCTCCGCTGGGAATGTAATGCCATTTTCATTTAATTTATCTCCATCATTTTCTCTGTTTCTTTCTAATTCATGCTTCTTCTTTGACAGTCATCTTAGAACCAGGAACACTCTGAAAAAGTAGAATTTTATAATACCCGAACACATAAGTAGAGTAGTACATAAGTAGACATCTAGCGAGAAAAACAGCGCTTGTGTTATTTAATGGAAATACAAAACAAACAATGTAGGGCGACATCCGATAAAAAAAAATCTTAATTAGTATAGAAAAAAACCAGTCACGAACATCGAAATTCAATAGAAAAGGCAAATGTAACTACTCAGTTAATTAAAATTCACGACGTGTATAGCTATTATACAATTTCTAACAATAAAACGCGACGAAACAACATTGAATCTGTGTTAAAAAATAAAGGTACGTAGAAATTTATTTTAATGGCCGCCGTACAAGCGAGTTGATATTACAAGAAAATACACTCGACAATCTTAAAGTCCATGAGCATTTTTTCAAACAATCTTTTCTACACACAGTAAGGGACTTTGAGACCAGCACGGTCCAAAAGTACCTGGCTGGGTTTGTTAGCGGGCTACAAGGGGCGGCGGTTCGGGTCTTTCGGACCGCGGCATTCTCATATAGAGTTGTCAAGGGCGGGGTCTCGTGATGAATTGGAAACATTCTAAGCGGGCGGGGGGAGAGAGGGGGCTTTTTTGAGGGGATCTCAGTTCAGAGGAGCCCGGGGAGTGCGGGTGCAAGGGGGTTGATGAATGGCCCCCGCTAGAGGGAGCCATGTTCATTATACCGCCGGAACGATGTGTTACTTGCCTACTAATATATTTTGCTTTAGCCCGAAAGCTTCGGGTATGTTATTAGTTCATTATTTTTAGACATTTTTATCTTTTCCGGAGATAAAAAATGACGTCTCACTGATTACGTATCTTTTGGAAATATTTTATTTTTAGTTGTTTCCAAAACAATAATTTTAGACGGCGTCGTGTTTTATTTAGAATAGGTAGATAATTAAAAATAATTAATAGCTCAATTTATAAAGGCATTATGATGACTAATGATAGCCTTGACTACAATAGGTTGACTAAGTTCAACAATGTACACATCATTATCTTCTTCTTTGATTTACCGAGATTTAAATTTTTTCGCGTCAAAAAATATTTTTGGTATTGAATCAGCGAAAGTAAAGTTTAGTGCACACAGTCACATTTGCAGCGCACCTGCGTCACAGCACACGCGCGCCCTCTCTGTCAGAAAGCGAATTATACGTGAAATATGAAGCTAATATTGGGGCTTATAATGTGGTGTAAAAAGGCAGCGCGCGTGGAATCGCGAGATAGGCACCATTGAGCCCCGCGCTTAGCTTCCATATTAATGACATTTATGATCATAAGACGCAGTTATAAGTTTTTGTTCTGTTTTATGATATTTTTGTTGAATATTAAACTTAGACAAAATACCAGCACGTCGAAAGGTAAACTAATGAAGTGGATATTGGTTTTAGAATTTTAAGACTGGGCTTTTTTGGAATCCGTGAATGTTAAATTATATAAACTAACTTTTTTGATAACATAAGAAGAAGTGGTCAGCTTTATAGGAACCTCATACAATGGCATACTCCAAAAATAGTGTAAAATGATTCGGAATAGGTTTTTAGACATCTTCATGAAAATATTCAAAAACTGCAGGTTCCTCCACACAAACGTAACAAAGAGGCGTCTCAAACTTAAGTATTCCATTCGCACGCCACGTTTAAAATAGAAACAATGGCGCCATTAAAAATCCGCTCTCGGATATTTTCCGAGCGTATCCCGTAACACAAATAAATCGCTAGCTTTCCACCGAAGCTATTTCCAAACGAGCATTTTCTATTCTGAACCGTGCACCCGTTTTTCTTAGACGCCCATTATAAGGCGAGGGAGGGTTTTACCCCGGGGTGTCCCCCTACCCCCCAGAACCCCGAAAGTAGAGGTTAAGTCGACGTATAGGCCGTTATGAAAGTTTATAAGTAGAATGGATGATAATTATACAGGCTTTATGTATAGGGCGTGCTTTTTAAACGATATCACCTTAAAGAGTTTTCGGTGAATTGCAAATTTCGGATTACCCTGTATGTTGAGTGGAAGGGCCAGATTTATACGGATATGAATGTTGGTATGAATATTTTAAGGTTTAACGACGGTTACATTTGAACTACAGTTTAGAGATTCAGGAGGAACATCATGGCTATATGACATTTCTACGGCGGAACGAAAATAAAACAAATGCGAATCGATCTTCTGCGCAACTCAATCGGCAATTCTACGCATCATCGCATTGAAGCCGTTCAAAAGCAAACTAATCTGCAATCACACGTTAATTCCCAACATACGTAAGTAAAACCAACACAACACAGACTGGGAAGCGCCACAGCCCATACAACACCGCAAACTTCGAAACACCAGCTCTATTTACATGTAAATACTTTGAAAAAGTAATTTGCGCTCGGCGTCTCCCGCGCCGCCCTCGAGATTGCGAAAAGGCACATTAAGCTTCCTCCAGGTGATGCATGATAACTGTTATAGCCGAATATAATTTTCTCAGGGCCGCATCGCTCCCTTAATCCCCGCAAAGAGCCTTCGGAATTATTCCTACAGATATTTACGATTTCGTGAATAAATAAAATTATGAACGGTGTGTACGGGGATCTAACTAAGTCGGAGCGGCTTCGTCTTGTTTATTATTATACCTATATTAAGTTGTTTATCTTTTTAATGGTCGCAGAGAGTTATACGGGTCGATGCGATTTATGTCGTGTAGGATAAGAAGCTCGGGAGGATAAAAAGAAGGAATGTCGGGACTCGAGTCTGATTCCACGCTGAGATTGGATTTTTAAATTTAGATGTGATGATATTGTTGCGTTTGCTTTATGTTTATGGATTTTTTGTTTAAAATTGTTTAAGAGAAAATTGTTATCAAATGACTTGGCTGAGTACCTGCTTAAGTGGTTTACAATTTTCAGAAGCCTTTAGCAGTTTAAAAAACAACAAATTGAACGTTAGCATTACCTCTGAGTGCAGTCTGTGACTAGAGTAGCAGTCTATGAAATCAATTTGAAAAGAGTTGCACTTCCACTTGCCAATAACATGTAAACTATTCAGACAGAATAAAATAATGTTCACATTTTGAAAACCAAACTAAAACACAGTTCACAATTTTAAAACACGGAGTCACGTCAGGCGTATATAGCGTTCGATATTACACTCATAACAATCTCAATATTCACTGAAAAGGGTTCTAGTCTCACAACAAAAATCACACTTTTTTAAATTCTTTCTAAAGACTCGTGGTCAACGCCGGACAAAGGAACCATGGAAATTCAAACAATATTGCGCAAAACGGCACTTTGTGCAATATATTGTCGTAAAAAGAACAATAAACAAAGAAAGGGTAACAAAGTCACTCCTCAAACCCTTTTATTGCTTTCGAAAGAAAAACAACCCTTCCATTGAAAACACAAAGAACTTTTGTTTCGCCGCGCCCGTTATTTTGACGCAAACGCTTTTAAAATTTCTAGGAAAGTACTCTTTAGGAACGTAAACAAAGCATTCTGTACACTTTTTTATAAACACCTAGCAGGTAATGTATTGGTCTTTCAAGTAAAAAAGTTAACGGATTGCCATTAAAAAAGGTAAAAAATTGTTACTCTCTTACATTGAAAAATAAGTGTTTCAAATAGCCGACTTCAAACGGGACGTTGGCAATAAATTCGTTTGCAGCTTGCCCGCGGGGTGTTACATGAAATATATTTATTCCAATTTTTCTTGCACTCAAGCACACATATATTGATCTGAAGACGCATTTTGTCTGAAAGACGCACAACTATGCTTCAAACTAAACTTATACTGTCACTTACGGGATATCTTCTATGATTGTTCATGATAAGTAAGTTATAAGTAAGTATAAGTTTGGTTTTAAACCGGGAAAGCTTAAAACAGTGTTTGATGCTTCAAACTGTCTAAAAACCTCCCCAAACGGCAACAAACATGACGCAATTAAATGCAAACTGTGTACAAATAAACGTATGTATAATAAACGTACCATTAATAGACGTGACTAACACATTGTTACCAACAGCACCAACAATGCGTCCCCACCTAATCATAACCAAATACCGGGGACCAAAATAGCAGTAAAGCTGGGTGCAACGACCTCATTGCAGACCCTACCCAAGGTCGTGCTAGTAAAATGTTTATGGACTATAAAACCTCGTCTGCACTGTGTCTCTATGTCAAGGACTCCAGACAATTTTATTGACCATTCTGACGATTCGACGAGACAGAATTTACAACCAACTGACAACTGTCAACCCTTTATTGTTTTTAAAAACAGATGTTGGGCACAAGTGGGGTACTGGGATGCCTATTGAGTTAAGCATAAGGATGAGAATTCTGCTGATGGGTTTTTTGTCAATTTTTGTACACATTCTACAATTCTTTTTTTTTTACTCGTCCTCCTGTCTATTGGTGTTTATTCTTATCTTAAGTGTTCATATTTCTTAAAGTATTATTTAAATATAAAAGAGCTAAAAATATTGTTACAGTCGCAACAATATCTAAATACGAAATCTTTTAGTCAGTTTAAATCACGCTGTGGATGGAACTTTGTGCATGGCACATAGCAACATGGTTGAACCAGCCAATGTAAGTTAACCTGCAACACCGTGCCTACACGTCACGTCCGGAATCCGTTTCAGTCATGTACGCACATAAAACTTGCAAGACGAAGGGTCGGAATTAAATATTCCATAAAATCGCAGCGCTTCTAAAAGAAAAGCAATATCGGATACGCAAGTGGCTAATGACAATTTGATGCCGACGGTATGGCGCAGTCGTAAAAAATCACTAGAAATGATCCCATTTTGATTAAAAAATCACGAGTACCCACCCTCAGGCGCTCACAAAAGGAAACTTCCGAATGATTTAAAAGTTTTAATAACAGAATTCTAGTGAAATGACATTATACTTTCAAATTAGGAGTGAAAATTTAATTTAAAGGAGAGACAACTCGCCGTTGTAGGGGCGAATGAGATTCACCATCGTAAAAATGTACAAGCTCTTCTTTCACAGAGTTTCTTTTCAGTGTGCAAAATTTATGCCGCTTAAATCTCTCCGAGGAAAATTAGAAGGGGCCTGTATTTATTAAACTGGATGGTTCTCACTCGTTAGAGGAATTTTAATGGGCAAAGTTTTCCTTATGAATGCGGCTTTCGCTATGACTTTCGAGTTATCTTTTATTAGATTTTAGTCCTAATTAGGGTTGTCAAGTGTTCTGGAACGAAATCTTTAATGACCACTTATTACAGCGAGTTTCGGTCACGAAGCTAATTTTTTCTAAAAGTTGAATATCAAAAACGGCGAGACATTTTACAATGTAGGCTAACAGTTTTATTCTCACTCTAAAACAGAGTAAAATATTCAACATTACGAAGTTTTCGCTCAGACAATACACGAACAAGCTTTTTAACTTTTAATTTCTAATTACAGAGGCGCATTATTATCAAAACAAACATTGTGTGTAAACTAACATGGCGAACGCAGGAGTGTGATATTGCTATTATAATTTTGTTTTAAACGGGATCCCACACATAGCCCGTCTCCGTTTCAAAGCATTTTCGTGTATAGCTAATTAAAATACGCTGTCGCAAATGTAAACGACGCGAGCGGTCGCTTTACACGTTACCAAATTATTTTGTGCTTTATTAGAATTAATTTTTACGTACTTGCATTGTTTGTGAATAGATTCTATTGATTCACTTATATTTTTGTGGAAACAATAAAATACCTATTTATAATAATCATTAGAAATGTAGTAGTGAAATTTTGCTACACCTATACTTACACCACTGTAAAACCCACACCGGTCGCATAAATTGCAGAAATAATTTCGTTGATTCCTAAAAACTGTAATGTGCATTTTGTGTTTAAAAACATTTATGGCTCTTTCTTTGGCCAAATATGGTGGCAATGTTGCCAGTCTTCTGGACACGTTTCCGGTTGACAGCGACGTGGAGGATTACATAGCCGCCTAAAAGTCATATTTCCTTTTTTTGCAAATATTTAGTTTTAATTACTCTTTAAGTAGGATAGGTACCTACATTATTCCAAGAACCTACAACTAGATTGATGAAAAACCTAAATCTGAAACGAATAATAGGTATTGTGAAAATATTTTCTACTTGCAACTTTTAATGTAATATAGCAAACACTCAACTCAATGCATCAAATTAATATCAATTTTGCATTCCAATGTAAAGTTATTTTTTTCTTAAATCATTTTATGAGCACAAAATCGTGTCCGAGCTATTTTCGATTAGGAATGCCTAAGATTTTGAATAATCACAATAAAGAAATAATAATTCATGAAATATAATTTAACGTCTGGAAAGTTTCTAACAGTCATTTTAAAAGTTATTTATAATGTCAATATTTCTTTAAAATGTACGTTTATTGTAATTCTGAACTTTATCTTGATATTTAAAAGCTGTTCAACCACTTTCACTATATTTTTATTTGATAGTAAGCATTGAATATAATGCTTGAGTAGGTAGACATTTTGATTTATTATTTGCTGCCTATTTTAAATCACCATAGAATGGTAGAAACACACATAAAATTTTGAGTTAACTAGACAGCTTAAATGAATTCGAAAACTATTCTGTAAAATTTATTTGATTGACAACTACCTAATTATGACTTAAAATAATAATTCCTGCTATTACCAAAAAAATATGTAGTTTTCTTGCTTTCAAAGAGAATATAAAAACTCTTTCGTCTTTTTAACTTGACAATCGTATAAAGAAACACCTTAAAAAAGTTTTAACACTTCCATACACATTTCCCAATTTACCCCACACAGAATGTACAATCAAACAAAGTACAAGTAGTGTCGTTTGGTGGCCATTTTAAAAACGTTAACAGCCACACTAGAGGAGCGTCTACGTTCGGTTTATAAGCCATTAACCAACCATTTGGCCGTAAAGTTGACAACTCTAGTAGTTAAGATTAGGTGCAGTACACCTCTATTAAGTCGAGATTACTTGATGTTATAGTGATGACCAGAATATGGGTGAAGCGGAGGGACTTAAAGACTTTTTCTTTCTGAAGACTGAAGCTGAAATGGGCATCCGTTTAGCGGATGGTGTTGGTTTGAAATAATGTACTGTTTGTTTGAAAATTAGTCCGGTCAAATTAGACATAAAAATTGTGATCAAATAACAAAAACTTCGGCAGAGCGGAATTCTGGTAGAGACCTTGGGTACACCAGTAGAAATAAAGTGCCCAAAGTCCTCATCGAAAAAACCAAACGCACACATGGGTGTGTGCGTTTGGTTTTTTTTTAGGTATTTTGGATATTTCTCGAAAACGGTAAGTTTTATTAAAAATATAGCCCAGACAAAAATTGTAGATCTTAGAATTATCTACAAAAATTAGATGTGTGAAAATAATTATTGACAATCTTCCGACGTACTACATACCTTCATCCGTCTGAATATAATTTATATTTATTTATTAAAACTTTAAGCAGAACTAAAAACTGTACAAAGGTGGACTACCAGTCCACCTTAGGGTGATGCAGAGACAATACACAAAAGTTGCGTAAAGGTGCACTTATGTGTATATTTCGGCATCAAAAAGAAAGTAGTCCTGTGTAAATTAAATGAAAGCTACAGTTTTGTAAACCTACTTAACTAGTCACCATATTTAACTGCGCTTGTTAGGTATTTTACTAACGGTACCAAATTCCCTTTATTTTCACCGCTCTTGGGTAAAAAACAAAATGAATAAAATTAAGCAGCAGTAAAACAAAATCATAGGCATATTTTACAAGTAGTCTTTTTGAAAAAAAGTGTTAAGCATTCCTGTGAAAAAAAACTTCAAAGAATGTTTGTATAATACGCGTTATATTGTTCTCATTAAAACCATTTTAATGATGATGAAGTGTGTAACATAGCGGCTTAGGTACAGAATAGAAAATTAAGTTGTAGATATGAATTTCTTAATGAGTTCGTTACTTTCGCATACCGTATGTTTGTACGATTATATGTTAATTTTTAAGTATTATTTTTTTAGTTCCTAATTTATGACGAGAAATTAAATTATTATTTTAAGAATTTTAATAGTAGAAGGAAGAATGCGCAAATGCGGTTCTTTTGTTTCTAAGAGATCTTTAGAAAAAAATATGTACAAGTTTACGGTACCCGCATTTGGGTATGTAGTTACAGGTTATAACGTTTAGAAAAAAATATATCTGTAGCACTGCTATGAAGTTCGTAGCACCAAAACTACGTCTGTTGACATTAGAACTGTCATACTCTGTCCGCGGCAGACTCATTTGCTTTCTCGGCAAGTAACAGGTCACCTAGTGTGCCTTATTCTTATTCATACCTTTTTATTTCATACCTTTTAATTTTTTTTCGGGATGAGAAATCATCAAATGACTCCTTCCGCTCTGGGCGGAGCGGAAGAGAGTGTCAGACTTTTACTGACTAAAACCCATCCATGTTCATTCTTTTGCCCTTTGTGTTCCAGGGCCGCGGTCTCTCTTTCGAACAGTCCCGCAGCCCTGGCAAACAGTCCGGCAGCCCTGGCAAACAGTCCGGCAGCCCTGGCACACCTATTGTACCTAATGATTGTAATATAACGTGTACAGTACTTATGATGTGAAGCAGTGCCCACTAGCCAATAAATTCCTCTTCTCTATTCATTGGCGTTCACACGACTTCTACTTCAAAAGTAGATAAGTATGGGGAGGGGGTAGTGTCTTTTTTCTATTTTTAGCAAAAATTTCCTTTATTCCGTCATCCAGTGATGAGTAGGTTTGGATAAATCCTTTTGTTTCATCCCTTAAGGCGGTTACTGTAAGCCCCAAATTCAACAGTAATGCTGTTGAATTTGGGGCTTACAGTATCGGAGTGATTTTTTGTTGGAGAAGTGATAAGATTTTTACTGAAGTTTTCTTGATAGATCAAACATTTAGTTAGTGCCATACTAGATGTTGGCCACGACCTTCACCTGTGTGAAATTATTAAAAAAATATTACTTCCCTGTTTGAATCGAATTTTGTTTACAAATTCATAGGTTACATTTTGCACGGAACTCCTTAAAGCATCAGCTATCTGCCAGTAAAAATCCCGTCAAAATATGTTCAGGTGTTTCGGAGATTAGCCGAAACAAACAGACAGACAAAAATTTAAAAAAAAATATTTTTGTTGTAAATACCGTCTTTTTTAAGATTTTGAAATTACAAACAGACACTTCAATTTTATTTATTTGTATAGACGTTTGTATGTATAATTATATTTAAACTGTAATCTGATTGTGTTTTAATATCACCAACCAACACGATAAAGTAATTTAAATATCCAGTAGGTATTTAAATAAAAAATGGTCCAAAGATAACAATAAATTCACGAGGTTATTTGAGTTCATATAAACATACATAAATGTCACATCGTACGTGATTTAATTGTTCTTTTAATACATTAACTATTTTAAATTTGTTATTTTTATTTAAATTGGCTGTCGGGAATATCTTTGTAATTTATATTAGAGGTTTAATGTGTGACATTATTCATAACTTTATGATTTTATATTGCTATTATTTTATTGGGTTTATCTCTGTTTCTTTTATTAAACTTGCCTAATGATACATAGGTACCTATGCAATAATGTTCTGACTACAAATCTGTTCTCATTCCATTTTTTTTTTCTTTCTTTTAGACTGGGCACACAACCACTTTGGTATTTCCCTTTATTATATTGTTTCAAGCAACCCAACTAGCAGCTAGACATTATACATAAGTCCTCAGTAGATACTGCTGATCAACTGAACAAAAATTTCATACAAATGTAAATTAGACTGCAAAAGCCTTGCTTTTACTAAGTAAACATGGCCTTCCTAAAATAAAATTGATGCCCAGTGATGTGTTTTTTTTCAAAATATTTAAGAAATAATAACATTTCAGATATTCTAGTTAAAGTTTAAGCCCTGGCATTGGTTGGACTTAAGTATATTTTTAAGTAAGATTTATAACAGTCACAAAGGTACACAGTAAAACAGCCTGCCTCATGGGTCTAGTGGTCGCAAGGGCGACTGCTGATCATGAGGTTCGATTCCCGGGGCGGGCAAACTGTTGTTGGGTTTTTCTATTAGTTATTTCTCAGTAACAGCCACAGAGTCTAGATTTGTGCCCAGTTGATTTGACTTAAACTTAACTAGCGAAATGTTGGTATTCTATTGGTACACCTCTGCCTAACTCTTTGGGGATTACAAGCGTTATGTTTTACTTAGGTAAATTAACAGTTCCATCATTTAAACAGTTACACATTATACAGCAGTCGCTCTCAAGTCTCCACGTCGCATACAACTCAATGTTTTATTAAAATCGTTTTCTGATTCTAATACGTTTGCTTCTCGAAATACGGTCCGACGGTACCCCATAACGAATGGGAATGACCCCATTAAGGGCATCTTTTAACGTATTAAATCGAAACTTATCGGGAGTCCTGTCCACGGTCTAACCCAAGGGTGAGCCTTATCGAACGTACCACTCACTTAGGGATACTAGGATAGTGGATGTGGGATATACGATTCTCATTTGCGGTTTATACCGAGGACATCTCTATAAATTAGCAGGTATCCCGGGCTGCTATTTATGTATTCGCAAAGCAATGAATAGATTTTGGGTATTACCCTTTGTTGTGCTTAATTTATTCTGATTTTGTGCTGGAGAAAATTTGGTACAAGTGTGGATTAAGATTAGAGTTTAGTTATTGTGCACTTGCAGTTGTGAAACTTATGGTTTAATAATAACAGCCGCTCGGGTCGGTTTATATAAGATAACGTGCTTATCTAGATTGGTCCGTAGATAGGTGACCGAGTTTCCTCCGTGCCTCGGAAAGCACGTTAAAGCGTTGGTCCCGGCTGTCATTTGTAAATCTTTGACAGTCGTTACAGTGGCCCGAAAGTCTGACAGTCTTACCAAGGGGTATAGTATTACCCAGTACTAAAGGGGTTGGGGAGGTCATAATTATAGGCAGTCGCTTCATGTAAAATACTGGTACTACCCAACATAGTTAAGAAAAGGCTAGGCAGATGATGATGAGTTGTGTTTCGGACACGGAAGGATCAGTTTAGTCTTCAGCCTCAGTTATTTCCTAAACTCAAAAAAGAATGATTATTTCAGTGGCTTCTTTAAATTATGTTGCCGTTTGTTTTGTAATTTTTAATATGCGACAACAGACAAAACCCTTCTTAAATGACTCCATTATCAATTTGAAAACAAGACAATAAGTAAGTGCGAGAAATTATGCTTGGTTTTACAAATCGTTGACTAGCACTGTTTATGGCTAACGTTGCTACATTATAAAATTAAAAAAGCGTTATTTCATATTACGTTATTATGTAATAACATGATGAATGCATGTTGAAATAAATAGTTTTTTTTTTGTTGGTAAGTATATCAAAAATATTGTGATTCCGCACTTAACATTTCGTTTAATTGTTTATTATCATTCTACTATCGCTTCTTTGGCTACAGTTAGGTAGATACTTAAAATACTCAAATTTAAAGTAGGTAAATATAAATAAAATGTAAAGATAATTATTTAAGCATAAAAAAACTGTATTTAATAGCCAACCAATTTCAACCAACCAATTAACCAACCAGTAACCAACCAATATAGTAACCAATTTTCTAGAGTTTTTAACTTCAAAGCTCACCACTGCAATCAGCGCCACGGGAATCAAAGGCTCGTGTTTCCAATCACATTCATATCGTAAAGCCTTCGTCTCTACGTAGTTCCTATAAACACTACGAGATGGCAGCACAAGTACGAAACTGTAATATCCTCGTAAAATTAATTTCAGTGGTTATGTAATCACTTTCATGCTGTTTTAAGTGTTTTAGTATGAAATTGAAATAAATAGAATATGAATTAACCTGCATTTGGTCCCCTTGTGTGTATTTAAATGACGCGTACCTACCTATGTGATTTGTGCACTAAGTAATTTAAAGTTTAGGTATTTAGTATCTTATTTTTGAAAGAATAAGTTTGAAAATGTAATTTTTTTCCTGTTCCGCGTGACTCCGTACTTGAATAGTAATTTCAAGAAAGATCTTAAATTAATTTACCTACCTTAAAAATGTACTTCGCAAAGCCAGCTTTTAAGCAAATTATCGATAAGACAGCAAAGTATCTAATTATGTAAATTAAGTCTTCCTATTATCATTTGAATCATTACTTTAAATAATTATATTATACAAACAACCAGCTTCTATTAATCAGTTTTTCTCACACACAATATTCATTAACAAGACGAATATTTATCGCTAATCTAATTTAAAAAATCCTTCCCCTTTAGAAAAATGGCTGTTAAAACTGTTGGAAACATGGCCATTAACACTCATATACCACTTAAAGTGTACAGAACGCCCCTATAAGATCGCCATTTCACATCATTGCTAAATTGGTGACCACATAAATCCTACTGTTTAATTTAATCAACACTGCTGTTCTTCACGTATAAGTGCACTTTCTGACCACTCCATCCTGACCTCTGAATCATAACCAATTCACCCCTTTTACTGAAATAAAAATAGTCGAGCGTAAGGGGAGGGGAGGTCTCGTTTTGTCGGTCAGTAGGTTGTCCATTATTTCATTTATGTGGGAGCTAGTTGTCTTTGACAAGAGTCTTATTAATTAAAGTAGGATAAGGGCTTTAAAGAGGAGGTTTTGTTGTTATTCATTTACTGCTAAACATGATGAAGACACAGCAGACCGAAAATTATCTTTTCTGTGAAAATAGTTTTAGAGTGTGTTTCTGTAGGTAGGTGCGTATCAAGCAGGTGCAAATCTGTCAAATACACCAGTACCTATTATTAATAAAAAACACATAATTAGTTTGACTAACTACTGTAATACTTGCATTACGAAAATTAATGACGTTTTCCCACAATAAACAAAAAATTAGCTACAACTGGTAGCCAAATTCCAAACAATAACTAAACAAATAAAATAACAACCCACACGTTCCCACAAAAAAACCCTAGTTTATTAAGCAGTAGTATGTGTAAACAAACTCATAGTTACGATAAACATCAATATTTCGGTACTCCAAAGAGACATTTCGGATCATTGTTTATCATCTTTCTGTAACAATAATGACATTTCAAATTCAAATGTAAAATGGCGGCGGGTCGGGTGGGGTTCCACCCTACCGGATACGAAGCGCACCGTCGGAAACGAAAGGAATTATTTATGAGACTGTCATATATTATTTATTTTATTCCCAACTTTCGATGACATACTAATGTTCGGTACGACACATAACATTACCATTTCAATAATCAAGAACCGCCACCATAATTTTATTCTTCTCATCGCTAAAACTTTGTCTATGAAAATTATTAAAACACCCACGATGTAACTAATACTGTTCGTACATAATAAAGATAATGAATTTACGATTATAATCTTCAATTTGACGTTTAGTTTGTCATCTTATCTACGCACCTACCCGCATGATGACGCAATTAAATTCAACTAAACTCAGTAGGAATTCAATAAAAAATAGGCATCTAAAATGTTTATGTAAATATTATTATTTTAAAGCAATATATTTTGGTTTATTTATTGGCTATTATGTAAAACAGCGGCAAAAATGGCGCGTTATTTATGTGTATAGATAAACAGCGGGAAAAAGAACAGGTTTCCGTCATTGGCTAATCTTTAAATGGTTGTATTAGTGTAGGAGAGACGATCGAACGTTTACGGGGAGTAAATAAAGCAACTTAAACCAACAAAGAAGCATTTGGAATGGCAGATAATGAGTGTGACCAGCGAGAAGGAACGAAATGTCTGGCTGGGAGAGGTTACGATATTTCCGGGCCATTTGACACTTTGTTGTTACCCTACACAGTGTCACGGGCACGCGGCAGGGGAAGAGAAAGATGGTACAAATAAAACTGTTTTATGTATGTATATGCGCAGTCTTATAGTTATTTTAATGTTTGGATATGCCAGTATTATAAAATAACGTAATCTTTTCTTAACAAGTATACTTGGTTACGTAAATATCCAAATCTATGGAACAGTGCTGAATAATTTCGTAAGTATTTTCAGATTATTAGATGTTAGATTTTGCTTCAAAAATATCTGATGAGTCACACTAGGTGCAGATAATTCCTTATGGAGATTGAACTTATCTATCTATAGCTAAGGGATATCAATGAGAAAATCCAATTTTGTTTTGTGATTCGACGGTTCATTTACATGGTGTTTCTAATGAATTTGAAAGCTTTTAAAAATATAGAAGAGTGTACAGACCTACATACAAACGAAGTATATAACGTAAAGCATATCAAGCGCAGTAACGTTTTTTCAACTGGTCTGCTAATTTAATTGTGAGTCACATAGGACCACACAACACTATTTCTAAACGAATAGCGAATCTGTTGCACCACACACAGTCAACGACACGAAATAAATATTCCATAGAAAAGTTAAATAAATAAAGATTGTAAATTGTAACTAGTTTTGGGTACTCGTACTTGCTGGTGTTTGAAGGGGTCTACTACATTTGTAATTTTAAAACTTCTAATTTGAAGCCTGAAAAGGAGTGCTGTATAAAAATACATTGAATGTTTGAGAATTCCTCAAACTTACTGATATGTTCAAAAACCATTTTTGTGAATATTTTTCACCAGAAGTCTGTAAGTTCAGCATTTTTTCTTGAACTGCGGGTTAGTATTACCTGTATGTGAATCTTCAATACAATAATAATTCTTTTTTGGTCGAATTATGTAATCTTAATCTAAAAATAATCATATTATACTGTAAAATAAGTTGAAGGAAGGCCTTCTGAATAATTTATAATTATCTTCAATTCTTCGCCAATTCCTCACATTAGCGTTCATTTGGGTAACTACTGGTACCTACTTTGTATGATTTCATCACAGTTTTTAATTGTAATAATAAGTTAGTATTCGCACATAGTATTTACAGATGAGATATTCATGAAGCTGAACATGTCTTAAGGTATGAGATCACCGAGGAGTTTGACATCATTTTTGGTTCAAACTATTTAAATTCATGCGCGGAAAATCCGTATACAACACGAATGCCAAAAAAATATACTGACGTCGGAGTGTAGTTTTCTTAATTCCACGATAACTTAGGTAGTTATACATTCAAGATGATGATATGTAGGTAGCAATAGCATTTCTTAGCTGAAAAGATTAGTTATAACGAAATTGTTTGTGAACATGTCTAACGAATAAGAATTGTTGAAACTTCCTCCATTTTCTAAAAGAATCATACCCTTTCTGAGTAAGAGCAGAAGTTATTAACACTCCAGTAAGTGGTACTCAGCCCCTATACAGGGTGTAAGGGAAAGCCCTCTGCAGACTGAAGGAGTGAATTCAGTAACTATATCATACTAATATGATGTGTACAAGAAGTTATTTCAGGAACGTTATGGGAATCCCTTATCAATTCCTCATACGCAATGTATCGTTACCGTGGCAATACGTACGTAGCGAACGGCAAGCGCGACGACAAGTTCGATGAAATCTGTAGCTAGGCAAGACGTGAACAGCTGATTTCAAGCGTCGTTCGTACGTCGTCGTCGTAATTTTTTTTTATTTATTTTACATTGAAATAATGGAAATAGTAACTGAAAAAACGATAAAAAATTCTGAGAAAATTTCCGGTAGAATATGATTCACCCTGCACCCTGTCAGTTTGCGGAGGGCTGTCACCTACACCATGTACACAATTTTCCTAGAAGAGCATTCCCAACATAGCAAGGAAAGGATATCACATACACCGATTACAGTAATTCTCTTGTAAAAATAATTATTTGGCGTTGGTAATCAAATGTGTGTCCTACTATTTTATCATCTATTTATTATTAAACATATCTTGATGAGCACAAGATTTGCTTAGCAATTAGTATTATATATAAGCAAATTACAGGTTTGCCCATTGAATAAAAATAATAAACAGCTATCCTATCCAATATCTTCACTCAGCGCAGAATGAAGGAAGCATAAATAAATCGCATGCGCAATCAAGATCATTAATTGAGCGGTCAACCAGTTCTTTGCCATAATTATAAGTCGGCGTAAATTAATAACAGATCACTTGTAGGATAACTAGATATTAATATGTTTAAATGACGCAATGTTGGGTAAGTATACTTAAGGTTATAAGTAATTGTGTATTTTTTTTATTTATATAAATTAAAATTACACTGTGCCAGGCCGTCATCGTTGTGTGTGTGTTATACTTACCTTTAATTTTCCGTATTAGTGATTAGATATATATACGGAATCGGAATATAGGTAAATATATATATCATAATATACGGAAAAATTAAGGTAGTTAGCTGCCTTTACTTTAATTATAACTGTCCGCAACACCCTATTCTCCATCCTCCACATTCAGTCTATCCCAGCTACTTTTTAAGGGCGTCGATCCACCTAGTTTAGGGTCGGCTCAGGCTACATTTAGTATTTTTAAATTATTGTATCTATTTATATTATTTTAATATTATTATCTATCATTTTAACAAAAAAGATAGACAGTCGCTCCATGTAAAATACTATTCAGCTGCATCAGGTAAGACTAGAAACTGACCCCAACATAGTTGGGAAAAGGCTAGGCAGATGATAATTTTATCAAAAAAATACTTTTTTCTGATTGAGAAAAATGTTCACCTTTTGTTTGTGGATTTGGATACGTGGTTCACTTTAAGAATACTTAACTTTACCGGCCATCGGTCTTTCAAGAAAATTCGTTTTGGATCTTCTACTTCAACGTAAAATGCACCATTTTGGGTTAGGAGTCCTTAGGCTCATTTCTCCTAACAAACGATAGACGTATCCATCAACCTGTGCAGGAACTCACATATGAATAAAGAAACTGATTATAATTACAATAATGTGGACACGACTGCTGCACAGAAAGTGGTGTCTTACGCCGGGAAAACGATACAACAATTACTGTGACTCATAGAAATCACACAATAGGACGCTAAGTGGGTGATCAATTCAAGGAATGGTTAATGGTTACAATATTTAAATTGTTACGTGTCTCTACTTACCTATACTAATAATATTACCTAAGATTGGACTCTGTTACCGATACCAGTGGGCTACTATTTTGGGTTATTCACCAACTCGACACAAGATACTGGACACACGTGTGTCCAGTTGGTGATACTTAAAATTAGTATCACTTATTATTTCGTCATCTGGACACGCCAAGATTTTTATTCGTGTCCACATAGTGAAACTTAAATTAAATAACTTTTATGTTTTCGCCGACTGGACACATGTTCATTTTACCCGAATTCAAGATAAAGTACAGTCAAGCACATAAATGTTTTGTGTCACAATCATCATCGGCATCATTGTAATAAAAGTACCTACAGGTAATCAAAAAAAGTAACATTAGCTAAGTATACTTTTCTTCACATTAATAAATCATCATAATATTATTTAATTGTTACATATTTGTTTTATTTCAAAATTTGTCTGAAATAGAAGCTAATAAGGTTTTTCAAGTAAAAAAGTGAGGCAGCTTTTTCATGAAATCGAGGCGATTATTAACCTGACTGTACCCTTTTTTGCAAATAAACTGGGTGTGTCCAGTTGGCTAAAACATAAAAGTGATTTAATTTAAGTTTCGCTATGTGGACACGTGTAAAAATTTTGGCGTGTCCAGATGACGAAATAATAATTGTACTAATTCTGATTTTCACCAACTGGACACACGTGTGTCCAGTATCTTGTGTCGAGTTGGTGAATAACCCACTATTTTTTTATATTTTCAAATGTTTTTTCACATTGATTTTATACAGGAATATTTAAAAATATAAAAATTAAGGCATAGAATCAATAAACGAATAATAATATTACCTATGTAGGTAGAACATATTTGTATTTAATCGGTATACAGATTGATTTAACTAGCCATGTTTGATTGTTTGTAAATAAAAAAGCATCCTGAAACAATCAGAATTGTTGCAGGATCAACACAGGCAATATACAAAAAAGCCAATTTAGTTTTACATCAATAACGTTCATGAAAATGCATGGAACGCTGATGAGTTTGAATGCGGAACGCTGTGGAACCGAACGTGCGTATCCCTCGCCCGGCTATTTACGGCCCGCGATAGCTCTCGCCGTAAAAACGTCAACGTGAGCCCGATCCTCGCCTCCTATCGCGTCCCTATCGCTGTCATAGATCCCCAGCTATCTATAAGCCACGACTTTTGATATACGACCAAGAAACCATTGGTTACTGCGCCAGTCTGTGCCGGGGTCTGCCTAGCTGTGATAAATGCGAGGATTTGCTAGCTACGCCGTGATTATCAAAGCCGTACTGTGTCCGGTAGAATATTGCCGACTCTTTCTCGCAGAGTAAAGATCTAGGGCTCAACAATAGGAAGTTTATAGGCTGTTGTTGCCTTGGTTACATTCCTATCGGTCATCGCGACAGTTTTAAAACACCAATAAAGTGTACAATTTCCCTGTTTTAGGTTGTCGTTTAAACGGTAAATTGGTCCACAATTTATTTCCTTGATGCTATTAATCAATTGCACCCACATTCACTCACTGTCGAGTAGGTTGAGGCCTGGTCAACTTTATTGATATATTTTTAGAGAAAAACATACCTACGACTTCCTCATGAAAATTGTTTATTATTCGATTTATAGCCATAAATCGAACATTTTATTAACACACTTCAAGCTACGTAGACATAATTTAGCAGAAATTATCACCCATTTATTTTACCTCCATTCCCAGCAGACAAAACAATAATCTATTATCAAAGTCAGTAAAAAAAAAAAAAAAAAATGGGTGAACAATTTCAGCTGCTTTTGCAAACAGAACGAATAAAAATTACTGCAATTAATCGTACGATGCAAAACGAAGTAGCGTTGATACGAAGTTCGTTACCACAATAATAACAAGTCACGTAAGTATAATAACTGCTTACGCCGCAACGTTTACATGCTTGAGAACATTTCAATACTCTACATAATTCTGATGCAGTAAGTAATTAGGTGCCGACGTTCGTGTGAAAATGCAAATAATCGATTGGAGTACCGAGTGAATAATCGATTATATGTATCGAACAAATTGCGATAACGAGCGGCTTTGTTTGAAACAAAGAAGTTGGAAACCGAATGGTATCGACGATAAAAATGAATAAGTGTGGTAATCCATAAATGTTTTAAATGCGCAAGTAGTAACTCTGCCTGTCTGTCATATTTTCACGCTTAAAAGGCTGAAAGGATTGAGGTTAAATTTGGCAGATAGATACACCATATCCTGGCTAAGAACATAAGATAACTCCGGGTACTTTCATGTGGGTTAATTTTCCGACTAGTTTAATATAAAACACTGCGTTTTTCTTCAATTTTACAGCTGTAAGCTGTTCAACATTACTTTCGAAAACTCCCATTTTTTCTTGTAAGGCTAAAGAGAACATAATATTTTTACCACCTTCTCATATAAATGTGTTCAAGTACGAAATAAATCTCACTGAAGGTTACGCCGTTGCGGCAGGAAAAAAGAATTGGTAGATTTTATCATTTGGATTTATTGTTTGCACATACTCGTACCAACATGGATTAATTCCATGTTTACTCGTTTTTTACGTATTTTATCTTGAACGATAAACGATACAGCCATTTAAAAGTTTACATAAATACCTATATTATGTAAAACATTTCAGTTTCACACAACATAAAAGATTCACTAGGCACATTACGAAACTACCCTTTAATCATTTAACGCCTACAAGATCGCATTTGAATTAAAATTCATGAACTAATTACTATAGGGCGTGTGCAAAATGAAATAAACTAATTAAAAGGGCAACACTGGCCGGCCAATTACAGCAGTTGATTTATCAGTGTTGCCTGATCAAATAATTAAAAATACGCCGGCCGGTAGATGGCGGCACGGCCGTAAATCGGCCACGTTCGCGCATTCAATTTGCGGAATGAAACTGGCCGGCCTCAATATGTTCACTGTATGAGAATTGACGATTTACTGCCCTCTGAACTGAGCATTCTTCGAATAATCAAATTATTATAAATAAAGCGGAGACGAGTGTTTATGTCGCTGCGAACAATGTGTCTCTGCATTCTTTGTTCTGAGGTATTTTTATTTCGCATTCCTCTGATACCATGACTTTCGAGTCGTGGATTCGATACCCCGAACCCAGGCTGGCGCGTTATTCTGTGCAATGTATTCCACCACCACTGCCCTCAAAACGGTAACGAAAAGCCTTGTGAGGAAACTAGCATGTCCTAGACCATGACATATGACTTCTACCAACCCGCACTGGTTCTGCATGGTGCTTACACCCCAGCCCACTCATTAGTGGTACCTACTTGCACGATATTGGTAATATTGTATGATAAACTGTCAATTTAACCTCGAATTAGCAACTAAATCAGAGTTAAGTTTTTCGTGCAAGTGGGCCTTAGAGAAGGATTATTGGCGGATTTCTCCGAGTATTCAGATTCATCCAGTAAGACTGGAAACCGCCCCGAACATAGCCTCACGGCCACCACACCACGTAAGTCAAAAATCGCAACACTACAGGAAAGTTGCTATTTTTGACTTACGTGGTGTTAGAACTTCAACGACGATAGTTGGGAAAATGAAAAATGCTAGGCAGATGATATGTATCCTCTGATGTTACAGTGCTAGGTAACGCCTATTTAATTCTAACAGGCGGTGGGTCTTGGAGGTGTAACTACAATGTTTACGGAGGTTCAAGTTTTAATTGGTTCAGCAGACATTTGATCTGTATGACCTCTGTTTTAATCAGCTGTTATTTCTCAAGCATAGACAGGAGGCCTTTTTAGTATGAAATTTTTCATTGATTGTATGAAGAGATTTAAAGCTAAACCAGAATAAGTTTCGTCGAATAAAATGACTATCAAGTAGGTAACCAACTTACTTAATGATTAATTTAACACATAGCACAAGCGTAATCTGTCACACTGCTGAGACCCAGATAAAATGTTACAAACATGTGCTTCAAATTAATTTACAAATACAGATTTAGGAAAAGGTTGTGAAAATATATGACTAGGTACATAATAATTGCATTAGGTACACGGCTACACATCACATACTGTATCAATCAATCGTATACTTGTATGTATAGGTACTATGGATAATTTTAATTGAGGTTATATTCATAGCAGTGGCAGTATCCAACAGACCGATGGTCACTTTGCCTTTCAAGCCAAAGACGTATCTTATCTTATTTATTGCATTGATACCAACGAAGTTTTAAGTACATAAATATATCAGGCCTACGTTCACACAGATAAAATACCTTAAATCATGTAAATATATAAAATAAATTATCCTTATCGTTCTGAACATATAAAAATCTATAAACATCGACAAATAATTTTCTCTTAGGCTTGTAATTACACTAATGATCAACGGCGGTTATACATACAAGAAGAATTGAAGTAGGTATAATTAATTGCGAAAGTTCAATGACATTCGTACATACGTTGTGGTTATAAATAACATACCAAGGCAGTCTATATGTCTAAGTCATAAGTACATAACATCTGTTATTAAGGAACTATTTAACCATGCCATTAATAACATTATCTAATGTGTATGGGCCAAAAGATCTACGTGAACCGTCATTTGATAGGAACTAATACCAAGAATGTCAGCCGAAAAAACATTTACAACAAACTTACTTAAAATGGGCGGCGTACGGCGTTGGTGGCGTGGCCTCGGACAGGTCAATCAAAGTGCACGTGGAAACACACATAGCGCAGGACAGGAGATGAGCCATAGTTTGCGTTGAGGCACCGCAGTCACACATGGCTTCATCGGAATAACGCCACCGGACCAGGTTGTATCTGCAGCGGCCCACCTGGCTTCGCAATGCTGCACCCTTCATGCGCGAGCCCGACTCGCACTTGGCCGGTTTTTTTACAGATAATTTGCAGTTGAACGTACTCCTGAGGATATTCTATAGCTAAACCACCAGTAAATACCACAACTCTCTCTCTATGGCTTCCACGTCCAATTACCAAAACAAGTGAACGACGCTTACTCATCACAACTAACTACCAAAACTAGTGACGTGCCATCAGTGATCAGTCTAGTCTAGAAGCTAAATAAATCCCGGGAATAAATCTCTTCTATAACACTATGTTTATTTACAGCCAGTCTGCTAATTGACGTCACAGAAGTTGATGCGTTCCGCACACAACGTTCCCAAGTGTTTACGAGTTGGTGCATTCTATATTTTTCCTAAAGGCATTAATGCGTGATGCGCGAATTGAAATATGGGACGGGAATCGGGATGCGGTTGTGCCTCGTTTGATCGGGAGAGTTGGGATGGACACAGAATGCGTCTACCTGTGGTGTTAATATATTTATGGGTTGTAGACGATGAGGTTTGAAATGGGTATGGCTAGTGTAACGTTTTGTCATCCTAGTTTTGAAATAGCATTTTTTTATTAAACTCAATCGCTTGAAACATATTTCCAATTCATCACCGCTTGTCAACGAAAACATTCCCATTATGAAACTTGCTACTGGCACAAAAGTCACTTTGATTTATATTTATCAAACACAACCAGTAACTACCTAACTCACAAGCCTGCCATGATCTACGATCGAGTCATTCCCAATCCCACAACAATCGTACTTCACTCCAATATCGACAGCTAGATAATTGTCTCAAACTAAATCCTCAAGCCGTAACTCTACTCGCCTACAATTGTAAATAAATCGTTAGCTAACCTAGTGGTGTGTAACGAGCTCAAACGGGGCTCCGATGCGATATCTCCACAGTCCAATGTTATATTGCTCAGTCGTCGTTTAAAGTACGAGTTTTTGATCAGTCGCGCCTTGGGGCCGATGAACTGGCTTGATTAATCATACTGCACTCTTTGTCTCTTTGAAGTATCGTCCAGAAATATTGTGTCTGCAAGGTTTCTGTCTGTTGGTACACCTGTTTGTAAATATCGTATAATATTGACTTCAATATTGTTTATTGTTTGGCAATTACTGTAAATTCACACAATCACATAAATAAAATTAGAAATGTACACTTTTATTGTACTGTTTCAGTTCTATCAGTAAAATAGTAGAGGTGCTTATTTTTCGCCATTGCTGTGAATTCAACTATAATATAGCTTACCATTAAATTTTTCTTTAAGTTTACAAAAGAAATCAGATGTGTACATGTATTGAAATAAGTATTTTCTGAAAATTCAATATAAATAAAAAGTACCCGAACTTCTGAATAAAAGCTGAATTTTTATAAGCTAGATACACCCATGGTAGATCTTTGACAGTCTTTAAGGTAGTCAGTGGCTCGAAAGTCTGACAACCAGTCTTACCAAAGGGTATCCTGTACCCCGTGCTAACTGGGTTGTGGAGGTCAGATAGGCAGTCGCTCCATGTAAAATACTGGTATTCAGCTGCATCCGGTTAGACTGGAAGCCGACCCCAAAATAGTTGGGAAAAGGCTAGGCAGATGATGAGATACGCCCATGGTATGCCCATTAAAATTCAGCTCAAGTCTCGCAATGTATTTTTAACCACTCAATAATTTATCGGTTGAAAAATACATGAGTCTATGGACAACGACGTAAATATCAATTCACTTTATAAGGAGAACTATAAATTGTACTTACATGGGTTATACAAAGAAAAACTAGTATGTAGGTATAATCGGTAGAAGTGCGACAACGACTCTAGAATCATCAGAAGTGTTATAACTCATCTATGGTAAAGATGAGCTGTCATAGCAAGCTAGGCGAGTAATGAGCGAGGACATAGCCAAAAGAAAATATATTTTTTCAAGTCCCCTTTTTTCCTTTTTATTTTAAAATTATAGTAGAACTTCGTTTTCTACATTTTAAAGAGGAAAATATCAATCGTAGCACGAAAGCTGCTACCGATTTCACTGGCGGTCGATCACTTTTCAACCTTATTCTTAGGGCATAAGGGTCAAAAGTGGCAGACCGTCAGTGGACTCGGTAGTACGTAATTATATGCTTGTACTTGAAGTAATTTCTCTAGGGATGTAGGTCCTTTCACGGTTGTCATCTGTAAGAACTTTACAAACATTGCAGTACAGTAAGACAATCTAGGAATTTTTATTGTTACTCGTACATGCTTTGGATGTAAAAAATGCGTGCTATGTGCTTCAAAATTACAGGTAAATATTTGATACGGAATAATTTCTACACATACACAACTGCTACACTTTAGGTGTTAAATATTTTGTTGCAGGTGTATAATATCTTTTACTAACTTTTACAAAGAAATATGTATTACTGTGCCCCACCCTATAGTCCTTCAAATGATTCATTAATAACAATTAATTGCATTGACATTTCGAAAAATTGCAATTAATTTTTACAGTACTATTCGCGTCACATCTCACGAACGTAATTATAAAGCATAAGGTGCGAGGAACTGCCAGGATTATAACTTGAAGTTTTTGTTCAGAAATATTTCATAAATTTTTATCTCGCTTTTATTAATGAATGGAAGTGTTAATGGTTGAGCTTTTCTACGAAGTAAAGTAATTCAATAAACATTGTCTGAAGAAACAAGTTCTGTTAAAGAAACGTTTAAAATTGTGGTAACGTTTGGAACTCCCTAATTAACTTTACAAGCGTGTATTACAGTGTACACACTGCGACAAAACAACCTTCATGATTTAGATATGAAACCTTAGTTACTTGTCAAGTCTGAAAACTTTGCAACCAAAACTCTAAACAGCGACGGGGGAACTTACGAAACTTCAGTGTTGCGGTTAAACTTACGGGACATCCGCAATAAGTTACAACAAGTTTGCGGGGAGCCCAAAATCGGTACCTTTTCAACACAGAACCCTGCAAAATGACACCGTGTCAACGTGTGCGTTAACACCCACTTAGAAGTCAAAGGATTTCGACACTGTGTCTACAGCTGGAACACGCCCATTGGTCGCAGTGGGCAGTATAAACATCAGGGTGTTACAAACTTATTTGCATTTACACGGGCCGAGTAATTGCGTTGCGCTACAGGGAGAACTTTAATTAAACTTAAGAGTCTTAAACTTAAGTAGATATAGCTTAAGTACGTAATAAGAAAAGTTTTGTTAATTACCTAGGTTGATACTAGGATTACCTACGTATGTACTTACGACGGAGTTTGTTGCCAAAAGCGGAATTAGCAAATTGGATGTTAGGTTTATTTTTGTAAGGGAAACGGAGAATTTTCTGGGGGCAATTTGATATCTTATGTATTGTTACATAAATACCTACCTATCACCAGGATATGCGGGCTCTATTTCTATATTTCATCCCTGTAATCGGTTAAGGGGGTAGTGCATACTACCAATGTGAAAATAAATTCTTCTTTTTATCTTCTGGTAAATATTATGCTATGACACTGGAATGTCGGAAGAGGAAAGTTAGATAAATGGTGTAAGAAACATTCTCTTATGATACAAAGTACTACTTTTTAGCCGGTTCTTTTTGTGTTACAAAGCTAATTTAACCATTAGCTAATTGGACAGACAAAAGATACTAAAATAACAATTTAAAAAAAACCCGACCATACATCAAAATCTATTTTTGTTTCCAAAGATTAGCATAAGAAATAAATAAAATGTCGTTATTTATTACATTTTAGCGTTAATTTTCGCGCTATTAAAGCTATAAAACGTAGAAAACGCATTAGTGATCATTAAAAACCCATAGCATAATCCCGTTATCGAAAACCAATTGAAAAAAAAAACAGCGAAATCTAAAATACATATAAAATCGTTAGTACGAAGTAACAACGCTTTCGAATCAGCTGTGAAATCAATCAATTGATTAGTGACGGTTAGATTAATAAAACACAGTTGGTATATAAATTGAAATTGATAGTATCAATAGTAAGTTATAATTTAACAAGTTGTAAGGCGGTGTGCACAATGATGGTAGCACCGACTGTGCGGCGCCCGCGCCGTTGGGCAAAGGTTGATTAGTTTTCTGTATCTGATTTAAGCTGTATGTAGGTAGCAAAACTGGTGTTAATCTTCATGTGCGTACTGAGAAAGGGGCTTGTTATCTGACTAGATAGCAAATAAGATAAATACACACTAAACATTGCTTAAATTTTTCATATCCGGTAAAGAAACGACTACTAGATCCCTAATGTTATACCTATGTTTTACAAATAAATGATTCTGATTCTGATTCTAGACGCTCAACTAAGAGGCGTGCTCTCATTAATTTTCTTTCAACGAGATTAATTGGGCCACGAATATTAATAGTCAACTTCACACCCAATAATTAAAATCGAATTAAAACTATTTCATCGAGTACACCTGTGTAAAACACACATGACATAAATAACCACAGTTATCTCCTTCGAAGCGATCAAATAAAAAATTCTAAGTCTCTTGAGAGATAAAAAATAATAGAAAACAAGTCAAAATCTTTCGGTTTGGCGTTCGTGACCATTATATTTGTATACAGCGGGAAATAACAGTTACCGTAACCGTTAGTCATTCGATAGTGTGAACTAGGTATTACCTAGCGCATGCGTTTATTTTTACTACCCCGTATATGTTTCTAGTGGCGGCCATTAGAAAATAAAAATAGCGTTTTTAATATGAAATTAATAGATTTCAACTCACTGGAATTTCTCTTTTTTACAGATATTACTTTTAATTGGGTTTCTGCAGTTGCGGTGAATATTAAAAAAAAAACTTTTTCTAGAAAAACGATTTCTATTGCTATTTTTGGAAACCAATTTGGGATAGGTGTGTAATTGTGAATCAGTAGAAGAAACAAAACTGCTTTGTAGCAATCTTTAACGTTTTACCGATCCAAAAGTATTTTTATTGTGATTGTTGTCGTGCATTCCGCTGAAATATAAAATAAAGGAACGTAACATACCTACGTTTCTTAAAAACGAAGAGAAGTTTGACAATATTGTTGAAGAGGAAACCATCGCCGAACCTAATAATAAGTTATTGACAGTAAAAGAAAAAAGAGTCCGTTTGTTGATTATTAAAAAAATCGGTATAGTTATAACGCACAAAATAGCGGCACTGCTACTTTCTCCAATATGCCTGCCTATCAACAATTTTAAAACGTACAGTTCAATTAACGGTCATTGTATTAATTAACTTACAATTAAGAACATAAAACTATCCCATATTGTTCACATTACTACATGACAGTTAATAACTACTTGCGTTCAGGAGTAAATAATTATTTTGAACATTAACTTCATGGTCCAATAATTTGGGTACCTCTGCTTCTTGCTCTGTTGAGCCCATCTTTATGAAACCTATCCATTGTATGTTGTTCTTCATGTTTCATTATGCCTCCTTACGTATTGACAGTTTTTTTTATTTGCGTGGTTCATAGTCACTCGTATTCCATTTTCTCTTGTATGGATTTGGTCTATCTGGAATATCTTCTCTCAGTTAATCGTCCATTGTTTCAGTGATATCTAATCTTATGCAATGTATTCATCCAGTTTTCCTTCTAATGGTTCCATGCTATCTTATTCTTGGCTTGCCATATTAATTATTTTCTATTGATGAACCATTGACCATGTCATCTACATAACTTGTCACAGTTTTATTTGGACAATGAATAGAAGCCATGCTTAAAGCACTGCAGCCAACAAGATAATACTAGCAAAACTCTAGTCCAAACTTATGAATATGAACAAAGATATATTTACATAGTAAATGCCTCATCTACGCAATTGCAATACACGAAGTGATCTAGTTTTAGAATTAAAAAGTTATTGTCACTTAATATGGCCTTGGTCTTTCTACAATTGATTCCCTTATTGTCAATAGTTCATTGTCTCAGTGTTGTATAATCTTATACAATGTGTTTCTATCTTTCACGGCTGTGATTTATTCTTATCTTGCCGATTCAATAATTCTTCTATTTTGTTAGTTGTTTATTGTCTAAGTCATTATCCTATGCAATGTCTTCGTCCAGCTTTACCAGCAAAGGTTTCATGGCTTTCATTTATTCTTAGCTTGCATATTTATTATTTTCTTCTTTTTTTCTTGTTAGCCAGTACTCTCCGTCTCCTGGGCAAAAGCCTCCATCCATTCCGTCGATTTCTTATAATGATCGTATGTTAACTTATCGTCTACAAAATTTGCCACAGCTTTATTTCGACTAGGGATAGAAATCATGCTCATAGCACGATTAAGTCCTCTACCAAAACACTATAAATCCAAACTTCTGAATATGATCAAAGATATTATTTAGATAGAAAATGCCCCATCTACGCAAATTCACTACACAAACTGATGTAACATCTAGTTAAAGTCATAGCTAGTTATAAACTGATTCTGATGCACATCGCACATATTTAAGGGGGCCGTGGACACAAATTGAAAATTATGGGTTGTCGCGTCAGAGTAACGAGTGCATTAAATTATATTATGAAGCATGTTTATGTTTAGTTTGGACTATTTTAGATTGGACAGCCCTTAATTTGGTTGTCCCTTTTTTATAATTGCCAGTTAGAACGTTATGGACCTTTTTTTAATTTAAGGAATTGGAAAATATGAGTGAGATATTTGTTGAAAAGTTATTCTTGTGACACACACGACTTTTTGTACTTCATTAGGGTACAGTTCGTTTTATTGACAATTTTTTTTTGCTACCATAATAAAAACTATTGTACTGGTTGAGACCTGTCATTTAAGGTAGATTTCATATCTGCAAAACACTTGGCCCAGTTTATAACTAAGGCAATTGGCCCACTATTTTTTCAAAATAATACGATGGGTACAAAACTGATATATTTTACTAGATAAAGCAGCAAATGACACAATAATTCTTGTCCACGACTAGAATAACGCTTACTAATCAATTTCTAAAGTAATAAAAACTAGTATCAATCTAATAATAAGTACGATGGTACGGCTAGAAAGGCATTTGCCCTCAATAACTCAGAATGATTAATTACTACACTATTTGTTATAATAAGCAGTTTTATTACAGCAGATCACTGTTGGCCTATGCGCAAATTAGAAATTATTGGGCTCTGTCCTTTAATTTATGTTTTTATGTATCGTAAGTTTATGTCAAATTATATAATGTTCTGTATAATGGAAAATCTGTTTGGCTGAGATCAGTTTCTAAAGATATTACACGTTTAATGATCCGATGTCACGGCAATTAAAAAGAATATTGCGGATTACATAAGTGGCTTTTCATTTCATGATAGGTATAAAGTTAACTTAAAAATACGTGTAACCCCGAAGGGATAGGCCCACATTTCGCCAGTTATGTTAAGTCCCATGAAATAGTGGGGGAACCTATTGCAATCAACCGGGCACAAAGACCAGAAGCACCAGACTTCGTGGCTGCTACTGAGAAATTCCTGATGGAAAAACCCAATAACAATTTGCCTGACCCAGGAAACGAACCCAGGACCCCGTGCTCAGCAGTCGCAATACGTCTTATAGTAACAGGAAAAAACAGTGTCTTATACAGCAAGTAGGTATCAGAAGAACACTGGTCTCTACCTCATATGATAACACTTTTCTGATAAGTACACGCTGTATGTATTTCCACTGTGGACTCATAAGAAAAGTGTGATTCAACATTATGTCTCCTCAAAATAATGCAAAACTAAAAACGTTACAAGTTACACATTTAAAACTCACTTTTAACTACGCAAGATTTTACACAATCTAACTTATAATAACTTTATTTCTACCATGTTTACGCTAGAAAATTTTATCATAATAACTCATGGTTCTACCTCCAATCAAAATAGACTCCCAACCCTCATACATAAAGTCAATATTACAACAACACATCAACTGAAAAAATCTAAGAATTTTCTCACGTTCGCAGTGTGCTACCATCTTCAAGGTTAGATCACGTGACAGATAAAGACAGTACACATAGGCCGGTGGTAGTTAAAATGGTCATTTTCCACATCAGTTGACCACATGGGTCATGTCCCGGTACGTGATATCCATTTTAACTATTGCGACTGTGTAAACGTAGGCTTAGGCCTGACTTACAGGTATGTTTGAGTTATTAGGGTCTATATTCGTGGCTGTGTGTATACTGTTTGAGGGTATTTATTATAAGGTACACTATAACTGATGATACTCCTGAAATGACTGCTATTGATTTTAGAATTTTGTCAAGTAAGCAAACATTTGAAGGTCTTACACACATCATTTTATTAAAATACTAATATTCGTAACTTGTTCATCTTATTTCCGAAATAACCAAGGCGTGTATTTGGTAAAAGTCCCATGTACACGTAAAACATAACTGGCGAAATATGAGTGTACTATTAGATACACCTTTGCCCAACCCTTCGGGGTTTACAAGCGTGATATTATGTTACGTATTTGGCAAAACCTTGCAAGTTTCCTTTTATTCAATACTTTCAGTAATTTGTTTGAATACTCCTTCCTATTTTTAACTGCCAATATTCATAAATAGCTTTGTGGAAGATACTAATTCGATTCTCTTTGAAGGACTTATAACTTACGTAATAGGCTATTTAACCTACTCTTATAACTAAGTATGTCACCCAGCTGTTTCGCTCAACATACCTAATGTCTACAAGCACTACGTACAGTCTGGCAAGCACGTAAGATGCATCGACAACTGACTCACTGAGATCATCAACCTCTAGACTACCTACATATACAATGCATTTACGTGGAAGTACATCGTGTAAATAAAATTGGCTTGAAAATATTTTTATAATAATAAATAGGCTTGCGTTTGGCTGCAACTCGCCTGATGTGAAGCGATAACTCAGCCTAAGGTGGAGCACTAGAGGTCATTGCATCGCGTCGGAAAAGAGGAAG
Organism: Eurois occulta; assembly: GCA_950022335.1. NCBI lineage: Eukaryota > Metazoa > Arthropoda > Insecta > Lepidoptera > Noctuidae > Eurois > Eurois occulta. Next base: position 12,127,597 of record OX465483.1, read on the forward strand.
CCTTTCCAAAACCACCCATGTTCCTTCATTGGCCCTTTATGTTCCAGGGCCGCGGTATCTCTTTCGAACAGTCCCGCAGCCCTGGCAGGCACCGGCCCTTGCGGGCCCCTCCCGTTTGCTGACAACTCTGAGGCGCGCGTGGAACACGAACGCGCCGTCGACACGGCCTGCCCGTCGTCATACGACGGACGGACGGCGAGCTAGCCCATTACTCACCGTCCACAGGCCCGTGCCTAAGGAAGCCTTTCCTTCCGTTTTTAAAAACTTGTCTTGAAATAATTGTGCTAAAATTGCTAATAATCATCATCTGCCTAGCCTTTTCCCAACTGTGTTGGGGTCGGTTTCCAGTCTAACCGGATAAGCAACCAGTATTTTACATGGACCGGCTGCTAAATTGCTAATCATTCAATCTTTGGCTTAGGTTAATTTCGTACTTAATGATGATGGGAAAATACCATAAATGTTTTAGATTAACATAATCTATCGAAATGGTGCCGATGACACATGAAAAAAAAGTACCTGGAAAGATACGGGGGAGCCCTTTGCCCAGCAGTGGGACATTGATAGCTAATTTAAAAATACAAAACTACCGGAAATCGTTTGTCAGTCCTGTTGAAAGTCTATTTAGAAAGATCTAATCAACAGATTTAGAAGCGACCATGCAACAATGAGATGTATGACTCTCAACAACTTTATGGTTTGAAAAAAATAAACACTAAACCTTGCGCATAAAACTGTTGAATAACCCCTCAACATAAACTTATTATAACCATAACTAAAAACTCAATTCTCAAAGGAAATATGAAAATCAGAGCCACATATAGGTAAATGAACGCAAATAACAGTCTTAGTTATTCATTGGTGTGTGGACTAATTGTAAGTGGAACGTTGCTCGCGAGGAAACGTCGAAATAAACGCAAAACACGTGCTCGTACAAAGCTCATATAAATTCCACAAGTTTCATTTGCGAGGATGCGTGTGGTGTAAAATGAAAGGGTTGGCGGGATACTGACGAAAGCGAGATTGTATAATTAAATATACAGAGGGATATAAACTAGGGGCAGAGACCCCGTTCCTAATGGATAGGTATACGTAGTTGGAGTCGGTACAATCCCTATGCCGAAATCTAAGACAGCAGTCAACTCGTCTGTTTTACCGTCTTACTTTGTAGTGTCCCTAAGTAATCATAGACAAAGGCCTCATTCAATATAATACATTGGTTAGAAATTACCTATTTTATGCCGATCATCAAGCGTAGCAAGTGGGTTGGAGATATAGTCATTACTTACACGAACAACAACCAAAGGGGAGAGAAAATTAAGTGCCTTTTGAACTACCTTTGATCATTAAAACATTCATAAACCATCGCAGCTTTTTCATTTTTTTCAATAATTAGTTCCTATGGGTATAATTTGATATAGATCTCTAATTATTATAACCATGATCATCAATTAAAAACTATGAAACACACCTACGCTACCGTTCTTCAAACTAGTTTTACAGGATACCAATTTCACACATCATAAACCGCATTCAGATACAATTATTCCATGACCAGTGGATCTTGACATACGATGAAACAAGGAACTAGCATTAAATGTTCAGAATGAGACATTGTCTGTACGATTATCTTCACAAGCAGTGCCACCTCAAAAGATCAGATTATACTGGGTACTGTACTTAGCCCGCTTTCGTCCATACCTCAAGCCGTAGTTTCAAGAGGGGGCATGTTGAACGCATGAGCGTCATACATTCACGAACATTTAAGGTGTCCCGATCAAAGGGCTTCTCTGACGTTAATAGCAGAATGATCTCATTTCAGTTCCTTTGGCAAACAAACCGATGATAGACACTTCAATAGAGCGTTGAAATTCGCGGCAATGTCAGGTAGATTTTTTTGGTCATAATACTAAATACTGAGGTTTCACGACAAAAACCTTATCGGATGATAAATCCTGCGTTCTAGAATGTAAAAGAAATATCCAATAGTGATAATTGAAAGGTTCTACAAGACTAATAACCGATTACTAACAAAAGACAATTCTTTGAAAACATGCCGTTGATCTACAAGAAAAATTGCAGGCTGAAACCGGCCTTTAGCAAAGTTCTCGTCTGCTGTCCCCCTTATACCACAACCTACCCTCATTAATGTTTCTACTGAAGGACGACTATATAAACGTAGTTTTCAGTCATTTCGCTCAGAAGTACGTCGTTAGAGTGATTTGCTTTCATTATTATGGCTCTGAAATGTTCAGTTTGCGTTTCGTGGTCATAATGCCTTTGATTTCGGTGACGACAACGTGTTTATTATTCGAACTTGCTTTTTCTATTTTTAGGTGAATTAAATTAATCTGTGTGTCATTTTCCTTGATGTATTTTCAGGCACAGGACGGATACCCTCCTACTTGTGTATGCGTAGTTTCAAATAATTTCGGAGCATCAACTTAATTTTGGTCATCACTCACAAACCAGAATGTCTCTTTTTTATCGAAGATCGAGTTGATAAATCAGCAAGGTTAAATACTTCAGAGGCAGGCAGGACCCAACCCATCGATTCAGAAAACACTATGGTATAAAAAATCAGCACAATAATGTACAGAGAGAGTCTTATTCATTATCATACAATTCCTTGTTAAAACCTTATCAGGTTTAACCGGACTATTGATTTAATCAGAAACTTCAATATTACGAGTATGTAAGCCAACAGGGTCATTACCTACAATTCGATGTCACAACTTTCGATCATGCTGCACTCCAATACATTGTAAAAAGCGTTAAAATGTCAGGGTGTGTGAAATATACGAAGCGGTTCACATAATGAGGTTTGGCTGCCAAAAGCAATGATTCATATTCTTAATGGCGTCAATCTCGGGTTTGTTGCCAAATGAAGGAGTATGGTAAGCAGGTACTAAAGTACTAATGCATGTGTGACAATTTGGCATACGGGGTTGAATAGTTTAGAGCATTGGTGTAGGTCGCGCATATTAAAAAGGAAGAGGTGAAATTAAGGGACCCACGGACCATCCATTAATTTTAAAATGATAATGAATCTAGGTGGGTACTATAAATATGTTGGGCGATATTGTAAGTTGTTGTGTTGGCTGTATTACACTCGAAAAACTGGTACCAACATTTCTAACGCCAACAAGACAACAATGTTCCATTTTCTCGCACAAAAGCAAATAGCCACACCTCTACGATGCAGAGTGCACACCCACTTTGTTTGTCTACCCATAGCGGTCTAGATAGGTATTACAGACACATCTAAGATTAGCTGGGACTGGGTAGCACAATAGCTGGCTTCTATTCGTGCGCGCGTGGGCAAACATGAAAGCAATACTTCATAGGTTCTACTAACAAACCCTTTTGTGCTCCCAGAGTAACGGCCGACGGGACTCTAAAGCATGTCAGAGTATATTTATAACAACACGAGTTATATCCATGAGTAATGGGACTTATGTACCCCGCTGCATTATACTGTTGTAAATCCAACGTAGTGTCGCGTTTACTATTTAAATGTATTCATCCCAGAGTTTATCCGGCGTCATGGCGAGAGGCTTTAGCTGCTGCAGACACCCATGAATAATTTTCGTATAAGCCACATCGTGTCGTTTGGATCCCTACCTTAGCTGTGATTGCCTAAAAATATCAAAATATTTTTCCGGAAATTCTTACGATGGATTTCGTAAAGTATTTCCAAACTGCCATCGTTTGTACCTAAAGTATGCCATCGTATCTGTTCTAAATATGCATAACATACTAAGTATACTCGTAACAGAAAATGTATGCTGTAGAATTGTATAACGATGTTAGAAAACCACTGATTTACTTTGATTGGCCTGTTGGTCTAGTGGTTAGTGACCCTGACTGCTAGGACGGAGGTCGTGGGTTCGATTCCCACACACGACAAATCTTTGTGCGATTAGTACGATTATTCGTTCTGTATCTGTGTGTGTAATTTCTCTATAATATGTATGTATTTAGAAATATATAAGTATGTTTATCAGTTGTCTGGTTGCCATAGTACAGGCTCTGCCTAGTTTGGGATCAGATGGCGGTGTGTTGGTTGTCCCAAGATATTATTATTATTACTGCGCTTGGAAAATGGATTGGTAATGATTGTAGTAGATTAAGTTGTTGGCACCTCTAAGGTCCTGCGGATTCCACTACCAACCCGTCATCATGATAAGACTTTGTGAACATTAATAGATAAATCAGCTTATCATAATCAGCCTATTCACGTTCCCACTGCTACATTATAGCCACAGACCTCCTCTTCCTCTCTGTATGACGAAGTGGGCCAAGATAACGGTAGATTTTGATTCTCAATCCTCTTCATTTTTAGGGTTCTTAACCAACGGGACCATGTTAATAAGCCTCCGCTGTCCGTCCGTCCGTCTGTCAGCGTGCGGGGTGTATCAAATAAAAAATAAAAAATACAAAATATCTTAATTTTTAACCAAAAAGTTTTACATTAGTTGGTGATTACTGATTGGGGCCTCCTTTTAAGCAAGTAATGCCTGTGTTAGGAGACTCCACTCTTCCACAAAAATATAGAATTCATTCAGTACCTTAGATATAAACAGTATGTTTGTGTGTGTGTGTGGCTGTTTGTGTGTGTGTGTGTGTGAGTGAGTGTGGGTGTTTGTGTGTATGTGTGTGTGTTTGTGTGTATGTGTGAGTTTAATGTTGTGTGTTGCAATAGTGCCTCAGTGTCTGCGTAATTTAGTGTCTTTATCCAATTTGTTAGAATTTTTTTACACTCTTTTAATTGTTTATTGTGTACCATATCTTTTTATTATCGTATTATAAAGTTGACATGATAGTTTATTGTACTGAATGACAGCAATTTTGTGGAACCTGTGCTATGAGATCTTCGTAATAGGTAGACAGTTGACATTTTCACAGAATGTATTTTTCTGTTGCCGCTTTATCAACGAATAATAAAAGTAAATTAATAATTAAAAGAGTCTCCCCTACTACGATGGTACAGAACCCTTCATGCGCGAGTCCGACTTGCACTTGGTTTTTTTAATTCTAGTACAAGTCGGAATAGATACCCACGATGTTTTCCATCGCCGGTCTAAGCAGAAAATCAGCTCTTTCATTTCTAAATATTCCGCATTAAGTGAAATGCGTAGTGAATTTCCGTGGTTATTTCAATATAAGCAGATGTTAATCTTCCAATACAAATTGCAAGTGCCATCCGAAGGAAATTGTAATTTAATAGCGCTGATGGCGATGAAGTAGCGATTACTTACGCTCTATCGGGATATTTTAATCGGTAACAAATTGCTTTTAGTGACTATAATAATGGCGATGATGATGGTTATTTTTAATAGGAAGTATGCTTATTCTGTAACGAGTAAGATCGTCCATTACACTTATCTATTTCCTATTTCTATTTATCTTCCAATTGAGTACATAAATGGATGCCAGCATGAAGTATAGTTGACTTAAATAATTAAAGTGACTTCTAAATTAAGCTCTTGCGTATTTTATAACTACGGCTGAGCATGAAGTCCTGGGTTCGACAGGAGCGGCAATTTGTTATTGGGTTTTTCCATCACGAAGTCTGGTTTTGTGCCCGATTGATGGCAAAAGGTTCGCCCCTGGAACTCAAAACATAACTGGCGAAATGGGTGTGACCATTAGGCACACCTCTGCCTAACCCTTCGGGGATTAAAGTCGTAATGTTATGTTATGAATTCGAAGTTGTCTTTGTCCACCCATCCATTTTACCCTCATATCTATGTTGGAATGTTTTATCAAAACCTTAACCAACACCTACATCTATACCAATCCCTGTATACATAAGTTTGAATTTCATTTTCTATAATCATTTCACTTTTAAATCGATTCATTTGGTATGTGAATAAAAGTGAAAACGAATTAATTACGAATAGTGATGTGGCCTCATTTTCTCATTGACGAGTGTTAAATTATCCGTCTATTATTTGATGGGGTTATAAAACCCTGATTTTATGACAGATGATTATTATTTTAAACGCGGTTTAACCGTTTTATGATACTTTAATGATGGATTAGTAATAAATGTAAGCTAAAAAAATATTTAATGTTTTACTGCTTTAAGGTTTCTTTTCTTAGTTTTAGTTAAAGTTTCAAAGTATATTATATTTCACGATCTAACAAATAAGAACGCTAAAATAAACTAAAAAAAACTACTCCTCAACGCTGCCAACTGGTAATGTTCCCAACAGACTGGCGTCGTTTCCACATTATGTGATTTCATGATTTGTATGGCAACGCATAGACTGTGGACATGGCCAAGGTGCTAGTCCAAGTGTAGTAGTGCAAGAAGATAGTCCTTGGGTCTCGGGAAACATCAACCAAACGTTTCGAAATTTCGTTAAAAAGGCTGCACTTGGAACCAAAGTTTCACACCCAAACGGCTCGAAAAAATAACAATTATCGATATTATGTAAGCCAATTGTTTTGTATTGCCCTTTCACAAAAACATACAATATATTATCATCTTCCTGCCTTTGTTCCTTGATCTTTGCAGTCGGCGCAACACGTTTTTTTCTTCCATTCTCCCCTGTCAATCGTCACGCTATCATTTATTCCATTTTCCTTCATAATATCATTCCTCACACAATCCATGCGTCTTTTCTTTGGTCTTCCTCTCCCTCTCCATCTATCAACATTTATGCGACATGCAATCTCTTTCCATCCATGTTCTTCACAGCCCAGCATTCCGATCCATACAGTACCACAGGTCTAATCGCGGACTTGTATATTTTTCCCTTTAACTTGACCTTAAAAATATATTTTAGGTTTTTGTCTCTGAACTTGTTTTTAACTGGTAACCAATCTGAAAACAATTTACAAAATTTAAACGAGACACACCGCCCACGACAGTACTCTTAATCATATGTTTAATTAATAAGTTAATTGAATACTAAAAGCACCTTAATTGCATGCAGTGCTAATTGTCACTATGTCATGTAACAAGCTACCTGCCTACTGTATTAATTTGCGTAATTAAGCAAGCATAGTCACTGCATTATGTATGTATGTTAGTATAAGTACATGTATGTATGAAGGAGTTTGTTTACTAAGGGATTGGGTTTTAATTGCTTTATTATTGAATTAGTTCTAAATATAAACTAAATAATCAGTCAGTTTGTGTAGTGTATGTATTGGTTAGCGTTGGTGAAGCTAGTTTTAGAGTATTAGTTTTCTTTCTGTAGGTACTGAGTGTGAATCAAAGTTGAAATTTCCCTTAATCTCCAAGTAGTTTTGAACAAATGACTGTTTTATTCAAATCTTTGACCAAATACTGGAAATTCCAACATTTTCATTCGGCTCTATCTCTGCTCTCCGCAATATTAGGAATTGGTGTACTTATTATGAGCTATGATTTGAGATTTATACTTCAATTCTGTGTTGATTTATGGATCTTACAACTACTTCTAAGTTCACCCAAACATTTCGTAACGAATTTAACCCATTACTACTGTACCCAGATCGCTTCACGCTTCTAACTGTAATCACGTGTTTGGGACCAATGATTACAACTAGACTCTCACACGGTAAAAGGTATTCGAATTCTTGATAAAAACCGAGAAATCGTAATCGTCTACGCTCAATTATAACGTATTATTTAAAATTAGCCTATAATTCGAACAGAAAGAGTTGTTTTTTTCAAAACATTCAAAAGTTCCTGTAATTGTCTAATTGAAATAAATGTTTTGAGTTTGAGTTTTGTAGTCTCCAGTCTAGTATTTGCCATTTCTTAATTGTTTGTATGCCTGTTTGCCATTTGACAAAGGCCTTCTCCTGCCTTCTCCATTTCTGTCTCTTCCCCTGTGTCTTGTCCTGTCTAATCAACCAAACCAAACCTGTCTCATCTTCCCACCTTTTCTGTGGTCTATCTCTCTGTTATGTCATCATCATCATTGGCAGCCTTGTTAAGTACATCTACTGTTGAGTAAAGAGCTTCAATCTTTTGTGTCATTCTTACCTGATCTGCGCGAGTCTCAACCAGGTCTTACCCGCGATCTTCTGAATATCATCCACCCATCTATCTATTGGTCAGCAGACTCTAGTCACCACGTTTTGCTCAGTGTCGTGCCCATGTCCAGAGCCACTACCCACAATCCGTCGTTTTTTTATGTCCCTCCAAGATTTCCAAATCCCTGATAATAACCGAGAAATTATAATCGTCTACGCTCAATCAAAACATAGTTAACCTATAATTGACGACGCTGTATTTTCACGAGAACTGTGACCCAGCAAAGGCCTACTTAAACAGTCACAGCCTTATCGGGCTCGAAAATTGTCGGTGGAAGCTTTCGAAATAATAAATCTTCGGACGGAGCTATGGAAGGCGCGATGAGCAGAACGTTTAAGGAACAATAGTTCAGAAGTGGGCGGTATTGTCCTACTGTTTGATGTACGTACGAAAGCCGTATTGATAGGACTTAGATTGTATCAGGCAGTACAGTTAGCTTCCAATGCAATCCGATTCGATCTGATAAATCTAAATGGGTGATTGTTGACACCCACGTAAAGATGGCGGTTTCTTAATGGGTGTTTGAAAGTAATTAAATGTTTGTGGGTGTTATTTTGTTATGTGATGAAAGGAATTGTGTTGACAAGGCACACGAAGAAAAATAAGTTATTAAAGAATAATACAAATATTTATGATAATTATCTGTACTGCGTGTTCTAGACAAAGTGATATTATATCAACGATAAATGATTGACATAATTATACGACCTAAAAGGTTATGTGAATCCTGTTTAAATCGATATGAATACGAAACACTTTGGAAGCGATATTTACGAGTAGGCACTCATATCTGTATAAAATGCTTTGTGAGAAAAAACCAAAACAATTTCAATGATTATCCATCTAGTGCATGTCAAAGCGATTAACGATATTTAATCGATTGTTCTGAAATCGATAACAATGTATGACCAACTAATTAACAACGACCAATCAATAAACCCCACTTAAACTATATAGAAATAACTGATCAGTCACGCTGATTTCTTGGCTCCGTACTTGAAAAAGTTTGTAAAAAGCGGGACCAGTTTCCCGTTAAGTAAGATAAAGTTGAAACTTGAAGCGGCCGTTTCAAAAGAAGTGGAAACATTCGAGAAATGCCGATAGCGTGTCTGCGCCCATTGATTCACTGGTTAACCAAACCTTATGGACTGAGAATGTAAAGGTTTTGCGCTGGCTGAACTTAAAAGTACTAACTAGTTTTATATTAATATAGTAATAACTAGTTTTTTTCAGAACATCATTCTGAACCGGGCGACATAGAAATTTTTCATCGGTTAGTAAAAAAAAATCAGCTGGTCCATACATTTTGACCGTGTAGATATTGCACTTTTGTAGGAAACATCAGACTTTTTTTTTAATAACCGATGAAAAAATTCTGTGTAGGGTGGTGTACATCAAAATGATGTACTGATAACGTGGTAAGTAACCGTTTTCGCGTCGGTCTCTCTTTCACCCTGTATATGCAAACAAAAGACTAGTACTGAAAAAAAAAACGTTTTTTTAACGCAAATACTTTTCCCCAAAGTTGCTACTAAACTAACTTATCCGACTGTTGAATAAGTTTTGGTAGCTGCATTGTTTTTCCTATAGGCTGAAACGACTGACGACTATCCTAAGAATAGTTTTCCCAACCTTATCTTACTTACCCAGGAAGTAATATTAGCTTTGACCCTCAATTCTATGTTAATCATCAATTCCAACAAATTTCAATTATCCACCTCTAATCATATCAAGTATTTTCAATCAACATTGCCACGGAAGTAACTAAATCTACTTCTAAAGAAATTTTAAACTACTGGCATTGGCCTTCCTATAAACTGATCTACTTCTGTTAATGCTGCAATTCATTAGCCCTGCCCTGTAGAACGTAGGCTAACCAGATCACTTATAAGGTCGTGGAATTTACACTAAAGAAAATAGTTACTGTCGTTAAAGATTGGGCTTATAGCTATTCTTTACTTATCTTAATTGAAAAACAAAGTGGCTCTTAGCTTAGTAGAGTAATCCTTATCGTGATTCAGAGCAAGCTTTAGTAACAAGCATATCAATTTAAGACATGGTCACAAGGCAGGGTGAATTTTGGAGAAATTCTCATTGCAATAATATGTGCTACCTTCATATGGATTATGAAACGAAGCTTATAACTACAGACCAGGTGTCCTTAAATAAAAACATCCATATCAAAAAATGGGTCATGTACTCCTTGAGCGAAAAATAGAATAAAATCCGTTACGTACTATCGGCCATTATGTAGAAACTACAAAGGTAAACAGCATCAGTTTACCTATACTATTTAGTCACCTTGGACAAAAAAACAACTGCTTATAATTACTTAAGCTCGTCCCTTTATGGGCTCCCGACTTGTTGGCATCCCGATGATTTGTACATAAATTCATTATTGTCACTATATTTTATTACCAAACCCATCATTGCTTATTGTCCATTGTCTTAACTATTATAAAATGCCACGCTTGACAGTTTGTCTATGTGAATCGAAAGAACAAAATGCCTATGAGTTTTTTTTGTTAAAGAAATATTTAAGTACCTTCTAGATATTAAGGGTCTTGTATCTGCTTCAATTCACTCTCTGTTTTTGTCGTGTTTAATAATTTACTAAAATACCTATAGCTTAAGCTGATGTATTAAGGTTGCAATCAATAGATTTCCCGATTTGGCGTCTAAACTTTATGGATTGACGTTCAAGAATTAAAGCTTCGGTTTCCAGGTCAAATGGTTTGCTGCAGTACAAAGTAACATGGATTGTTAGAAAATTATATAAATTATTATTTTTTGCTATTTGTTTGCTTACCTTTTTTTATTTTATTTACAGGTAAAGCGGGTAACGACATGTGCTGCAAGTTATTGATACAAGGTATGTTGTTCTGTTAGATTATTTCTTTTGTACCCACTTAGTTTGGCCTAACATGTAAGTAATTGCATTTTATAAAAGTTACCGTAAAAAAACATGGATTCTACCCTTACAGATCTAACGCACACTTTCGATATGCATGTACGGTTTGCAAGACTCATGTTAGGTATTGTGAAGCTCCCGATAAAACTATGTAGCAAAAAACGCTACTTAGCAGTACCTGAAGGAGTTATCCTTGTCTGCAAAGTTCAATAAAGACAAGACAATAAATACCGGAATACGTCTGGATATTTCGAATGCTTTTTATCAACTGTCATCGGAAGTCACGTCCGCCATATTAATTGGCTAATTTTCCAGCAGCTGGCAGCACATGAAGTCCTGTAAATTGTTGCAAAAACATAGAATTTATTGGGCCTGCAGTGTAGGCATGTAATTAATGACGTAGAATTTGTAGTTTTTTGGGATATCGTATCGTATAGACTTTGTAAGTTAGGTATTTTATACACCTTTTGTGCAGCTAATTATTTCTTATCGAGCCTACCATTATGATATTATCTACGAAATGTGTATTTTAATTCCACAATTACAAAGGTAAATTTACCCTGGCAAAAAAAACTTTTTTGCACAAAAACACCTCGTCAACTTAGAAAATTGGAAATAGAGAGACCCTATACGACCTATATGAGAAGAGTTTCTCAAACTTTTCCTGATGATTTGAAACCAAGAAAAGAACTTTATGTCTGATCCTCTATCTCCTACTAAGCACATCCAAAAGTGGCTTGACTCCATCGTCAATACATCTTATCATGTTACCTTAACCATACTCTAAAGTTTAACCCTTTCATGGGAACATGGAGGCAGTAGGTGTATAATAAGAGAAAGCCTGTTCAGAATAATGGCTACTTATCTTGTTGCCGCTGATTGGACATACATTAACGGAGTACCCACTTGTCGAACATCGGTAATCTGAGCTAAAGTTCAAGGCATTGGAGCTACCTACTTACCATTAATTTTCATTGTGTTGTAAAACTATGGATAGCCTGCGGGTTTGTGTGGACAGATTGTTTAAGTGAATCCTTGTGAAAAATAATTTTGAAGTGATTTTGACGGTTATCAGTTCTGGCCTTTTGAAAATAAACGATGTAGTTGTGTTCAGAGAATTACATAGTCCCGGGTGACCCAAATGCAGCACCCGTTTATCATAATACTCAAAGTCAATGCATTTATATCAATTAAAACATAAACGGGCAGCGTTGAATAGTCAGGACGTCGTCGCCGGACTGCTACTCAGAAAGAAAAAGAAAGAGAAAGTCAGTTGCCCGTTCCAAAACGTAGATCTCGAAGAAGAAGAACGGGTAAGAAACTCCAAGGGCACTCCTATGCACATATATCTACATGTCTATTGCATTACCTACGTTAAAGTGACCGACTTGTTTTTCTTTAAATTGACACCTAATCGTGCCAAAAGTAGCAAAATACAACAGGTGATAATTAAATAAAGTGTCAATTTCGGATCTCAATACAAACCCCACTAAAAACACAGTTTAAAAACTCCAAAAAAACAAGCTAATTCCCCAGCTTTTTAATTCAAAAGCGTAGCACCGTAGGCGTTTATTAAAAAGCTCTAATTTGTTCGGAGCCCGCGCGGGCTAACTTTTGAACGATTGTAAATCGCACTCGCGCCTGCTTTATAGCACCAAGTAGCCGCCTGATGGCACGCTACGCTCCAACAACCACGCCAACTCCATTATTTTAAAACTTTACCAACCAACTGTTTAATCTTCGTCGCTTTTAAAGTTAAGCATAGTTTGGAGGTAGGGTTTTGAGACGGGTGCTGCAGTTTTAAGAAAATGTTTTCAGAGATAAAAGAATTTAGGTACCGAGAATTGAAAATGAAATGATGTTTATTTTTGTAAGTAGGTTGATAAAATACTTTTTTGTAAACTAGATAAGGTTGGAATTTCCGTTCTGACTAGTTACAACTCTGAGAAGAAACAAACTCTGAGGTCACAGTCTTTTTTTTTTGACGATGTAGGTACCTACAAATGATGGTGTGGTCTAATCATGGGAAGATCACGCAGATTCGCGTCTTAAGTGATATTCTGAAAAAAGAACCACAATTGAAATTAGGTTTGTCTTTTTGATCAGGGGAAAATGAGTCCGACCAAAACAAACTCCGTAATTTTGTTGAAAAAAATCACCGTTAAAAATACTAAATTATAAGGCAGGTAATTTTTATAAGTAGGTATGAAACCGAACCGAACCGAATAAATTCCGGGTCCTCAAAATTCGAAGAACACAATAAACGCAGCCATCGACGCCTACCACGTTCGCAAAAAACGACAATTTCGGATCCCGATGATAAACTGGTTTCCGAACGGGTAATTCGTCTTATCTCCCATCTCTCTCTTACCTACACAAAACGCGTATTGCGAGAAAAAGACGCAAGCGCCAGGTAAGCTAAAACCGGCGATTCCAGTTTTATTTATTTCTTAACTTGTTGCTGGCACATAAAACATTTTTCGATTTACGGGCCAAAGCTTGGATAATTGCTTTAGCATCGGACTTGACTAATTTGCATGGTATGAATTTTAAATATGGCGGCTGTTAGGAACGTAAATAAATTATCTGTTGGGCGCTGCCTGTCTTTATATTTGCGAGTCGATGTGGACCCCGTAGTTGGAAAGTAGAAAGGTAGGGTGCGCATGATTTTAGGAGAGCATTATTTTAGATTCTAGGGGATTCTAGGATTTACAGAATAGTTAGAGCTATTTCTACTACCATAAAGTAATTTCAATACGGTAAACTAATTAAATATCTTATCTATCTAAATGCATGCTATTGTACCTACGTTCCTTATAACTTTTAAAATGGCACAAGTTCTTTATTTATTGTGAAGATTATAAGATACAGACCGTACTAGAAACCATTATGTTTTGCATTAGGTGCATTCTGTTTAGGTATACTTAAATAAATTATTACCGATATGTACAAGAGCTCGTATGTATCTGCTTGTATACTCCGCAGTTATTTACGAACCGATAAGAATAACGATAAATCAACGTTCATTGTTTTAGATTAGAAATTATATTACTTACAAATGTATTTCATGTTGTATACTACAATTTATTTACACTATCATACATCACAGGCACTTAATCAATCGGCAAATGATTAATATAGGCGGCAAAAGCCCAACAAATCAAATACTCCCAGTACACATACGTCATCATTGCATTAAGCGTAGTAAATAAAGCTTGGTACAGACTGTACACTACGGTCCGCAAATAAATCGCGAATCGAATTCCAAAGACGCTTTTAAATCATGACAATACCAGATACAGTGCGCGTTATCAATTAGAACTACTTAGCCAGTTTAACTTTACGCTACAAAACTCTACCCCTGTTGCCTATGACCAAGGATTAAGATTGAAAATGGCTTGGCAATTAGTTGGCAGATAGTAAAAATGTGTTGGTATAAGGATCGCTCGCTTCGGGCACGTAGCGCGTAATAAATAAAGGAGAGAAGAGTTAAGACTCGCACTGAGCGGAGCTTGTTCCTTATCTGTCCGACTGTGTGTACTAGGCCGGGTAACCCTACACCGGGTTAGATACTTAGGTACGTCGGAAAGTATATTGTTGTATCGTTTACTGAAGATAAGTGTTCAATCTTTGGTGAAAGGAATTGTGAGGAATCGAAGAAAGTTTTTTAGATTAAATGTGTGTTGAGTTTTTTGAGTGAGCTAGGTCTTTTTCGTGTCAGTTATGTTAGTCTGCGGGCTTTCAGCATCGCATTTAAAAAAAATACTTAAAAATACATGTTACAGGCCAGTCACAATAAGAAAGTACACGAGTGTATTGCCACAAATCTTATCCTAACCCCCAAACTACCCTACTAACCCTGGACCTGTATTTTAAGGGTCAGCGTCCAGCCTAAAGAATATAAAGAACTTTAAGATGTTTCCCAGTTGGAAAATAGCCGTAATATGGTGGTTCGAAAAGAAAATAATTGATATCAAAGAGAGTTCTACGAAATTGTATTTTCTGTCCATTAGGGTAGGTTTTTGATAGACCTGATCTGTTTTTTTTTTGGTTCTCTCTTTGGCCTTTTGAAACGCGAAGTGAAAGAGAGATGCAAAGAACCATATGGACACTTTATAATGAGTCAGAGGCCACACGCTCAATTACATATTTATAAATTACAAAAAAATAAGCACAAGCCTTTAACAAGACAGACCACACCATTTTTAAGACTGTTACGTCGATATTTACGACGCATGAAACGCAGACAACGAAAATGCAATAAATACTCCTTGGAAGCGAGCGGTTATCAATAACAAGGTGCAGCTGGAAAACCTGCATTAGCAGATGTTGTGGCTACTAATTTATCTCGATTGTGCCAACAACCACACAGTTTGCAGAGAAAAATTCATTCCATTTTAAAAAAATAACTTACCATGAATTTCACCATAGCTATCTACCGTCGTACACGTAGGTGTCATAAAGCAAAATCCCAATAAATATCCATACAAAACTGTCAAAGAAAACATAAAGCTACATCATTTCTAATAGATTCGCGACCGTTCTTGGAAAACTCACATTCAAGATTGAGTCTTTGCCCCAAGAAATAAAACTTGAATTTGAATAGACGCAAGTTTGGCAAGCAACGGGGTGCCGGGCAGAGGGGCTGATTTATATTGGAGCAATGCAGCAGTAGAGTAGTGTGCAGTTAGTATTGATTTCCATTCGTAACGCCCACCCCCTCCCCGCGTGCAGATCACCTCACGCACCGTCAGAATGGCAAAAGGCCAAGTATCCAACACTGGCGACATTAAAAAAATATACAGTCAAATAAAGAATATGAAATGTCTTCGTTTAAATTGTGACACGCGATGTATGGAACTCCATGCACGGTAACAACTATGCTTCATTATCATCAAGCAACAACTATCTTTATTTCTAATACGATAACGTTTAAAATTGGCTCAGCAGAATAATACATTCAGCTCGCGTGTAAGTGCAAGTCTAGTGGAGCCGTGAATTGCCTCAGTGAGTCAAAACTGTTTACCAAAGCAAACGTTTCCACTGATTGAAATCGGAGGAAAATTCGTTCACTAAGCAGTTGAACACTATTGAACGAATGTTTATTTGCATTCTGATGGTCTTATTGATCGCATGAATGAAAATTTGCACGGAATGAATTGTTTAAGGAATGTGGTGGTGTTTTTGATAGTTTTTAGTTGAATTAATTAACATATTTAGGTATGCTAATGTCTTGCTGAAAAATGGGTGAAGTAAAAACTGGGTTCCTTATAATAAATTATGCAGTAGCTACAAATATTGTTAAGTTCATTTAGGTAAACACTGTATTGATGCTCGGAAAAGTTATTGCGATATCGACTTTCATGCACTAATAAACCTAATTTCAGCGACTTAATGTTTTTAATCAAGAAAACGGCCATTTTAAGTCAAATCAGCCTTGGAACATGCCTTATTCTCCAAACAAATTAACAACCCCAATAAATTAACCACAACTGTCAACCAAAAAAATCTTATTCTGACGATATCTTCGGCTCGTAGCGATGTCAGCAACAAATAATAAGTTTTATGAACTATATCGCTATGATAAACGCTCTCAGTGGCCTCGACCAACCGACACACTCCCCGGGCTGGGGTCGTTGAACGGCATTTCGGTTATGAAACAGAGTACACTCGACAACACACGCCTTACGTAATACGGATATTCGGAATTAGAATTTTGAGTGGATTTTTTGAATGTGTCAGTAGAAGATATGTGTTCTATTTTAAAGACTGGCTGCAAATTATTGTTTTGAAGTTTTATGACCTCAGTCTATTTTTTTTTGTTGTACCTATTTATCAATTTCATAATTGGAAGACGTTTTATGTCCATGGTAACCAATTGTACAAAGAAACCTCCTCCTTTTTTGAAGTCGGTTAAAAAGGATAAAATGCTCTGGTAATCTTAATTCTTTGATGATTTTACCAATTAATCGGAACGCGATCAACACATCTAAGCGTTCAAGAGCTGTCAGAGTTATTTCATAGCAATTATGACAAGGACGGTTCTTGAATGCAGTTCAGAAATTCAGATGTGCTAACTTAACCACTTTCAGCTTCATTGTAAAATTCAACCTTAGAATAGGTACCTATTGCAGATGTTATGCAAAAAGCTAATCAAAGAATATCGATTCCAAAGAAAATAGCGCAAATTTATAAACACGATTTATGTGAGTAACAGAAATATTATTTGTATTTCCGATACAAGCCATAGTTTCTATTGCATGTTGCAAATAGCAAAACTGCAATGGCAATTTATTGGAACTTGTCAGTAAATGAAAAAATATGGTCCACAATTAATTTCAGAACAAGTTTCCCTAAAGCACGTTTTAATGATTAAATTGCCGATTTATTTAGTAACGTTTCCATGTTAAAAGCGCAGGTAATTTATTGATATTTCATACATTTTTACTTTCGATAATAATATTCGTAGTATTCTCTTAAATCGTGTATGTTGTTGGGTATAAATCAAAAGTCGAGGTAAAAATAAACCACTTAAACGTGAGGGCACGAGCTTTGTAGAATGACGTCACTGAGTGTTTGTCGTGATTGGTCGATATTTTTGTTGTACCTACCGCTCATTCTTCAATACCTAATGGATAGAGTGCATTTTCTAACACCTTATAATTTAATCAGCAAGACATAACCATTCCTGGTCATAGTAGTCAAAATATCAAGAAGTAAATTAAAGATAACTTCGGCCATCTTCCTTTTTCACACACTTCTTGTCGGTCTGTCTCGCTCGCACACGAGCTGTCACTTAACAAGATTTATTTCCTCACTCCTCTTTAATACTAACGTTTTATATATTTGTCTCTTTCTTATATCAATCTGACATTTCATGCCTACATCTACTGTAGTGGATTGTTTTGTTGTATTTTATATTCTCTTATCATTGACATAGAATTAGTTATCATAATGAAAACAAAACTTACATAATTTAGATTTTAAAGGTCTCCATCATTCTTCAGGGATCACGGTGACAACATCAACCTACTACTACTTGGTGATATTTTACAGATTTCCATACAAATCTTAACAATAATGTTGCTAAACTTATACTGTCACTTACGGGATATCTTATCTATGTTATCGAAATATCGGGAGCTCAAAATTATGAACATTCACGGAAGATATCCCGTAAGTGACAGTATAAGTTTAGTTTTAAACCGTGAAAGCTTAAAACAGTGTTTTAAAAAAGTTTCTTTTCGTGTCCGTCTGTGTGACTGCTTAGTTTTTCTAAACTCCACAATGGATTTGGATACGGTTTTAACTATAATTTAGCGAATTTAACCCAGATTATTTATTTATTGATCATTCATGAAACTCAAATAATATGGAAATGAAGAAATCTCGATATTTTTTTTTAATCGAAAAATCCGTGCGGAGAGATGTCGCTAGTTCGTTGAAAACTTTTGTGCACTTCTATACTACGGATCCCTTGTAGTAGTTCCGGTTTCCACGGGTTCATCGCCGAATGTCGAGTCTGTAATGTGCAGTGGGACATAAACGATTTTGTGGCTACTGATTTTATATTAAACTGATTTTATTGGCACTTAAAATAAGTGCTTATTTGTTGGTTTTTAACCTACAAATTCTGGTTAAAGACATTTATTTTTTTATTAATGTTTATATTGTGGTGAATAATGTTGGAACAGAATAAAACCTTTTCTTTTATTATATTTTAGAGATGGCTCCTAAAATTATTATTAAGAAGCATGTCTCTTAACATTTGGGACCCACCTAGATCTATCATATTTTTAGCTACCCACCGATTTCACTGACGGTTTGCCACTTTTCACCCTTATGACCTAAGTAATAAGGTTGAAAAGTGGTCGACCGTCAGTGAACTCGGTATAGTACGCTTGAAATACAGGCATGTTTTTTTTAAAGTAGGTAATGTTAATAGATTCCTAAAACTTCGATATAATTAACAGCTTTGGAAATTAATATATTAGGTATAATTAGTCTCTTTCTGAAATCAACTAACCCAATCGCCGGTGTTAAACTATACTGCTTAAAAGAAAGTTTATTTCAGTCCATCCGCTGTTTTCTTTCACCAACATTTGTCACCAACTTAAACTAACTTCTCGCATAAAATATATAACAAACAAAAGTCGGTTAAAGTAACTACTTCCTTGGATTAGATAGACGAACAAAGAAACAAACACATAAACAGTCTTTATAGCCCATATTAGTCTACATTATGGGCTCTCACTCAAATATATGTATTTTGATCCAGTCAATTATTTTGGACGTAAATCATTTTAGAAATATTGAAATAGTTTTGCTGAAAGAAAATTATGAATATGATAATGTTTCTCTATTTATCGGTCGATCTTTAGGTTAAGCCGTGCTTACCTAGGTTGGTCTGAGGATGGGAGACCACCTATTACATACCGAGTTTCCTCCGTGCCTCGGACGGCACGTTAATCCGTTGGTCCCGGCTGTCATTTGAAGATCTTTGACAGTCGTTACAGGAGAGAGGAAGACTGGTTGTCAGACTTTCGGGCCACTGACCTATCAGTGGCCCGAAAGTCTGACAACCAGTCTTACCAAGGGGTATCGTTTTACCTGGCACTAACTGGGTTGTGGAGGTCAGATAAGCAGTTGCTCCATGTAAAATACTGGTATTCGGCTGCATCCGGTTAGACTGGAACCCGACCCCAACGTAGTTGGCAAAAGGCTAGGCAGATGATGATGATAATGTATCTCTATATTTACTAGCGTAGTTCCCGGCGAAGAAAATCTTTTCTACTATCATCTAATCAGATCGAATGGTTGAATTATGTCGGTTCTGGCTGCATCGTTAGTATAGTGGTCGTAAGCACGACTGCTGAGCATGAGGTCCTGGGTCCGATTTGCTGGTCAGGCAAAGTGCTATTGGGTATTTCCATCAGGAATTTCTCTATAGCAGTCACAGAGTCTGGATTTGTGCCCGGTTGATAGCAAAAGGGGCGAGCCTTTTGCTGTCACTCTATTACAATGGGACTTAAACATTACTGGTACTTGTTAGGTCCATCTCTGCCTACTATTACTACGGGTATTACAAATCGTGATGATGTTATGTGTTATATAACGGCAAGGTGAGACTGCCGATATATACATACCAACTTAGCACTTGAAGGATCGTTCAGACCAGTACCTACAGAAAATACAGACACTGACAGATACTTCAGTTATGGAGATGCTCATGTCCAGAGCCGCGTCTGAATTTTGTCCATACCGGTTTGACCAATCCTATTATCTATCTATTTATATAAAATGGCAAACTGACTGACTGATTGACTGGGTGATATTGATATATCAACACACAGCCCAAACCGCTGGTCCTAGAGACATGAAACTTGAAGGGTGTGTTCTTTGTGAAGAGTAAGTATCCACCAAGAAAGGATTTTTGGGAATTCCACCCCGAAAGGTGTAAAATAAGTGATGGAAGTTTATATGAAAGCCGTCAGTTTTGAAGTTAGGATCTTCAAATGTGTTTAGGCTGACGATTGAAAATTTATTTGTACGTGTCCCAGCGTTTTGGATAAGTCTACCCCCGAAGGATTAAAAAGGTGGATGAAGAGATGTAACTATGTTTGTTACCGTAACCTGGGTTACCTTTTAATCCCGGTAGTACGTTCCCGTCGATTATTTTTCGACATCCACGAGGGCGAAGCCGCGGGCAAAAGCTAATTTAGTATACAACACTACCACCCCTCGAAATCATCAAATGCATGGGGGCGGAGCGGAATGGAGTGTCAGACTCTTACTGACTAAAAACCACCCATGTTCCTTCATTGGCCCTTTATGTTCCAGGGCCGCGGTATCTCTTTCGAACAGTCCCGCAGCCCTGGCAGGCACCGGCCCTTGCGGGCCCCTCCCGTTTGCTGACAACTCTTTGAGGCGCGCGTGGAACACGAACGCGCCGTCGACACGGCCTGCCCGTCGTCATACGACGGACGGACGGCGAGCTAGCCCATTACTCACCGTCCACAGGCCCGCGCCTACGGTGGCCGAGAGCCATCACGGCGTGGCCCCCGACGCCCGGTGCTTCTCCTCCCGCGGCGGCCGGGACGTGAGGCTGAGGCTATCTCCCTCTCACGTTCCGCCGCCTCCTTCGCTAGCATGACTGCTTCGCAGAAGGAGGCGACGGCTTCCCATTCCCTCTCGCCCCGGACCATGGCTTGAACCAGGGCCGGACGCGAGAGGTCGCCGCCGCCAATCGCCGCTACGAGGACACGGCGGTGCTCCGCCCACGCGGAGCAGACCTCCACGGTGTGCTCCACCGTGTCCTCCGGGCGATCCTCGCAATGAAAGCACCCGGGCGTTTCCTCCCCCCCGATTCGGTGCAGGTACCTCCCGAAGCACCCGTGTCCGGTGAGGACCTGCGTCAGGCGGAAGGCGAGGGCGCCGTGGCGCCTCTCAAGCCACTCCTCAAAGAGGGGACTTATCGCCACTATCGTGGCGTGCCCTGCACGGGGTTGCGATAGTCGCTCTCTCCATGTCGCCATGAGATCACGGCGGAGGTCTGTCCGCCGCGCGACAATATGCCGCGGCAACGGAGTTACCCCCCGGCTCTGTACCTCCGCGCGCCACTCGTGCAGGCGCGCGAGGACTATGGCCTCCAGATCCCATGGCGGCAATCCGGCAAGGAGGCTCGCCGCCTCGCGGGAGATCGTGCGGTACCCCCGGATCAGCCTTACGGCTACCACCTTTTGGGGCGCGTTCAGGTAGTGCTTGGCACGCAACCTCAGCGAACACTACCACCCCTGAATTACTATTGCAAAGTTAGACTATCATGAATCCATCTACCAAGCGAACTTAATATGGCCCTATGGTCCATTGACAACCCATCTTGATAAACCATTTTCGACCTATTTCTACACGCTTAAACCTAAAATAGGTTGGACTACATCTAGATACTTCGTAGATATGCGTTAGCTAGGTTACTGTCAACGCTGTTAGAGTTATAATTAGTACTTTAGCAACACCTGGACCCAGGCTTCACATAAATTATACACGTGGGTTGAAACTGACATTAATACATTAATGCCACAGTATGTGGTGTCATGTTATACTGAGCCTGCGACCTGTGGTCTATCATGTTCTCCGTGCACATTCTCCAACGTATTGGACGAACAGCAGACGATTAGTAGGTTATTTTTGTAGTTACTCAACGTGAAAGTATTTTGTTCTGTCGCAATGCTGGGCAAAGGCCTTCCTCAAACCTTTCCCCCTGTGGTTTGCCTTCTCCGGTCAATCAGTCAGGAATAAAACAACATCGTTTCTTGGGCCCGCTGGTGATCGTCTTCAGGCATCCAAAGTGTGGCGTTTATTATGTTTTTGTATTAAATTAAAACTGTATTTCTCGTATTATTATAACCATTCTTATTCTTATTCTTTATTGCACACAAAATAATAAAGGATACAAATTGCAATAATATAGCTTATGTACAATGGCGAGCTTAACCCAGAATCATCACCACCATAACCATCATTCTCTTGCCGTTGTCCCAATTCATTTGGGGTCGGCGCAGCATGTCTTCTTCTTCCATACTTCTCTATTACTCGTCATCTCATCAGACACCTCTTTTCGTGCCATCGTATTATTATATTACAAAGTTTTGTATAATCTCATAAATTCCTCGATAAATATCTCAGTGACAAACCGTCTCAACCGTTTCGATTGCGCAGATTACTCGAACATAATTTCATGGCTACTATATTTTCGTCTTGAACCTCTGAGGGAGGACATTCGCGTTTTATATGTGAGCTCGCCGTTAGTCACGTCGACCGTAGTTAAGATAACTCACGATAAATCAGATTTACGCGTATGTAAAACTGAAGCGATAATTTTCACGTCCAATAAATACGTGCTCTTACCTCCATCCGTTTTCACTCACGAAATCGATGATACGATATTCGAGAATCGAGAATCGGATTCTCTTCATAATCGGAAAAAGATGGGGGCGCGTCGATTTATTTTTGAAAAGAGAAAGCATCGAAAATATTGAGTTCGTCGACACCCACTATTCCGGGTTCCGTATTATATGCTAAGGTTTAAATAAATAAATACGTCGCGTGAGACATTGATTCTTATCGCGTACCAATGAGATTTATTCGAGGCTTTCGACCGGATTTATCGTGTTACAGGGAACCCGTTCCGTGCCTACTTAGCTCAGTAAATAATGCCCCACCGAAATTAATGGTGTTCTTTCTTTAAATAGATGACTAAATACCGTGGCTCACGTTATCTCGGTAACCAAGCCTTGTTTATATTGCTTGGTTTACGTAATCTAAGCTTTGGGTTCCATTAAGACAGTGACCCCTACTATTGCATTATCGTGTTTCGGTGGGCTGAAGTACTCTTGTTTATTTACTGACCGATAGTTTACGGAAGGACCAGTTATGTCTTCTATATTTAAACAACAGAATGTTCTGTATGTGGACAAATTATTTCTCGCGATATTAGGTACTTCAAATGTATGTTTATATTTCTAGCCCTATCAAATATCTGAATAAATATTTCCATGATTCATCCTTCATTACATATCAATTAATGACAAAATAAATGACATCTAGGTACCACAGCAATATTCTGTTAAATAAAACGAACCCCAAACATTAGTATGGCGATGCACATATTCTCGCAGCTAGGTTTATTGTTCGAAAATAATAAAGTTTAATGACTACCAAAACAAGAACGAATAGTAAGTAAAATGGCCCAACTATTTTACGCATGTCCAGCTTGTGGTGGGAGTTTTCGAATCGGTAAAATGGTAACTCTACTCGCAACAGATGAGCAGAGTCAATGTCAAAACATTGAATTTGAACACGGAACACCAGCAGCAGAGAGCGACGAATATAACCACCAACCAGCCTTGAAGAACACTTTGTTTCTCAACGTTTTAAGGTAAGTCAACAGTGTGCGTTATCGCAGTTATTTGTGGCCTACGATATTAAATACGACGCACAAAATCATAACTCACTTTAATGTATGGACAGCAAAATGCTCGAACGGATAAGCGTTTTCGGAGGCGAAATGCTGTTTAAGTCATGTTGTCGATGTGTGGTGGTAATTAATTTAATGGCTTCTTGTATGATAAATTGTAAGTTTTGTTGGATTATTTTCGGCTAGTTAAAGTTAAGGACAAAGTATGTGGAAATAACTTTTTTTATACATATGGTCCTTCGAGCCGGATTCAACATTCTTTGCATTACGACTAGTAATGAAACACAATTAAATACTGTTTCCCCCAAAATGTTTTACTGCGTGCCTCGACCTACATGCATTTCATAGTTTATTTACACATGCTACACATTTTTCAACATCCCCAATAATATTTAACAAGCCACCTTCCGTACCCATTCAAAGTTATTCTAAAACATAAACCGATTAAAAACCCTTATCAAACCCTACATCACATATATTTATGATTGTTTAATAAATAATTTGACTAAATTTAACAACCAGTTTACGCACGAGCGAGCTCATTTTCCCCGCCGTTAATTCCTTTAGGTGACTTATTAGTTGGTTTCCCTCCAATAGTGCACGCACTATGCCCAAACGTGAATAGATTTATACACAAGCCTAACATACAACAACGGCTTTAGAACCAAACTACATCATTTACCGTTTATTTTATAATCCATTGAACTTTAGAAGGTAGAAGTTAGGTAGAAGAAGCGATCTCGACAGAAGATATAGCGCAATGTATATCGAAATAAAACTCGAAATTTCGCACCAAGCAATTTCGCAGACCCCACATTATGTACACACATAGTACATACAGATTCGGTACAACACAGAAATCCACTTACCCCTTACAGTGGGGCCCTTAAGAGTATCACGTTAGCTGTTTACAAGAAGGGCTCAATTTATTTATTCGTTCATTAAGCAGCGAGGCGGGGGATCTCTGCGAGAGACGAATTTTAGGATAATGGCTGTATGGTGTGCTTATGAGCATAGATTATTAAGGCGTATGCGGTTCATAGTGGAAAAGCCGTCGAACAAATAAAATTATACCAACGGTTCTCATTAACTTTTATCGTTATTTCGCAGCTTATAATTTTTTGTACACCGATTTCTTTTCAAGTAGCAATTCCAAATTTTGCCCCGAAGCTGTGGAATAAAACGCGCACGATGTATTAAAATAAATATTTTTGTAGAATAATTTTAAATGGCCAAAAAATTTCACAACAATTCCGATTTAAAAATTCGTGATCTGCCACAAAAATCGATTAAAAAAATCAGATATATAAAAACTATTACAGATAATAAATCAATTACACGAAAGGTTAACGAAACAAAAACGTGAGAAACAACTAATCGATTCATCACAATCGATGGCTAGTTAAAATGGAATCGTCGCGTAAACGGTATTAAACAAATCGTACCAGAGATTTCCATTATATGGAAGGTGAGAGACAAAAAAAAACTTGACATTTAAGTGAAGAATCTTGCAGTAGGTTGAGCTGAGTTGAGTGTTTATGGGTAGTCTGTGGCTCTATATCGAATTGATGGCTATAAAACTGTACGCAGTTTTATAATTCAGCCTCACAAAGGCGTTAGATTGAATTTGGCGTGTAATTTAATAATGGTGTCGGAACACCGGCGGCACTCGCAGTCTGGCCCCGACTATTATGTGCAATCAACGATTTGATACAGAGAGATTGACCTTTGACTATGAAATCGCGATGCAACACCAACGGAATATCGTTAGGAAGTGTTAAACGTTTAATTCGGGACTTTCAAAGTCATAAACTTCACAAAAAAGTTTGCTTTCTGAAAAAACTCCGGCACGAAAAGGAAAGTTAATTAAAACTTATTTCAAAGTCGTGATGAATTTATAATTAGATTTGCGCAATTTGTTGTTTTATGAGTGTTTCATTGTTTTCGATAAAATCGAGACAGTTATAACAACATTATTTACTTCAGTTTCTCTACAAACCGTTGTTCTACGATGATAATAATTTAATCGTTCTAAGATTTTAAAACTACAAGCAGCAAACAGTGAAATTGATAGTGTAGTCATGTCGTTCAGTAGTGTGTGCGTAGCATTATAATCCTCTTACCGCCCGTACTTAACTACTACTCGTACATACTGTACAAGATACACTTCCAAAGAATTTGTTAGCAAAGACATCTCCTTTACGATAATGTTCGATTTTCTATTAAACTTGAAAGCGTTCCACGTCCCACATTCTTATCTCGAATGTTCTACGACATATTTTTCCAAAGTTTCCCGGCGCGAGCTTTCAGGCGGCCGCGTATAAAGCTCTATTCACACATGGCGGGAGATAAGGTAGCTTTCACACCATTAAGCCGCGCGCTGGAGCCCGGGGCTTTTCCAGATTAGATTATACACTCGATTTATGACGTCATTAAAGCTTTGATAATTACTCGGGACAGGCTGCGTAGGCGAGACGCGGGAGGGGTGCGGTGGGGGACGCAGGCGGGGGGTGCTGCTGCAGGGTGCGCGGAGGGGGCGGGGGTGCTTGTACTGTTTGATTGGATTCCTGGTACTGCGAGGGTTAAAGGATTAAAGTTATGGAGATTAGTTCGCCGCCCGCGGCCGCGCTTCGTTTATGTTAAAAGGTCTATAGAGATATGTACGGATAAGAGATTGGTTATTGCCAATTGTGATACCGTGGCAGGTTTTAATTTCGCCTCGGTGGCGGTCGTACGTTTGTAAATAAACTCCCGATTGGTTTTAGTAACAAAACAATAGCTTACAGTGTGTTCACCGATATATCGCTGTGATACGATTCGAGAACACGCAAACGATATTATTTACCAAACGCTATCTGTGTATGGCTGATTAACAGCTCGAATTTCTACGGAATTATCAATATTAGTTACTAAGTAACTCTTAGCACGGAATTAATATGTATTGTCCTTACACTCATGCCACTTAAGATTGTAGCAATTTACCATATTCTGTGTTCTTGGTAGTAATTGTAGTTAACGAATAAATTCAAGCTTGTTAGAGGCCGGTCTAAAGTGGTCGTGGGCTGGTCAAGTGGTCATTGTCTCTCGAATGCACCTTGACTGATAGGGAAGGACATGACGTGGTGTGACCTTACTGGACACCTAAGGGTAATGATGTCCAATGTTGACGATCTCGTTTATAAGTAAATGCGGCGCACATGGACTGATTTTTCTGGAACAAAATGGTTTGTCCCAAAGAAGCCCTTTTTTTTGGGATGGGAAATCATCAAGTGACTCCTCCCAGCTCTGGGCGGAGCGGAAGGGAGTGTCAGACTGTTACTGACTAAAACCCATCCATGTTCCTTCTTTTGCCCTTTGTGTTCCAGGGCCGCGGTATCTCTTTCGAACTGTCCCGCAGCCCTGGCAGGCATCGGCCCTTGCCGGCCCCTCCTATTTGCTGACATCTCTTTGAGGCGCGCGTGGAACACGAACGCGCCGTCGACACGGCCTGTCGTCATAAGACGGACGGACGGCGAGCTCCCAACGAAGCCCTGGGAACACATTTTATGTGACAAAGACATGCCTCGTATAATACTTGATTATCATGAAGACCCGAGAGAAGACATTCATAGATGATACAATCATGTTATTTCTTTGAGTAGACTGCTTAACATTTCCCCTGACACCTAATTCATTTTCAAATTCTTGTAATCTCTCTCTCTCTTAAAATCTCTTCATGGAGATTTTTACATAAGTATACTTGTTTGCTAAACTGAACTGGTTGCATGACCTTATTAACTGCACTTTGTTTAACCCTTAGGCTGTAAGCACGCGATGTGGGTAAGTGGACGACCACGAATTTTGATAATTTAAATTTTGCTGACATTGTATTTTTTCATGACATTTTGTACTATATTTAAATTACTGTAATTTTGAAAAATGTTATATTATTGTTGACATTGTTTTTTGTGAGATTTTGTATTTTCATTTATAATTAATTTAATTTTTGATTTTGACAGTGTCACTACACTATTTTGTATGCCTTTCAGCGGAACATAGGATTGACCAAACATTTTACAAAACATGACTGTGCCTTGTGTTATTAACGTTTTATTTTAACGTTTAGTGTTTGGCATGAAATTGTGACATCTACTTACCTTTTAACTTTATTTTTTGGTTTTTATTTTGTTAATTGGCATTCGATTACTTACGCTATTTTGTATGCCTTCTGGCGGGACATAGTATGGACCAACATTTATTTATATAACATCTGTATATTTTTATCCTATGTTCAAAAAATTAATACCTGAATGAATTTGGAATTTAATCGCCTGATTTTTAAGTCCTTGTTTTAAACAAACAACTCACAGTTGAAATTTACGTCAGGTTAATGACCACCGTATAACTCTTAAAGTTGCAATTGTAAACTTGAATATTGATGAAAATGTCACAACCGTGAAGGACCACGTCCACCATAAAAAAGGTAGATATCAGCTATTTGCACTACCTACAATAAATGAATATCAAACGAGCCTTACTGGAACAAAGTGCTTAAGACCAGACTCCTGCAGAACTCCAAGCATCATCCTAACAACTAAATAGGTCCAACAGGAACCATCACAGCACAGTTACTTATAAACTGTTGTAAATTGCTCTAAAAGGGATCAATTTTCGCTACACTTGCGTTCAGCCTTTAATATTGTAATTCAAACAATTATGACCGTTGTATCTTATGTATTACAGGCAATTTTCCATCACACCGCCCTCGGGCGTTTATGAAAAATGTATATTTTCTCGGAAACAAAAGCTGTTAAGGCGACTTACTGTAAAGGCTTATCTATTATGCCTGCACATATTTCCCTAGTCGCTTGAACGCAAAGTAAGCGAGAAATTGTTTTCCTTTTAAAGTGTAGGTATAAGTTGAAATGTTTATGGACCATTGTTTGGAAGTGTGGACTGGTAATATATGGGTGGTTTTATAAAAAAGAAATTATGGTTTGAATTGTTTAGTAAAACATGGTCCTGAGGGCCCAGACAAGCGTTCGAAAATCTACAGCGACTGTCAACATGAGTGACACAACCTTTTCGATAGCTTATGTCATTTTTGACTTTTCACTTCGTCTAGACCAATGTTCTATTTCAACTTTCAATCTTCGGCAAATTTTTTTCAGGACACTGTCCAGCCAGTTTACACTACAACTACAGCCCATTACAAACACTAAAATTACTTAAAACAATCCTATTCCTAACACACGAACCCTAATTGTTATTTAACCACCCCACTTCGCCTATTCGACCTAGCGAGAGGGTGTTTTAATTTTTTACTCCTTAAATACTTCCTAACCGGTACCTACCTAACTTTTTGTCCAGACATTAGTGCAGCTATTTTGGCCTGGGACCACCCATCAGGGCCTAATGGCCGTCCGCGAATGACCCTACAATTAAGTGTAATGAGGCGACCCGAAATGCCGAAGCGTATACCTATTTGAATATCTATGTAGAAAGGTAGCTATGTTTGTGTTCTAAGTGGTGTAGTGGTCAGAATTCCATTTAAATTAAGGCGATTAAATTGATGTAACATGTTTTAGTATCTCTAAATATCTATTTAGCATAATAGATTATTTTAAAAATATTTACCATTTTAGTTACATGATCTGAACTTGGTTCAGATGTGCCGGTCGAGTTCAGTTTTATGGCGAAATTGGCCCTAAATTTGAGCATACTTATTAACACTATTTAACAGTGCAAAAAATGTAGGCTTTAAATGTATTTGTCGTCTAATGTAGATCGTTAAAGTGGCCAATAAGGGTCATGATGAAAAATCAGTAATTTTTAGTATCAGGCATTGGTAAATACAAAATATGATAAATTACTTGTAATCCAAAAGAATATCGACATTGATTTTCACTTGTTTCCAACAATCAAGAACATCCCCGAGTCCTATGACAAAAGAAGATCAAACCATCACCCACAGCAACCCGGAAACCTACCACCCAATCCATATTTCAGCAGCGTAACCCATTAGGGTCTATTAGCACCAGTGAATGGTGCATTAAAAGTGTCCTATCATGAGTCTGGTCGCATTTGGCAGCGGCATTGTGATCCTGATCCGTCGAACAAACGCGCGATAATGATGGCCGGTGATACTCCAGTTGATGGTAGAGCGTTTGATGCTTTTTTTATTCGTTCAGTAAGCAATAGGTACTAGTAAATCAGTGATTTTGTGAATAGGTAAGACGTGTCTCACTAATCACCACTTTAAAAAAGAAAAGTAGCACACAAGCGTCTGCCTAGCCCTATTCCTACTATGTTGGTGTCGGCAGTCTAGGCCGATGCAACTGAATACCAGTATATTTACACGGGGCATACAGTTACTGGGTAAAACGATTCCCTTCGGTAAGACTGCTAGGTAGGTCGAAAAAAAATGTTCAAAATATTTTCATGATTGTAGCTTGAAAAACAGCACATTTTTTTTCAGTAATACACCGAAAACGCATCGCATTATCACACCACATATTTATTTGTAAAGAAAATGATAGAGAACCGACATTTCCAGTTAATAACAGCCATGTAACAATCACAATATAAATAAATACGAGCGTCATTCTAACAGTAACGGACAGTAACAGTATCTAATCTACCGTCCGTAGTACGAGCGGCCTGTAAGCTTCCGATATTGTCCAGTCAAAATAGGCGATAATTATGAAATGTGGCGCCGATTGTCGCTCCATTAGGCGGCTTTGTGGCTTCGACCACTACGTGCCCGCTCCTAGATATGCAAATGTATCTACTATCTATATATTGCTCAGTGATTTATGTACTGCCAGCACTATGGTAGCCAAGACTAATACGTCCGCCAGAATAAAGCGTCGATTGAATATTAATTTTTAAATTGATAGTTGAAAAAACTTACCTAGGTATGTGGGGAAAAAAATGTAGGTGTAAATCACTAATAGGAATTTTTACTTTATTTTTTGACTGAATAACTAAAATGAGAAAACACACGCACTTTATACGGCCAAGGTATGAAACAAACTGACAATATTGAACACAAAAATCAAAATTTCTTTGTTGAATAAAAGAAATGTCGTTATTGTCCTCATCACCTGCTAAATTGCGCGTGACAAAATATTCACAACAATTAATATTTTGCACAATTTGCGCAAAAAGCAACAATAGGAGAAAGACTTTCTTTTAAAAAATCTCCGAAGGTGTAATTATCTAGGTACCTTTGTTTCGTAACAAGCCTAATGGTCCGGAACACCTTTGTACATTGTCAATGTTACTCTAACAAGGTACTTTTTAGTGGTTTACGGTGCAATAAAATCGGTACGGACAACGCCAAACATTGCGGGATTCTTACGATATTATTCGCATATACATTAGAGAAAGGTGCTCTCAGTATTTTTTTCTGAATATAAATTTTTATTACTTCCTTTCAAGGTTGCGTCACACAGTTAACCCATTTGAGGCCCAAAAAATGGTTCTTTGTCGCTGTAAGGGTTACGTTTTTTAACAAAAATGTTGTTTTATTTTTTTATTTTTACGTAACAACAGGGTTCCGCGAACGCGTTCTCTACAAAAAGCTAAACCGTTTTGTTAGCAAAGTTTTTGTTTTGTTTTATCGAAGTTAAATATACGTTTGAGGCTATTGTGTTAGGGCCAGTTTGTTGTTAGCCATTTAGTCTTGAAAAAATCCTTCTTGTGCACGCTTGCCTTCAGATACCTATGAGAGGTAATCGAATTTCAGTTAAACAAGATTAGAGAGAGTTTATAGTTAAGATTGTGTTAAACAAGGATTAAGTTAATTGGTGTTTATGAGTGCCCTGATAAGCTGAACGCTAAAAGGTAAGAGAAACCAGTTAATTCAATCTATTAACTTAATTGAGTTATTTTCTTTGATGTATCCTTCTTAATTTATCTACCGCATGGTTTTCGCATTCGTGAGGTTTTGTATTACGGTTACCCTTTGTAAAACTGAGCCTAGCTTCCTATATTTTCTACGGTAGGTTCCATTCTCTAACTGTAACGTTATTTATTAGGTTCTAAGTGCGCGTGCGGTTCAAATGGTCGCGACTAGTCGTGAGAACAGTTTCTACCTTATTGTCATGTTGATTTACCATTTAAGGGAAGGTATCAGTTTCCATAAATTTTACCTACAATCATGAGCCTAGATAATAAAGACCAATTTATTATTATTTATTTCTATATCAAACACTTGATGACAATAGGCTCACCCCCTATTATATGGGACTTAAAATAACTGGCAAAATGTAGGAGTACGTGTACTAGGTATCGGTATATTTCTTCCTAACCTTTCTGGTATTTTAGGCGTTATTTTATATTTATTTATTTTTATAGTAAGCTAAAAAAAATGTGTAATGGGTGGTATTATCCCTAAAAGACAGATAACCTTTGGATCGACTAGAAAGTCGTAAATGTCAATTCTTTAAACATTTACGACTTTACCGATTTGCGTATTTTGTAACCAAATAAATAAATACGTCATACTAACCAGCTAAACGTTATTTATCGATATAAAAACCTAATAACCTTAAACGAACAAAACACCTACCACAAGCAAATAAAATATAAAAAATATAGCTTTTAAAAACGGAATTTTCATTTCTACCATAGATTTTGGATAAACTATTGAAATATTCACAAATGGTATATTTATGTCTGTATCAGTTTAGGTGTCTGCCCACAAAACAAGTTTTTTTCTGTCTGTCAATAGACAGTCGAGATTCTAATTAATTATTTATACATTACAAAGTCGATACACGTCGCTAACTAGTAAATTAGCATTTTATCTATACAAAAAAATCTTGAATATATTTTCCACGATTTTACAGACTTTTCAAGCAATGATTTATTACTATGTTTCTATATTATGTATAGCATAAACTCTTTGGTCCATTATTTATATTTGTATATCCGTTATTCAAATTCTATTAAGGTTTTAATTAATTGTGTTAGGTAAGATGTGGTTTTAGTTGAGAAAACGCCTGTTATAATCAGAAGTGGAGATTTACTATCTCTTATAGATATCATTATCTGTTTGATCAACATTGATACATACCTGTGTGTGAAAATTATAACTATTAGATACTAGTTATAATTTGGATAAGATCACCTAACGTATTTTTTATGTTTTAGTAGGCTAGCAATCACACGACCATAATTATTATATCATAGAATTCTACAACCTCCCTTAAAGTATTCATTCGTAGCAATGTGTACGCGTAAATATAAAAACTATATAATTTGCAATACCTACTCCCTTACACACACAAAACCTGCAAAAGTTAAATCAAGCCAAAATAAATCCTGAAATCGATACGCAAGCGACGATATTTTCTCAGCACCATTTGCAAGCTCCATCATAAATATGACCAAGTCCATATCAAGATCCTAATGGGGCACTATAAATTATGACAGGTTGTAAGTAAGTCTGCCACCTTCGAACACTATTAAATAATCCTTTGCCATCTGCTGCGGTTTGGGCGACATGAGGGAAACTTGGGCAAGGAGGAAGCCTGAATGTCAACAGGCTAGGAACAATAGAGGGAACAATAAAACAAAATTTAAGGTCACGAGTTTTCATTTATTGAAAATTAAAAGCAACGAAAACTAACGAAATAACTCAATAGTCTTTAATATTAAAAGTAAAAAAGATACAAAAAAAAACTGATTGTGGCACAGATTCTAGCTTAAAAAATATTTCACATGCAAAACCACACCCAATTCGTCTTACAGAATCAAAAAAAGAACGTATATAAAGTTATTTTTAAGAAGCTCATAAAAAGAGCTCCGAAATTGATGCTAAAGCCCGAAGCTAAAAGTGCTCAATTACATTGCACAACAAAATTGAATCGGCTCTCGAACAAAAATACTGCCCACTTATATCGAACGCCTATTACTAAATGAACGTTTAATGTATTTAATATGGAGTTACTGACACATAAATATTATAGTACTAGCAACTAGTCTTGCCTTTGCTATAGTTTTTCTTTTTGGGAAAATGGCTTTTCAGGGAAAACAATGTAGGATTTAAAACAACGTGTAGGTTTGCTTATGAGTGACTAAATCCTTAGGTTTATTATGAAAAGTTTAGTACATTTTACATTTCCAAAAAAAAAAACAAACTTAAAGTACACATAATTAGGTACACGACTCATTAAATATGACAAGAGACCAAGGCAATTTTTTATTACTCTTTAATGGCATTAGCTATCTGGGTGTTTTCAAATTAGCATTGACCTTAAATCATCTTTTAATTCCAAAATTAATACAAAATTTTGTCCCCTGAAAATACAAATTCAAGCTCGTTACTTAAAGCACTTAATGCCTTCAAATATAAAAATAAAACAAACCCAACACAGTCTTTATATAATATCTTCGTCCTGTCGTGCAATAAGTCTGGCTTTCTTTACTAGTTGTGCATCGTGGCACTTGGAGGACCGGGGTGCTATGGGTGGTAACAGTGGTTTCCAAAGATGCACGACAGTGGTTATTTTATGTGTCTAACTGGCATTTTGTTCTTGGATTTTAGACCTTTAGATCGTGAATCTCAATTCTTAGGGGTGCATAAGACCTGAAAAAAATGTTTCATTTGAAAGTGACCCATTTTCATTCATCTTTCATGAAAGTATTTGTGATAATTGCTATGTATGTATGAGACTTTTTTAAAATTAAAATTTAAGTAATACTTATGAATAAATTGCTTGTTATGGTACTGTAATTGTATTCCTAAAATTTCAGTATTTTCCATGTTACACAAACTACTAGTATAATAGTAAACTTTGAGAAATCACAACTACACCGTCACTTGTCTTAGAGAGCTCTTTGCATCCCAACTATATGCATACCACAAAACTGCTAAACGGTAACTACCACTCTATATTTCTTCAATCTTTCAGCAATAATTCGATCAAAACAAGAAATTATTTTTCTTGCCACAATGTAAAACGGAACAGTCTCCTACAAATTCACACAGTTTTTTTCCAACCGTTTTTCTACCTTGCAGCATGTTCATTTATTCATTGGGCATGAATTATCCAAGAAGCGAAGTGGAAAAGTTAAATCAAAGAAGCGAACATCTGCATTCCAATGAAAGTTTGAGAAACAGCCGCGTTTAGCAACTGTGTTACCATGGTAACACGAAGAATTGTCGTTCCTTTGTTTTATAGTGGAATTATAGGGATTGCAAAATACATTTTTAAACAAGCATTTTGACGACTTGAAATCTCAATTTTTCACTTAAGTAAGAACGGTAGTAATCAGCTGCTTCAGGTAAGCTGAAAAACTGAAACCAGCAAAGTTTGGAAAAGACTAGGTCTGACCATGATTTCAGTATCTCAATCATTGCAGTACCTCATCAGGATGACATTCCAATTTTGCATTCCGACGTAGAACCCAATAAACAGCTATCTAGTATTTTAATGAAGGTCCAAGATACCAACAATTCAAATCCGGCAACGAAATCACCTGCACATTTCATCGTCAACGGTACCACAAAGCCGGTATTCTTCCAATCATATCACAGCCCGCTCCTAAATAACATCCAATATAAATCGTCAGGCAACCCTTAGTAGAGGTCTTTAGTCAGTCCCTCTATAAGTCAGGTCCTCGTGTCTGCCAGCAGATAGCGCCCCGCACCCCACTCCCCTCCGCCCACATAAACTTAATACTACATAACTCACACTTGAATAAATTATTGCCAACATATTCTTGTTTGCAGAACCCCCTTTTTGCCTAGTCTTGTTTATTCTGTGGCGCGAATATCTGATCGTGTGCGTGGATGACTGATGGTGGTGTAAGAATAGTTAGCGTTATTGGGTGCGATAATTGGCTGTATAGTTTGTATGAGGTGTATGTTTCTACCATGCAACTTGGTGGAGTGTGGTATCTGATTGTGGACCTAATGTAAAGGCTGAAAGATGAATAATAATCGTGTGGAGTCGAATGTCTTTTTTGTCTTGACTATTTTGGAGTTAAAAGGTTTTTTAATATTTTTTTTGCAGTTGGTTATTGCAAAAACATGTCCTTGTGAAATCACCATTTTTTACCAATCAATAGGTGAAGGTTAAAAGGATTGTTTAAAGGTTACTTAATAATTGGGTTTTTTGTTTTCAATTTTATTTCTTTAATTTGAATGAAAATGTTAGTGTTATTTAATTAAAAGTTAAAAAATCGGTAAAACCAATTACTTACTACTAAACTTTCCAAGTCATACAGCCTATTTTCAAGGTATTTTAATACAGAAGTAACACGTTTTACATTAGAATTACTCATGAATATTGATTGACCAAAGATTTATCGGATTTCCAAAGAAAAAACATACATTCCGTGAGGTGTTTTAAACTGATATGTAAATACTTACAAAAAAGGCATACATTGGTAATATTATGCGGTCTCAACTTCGTGTATTTACCATATACCTAATTTGTGTTGAAACTCTTTCTTGTTGGCAACTTTTTACTGCAGGTACAACTGGCAATCAATGAAACAGGTACTTCGGTCAAAACATTGCATTAAACCTCATTACTCCTTCTGACAGCTTTGCATGGTTACAACATGTTATTTTATGGTATTAACAATTACCAATGCACATAGTGTTCGTTCAAACACTGAGTGATAATGAGTAGTTTTCATTTAAGTTTTTTATAAGCTGCGTAACAGAGGGTTTTCCAAATTTTTTTTCGACCATATCTGCTTATATGATATATTTTTTAAAGAAAATGGATAGGTATTGTATTGTATAAAATAAATAAACTTTCAAAGGGCAGAGAAAAACATGTCATGGGGATGCCATAACTTTGATTCAAGACCCTTGTATTTTCATTTTTGCTACAATGGTTCTGAATGTCAGTGTCTCTATTTCCCAATAACAATAGGAAATCCAAGACCTAGAGAACAAGAAAACACAGTACTGAATCACGCTAAGTGCTAAAGAGCATATTCTCCGTTTTTTTTTTCAAAGCAGAACCGTGAGTGGGCACAGGCAATGATACGAAGGGCCTTTATCTCACCGTGATGTATATTCTGTCACGACTTGCTTCGGACGTGACCGAAATGCGAGCCGATTTATTCTGTTACTTAAATAACCGCTTGGACTTTGTTTTGATTCGTCATTCGAATTTTTCGTATGTTGTAAGTATGTCTCTTATTTTTTTTTCTTTTTTTAAATTTATATGGGAACCTCAAAATGGGGAGCGTTCGTTTTTCGAATTAAGTACTCAGATTATGGTATCACGTTTTGCTTTTTAAATTATTCAGTAGTAAGTAAGTATTATGTCCTTTCGTCATTGTTTTGTTTTTTAACAGGCAGAACTTAATTTTCCTCGAAGAACTGTCTACACATACCTTCAAATAGTCTACAAGCGATAAACAAGTCCCTTTACGTTCCAATTTATCAGCCAATAAATAACAAAGCGGATATACCGTCCAAAGATAAAATTACCTACAAAATACACAACATTCTGCACCAAATAACGTCCTGAAACACAAAACCAGACAATTAGCAGTATATAAATCAGAATGCGAACATTCCTTTATCCTGCTCCATCTACAATATGGTGGTACTGTGGTAGGCAGTAGGCTCGGTTGTTAGGCTGTGCCAGCAACTTATGGGCACTGTAAAAGGATGTTCCTTCAAGACAAGGTACGATAAAGCTACAAGGCCCAGGGGTATTGCGACACGGAAACTGGAGCTTTTCTCTTGTACTTGGACCTCGCATCTATGTAGGAACTATGGTTTAGGAGTGGATGTTTTGTTTAGAACACCTTGCGCTGGCGGGAGTTATGGGGTTTGATAGTGGTGCAGACTTCCTAGATGTTTCAGGAATATTTTCAGCAAAAACAAAGCGGTTATATTGAGTTAAGGCCGCTTTTCACGTTTTTTAAGCTTCTAAGGAATTGCTTTTTTGTTTATGTGAGTTTGTTTATAGGTATCACCAAAGAAACAACAAAATGAAAATCATTTATTCGAATTTAGCATGAAATGAGAAATTTTTGATGGAATTATATTCAATTCCTACTAATTCCTAATGTTTTGAGCTGGGAGAAAAACTGGCGCTAGCGCAACAAACTGCTCTGCAACATATTTGACTGTTAAGTTACATGATATTGTATATTTTCTAGAAAGTAAAATAGCTTAAATGATCCGGGAAGTGGCATAAAGATCATACAGCTATAATTGACAAAGCATCCTTACAAAACGTTACGTAGGTAAGTATGGAACGTATTTAGGTAGGTACTTAAGTAACATAAATTTCAATATTCATAAACTGCACCTAAAACAGCATACAACCTAAGTAAACATTTATTCAATAAATTGACCGCATTAAAATTGTTATAATCATAATCTTTAGGTATAGATAAATGTATTGATTAGCAAAACCGTTTACATAAGTCATATTCCGTTTATGGCAAAATTAACCACTATGCACTGCCAATCCTTATTAAGTACCTTGTATATTTATTTCTCATTTATAATCGAATTATCGTCCATTAAATCTGCTGTACCTACCTAATTACTTTATAAATTTGCTGATATCTATTTAACGGTTTTAAAATTTTTATGAAGCTCTATGCTGATAAAATTGGTAAATGATCTATCTAAATGTGCTAAAAAAACACCTAACATTAATTGCCCTCAGTCTCAACAAAATAATGCTAACCAACTACCTACTTACATGCGAAAATATTGAAATAAGACAGGTGTACTTATAACTATAAGCTAGGTAAGTTTAAGTACGTATATAACTTTCAAGAAAACTTATGAGTAGCGTCTCTGTAGATATATTTTCTCCCTCCCGTCAATTAGCAAAACAATTAAAGATTTACAATATTTAAAAAAGACAGTAAAATATTAAACAACAAAAAATATATAAGTAGGTACTATGAATAAGTCACTCTCCTTTCGAGAAATAACAACGCAAATTGCGATGCAATCAAATGCGTCCGCGCAGTTAATTCAACGACATTTAAAACATTGTTCGAACAGATTCAAATATGTTGAAATTGACACTCCAGGAAATAATACTCTTC
This sequence comes from Eurois occulta, assembly GCA_950022335.1. Lineage (NCBI taxonomy): Eukaryota > Metazoa > Arthropoda > Insecta > Lepidoptera > Noctuidae > Eurois > Eurois occulta. Next base: position 12,166,555 of record OX465483.1, read on the forward strand.
TCGGAGAAAATAAGGTTCAGATTACATTGGTAAGCATTTGTTGTAGGCTGTTATTGCTGTCAGAACTTAAGTAGATTTATAAGACACTGAACGATGTGTAGAATATTGTCTGAGGTCCTGACACCGGTGTTTAATGTCTCTGTTCCAATGAGATTCCACTGCGCAAATTATGGGAACAATGTCGGTTGATTTCTGCCACCTTTGTCACTTAATAAAATTGCCCATAAGTAGTCAGCGTTTTAGTGATTAACCTAAGTATCTGATGTTCCTCTGGCGCAAGGTTCAGTCATTTTCTCCATGTAAGTAGGTATGCACATACCTACACTGGTACAAAATATTTATAGTGCATGTTAACTGATTTTTCTTTACTTTTACTTTGTAAGTACCTATCACGCCAAAATATATGGTAGATAACTAATGTAAGTAAGTACCTAGGTATATATCATAATACCACAAGCATATTTATTGTAGGAATCTAACTAAGTACCTATATGTAAGTTATATTTTATAAAATTATATTTAAGTTACTAGACTACTACAAAAGAAGAATCAGTTGAGTTAAGTAGTTACATAAGTTAAACATCAATGGATGACCGACTGTAACCCAATAAGTATTCGCCTAAATGTCAAATTAATTTGATACCACCTTAGAGTATAAATCACGAATAAATTAACAAGATCAGATTATAAATGTTCAAGAATCTGTTCCCTACATAGGCATAGCTACGGTTAGGTACTTAGTAACGCAACTTTTGAATTTTATAACAAAAAGCTGCTACGTGTTCCACGTGTGTTTGCTACGTGAAACTACGCACATGTAGCTAATGTGCCAAAATACTAGCATGTATGTACCGGTTATTTATACTTAAGTTATCGTACGCTAGTCACGCAAATTATTAAAATTAATAGACATTTCCTCCTCTCTAAATCAACAGAAAGTGTCTAGCCGAAAAATCACGGGACAAATAATTTGCATGACAATCTTAATCCCTTTTAGCTATCGATCAAGACTCTCCATATTTGAAACAATAGGCAAACGATTAATATTATCATAACCCAAATAACATTTGCATGCTTAATTTTAATCCACGAGTACCTAACGTAAAATAAAACGTAGGTAGATACCTACATACCGACGTAGTATGAATCATAGCGAACTCACTAGTTGGGCCCGCGATAAATTCCTCTAGGCGTTTAAAAATAGCTGACACGGAATAAATCCAGTACACAATGTAGAGTAATCTCTTCAAGAATCAAGATTACTGGGTATAAAACCGACCATACACGAACCTCAAGTGTTAAGTGATTAACGATTAAATAATAAGCCGCCGCACACTCGTAAAACAAAGATTAACATACAGTTACGGGTGTAAATAGCCTATAACTTTGATTTTTACGACTAAATAATCGTAAAGGAACCCTGGTAAAGCGGCTATATTAAAGAGGCGAGTTTGAATGCGGTGGGCGAGTGTTACTACACAGTTCTGTAGTCGGACGGTTTTTAATCGCGGACAATGCAAACGGGAGGCCCGTTGATGCACTTTTATTTTACGACGCACTCATAACATAAAACGCTGAATGTCTCAACAAGGGTTATCAGCCGTTTGAGGGACGAGAATAGAGATATAACAGTTATGTCTGGTATTTAGTTAGAGACTCGAATTCATACGAAGTTCTCTAAACAGATGGCGCGAGAACATCAGCTGATCGTCGTATGCTGTTAATAAGCACATTCTGCACAAATATGTGGGTGTCTATCCGGGCTGCGAAACGGATACTGACAATATAACTCGTCCTAAACACAGAATGATATACCCTGTTGGTCTAACCACCTAATTTCGCTGCGTCCGCACACTGCGCCCATTACGGTTTCCCTGGGCCAAAATTCCGTGTAATTAAACAACTGAAATTTTAACAGTATCCAGTATAAATTTAATAAGGATGGGCTATTAAGAGTATAAATGGACCGAATGTTTGGCTTTCGCCAAAAACCAAAATGGGATCTGCGGAACGGGCCGCTGTGTAAGTTTCGATCGTAATGCGGTGGCAATGTAAAATATATGGGCCACATCAATTTTGTTGATAAAAAATTGTTTAAAACAACAATTTTATTTGAAATGTAAAATCGTTAAGCTTGGATTTGAATTGTAGATGAAGTTACAGGAATACTTCATTTATCATACCAAATAAAAATCCCTACCGACCACAAAACTGCCAAACTCCCACGCGTAACATGCAAAAGCAACCAAAAAATAAAATACAATACCTACATCAAAAACGGAAACAATCAAAATAACAATCGCCTAGATTTTAATTGAACAACGGAACAGAGATTCTCGGCGAGTGCCGGGTAAACGCCGTGAATCGCCCAATAATAATGAAAGTGATGGCTGTGACGCCGTCGCTGTATGAAGCGGCAGTTTTGGCTACATAAACAGCCCGTATACTACCCTATCTTGTACAAACAGACACCTAATGTAACCCTTACCTAGTAACAATACGGGCTATTTTCCTAAGGCTTGTGTATCAAGTTATAGGAAGTCTTTGTAAAGCGCCCCCTCCACGGTAGCGGGAGGGGCCGGGTCGGCTCACACGTAGACAAAATGGCCGACTTTTTTGTCGCGAGCGATTGGGAACGCGCGCATTGTGTGTAGGCCATACGGAGCGGAGTTCAGAAATTAAAAATATGGTGTTCAAATATTGGTTCTGGTTTACATTTCTTATCTGTTGCATTTTTGATTGATAAATTAATGTCTGTGCCGTGTAGATAGTGTGTTGAGTACGGTTTTAGGATTGCGAAGGTTTTAATTTATTTCATTAATACTTAACTGTATAAGTTTTTAATCATATGTTTTACCCACAGTGCCTTCTTCTAACGAATAGCTAGATGTATTTTATTTTATTTTTTTCTAATGAAAAATTGCACTGTGCAAATATCTAAATAAAAAAAATTAAATACCTAGACATATTAATTCAATTAAGTAAAAAGATTAAAATTAACGTTAATTGACATTTAAATGTCGTAAGTAGATTTATTTTTTTATTACATATCTACTTAACAAAAAATAACATGTATTATTTTAATTAAATATTTTATTTCCAATCCATTCATAGGTAGGTGTTCGTTACTTCCTTAATGATGAAAATATTTTTGTACTTGTAAGTAGGATTTTTAAAAGTTTTTTTTTTTCATAGTTAGGACTGGGTAAATATAAGCAAAGTCTTGGTACCTAGGATTCCATTACATTCAATGATGCTATAACGCCAGTTTTTACCAAAATTTTACGCCCGTTTAAAAAAATCCAAACAAAATATAAAAAATACTAATAGAAATATTGTTTTCACCGTCATGTAAACCAGTCTCATGAAGGGTGGGTGCGGATATTTTCAGCCGACGCGACCGGCGCCGACTGTCGAGTCCCGACCGTCTTTTTTGTTCCTATTCCTACCACCTTCTACTTTCTCGTCACTAGTTGGTACTTATACCTATTGTAACAAAGAAATTCTTTTCTTTTTGAGAATTTTGAGTCCTCTACTTAGGTACATAATAAAATATTGGAGCTATTTCATATTTAGAAGGTTCAAGTACCTAGATTGTTTAGAATAAACAATTTTTTTTAAGGGTATTATTTTAAAATCACTAATAGCTGATCACAGCTAATCAGCTAAGTAGTGTAAAGCTATAATAAAATATATAAGTAATATAGGTACCTACGTAATACACATGCCTAAAGAATTTTAACATTAACCATAGGTATAAGTAGCACTTGCAATAATCGGACTTCTCAATCTCAAAATAATTTTGCCATCTGAATGTAATCTTACATTTGTTCTAAAATCACCTATTTCATTCTTAACAACCTAACTTTATTATTAGACAGTACCTAAGTAACTAAAATGATCTGCAGTTGTTTTTTCCGAAGATTAATGCTATCATAAAGCTAATAAATATCTTGAGTACATTATGGATAGGTAGAGTTTATCTGGGAAAAGTTTTTGAGTAACTGCAGCAAACAAGTCATTATTTACTTTTATACATAAGCAGGAATGTGTAAGTTAGGAAATTCTATGGAAGCCCGTCCAACCGCAGGAATTTATTAACATTACCACATTAACAATTCTATACACAAACCAAAATTAATTTCTCTACGACAACAAAACGATAAATAACCAAAAATCAAACAATTGAATGTCGAGAAAACAAACCCACAAACAATGGTCTAACATTATCAATTCGAATAAATCTACTTATTCATTCAAGCCAAATAAATTGTACGCGCGATACGAATAAATCTCGGAAATTAGAATAAGGAAACCGATATTAATTTTCATGGTGCACAAAGGCACGTAACCTGTAGAATACTAAGGCTTTAAACTATGGTGGTCTTATAGGAAATTACTTATCTGAGAGGCTGCGTCCCATTGTACGGGCCCTGAAGACATCTATCCACTTTATTCCTGTTCCATTGCTGTTCCTGATACCGTCCTTGTGTATGTAAAACACATTCAAATAAGAGTGGGATGGTACAAGTTTCTGTGTACCTAAATGGTGTTAGCATTGAAAAACCAACTGCTTTTTTGGTTTCGCAGTATAATTTTCTGCCTGAATTGGAATCGGAATGCCTGTTCCTATGATAACTGATATGGATTTGTTTGAGAACTTTTTTCGTTGTCATTTTTATGCTTAACCATTCCAGACTGATGAAATTCTTAGAAATTTGCATAGAGAGAGCAGGATTAACCACATACAACTGCCATATTTTAGTGAGAAGTGACAGGGACCTGATATAGTACAAGTACAAGAATGTCGTCCTGGATCGAACCTTTATTTAAAACGTTTTATAAATTGATACAGAACGCCCCTTTAATAAATTTACGCCGCATTAAAAATAATTCAGTCAATTGCCAATTACAACTTCAGTGAGAAAGTGCCTTCTTCAACACAAAGAGAATCTACTGCCTCAGATCTGACTCATAAATTCTCAACATCGAGAAAGTGACATTGAACCTTAGTCACATTACCATGCAACAATGTAACTCACGTATTTGCAAACAATCACATCAGCTGATCGATGAATGTGTTTTAATTGGCCAACACCAGCACGCACTCTACCTCCAGGAACCAGCCAATTTGCACGAATAAACGGTGGAAAACTATTCATTGCATGCGTCCTCACTTAAGTTAATAACGTCTTGTTTTACAAACAGCCTTGAGAATCGGTTACATCACAAACGACATTCCATCATAGGCATCACTCAATAAAATGTTCACGCGATCGAGCAAGCTATCGAGTGTGAAAACAAACAATGCGCAGGAGTTGAATGTTAAACTACAGCGGCGTCGGCGCACGTGCTGCCGATATCCGTCGAAATATTTATATTTTTATTTACGTTTTATGTCCGGGGTTGCGCCGGCGACGACGAATGAACGGCGCGAGTCGATACGATGACACCCGAATAGAGCCGAGCTTTTTTGGGGTACCATTACATTGTATGCTGATTGATTTCAGTGTGAGGTCTGTTTAGTTGTTGTTTTGACTATTTTCAGTGCTAATTTGAATAAGACAGGAATATGATACGAGACTTCTAAAAGTGGTATTTTGATCACAAAAGTGATATATAAGCCTAGCTTTGGCTCGTTCTATCTCTGAATAGGTGGTAGGCTAGAATATCATGCATTTTTGTTTCAAACCGAAGAACTGTTAGGATCTATTGTGAGATGCAAATAAACTGTAATAAATTGACGCCGGGATTACCTATATGGCCCGGAGTCACAAGGTTTTCAAATGCCAAGGTAGACACTTAAAGCTATTTTAACCATTAGCTGTGGTTTCATAGGATGATACTACTTAGGTACCTATATTTGCATCTGACCTAGGTATAGAATAGGTACCTATTTCATCTATTGCAGATGATGCGCAATTTGGTGTGAAGTTGGATCAGGCTAGGCATCATTGCATCTTTTCAGATACTTAGCTTCATTTTTATGATCTTTAGAAAATACTTAACTGCTGTTTGTGTTCTTTGTGCTACATTTTGATCAAGTAGACAGGTACTAGACCTACCCAAACGTATACCTTCGCAGTAAATGATCTGTGATCATCGTGACTTATAAATATGACCATTGCCATTACCTGGGCCAATCTGAGGAAAATTGGCACTGTTTCATGACCGTGAATAACCAAATGGAAAACAAAGTAGATGGAGCTTCTATAAAATAAGCCATTCTCATCGTTACAAGTAACAATATTATATCTATAGAAGTCTAGTCTGTAGGTAATAAGATCACCAATATAACTCACATGCCACTCGATATAAAACCCATTAAAATAATTCTGTTACAAACGCGTGGGCAAAGTATTTAATCTGTAGCCACTTAATCCAACGCCTCTGTTGGTCGCACTATATAAATAGAAACGGAAAAATATATCAAGTCTACATCTTTGAAACAACTAGGAAAAATTATGTAGACACATACGCTTTCAACAAATCTACCGCAATTAGTTTAGCAAAAGAGCTCTTTTTAAAATGGTTACCGTGTCACGGCAAAATTAGCTTTCCGACGGCGTACAGGCGTGATTACGAATTTAAATTGCCCAATCAATTTTTAATTTGGTTGCAGTATACCCGAATATGTTTGGTTTGTCCTCTTTTAACTAAGAAATCATTTTAATGGGCAAAGTAATTGGGAATGTGTTTTCTTTGCGGAAAATTAATTCATGGCTGATACTTATTTTTGGTTGGCAAGTTCGGTTATGGATTTGGATTGGAGCCAAGATTGCCCTTGATTGGCTAAATAAGCATCCGGTGTTGATATATGGGTGATCAGTAGTTATAATTATGTAGGTAGGTATAGGTATACATATATACTTATTTACTGTTACTTATTAATTTGGTGACCTGCTGGTTTAGTTTATTCAATGGTCAAGGAGAAATCGGTTGTGGAGAGACTTTGTTGTCTATGTCACCAAAATATATCCTAATCTGATGATGTTTTAATTGATTTAGTTCAACAAGTACTTAAGTACTTAAGTAGCTACTAAAAGCAATCATTCTTGAACATACTTACAATGTAATTTAAACCGATAACCACCTTGAAACTTTAAGTTTACCTACTTAATCATTGTGCATTTGAATTTGTTCAGCCAACATTGTACATAAGTAAGTAAACACATGGTTTATATAATGTACCTGTATTTCATAAAAGGCAACAGGCAGGAATTACCTAGGTAATGATTCGTAGGCACTATTTAGGTAAGATGAAAACCTAGAGACCGCCTTTCCTTTATTTTCGTGTAGGTAGCTGTACCAAGAGACCTAAATAATTTTCATGTACCTACCTAAATACCAACGCTAAATTAAAAAAAAGAAATATTAATCGTTGTCTAAAGATCAACAACACAAATTAACAACGCCATAAAACCCCAAATAAAAGCAGCATTCAAGTAGGTAAGTAGGTACCTACTTGGTGTGAAAAAGGTTGTTACAATTTTATTACCTTTACCAAACATTAAAGGAATATTTCATACTTTTCATCAAAATTGTATCCAATTACTCCTTTAGGTACAACCGATTAAAAATTAATTTTAAATTATTATAGAGCAGTCACAAAATTTGACTCGCTTCGCACTTACATTTTATTACCGTAAGAGTGACAGAGACAGATATAGGGCTATCGATCTCTACGAACGGCGACGCGTCGCCAACGATCGTAATGGCGGACGATACAAACACATTCGATATTTTAACGATTTAATTGATTATTTGATATAATAACCACTTAACAATTAAACACAGTTACTGTAGCACTATATTTTAACACTATTCACTATTTTCCTAACGATTTAACTGGGAAATAACACATTTCAAAGTTGATAAAATCACATTGGTCGTTCGTCGTACAGCGTATCAGTCGCCATATCCAAATTCCTATATCCAGGGACGAATTGGAGTGACCTTGGGGAAATTTATTTTTTACGTAGGTTAAATGTGATCACGTGATCCACAGCCAACTTTTGCGTGTTTTGTGAGGCTCGTAAATAATTTTAAGTGAGTGAATTAGAATTACCGTATTTTTAATTATGGTAGGTATTGTTTTATTAAACAAAAATGAAAGTTAATAAATAGCATCTGAAGTTTTTACCAAATCGGTACCGATTTAATCGAACGTGCCCGAAAAAAAATTGATTTCGTAACTTTGCTTCAAAATTCTGATCATTCTATTCACCTTATTTACCATAACGAAATAATTAACAAACACTGTGAATTTTCACAGTGTTTGTTAATTGTTTCGTTGTTTGGTTCTATCTACCTATCTGGGTAATTTAGTAGTGAACCATTTAAAGATAAGTATCACAATATTTTATTTCGAGAAGGTAGGTTTTTTTTATTATTTTCGAACAGTCTAAGATTATAATTATTTAAAAAATATGTAAATATAGGTTTTTGAGAATTTCAGCTGTTTTGTTTTTTTTACTCCGACCTGTTTTCAATTAGTTGTTACTCGATACCAATATAATTTATTCACTATATATATCATCATCCTACGAATGAATTGAAGAAGAATTTAAAAAGTCACATTTGTTTTTTCTAACCGGTTTGGTCCTTCCATTTCTCGCGAGCCCGGGCGTCCTCCTTCCAATTCTGCCGTATTTGTAACGTGTATCAGTTATTGTCGATCAATGCTGCCTATGCATCTACCTTTTTGTACCCTATGCACTCTCCAGTGCCCAGTGCGGAGTGTCTGCTGCTGATAGGGAAGAGGTTGGTCTACCCCACTATCATCTCCTAACCATAGACTGAATCACGACTGAAAGCAAGAAGATATCCCTGGACCAGGTCGCGGCGCTGCCTCCAGCCTCAAGGTCGTATTACAGCACAAGGACTCGCGACCCTTAAGGAACGTACGTTTTAACTAGCAGTCTACCGTCTTTGAAGAATTGCGACGTTGCGACGTTGTAGTTGTGGGCTTGTCCATCCACTCTAGGGTTTCATAGAACGCCATGGTCCCCAAAGGTATTGGTGCTCACAGATTAGGCAGCGGCTGTGAGAGTGCGGTCACAGTACCGTACCATGGATGCCAGGAGTACCAGCCAGCAACCCGTGGTTGAAAACGAGTGACAGGTACTTCATCGTCGACTCTACACAACTTTTCGGAATTCCCACAATAGTATTATCTACTCTTCTGATGCACAGCTGTGGATACCAAAGTAGGTAAACTGCATATAAAATGTAGTTTAAATATCAAATCATTTAATACTATATCATTGTAATGAGGCCCTATTCATAAAATAAAAGCAAGTAAACAACTACGAAGATAATAAGAAAACTAAAATAGGACTCTGGATGTCTCAGATTGTTTGTTCGAGTCTTAGTTAAGTAAAACTATTAATCTAAAGAAAAACCTAGAAACACTTCTTGTAAGTATCACTGACTTAAAAGAAAACTAAACAATTGCAGCGGCAATAAAAAAAAAATATCTGAAAAATTTACTTAAAAAATGTCATCACTCGGCAACAAGATGAGTCAACCGAATGCGCCCCTGTGCATGCACGCTCCGCCCATTACAGCAACAAAAGTTGGCGGCGTTCCTTCAAAATATCTCGTTTGGAGGCCATTTTGACGATCGCGTGCGAGAGAGATAGCATCATCGTAGCGCCGTTACGATTGCACGTGCGTGAATGAGACAATTATGCAAAGTTAGTTTAGTTTTAATGTGGCTGGGAAAGTGCGTGGGGACATTTGTGTGTGTGTGCATTGGATTTCATTCGGGTGGCGTCGGGTGTAGGAACTAGTGTTCTAGCGCGAGCGTAGCAAAATGTAGGCCGATTTTTAATAATGTTGTTAAAATTGTTTTTTTTTTTAATTGGCCCACAGTTATATAGGTACATACTTAGATGTTCCGAAGGTACCTAACATTAAAAAAAATGCGTTAAAGGCTTTAAAAAAAAAAGGCTATTTAACTATGTTATTAGAAAGATCTGGGTACCTAACTTTTTTCTGATAGAAATGAGTAGGTAAGTACCTACCTACCTAGCTCTAAGTTTTTAAAAGCTGTTTTCTTTTGTTTATCTTCAATTTATTTTTATTTCATTTTTCTATCGGTAAATTGCTAGGTCTCTACATAATCTAAGTAGGTAAGTAAGTACTTAAATTCAAATTGTTTGGAACTATCATAAAAATGATACCTAAGCATATTTTAAATATTATTAAGCTACTATGCTATTTTTGTATCCATGAGTCATAATGATATAAGCGGATAGCCACTAAATTCAACGTTAGCATCAGTAGGAAAGGTCGGTAGATGATTTAATCAGCTGAGAATATCCACCCAACATTACCATCGAATCCACCGCATTTTAGTAGGGTTACCCCACCCACGTAGTGTAGTATAGAAGTGACTACAAGATCGTACTTATACAAACCGCCAAATCCACATTTACGACACCTCCATTCATTGAGGAGTTGTACGCATCGTAAAAGCTCTCACCATGAAGTGACGTCAACTAAGTGCCGTGACGACGTAGTCCCACCACTTACTGCTAGATGGCGCTAAACACAACCGCACTAGCCCAGCGCTCGTAAAAATAAATTTTATTGTTATGATGAAAATAAAACGCTTGTCGTCAATTTAAACATCATTTTACTGTGTAATAAGATTTATTTTACGATTAACAAGTGTCTTGATGAATTTATATAGCTGAATGATGAATAAAGTAATAAAATTCGCTTTTATGTCCATGTTATCGCTTTTCTATTGGCAGTTATGTCGCTTTTTCATACCGAGATGAGTATTATGTAACATTATAGTGGAACATAAAACTAAATCATTACGTTATAAATAGCTGCTAGACGTGTGTTTGTTTAAATTGACTCATTTTGTTTGATAAGATTTTAATGAGAAGTATTTATAGTGTGTTTTGCATCTTATATCTTCATAACTTTATTGTTTTCATAGTTTGATACGATTTCTCTTTTGTTTGCTTACTAAGTTATTTTTATAATTTGATCGTTCGCTGACCTTTCAAGGTATCCTTTGGAATGGCTCCAAAGCTCCGTGAGCTATCGCAAAGGTCGCACAAGGGTAACAATAGATGGCACTTTAACAAACATATGGTGAAACCTACTTGTTCAAGCTTGTTTAATGAATTAATATGAATTAAAAGAATAGTGTACAAGAAAATAATGTTTCCCTTGCGTGTCTTTTTCACAACGGGAAATTAGTATGAATTTTAGTAGACTCAGCTTTTCACATTTTATGATAGATGGCGTGACCATCGCGAGGACTTGCTTTCATACTTTGTCACTTTGTGGGGTCCACTCAATCTTGATTATCGGAAATGTATTATTGATTCTAATAGATTTCTTATTCAAATCTGACCTCGAAAAAGCTTAATATTAGGCATCGAGCTAAAATTAAATTTTAATAATGTTGTTGTTAGCTAAAACAGCAATTTTACCGTCCACACTTCGCTACCGGTATTTAATTATTGGATCATAGATATTATATTGCTAATAAACAAATATAGTAACAATAAATTATAAATCGATTATACAAAATCGATTGTTATCAATACTATGATCATCAATAACTTGTGAGTCAATAAAAAGGAAAATTACAGTCATAAAACGCCCGCAATCGAGTCAAACCAGACATCGAGACGCTGAGGAAGCGAGCAAATCGACGACCGTCGTTATATCCTCACACGATGAAGACATAAACTATCAACGACTCCTTTATCTCTATTAAACGGGTGATACTTTAAACAAGTCAATAATGGTTCAATAAACGTCTAAAGAACGGCATAATAACAATCCACGTGCGTTCACTGGCTGCGTCAATAAAGTTACCAATTTATATCGAGGTTTAGCCCCGGAGGCGTACCTATACGAAATAATCTGAGCGGTGTTTACTGGGAGTTCTACAAACGGCGCAATTCACGTGACGTTTACGAGCATTCGAGTGGTTGTAAAAATCGTGTTTACGATGCGCGCGGGCACGCGTTCTCTGCGCCCGCGCCGCCCGCCATGCGAATATCATCACATCTGTCGCTGAATGTGAATGAGATGTGTTTTTTTTCGTTTGTTGTGATAACGTGAACTACTGTAGTCTTTAGCGGTTTCCCCAAATGGTTCTTTTTATTATTTTTAGACTGCTTCCTGATTTTTTCGAGTTGTGTATTTATTTTTATAAGTTTAAGAGGATATGGGTGACGTTGAGGATTATCGATTGGGTAATTATGTGGTTGGTGATGAGTTGATGACACGTCATCAATTTCAAGAGCTATTATATGAGTTTTGTTCCGAAATAACTGCATGTTTCATCTGCCTTTACGAACTTGGAATATAAAGGTAGTACCAGGACCTTTAACAGCCAATCGTTGTAAAACTTGCTAGCATAAACTATGAAGCGGCAGGAGCGTCCACCCATAAACGTAGCTAATCAGGCCTCCAAGACGTGTTATTATGGAATGATACCCATGATTTCGTTCATGATTACGATCTTTAAGGGACAGTTCAAGATTTGCCTTAAAAACCTTGCTACATAAATCCTACCTTACTTATAGACCTTCTGGCTTTGTCAGGACTCCAGTGTTATTTTGACCCACTGCTCATTGGACATGTGGCATAAGCAGACCTCGCAGAAGATGACGGGACGAGCTGGACGAAACCAACGACCAGTGGCCCACATTAGCCCTGGATCGAATCAACTGGAAGTCATGGGGAGAGGCCATTGCCCAGCAGTGGGATGACATAGGCTAATAGTACATAATTTTAGACCTCCTAAATAGAGCAGTAACACATAAACCTAGCATTTCTCCTTTGCCTTTAAGAAACACAGGACTCTAAACAACGAACTTTACTTCAACTCTTTGCTACAAAAACCGCCTGAAGCAATACTTAATAGAAATAAACAATACGACAGCCAAGCTATAGGTGCATTATAAGTTACTAGAACACAAGATTATCACATAGGTACTTTGCAATATTCAATATTGTAAGCGGTGAAACAGGCAACAGCCTTTAACTGCAAACGTAGAGTCAACAAAAGAGTTTGGTATGCAAAAACATCGCAAGACCTTTCAAGGACCAGAAATTGCTAACATAATTAATTATACCTAAATTAAGGCGACCGCTGTAACTAACTGTCCTTATATTCAGACTCAATTAAGAGTGACCATTTTTTTTTTCAGTATTCGGTCCGTCATAACCAACTATGCACAACTGGACAGAACAGTTACCGTCAGCTAGGAAACGACAGCGCCATCTAGTTCTAAAAATCCTTCAAAATCACTATTGGATAAAATTGTCTCCAAGATCTACTTACAGAAATCAATATTGTGTATCTTTATAACTCAACACCAGCACATGATGTGATTAAGCAATGTTACATGTGTTTCCTCCACTTAAAAAGTTACAAGCAACATTCGAGGTGTTTTTCCCTGCATACCAAACTCTTTTGTAGTCTGTACATTGTTGAAGCTTCATGGGTTTTTGTTCCGCCCATTTGGCCGTAGAGAGGTAATTACAGAGTATTAAATACTACTAAAGCTCCTGAAAGGTAATAAATTCGAACCAGTTTATGAGATTGATCGCTTATTGGAAATATTTGTAGTCTGGTTGGGGAGTCTATGGAAAATCTTGTTGGATGAATGTATTATACCTACTTGCAGTGTTAGGTTGTTTCATAAATTTAATGCACATAACGAAAAAAGGAGATTTATTGAAATGACGAGCAATCATAATTATTATGTAGGTACTCACTACAGGGTAGGTAGGTATATTGTTCGGTGGGTATTGAACTTGCCTAAAATGACAAGCGTGAATTATAGACACCATGGATTCTTTTAGTAGTCGCAACTGCCTCTTTGGTACTACGTGGAGTGGTCTGACTACCGAATGTAATATTTTGGGGTTGTTGCCCGGGTCGGGCAGTGTTATTGGGTTTTTTGGAAGAACTGGGAACCGGTCCAGGGTCTACTACTTAGGACTATAGCCAAAAGCCTGGACTGATTAGCGATTAATAAAACAGCCGTTTAAAGAAAATATTGAAAAATATGCTACGTAACTCAGTGTCATTCTTAGTACTTTCTAGACATTTTTCCCAGAAAAGTAAGATTTACTTTACTATACAATACACATATAGAGTGTTAGTAATGATCATTAGTAAGTGTAAACCATACACGAGTTTGGTGTTACACCTAATTAATTCCCTGCATATAAACACGATCTCACATCGTAAACCGAAGACGATTCTTGTTAAAAGTAACTAAATAGAATATGAGTGATTTCTAACATCATGAGCAGGTATCATGACAACCGCTGCCATGCTTAATTTTATTTTATTCTAGATATTTGGGAACTTTTACACACATATTACAGTAGACATACCTATAATCACAGCTTGAAATTTCATTGGTTTGGTGTGCTTTTACTTAAACTAAGTAACATAACCAACGAAATTTTTCACATACTTAGATAAACAATTTATTATAAAAACAATGCGATGTGCGCTTACAATTCAATGCTTACAATAAAATTACATAATGTGTAAATAAACTAATCAGGCAAAATAAAAAGAAAGAAAAATTAAAAGAAGAAAAAAAAATACAAGATGATGCTTTACCTTTTGTAATATAAGATCATCATACCATGATCATGAACTCCCTATGACGTATGCTCCTACGTAACTCACAGAAGGTGCCAGCTGCTACGGTGGTTGAAGTGTTCGTAGCAGTCTACGCTACTACGAGCTACGAATGTACGAGTTTTATTAAGTTAGGCTTTTTCAAATTAAACATTACTTTTATTCTTTGTGTGACATGTTTTATTAATGCTCAAAAGGAATCTACATTTTCCGATAGGTATGTATATTTCTTTCGAAACTCGAATTAAAATTTTAACATTTTCGTAGACAAACGCTACGAGATTTGCAGAATTAGCACGAAGTTCCTATGACTCGATATAATATTGACCTATCAATTAAATTGCGAAATATGCAGCCAATAGGTTGTGACCTTTCTTTGGGGCACCTACTCAATAGAAAACCTAATATGGAATGGTACATCAATTATTAAATATTATGACCTATTGTAAGCTCAAAGCTAAGTATCGAAAGTTACGAGTTTTAAATGTCGTTCTGTGCCTGTTATATGCTATAAGTGTGTCCCTATTCATGTGAAAATAGTAGGTAAGTACGATAACGGTGCTATAATAAATTAATGCGCTCTCTAATCAGAACTGGTCAGTGCAAAGTGCAACTCAACTTTCTGACCTCATGAAACTATAAAAACGAAAAAAATAGGTTGTTCCAACTTTTAGGTAGGTAGTCACTTTTACAGGTAATACTTAAGCTAAAGGTAGCCTTACACCAGAGATGAGCGACTGCATGAGGTAGCTAAGCGGTGAAGGTAAGCTACTATAAAAGCTATGGTGTCTATTTTCAACGGAGCCAAGTAGCGGACTGGGCAAGATGTAGGTACCAACGACGATACAATGATGCGTGTGTTAATATTTAACTTCGTTTAATTAACTCTTTTCCACCAGAGCTAAGCCAACCTACACTATAAAAACCAATCGATACTATTGGTTGATGTTATAAGTACAGCCTGGCCAATCAATCGTATTACCCAGCACTAACTGGGTTGTGGAGGTCAAATACGCAGTCGCTCCACGTAAAATACTGGTATTCAGCTGTATCCGGTTAGACTTGAAGTGGACCCCAACATAGTTTTGAAAAGGCTAGGCAGATGATGGTGGGTGTTATACCATCTGATCTTAGAGATATCTGGTAGCCAGTAGCCTTATTCTTTCGTTGACAACTGTTATCGTGCCCTGCTGCTGACCTAAATTTGACGAGTGCCCTAAGAGTATTGACACCATGGGTAGAAAGTGTTTTAGATAAGTAAGTAGTTTGAACGAAGCCAGAGTTCTGGTCTCCACTCATTTAAACTACCTACATGAATCCTCGACTCCCCGAAGAACAAATGCAAAGCTTATTTCGTTGGTTTTCCTTTTAACTCCAATTCTTTTTCTTCACTGCGGACTTAGACTGCCCATGATACATATAACCTACTAGTTTTTTACTTCAATAAAACTGTAGTTTTTCTCTTGAATTGTGCCTTTACAACTAAGATATCTGGAGTACCTGTAGACTTTGTGTTGAACCAGTATTAAAAACTAAAGACTATTTCTAGGTATTAAAAACTAAACCTAAATGCGATTAGATAAGCTAAGTAAACAATACTCAACGGGCGGTCACTTTCAATACTAAATTCAATATTTAAAAGAGTGTCCATGGAGTTTCTTGCCCATTCTTCTCCATAGAGATCTACGCTTTGGAATGAGCAACTTCAGTACTTTCACAGTCATTATGCCTTGTGACTGTAGCTTTAATTTTTTTTTTGTCTTTGTTTAGACAAAAAGTGGAGTTCAAAAGTGCCTGTAACTGGCCTACACAAAAAAAAATGCTTTGATTTAAGTCCATGTGATTTTTTAACGAAATCTTCGCACAAAGCAGCCTACCTTTTTTCATCATAGCAGTCTGGTACAAACAAATCCTCGTCACTATAGTTAGCAACTAAGAATCGATCAGATGAACCTTCATTTCCATGTCATCTTATAGGTGTCGTCCAAACGTGGAATGATACAAAAATGAAAATGCAGTGTCTAATTTCAGCACAAGTTATCCACTTCGAAGAGCAGTTGACTCTCTCTTCCCGAGAGTTTTCACTATTTAAAGTTTGGAACTTACCCACAAAAATGATTCGTCACGGGTTCACCAATTATCATGCAATGGCGTCTCAAGAGAGCAATGGGCTTTTAAGTATTCCGAATTGGGAGGACTTGTTAAGGGCCATTTGTTTTTTCGAATACAGGACAGACCCTTTTTTTTGTTCGGGAGCTTTGTATCATTACTGGTAGCTTTTGGAGCCTCTTTGTTTTTTTTACTGCTAACTAATTAGTCATTTTGATCTATCTGTGGTGTAGGTGGAGTACCTACTTTGTCTTGACTTTTAAGGAGTTAAGTAGTGTGTGAAAGAAAAACTTTGATAGAAGTTTGTTGTTCTTGAAAACAGCAGTCAGAGAAAGCCTGTTGGGTTATTTCCTAGTATGTTTTGGTACCCCACTATTTAGATTTTATGAACATACCTACCCTACGTCTATTGCACGATTACACGTTCGGTTTTCGAATCCCCTGTAGCTAGATGGAGCCACTAATAAAATGCTACTCGAGTTGATTGTCAATGGGCTCTCATCAACATAGCTTTGACGATGACGTCTAGAAGATTTCTCACCAATCTATTTATTGCATGGAGAATTGCTCCAGATAAAAAACTAGAGATTTCGAAGAATTTCTCATTATGATATTTTTATCTCTTTATTAGTTCATCTCGATACAAAAACTTAATGTTACCTGTAATCTAGTTCTATATATACTACGTCGCCTAGGACGTGTCGGTATCTTGGGTCCTAAATTGATCAATTACACGCACTCACAAAAAATCGCCACACAGAGCCCGTTCCCGGCCTTTTTATCGATAAATATTTGTTTAAAGAGGTGAGTGCAATAAAAATGCGAGCGTGTCTCTGGGTAGGCCGCACTACCACAGCCATTCATTCGTTTGATGACTTCATTTGGACGCGCGAACTGAGTGCTTGCGATAATGCGCTATTGTTTACCCTTCGATAGTGCGCCTTCCACTGCACGCGCCACACTGCGCCAGACAGAGACAGATATACTATTTGCAGCTCCGACGCTGCGATAAGCGCTCCGCTCCTAACCTCCCGTCACTTTCCCCCCTATGCAACTCGCGTACGAGCGAGCGTAACGGCAACATCACTCGTAAAAACAGGTAGTAGAAGAAATAATAATCATCTTTACGACTTCTCACTCTATTCAGCACCTTGTTACGATACTGCGCGCTCATTGTGGCACGGTCGAGGAGTGGTTGTAAAATCTTTTCTTTACTCGCCCGTTTCACTAATTGTACGTTTATGAGTTTACGACTTTTGCGGCTTAACTTTTCAGTTATAGTCATTATTGGGGTTTTGTCGATGCTTTTTTTTATTTATTGTATTGCGTGGGCCGACAAGTAAAGTTGTACAGTTGCACCATTGTCAAAGGATGACACTTTATGATTTGTGCTTTTCAGCTGATGATTGCTGGTTGGCATTTGTTTACTTACGAAGTTTAGTCGTTGAACATACTCACATGTCCTCATGTTGTTGGTATAATCGCCTAAAAATATTGGCTAGTTATAATAATCACAATAGGTATGAACCACGTGCTTCAGGAGGAGTGATAAGAAAGGGAAAAGAGAGCGTAACTGATAATATTTATAGTCATTAGCGAAAAGGGGACGGAACAATCGTCGGTGTTGCGATCGCAGGCAGCGCGCGGGGCGGCGCGCGTGGCTCGCTCTCAGTAGATTGCGTGAGCCGAGCCGCGCCGGTCGCACACGGCACATAGTCGCGCGCTCCCGCCACACGCGACCAACAAACTTCGCTCGCGACACACGCGTCTGCGTCTCACACATCGCGAACTGAAAATTTTAAGAAAAAAAATCACAACACCCGCCACTTGTGCGAGCACTGTGAGACGAGCCGGCGCCTCATACAACCGCTTAAAAAGTCGTAAAACCCGCGGCACGCGCTCCCAAGTCGTAAAATAATCGTAAAAAGTAAACACACGTCAACTGGCCTTTATCGCCAACGAAGCCCATTATGACGCTCGAGTGACGTTTAAGAGGCAATAAAATTAATAAAATTAAATTACATTGTCCGTATTTGGAGTGACATTGGTGGAGGTCGCGTTATCACGGCGCGTGGGGCCGCGATGACATAAGTGTTCCCTAACTGAGTGACGTTAGTGTCGGTGACTGATCAGAATGAACTCCTATTTCGAGCAGGGTGGTTTTTACGGGGCGCACGGGGTGCACCAGGGTGGTGGCGGCGGTGACCAGTACCGCGGGTTCCCACTTGGCCTGACATATGCCCAGCCGCATGCCCTGCACCAGCCGAGACCCCAAGACTCGCCGTACGATGCATCAGTGGCAGCCGCTTGTAAGCTGTACGCAGGAGAACAGCAATATGCTAAGGCAGACTGTTCTAAGCCTGGAGGAGAACAACAGAATGGCTATGGAGGCAAAGAGGCTTGGGGTTCTGGACTAGGAGCCCTGGTGAGGCCGGCAGCCTGCACCCCGGAGGCGCGGTACAGCGAGTCCTCGAGTCCAGGACGAGCGCTCCCCTGGGGCCAGCAGTGCGCGCTGCCAGGTGCCGCCACAGCAGCAGCACAGCCCGTACAACACCAGCCCACCAATCACACCTTCTACCCTTGGATGGCCATTGCAGGTTAGTTATCTTCCAATTATTATTTAAAGCTTGAAACATTAACAAAACTACTTCTGATACAGTCGTTAATTTACAAAAAACTTAAAAGCTCAAACAGCACTATAACAACTTTTTAATTGCTCAATAATATGTAATAAAAATTTGAAACATCCATACACTGATAGTCTCTTAGTAAAAGCCCTAAAATGCCGCTATCCAATTGGAGTGCGGTCCGAAATCGGAAATTCCCATTCAAATCTCGTAGGAAACCAATAAGAAGAGCGGTGGCAGGTAGAGCCGACAACTCGATTGCTCGACTCAAGTGTCAATAAAACGCACATAAAATGAACGACCCTCGTTAGCACCTTATTAGTCAAGACAGATTTGAGTGCCATTCATAACTTTATTGTTGCCATCAACTCGTGGAATCTTCATTAAAATACTAATTTGTGACAATAAAAAATAAATAAATGTTGCGGCAGAGTTCATTTGAGCCGAGTTTTATGGCTGATTTTATTTTATTTACTGCCTTATATTTCAATTATTTGATAGATATTGTAGTTTAATGTGCTATTTTATGGCGTTTATACAACATAAATAGTAGAAACATGCATTATAGAGCCATTACGGTTGTAAAAGCCATAAAAATAAAAATACTTCAAAGCTTTTATAAAACTAAAATCCCAAGTATGAGTAATTCCTTATGATTTTAACTCTTAGATTTAAAAAATATTCATTGCTTTAATTTAAACTTACGCGCAATCAAAATCCCATTTTATAAGTAAAAAATATTTTTATAAACCTTAAAACACCAATTGATTTAATTTTATAAAGCTTGAAAGTTTTACACAGCATACTTAACTTACAAACAAAAATCATAAGAGTCGAATACAATAGGGTAATGGATCATGAATGGATTACTAAAAGGTTGTTAACATTAGGCGTGTAACCTGTCAATTACTACAATCAAGTAGCTGCAAGGCTCTTTCTTGTTCTGGTTCTAGCACACTCAAACTTGCTACTGATTCGATATCCTTTTCCAATCTTTTAGTATCAATAAAAAATGTGAATGATTAAAATATAAATGCTCAATAATTATTTCAGCATGATCGTAAATTAACAGAATTCATCACACCTATCAAAACAGAGTCTCTATTACACAAAACAATAAATCTTTTCGATTTTAATTACTCTAAAATCTATTTTTATCCTCGCCATATTTTTCGCCAACATCATATTTTATGATATCGATAAAAGTCCTACTGATGAAGCGCACGATCTCGGTAAAACGTCTTCAGTAGCATTTTAGCGCTCCAAATTATGGCGGGAGTGCACGGCGCGCCCGCGCCGAGCGCCCAGGTCAATGGCCCGATCTAGTTTGGGCGCATTATTATTAACTTGAGGAGTGCCACTGACCACTCGACAAAAATGACCACTCGATTATGCCTCCAATTCATAAGATGAAGGCCCAAGACTAGATAATTTCGAGTGACTAATAGTCCACTGACGAAAACTTTACTGATGTGTTAAAGATGCCGCAAACAATCCACGCGCTTATGTATTTATTACCACCAATAACTAAGACTGAATAAAATTCCTGTTACGACTTATTAGAATCTTTTTTGTAACCACTAATTGGAGGTATGATTTAAAATAGAGACGTTCCAACTCTAAATTCAATTTGGAATGCTGCATTTAATAACTGGTTAGATCCAGGGATCGTATTCGATTTTTGTCTTCGAATCAATCATGGCCGCAGCGTGGAGCGAGTCACCTGTACATTACTAACGCGTAATTAACGCAACGCGTGTGGTCCCGCCTCTCATAACTCATGCGACTTGATAAAATTAAGTAACACGGGCTAAAAAAATAAAACAAAAATAAGTAGTCGAACTGTCGGCCATATTTCACTCGGTGTTCACGCAACACGGCCCGCGAAACAATACAAGGACGCTTGTTGGACGTGGGTTGTATGAAAAGTTCGGGCTTGTCCGGCCTGTCCGCTGTCCGCCGAACACGATCTGCCGACCTGTGTTGGCTTCGTGAAAAAATGTCACGTGTCTAAACGTCGCTAACAAAAGCTTTCCTGTAAAAAGAAGAATTTAATTTAAATTACTCAACATAAAGTTTAAAATTATATTCTACCTAATTTATTATTTTATATAATCTAGAGACCTCATCTAAGATGATATTAATGTGGACATTGCACATGTGAAATTAAACTTCATCAGAATAGTGACAGTCCGTTTAAATTACAAATTGCTCAAGTGTAACCTGCATTAAGTTCTAACAACAGGTAACTAAGTCAATAAGTATACAGTACCAAGTACTGCTAAGACATAACCAGCAGTTATTTGACTGATATCAAATTCCTGATTGCACATTCACTGGTAATAAGCAAATAAAATTATAAACAAGCAATTAGGTACAGTACAAAGTAATAGTTTCCATGATAAGTTGTTGTATTGCCCCAGTAAATGCTTGTTTTTATTTAGCAGTTATCTAATAACCTTACATTTAATGTAATGCTATTTAATACACGACTAAAGAAATGGTTTTACTAATGGTTAATCTGTACTAATAGTCACATTAAAATAATTATCTTTTATATTGGTCTACCTAATAATCACAGTAGTTTCATTTGCTATTTAAATTAACTAAACTGAAATAACGTTGAAAAAAAATCATTAAGGTCATAATTGCGTCAGTAAGTTTTTGCTTCGTAAAATTATCGGTGATTGAAAACAAATTGAATTGATAAAAAAACCTTTTAATATTAGGAAGAAAATTCTTCCTAATTAGAAGGATTTTTTTTCCAAGTTCTAAAAATTAAATCCAAAACAACTGTACAGAACCTTACATTTCAACACACCCATGATATTGCGAGCTTTATTTGCATTCTTTAGATGCTTATTTTTCAGTACAGTGAAGTTTTAAACTCAACCTAACCTCATGCCGAGAGTTGAACCTATAATTTCTAAACAAGTTCCCAAATTGGCGACTGAATATTGCCGTGGGCACCGAATGATTTTAAATGCACCTTTATTAAAGGGAAATGAGGTATTGTAATCACAAGTTACGTACTTGCAAAGTATTCTGTAGTTACACGCTTGATTTCGATTTTAAACTTGTTTGTATATTAATTTAAACTGTTCGATATCTTCCGAAAAGACGGCTGAGTTTTTTTTTCTCAACTTCTACTTTTAAATATTAACCAACGGAATTAAAACAAAATCGATTTTTAAAATAAAAGAAAATCATCTCCTCATTATGCTCTACGCAAAAAAAAAAAACAATAATAATTGCACACTCGATAGTTGCAAAAGCAAAACAATGAATGTCAATAACATGACTAATTATTCAAAACAATAGCGAATAAATAAATATTCTTAGAAAAGTTGATGAAATTAATTGGAATTCGATGCACAAGGTACATAACTCCATAATATTATAAGTTTGTATCGTATTCGTAGTGATGGGAACTCGTGAGTATGCATCCGATTGACGATACGCTACGAAAGCGGCTCTACATCGCTCGGTGAATTTTGCACCGAGACGATATCAGTTACCGCATTGCTAAAGAAGAATCGTGTTCTTAGTTTGAATAATAATTGTTCAACAGTGTTATTATAAGGCGGTAATGTAATTAATAGAGTTACAGCAAAATTATAGTAAACAAATATGATTGAATTGATGGCCATAATACTGTTTAACTAAGGATTTAAAACCTGTTTAAACCCGGTAAACAGGTTTTAAATCCTTTGTTAAATAGTTAACCTTGTTATTTAATTTTGTAATGCAATAATTTGTATTGCAGGAGTGTTTGATATTAACAAGCCGTGATTTTATGTAATTGTTTTAACAGTATCTTGTAAATTATAAAAAAAGTTCGAATCATACTCTAAAAAATGACATATCTCACAGTCGCCGTTAAACAAATACAACGGAACACAAAAACTTTAGAACAAGAATGATAATAGAGTCACTTAAAAACGGATAACAGGCACGTACTCAATAGAAACATTCTGTAATGGTACCCCACATTGGTAAACCAGACCGCTATACAGTCAAAACAAACACCAATACACAGAAAAATAACAGCATAATAGGCCCCGTAACAGTCGCAAGCCATAAACTAATAATGGGGGAGATATGTTTTATGGGTTTCAAGTTTTGAATACGTTAAAACAGTTTTTTGTTAATTTAGTGCAACGCAAACCGTCCGCGAGTCAGCACGTATTTGCGTTCGAATCATTTTAAAGAAGAATAAAGTGTTCTAATTTCAAATTTGTCGGAAGATTGACGGGTCCGTTAAGGCGGAGGAGGTGTGCATGCGCTTGTTTCCCGCCTGTTCGAGCGGCGCGCCGGCCGCCATCTTGGATAAGATCGATCATAGGTGCGCAGCTGTGAAGTGATAAATATGAATCCCAACTGCTTCGTGGTGTGGACTTTCTTTTTGTGGAATCGTCGGAACGAACTCACGGACATCTTCTTGGAAGCTCTGCAAGACAAAATTAGACAATTAGTCAATCATGAAGCTAAAATGAAACGTGTCTCGTACTCTAGAACAGTGTCATAAGTGTAGTAGTGATGATAAAAACTCATATCTACAACATTGTAAAATTTAGAACTATGTGTTCCAGTTTTACATTAGGGTAGGAGCACTCATTATCGTCTGTTGACAAAAAGCTTACCAAATCTACTTTGGTACCTAATTTTATTGCTATTCTTAAGCTACAGGAAACGCTACCAAATTATGAAAATACTTATTTCTGTGCCTCACGTAATTGATGTGGTAAAAAACCACCGGCCTACAAGCGGAGGTAATCAAAAAAATAAGTAGTGCCCAGTGTTTCCATTGCCGAATACGTGGTCCCACATAATGTCGACCAAACTTGTTTAACACAGTACGTAGGTACCAAAAAGTGGTTAGAGGTAGTTTGTAAAGTATCCCCAGTTCGCTAGTGTTCATAAACGGCGTGACTTGACGTAGGTTATTATGCATTACATTGAAAATCACGGGGCTGCATCCCATAGTTGCCGTTTTGTACCGTAATCTTTACAATTGCCCTCATAGTTGGACACTTATTCCTACACAACACCTCTTTGTCTACTGAAAACTTTAGGTTTATGTTAAATCTTAGTTTAACTGCCGTATATTAAGTCGTAAAAAGTGTTTGTAAAGTGTTTAAAGTATGAGAACGATGTGTTCATATTTTAATCAGTTCAAAATTCTCTGTAATTGTATGCTGTAATCGTATTTTAAAGTGTTATCGAAGTAGATAATCTTTTAGTAGGAAGTAATGAAACAGGCTCGAAAAATGTTATAATTTACTGCGTATAATTTTGGTTATTCTTTTGTTCTGGTGCAAAGGCTTGTTAGGATGGTCAGAACTTTTTTTCCGACGTCAAATTGTCATATAATGCCAACATGAGTTTTGAGCGTACGTGTGTAATTTATTTTCTTTGCTCGTAGTATGTAAAAATGTATTATTACACGTTGATCGGGCGGTCGATCGCTTGCTGGGAACGTTACATTATTCCTGTCATCCACAAACAGTCGGATGCGATGCTCAGCGTCGCGATAAAGACGAAACTTTTTAATGAGCTTCACTGCAAAGCTTATGTTAAATATTTACATCCATTTCTATTATTCCGTTTGATTTTAATATTTTCAATTAATCCATTACCTACCAAGATCATGTTCGATATTATCTAGAACAGCATAATTCAAACTATTTAAAAATGACCATAAAATACATAATTACCTATTTTGAAATGGCCGTACTATTAATAATGCAGCAATACTTAGATATCGAGTTAACGCGTAAATAATTCAGAAGCTACCGCGAACAGTAGATTTTATTTTAATCATTTATCGATAAATGAAACCTAGAAATACGACTAGAATAATTTGAAATAAAAACTTCTTTACATTTCTTTTACCTAAACGTGACTACCGTTTACGATCTTAATCTTCACATAGACTTTCTGCACTATTAGATGTGTTAATCATTTCTCTTCAACGAAAACGTTTACTAACTTGGGATTGGATTAAATAGTGGAATTAATTATATTATCTGTTGAGCGATTTGCATCGTTTAGCAGTAAAAAAAGCTGTGGTATATACATTGTTATTCATGAGTATTATCGCTTCGCTTCGCATGGATGGCGGTCCGAACGGAGTTGATGTCTGGCCGGCAATTAATTGTTGCACGATATACAACACTGAGGTGCCCTACCACGCGGTATTTGAATATTAAGACAGATGCAGAAATATATATCGATTTCGTTGTAAATCGAAATGATATGAGTAATGCAATCGGTTTGTCAGAATATGAGTCAGTGATCTAAGTCTGTGTCACCACATTTACATAAGTGATATATGTACATATTTATGGCAAGTTGAAAAAGTCACATAATTGTAAATTTAATTTACCTCGAAATACCCTAGTATCAATATTGATTATACAAGCACACCACATCCGGCTAAGCGAAACTGCATCGTTTAATTTTTGCAACGCTAACCCGTTCTTAGTAAACTATTAAACCATATTTAATTTCACATAAACAGTGCACGGTAACATATACTCGGTATAAATAACTGAGCTGCATTCGCCTTTCATTCGATACTAAAAATCTCAATAAACATTCAAATTTAATTTTTATTACCTTATTCTAAAAGTACATTTTTCATAAGCAAGGGCTCTCGTTGGTTTTCGACCTGAAGCTTTTCATAAACCTTAAGTCTGTGAGATAAAGTTCGTTATAGCATATCAAGGATCGTGTTTGATATTTTAAACTTATTTCCCTGACATAGAGGGCTTCGTGCCGAAACTAGCGTTTTACAGAACAATGTGTCTTCTTTTTAAACTAAGTCGGTTAATCGTGCTTCCATTATGATTCTCACATAAAACAGCCATTCGGTGTTATCACACAGTTGTTTGTAGGTGTAACTTACGTTAACTGCATAATTATGATTGACAGTAATTGACTATTTATAAAGATTAATAAGAATAGGCAATCATTATTTCATATCAATCGGGTAAACGACTTCAAAGTTACACATCGGTAGCGGTAGACATCTAAATCTACTATAATATCAATCTGTATCAATTGGTTTGAAAACACGTTATTCTGGTGATTGCTTAGTCTAAGACCACTAAAATATAAATGTTACATTAAGTGGGACGTGAATAGGTGCGCTCACCTCACTTTTATTGCACTCTCGCTACTTTTTAATTATAGTTGGTCAATCACAAGTTATATTACTGTCCGTAACAAATCTACGCGATTCGTCTCGCCACTCACGGATTTGTTTCGGCTCTCATTCTAACGACCAATAAAGTTTATCACACCATTTCAGTAGGAATCTCAATAATTATTCAACTATAAAACTTTATAGAAGTGACTGTTGCTGGTGTTTTATCACCTAAAACCGGTGAAAGTCGGTAACCTTTTGATATTTTAACACTACAGCAAAATATTTTACGACAATTTAATTATTCACGAATTAAGAACGATTTTCATGTTGTTAACATTAAAAAAGAATAGTATTGTGGTATAAAATTGAAATATTCACGGCGGAATCGAACGGAAAGCTTGCGCCGGCGCCGTTCCCCATGATGTATGGGCCCCACCACATACTTAACTAATAAACCCTTCCAGTGTAAGGACACACGCGGTGAAATATATCCGTCTCGGTCTGTTACTCCAATTTTATTGTTTTCTACGGAGCATTGCAGACTTTAAACCCTAATTAGCAAAATATCTAGCTATTATAGAGTATTATAGGTATGTTGTTGAAAACTTGGTAGAGTTGCTCTAAAACAAAAAAAAACCATGCATCTCATTAAATTATCAGTATGGAATATTTAAATTTAGTAATTTCTCTAAATTTTTAATGAGTAGACGCTTGCATTCACACACTTTCGAATGTCATTGTTTTAAAAATAATATGTTATCTTTATCCTCATAAAATATTATTTCATAAAAATATAATTTGAAGAAAGAGATAACGATGTTTATCACAGCTCTTCCTCATACCAAAATGGCCAAGCCAAGGTCCGATACCGATCGAAAGCTCAACTTCGGTTAAACGTTACATGCGGGTGAAAAAAAACGACATTTCTATTATAGAAGACCGCTTTTTTACCATGGCCACCGGCCAAAAACACAATCGTAAATTATAATTTATTAACTCGAAGGACTAGGAAATTAAGATATCCACCTTTTCGTATCTATGGCGGTATCCTTTTGATTATAAGTTTTAGTGCAGCGTTGTTTTTCGAGTGCGACAGACGTTACTAAGAGTGGTTACGTTACAGTGGCTGTGTGAAGTTGTAGTGACCGATATGCAATCTGAATTGTTAAGCGCCGTGACCTACCACGGCTCAATTTGTCGGCGGAGTTACAACAAAGTGTATTGAGCATGCGATGCGGCACACGTTTCGGTAATTTACGCATCGCGCATTTGGTAGCTGTCATCGTTCGACGATCATGTACCGCTGCCCGTGAACCAGCCAGCCACTTCTGATATCTCATTTGTGTGCCAGTGATTGTTCTCAGTTAACCCCCAGTGGTATTTCCAAGCCTAGTGTTCTTCTACAGTACAATTTTGCTTTTACTTTTTCACACGCATCAGACGCGAGATGTATTTCACTGTCAACGCACGAATGTTGGAATCATCGGCGCTCGCGCAGAATTTAGATGAGAATTTCCTTCTGCACTCGAGATACATAAACATTATACGGCTCGCCGTCATGTTTACAACGGAAAATGAAATCGCGCTCTGTTTGCTAAACGGACTTTTTTAATGCGTTTAAAATTACGAAAATAATCTTCGACCTTATTGTTTAGTTTATAAGAAGACGTGACGTGGTGAATAATTTATCATCGATTGTGTGTGCATTGTAGTATTTATGGTGCCTAAAATGTGTCAGTAAGTAATTTTAAGAGGTCAAACACCGATATTATGAATGCGAGCTCACGGAGCCGCCGCGAAAATATGTACTCACAAACAAGTAAAACCAAACACAGTCTTAGCGCTCCTTGAATAAGTGGCCTAAACAAAAACCTGCACTTGCATAAATGCAAAGCTGTGGTGTTGCCCTCGCTATGCTCTTATAATAATAGTAGAAAATAATTTTCAATTAAGTCAGCGGTAATTGTTCCATGAATAGTTTAAAGTTTGATGGAGGCAATTTACTTCCTTATGACGTGTTATGTTGTAAGTCACGATAGTATTTTTAATAATTATTTTACCATCTTGCCTGCATTGCTGTTAAAGGCCTTACACATTAATTAAAACAGCACTTCATAAAACTAGCCATTTAATTCAATTTTGTTGTATTTTCTTGCCAATATATTGGAATTATATGTTAAGGTGTTTGTCCAATACTTAAGGCGTGACTGATGTCCATAAATGAAGTGTATTTCTTGCTAGCATAGTTTACAGTTAGCTATTTCATAGGTACCATTACAAAATAGACCTAAATTCCTTATTAATTAGAGGAGAATTTTGCTTACTCACAAAACTCACAAGTAAAATATTTCACACGAGAACCTGTATTTAAAAAAGAACTTCTGAGCTAAAAATAGTAAATATTAAAATTCCACTACCATTTACACCAATTCGGACATTCATAGTTTTTATTAAATTATTAATCCCGTATCTTACCTAATCTAAATACCTATATTGTATGTATATATATAGGTATTATATCTATAATGCTATGATTTCTTAATCAGTTTTAAATCTTTTTTTTTTCTCTTCCTTACCAAATCTCTTTACTAAACTCCACCAAAATCCCAAATGAAAATAACTACAAATAAAATTTATCCACCACCAGATTTAAAATAAATCTCAAAAACACAATTCGACCATCTTTTAGTGTTCAGTATCCAGGGCACAGGGGGCGGTGACCTCGCCCTTCCGCCTGGCCCGGTGACCCTGCTGAAACTGAAACTAACTCCCAGACAACTCACTAATTTTCACTCTAACTTTGCTTCTATGCTCGGACAATTAGGTGTTAGGTGAGTGAGTCCTGCTTGGGGAATTGGAAGTATTTTTTTTAGTCTGTGTATATTAGTACAATTTTTTTTTTGTGTGGGGTTAACTTGAATTTAAAAAAAAAACCTATTGAACGTAAACAATTTTCAATTTATGCACCGTCAATCAAAATTGAATATTAAAGTTTAAGCCTAAGATTTAATCAATAATATGATGTAAGTATTTAATTTCCATATTATTTACTACCTACGCACAAAATACTGTTTAACACAAGACTTATTTGGCAAAAATATTAAAATTGAATTTTACAGATTAACACTCAAATTGTGAAGTTTTGTAACGCTCGGAAAGTGGCTCTACTTAGTAGTAGGAACTAAATCAGGCATTACGTTTTGTTGAATTGTTGATCTTATCATTGATTTATAAAATCCTACCAATAAACTTTATATTTAAAAGATAAGTATCTTCACGGTTTGTTTCCTTTATGATCTCATTATGCTAATCGTTAATGATTCGGTATTAATTAGTAAGATTTTTTTGCCAAAGATTGGCCGACAGGACATTTTAGGAAACTGTTAATATTGTACAAATAATCGGAAAATTATAGCAAGTTACATTAATATTGAGCTGCCTATAGGTAAGTGGTTAGCTAAAGAACAAAAATTAACATAAAATATTGACTAAACGACTTTTTTTCTAATTATAACTAACTTAATAAGAGTTAGTTCACCTTTTCTAAAACAAGAAATGGGCTTTTAGCAAAACAAACACTAGAATTTCAATTAAGTGGAATTGATTTCGCTAATTTAAATAAATTGGCAATATATTCTTAATACTCAGACCATTAAGGGGTATATCTGTCTACTTCACAGGTTTAGATAAGTTCTATAAGGTTACGTTACAAAGTAAATTATGCAATTTTATTAGACTCGTACTATATGATACCGAATTTTTTTATTTAAAACATTTTTGTCAAGAAATATACCTCCCTAAAATTATAAAAAAGATTCTTCTAAGTATTTATGCACGCTGTCTTGATAATTATAACTAATTAAAAACTAATAAACATAAGCTATAAGTTTAGTTTGATGTAAACGGTTACACGTTTTTCTTTATGCATACCAACAACAAAAACGCATGTTACAAATTACACTGTATGTAAATTTTCTTGTGCCGACGCAAAAATTTCCTTAAAAATCTCGCAAAATATCGGTTCCTTTTAAAAAATCTTCCTTTCAATTTGGTACGTTAAGTTCTGAGCACACCTCGATCGGTTCGGTAGCACTTGAATTAAGATAATGTTCACACCTGCCCGAGTCTGTATAAAACGTCACATTGTGAGCCGAACGCAGTAACCAAGAGCATTTTATGGGTTAGCCTTAGCTTCACCGGCCACCGAGGCGAAGCGATATCGCGTTCGTAACGATTTTTTTTTTATTTCGACAAATTGTTACACTTTTTTAATTGAAATGCCAATTTAGAATTAAGGTGCGTTCATAAAAAAGGAAAGATAGAAAGAAAATTGGAAGACATTACCTAGTCTTAAAAAATAATGTAGGGTATCCACGGTCAGTAACAGAGCCGATTCTATAAATAGAACCTACTTTGTACGTTATTCCGTATTTTGTTCTGCCATAAAAGATTTATATCGTGTCATAAATCATTTTATGATGAATTATTCACACGCGAATCGCTGTGTTACATTTTGTTTCTGGCAGTTACTGAGTCTTTGCTTCTTGTACTTTACCAATACTGGCAGTGTTGGCACTCTTTGCTTTACATAATTACTAATTCATTTACGACATTATTTAAAAAAAAAACCGTAGTGTTCCTGACACAAAAATTACATTACGTTCGAAATATAAACGTACGGTAGGTTCAATTTGCGTTAGTCGTTCTGTGCGTGTGTCTCCGTGCCTCCGTCCCGCGGTCCCTTTTTATTGCGGTTCTGTTTACAACGTAAGTATTTTATAGCATCAGCTGTTTGATTACGTCACTACAGCTGGTTGGATTAGGGCTTCAAGTAATCCTCTATAGTAAAATCGGTAGGTGAGAAAATTTGGGGTGGAAAAATTTATCGTTAAGGCGTAAACAGGATAATATCGCGCGCAATTAAGTGTAGGGGAAAATTAAGTTAAGTTATTGGACAATTTACATTGAGATAAGTGACTATTATACGTAAAACATCTGCTCCTGTACGGTATCTTTTTTTCTTAAAAAACTTTTTCTTTTTGTCTCCACCTTGCGCAATAGAGATGTTAAAACCATAAACATTCTCTTAACTCTAGAACAATTCACCAGGTACAGAACCATTGTTTCGTTTACCGTTGAATTACAAATGTTTTATGACTTTAATGGTTCAAAAAACGTTGCATAATTTTTATGGTTACAGGTGATTGTTGTTAATGAATGGGATCCTTTAAAACTATTATTTTGTTAAGGTTAACAATGAAATGGTTCGAGGAACATGGGACGGTTATATTTTTATATGACAAAAAGACTTATTGCCTTGTGGTTCTTTTCGAGTCATAAGGCGAATCAATAGTAAATGCTAACGTAAACGTACCTAGTTTTCTGTTTGTTTTCCAAAACTATCTCAAATAATTTTCGTTACTCAAACAAGTTTTCTCATTGCTTGAGGAAAATGAACTCTCTACTAACTTATCTCGAAGTCATTTTCACTTCTACCGATCACAGTTTGATTGCTTAAATTATGATCATCTACTTACTCAGATAAATTCTCTGATATCATTTTTCTTCATCGTTTTGCCAACTTGTCCAAAGAACCATCTATTAGGCGTCTCATAAAACAGCACTCTTATAAACCACTAGATACAGGGTGTGTAAATCTCTCGCCATCCTCTCTGTATTTTGTTACGTTTCCGCCGAGCTTCCTCCACTGACCCCTGTTATTTTGTTGCGTCGCCACACTTTAATAGATTGTACACACTGTAACTTTAATAAAAATTGAAAACATTTTTTTTTAACGAAAAAATTGCATAAACTAATTGGTTTTATAGGAAACCTGTGTAATTTATTGAATCGCTAGGCTATTGCCTAGCGATTCAATAAATTACAAATAATTTTTTAGCAACAAAAATAAATAACGAACGAGCTCAAAATGCCGCC
The DNA here is from genome assembly GCA_950022335.1 of Eurois occulta. Taxonomy (NCBI): domain Eukaryota; kingdom Metazoa; phylum Arthropoda; class Insecta; order Lepidoptera; family Noctuidae; genus Eurois; species Eurois occulta. The sequence continues at coordinate 12,199,028 of OX465483.1, forward strand.
AAAAAAATAAACAAGTTACTTTAATTATTTAATTACAAACATCCAAGATTGTTTGCGAAAACTAAAAAGAAATATATAATGAAGCTCTTAAATTTTTAATTTAAACATAAATCAGATTAATTACAGGGTGTTTAAATGGTTGTGTGTACAGTAATAAAGAAACAAACTGTTAGAACTTGGATGGCGGCGACATTGTAACGACTCTCACGACAAAACCGGAAAACATTAAGGCGCTCAGTGGACCTCCTATTAGTTAATTTTTATATTTTAACATCATAAAAGTAAAATAATAGAGCATCCACTTAAATGACAAATATTGTTAGACATCCTGTTTGTAGTGCTTGTCTAGATACCATCAGAGATAATTAAACCTCTAATTAGATGTCGGGAAAAATCTCAGAGCTACACGGTTACCAAGTTACCTACATCTATGAAATGCAATTACAGGAATCGTATTACTTAATTAGTGTTTGTGTTGCGTCACTTTTATATGGCAGCGATTTATGATGCGTACGTACTTTTTTGAACGTGAAAACCACGAATAGACGCGGTGTTGAAGTTTAAATTACCATTTTCCGGGAAATAAGTCATCGTAATTCACGAATTTAGTGAAAAATATAGCATAATTTTCTTCACAACCCAGCTTAGTTCACTTAATTCTTTAATTACCGTAACAGGCCGAGGTCTTTTCCATCTCGTGTAGGTAATCAAAGCAATTTCTCGACCTTGATCTTCAAAACCCTAGCTAACCTTAAACTGCTAGTAATTTTAGCCGACCAACCTGTATTTAACCCGCATGCAAATTATAATAAATTACCCGTACATTACTTGGTACGTCACATGATCGTGGGCCGCGGTGCGTGCGCGCAAGATTATTGAATCTGCGACAGTCCCGCCACGTCATAAATCGGTTGTGTCTCCCATTGTTCCTGCCGATGTCAAAGATCAGTAATTTGCCATTGTGGAGGCAGAGGCAGGTTTTACCGTATACTCAATCGAAAATTATTTTGAGAATTTCCGTCGATTGACAAACACCCTTTATATAGATGAATGGTCGGAAAATAGATTGTGGGAGCTGATTAGGTTTTTGATTGATCGGATAAATGCATAGAGTTAAATTAACTTTGAAGAAGGTTGTCTGTTAACAACCTGTTAGGTGCCTCATACATTATTTTTTCCGATTTACCCAGCGTTCGTACACTCAAGGAGTTTTCCGCAATACATAAGAGATAAAATCGTAAGGTATACACATACTTTAATAAATTTTTGATATTACATTTCAAACCGCAAGCAATGTCGGTTCGCAAAAACATTGATTTATGTGTCTGACTCGGCAGTAGTTTTTTGAAGGTTAAAAAATCCATACCTTTCTGTTCTACGGCTGTGAGCTATTAAATTCCTAGTTAAGGACGTAATAAGTTTTTACTATTGTTGAAACTTGTATGGTGTCACGCACGGGCTTTATTGCCCCTTGTTACCGTGTAGAAAAAACGTTAATTATGTCATAGATAATTATCTTTCATATTATCATTTTTAAGACTAGTTACAAAATTTTATGGCTCTCATTCCATTCGCACGGAAGCAGTATTTTTAATTTAATCGTTTTATAATCAACTTCTTAAAAGTTTATTGGTGTAATCACATTTGTAATTACATATGTAAATTGAACAGATTATGGCAGCAGTTTCTTGTTTTTGAACGAATCTGATAATGCGAGTAAATAAATAATAGTTTGTCAGTCGGGTATAGCTGAGCTGTGAGAAAGCTTGAAGACTGACTTGAGCCCGTTAAGTCCCGAGGGCCTCGATACCGTACTGGTTGCACAACAACTGATTATCCGTCATTACATTGTTACACGAAAATCCAATCATTCCCTTTACAAAAGAAATAAGAGGCATACCTTCTCTCCTTAAAAATAAAAGAAAAAAATAGTTAAGTGACGGCTTGGTCCGTAAGGTAGCAATGCAGTTTTATCGAGCAATTATTCAAAATTCCGCCTTTCCGCTCTATTACACAGTAATTAAGCAGTTATTGTCACTGAATACATATCTGACTGTTGAATTATTTATTTTATGTGCAGTCAACGATTTAACATTCTCAAACATATTTTAAGGCGATACTAAACTGCTCAAGAATTTTACGCGGAACCACCATCAGCAGAACAGCTTTTATTATTATCTTCACTGTTTTTTTTTTAAACAAAAGTCACAGTTGATAAAAAACTTAAATTCCACTGCCATGCCAAACCGACGAAAATCTTCTCTCAATTCATCAGAGTATACAATTTAATAGTACTACTATAAGAATGATATCACTCCATATAAATGTACTACAACGACTCATCTCCGCGGTGGCAAAGCCGGCCGTGTCTGTAATATCGACCGTCCAAATTGTGTACAAGTTCAAGGCCCCAATAAAAATTACCCACGTGAGCAGCAGACTACGGGATATGACGAATTATTGCGCACTATTTTATCATAAAACACCTTGATACTGGCTGTTTATAAACATAGTAAAAGAAAAAAATTCTAGAGTAGAACTTGTAATTAGAACAATGTGTTGTGAAGAAAAAGTGGTTTTATGTTTCCAGTAATCGTGTTGCTTTTCATCGTGTGACAACAGTTTCAATTAAGTGGTTTGTTTGATTGAAAATAATACAGTTTGTTTACGATTTTTTTTTGTGTTTAGGAAAACTAGCATAGTTACACCTAAGATGTATGTGCTTACTCAGTTTAATTTATTATTTGGGAAACAAATAAAAATTTCCCACTTTTTAGTAAAATGTTGGTTGCTCTCTCTATGTCTACACAATGAAAGTATTGTGTCGTAATATTTTTGAATTATAGCTCCAAGATTGCCATCTTAATTTCTTAATGCGTGGAAGTTAAATTACAATTAAACAAAATAACATGGTCTTAATTAACTACACTGCTCTCGTAGCCAATGGTACTTGTTCTATAAAATACTTACGTCAAGTAAGTATGAAATTAGACGCCGACATTAAATTAAAAACTTTTACAGCAGACTGTATTGTTACGTACAATTTTAAGATCGGATTCTACTGATTCTGCTACAGCATTCGTAGCTTGGATCCCGCAACGTAGGGTTGTCAAAGTTACTCTACATTGCTTTGACCTATATTTTTTATTATTTTTTACGTTTTACTTCTCAACAAAGAAAGAGCGCTTATAACCAAAAGTAATACTCTGTAAATAAGTTTTATAAATAAGTAAATTAAATTAAATGATTTTTAAAAGCCTCATTTTTGCTGGATGGTATTCGATATTTTGTAAATTCAAGTTGCTAATAGGAAAATATCATGAAAGAAAATCATACCGATTTTCTTTTCTCTCATTTCTCTCCATCCCGCGTGGTGACCCTACCGCTCATGAGTAATAGCGGGCTGGCTACATTCTGTTTACAACTCTCCTAACTGCTCAAAGCATAGCGTCCGGGTGCATTCGGCCACTATGTTAAAACTATTGTTTATTGTCACCCTAGTGTCGACTGCCGCATGATTGATTATGACAATTTAAGCGATATAAACGCATTTGAAATTTAAATTTAAACTTCTGATTATCATTTGTAAGTTGTACATTTAGGTACCAATTTAGAATAGTATTCTTATATTGTTCTATACCTAGCTAGGTAAGTAGATTGATTGTTTCTTTGTTTAATTTTTACTAATTTAATTTGCATTTTTTTTCTTTGTGCTTGCGACATAGGTATAATTATTTGCTAAACGTGACTTAAGCAGATGTAAATAAGCTTCTCATTATTGAATGATCATTTCAACCTTTTGACACTAATTGCAGTTACTGTTTGTAATAATTGTTCTTACACAACTCTCAAGTTCTCAACTAAGTAGTATTGAAAAAGTCAATTGTTTAAATGGACCGGGTTTTTGTAACATTTCCTGTAGAGGGCGACACTAATACTCAATATTAAATGTGTCTAGACGGAGAAAGATAATATGAGACATATTTCACGGCAGTTGTTGAGTTTCCCACAGCTCGCGAGACACTGCCTCGCTTATTGTTTGATGTTAAAATACAAACATTGTGAAAAATTTATCCGATATTCTGTAACAAAAGACTATAATGCTTCTTCATTTCTTACATATACCTACTAAGTAATACCTGACATGGGATTAAATTGATCGTAAATGAGTCACATGTTGTATACGCTACCTCAGTATATTGAATCATTTCAGATAAAAAAATGTAGAACAATAATTATAATAAAACTAAACCTGTTTCAAGTCGTAACTCAAAGTAATTATAAATGTTATTTCCTAACTGAAAATTAAGTTGTAAGCAATCCAATGTATCTAGTGTAATAAAAGGCAAAAAATGTGTGTAATGTATACATACGAGTTAAAAGATATATTTTTAGATTTAGCAATAACATTATAATGTGTTGCTTACATTATAACTAAGACTGTGTTTATGTTACTATGTCTAAATATTCTTCAATAAAAATTTTAGTGTTCTTGTGTTTTATTTAGATGTAGCAGAAGATTAAAAACCTTTTATTGAATTAAGCATTAGAAACCCGCAGAAAATATCTCTTAATTAAGTATCTTTTTTTGTACTTTTTTTTAAAGAATTTATTCATAACTAAAAATAAATAAACCCGTATTTTGATGTAACAATTTTAATAAAATCTGTTTTATGATCTTAAGTCTCGACTGCTAACAACTAATAAAGAGGAATTGACATTTATGGAATACAAGCAAGTCTTGAATTAGAATCAATTTAACGAGTCTTGATTGCGTACAACCAATTAGTCCATAATGTTGATTGTAGATCTTTCACAAAAAATACTGGCAAGCCAGTAGCTCTCTAAAAATAAAACATTATTTTTTTCTATTCTCGATGATTTGTTGTTTCAGTTCTTACAACAAATAGAACGTGATTCGAAACTTGATTAGTAGAATTTAAATTACTTTTTTTTCTATTGCCGAATAACTTTTTGCATGGAAATAATAATTGAATATTCACCTGGTTCCATTTTAAATTCAAAGTTTACTGTAGGGTTGTCAAAGATGCCTCCTATCTCCAACACGCGAAACTTGCAACTGTAGACCGAAAATTATTGTAATTATAAAGACATTTCAGGTTCTTAAAACTTTGTCTGCAGAAGGCTTCATTTACGTGTTTCATTGTTTTATGTAAATTGATAGTTAATTTAGTGGGCACTTACTCGTAACTAAACGGCACATGTTGGTTGTACAACGTCTATTTTTTGTATTACATAATGACAATCAATAGAATAAAGAAAAATGTGTGTAGCTTTCCCTCCAAATGTCTCGTCTAACGTCCAAACTTCATCGTGAAAATATGAAAAATAAAACCATCATGGCAGCTCACAGTTTGCGGTCGTCACCCAGGCAAAGGAAGTAAAGTCATTCAGCCTGGGTCATAGAAGAGGATGAATATTTTACCAAATTTTACGTTCGCGTAGATAGTGAGGGTCGATGTTTATGTCTTTATACAGGGGTGCGTGTGTAATAGCAGTACCGTCCAACCTGTCATGCGTCACCGGTGTAATACAGTGTAGTTTTATCAATTAGGATTGTTTTTAAGCTTGAAAATTTTTAGATGACTTAGCTTTGAAATATGAAATACATTTATGGAGTAAAATATGGCTTCGTAACAGAATGGTTTGAATAAAGACGGACTACAAAGTTGCATTTATTGAATCTAAAATTGTGTTTCATAACGTTTAGATTTCAGATACACAATAGGTATGCCTTAGATGCACTTTGCAAACTTGATACCTTGACCATTTACTACAACTACTCTTTGATCTCAAATCGCGAAACCTATTTCTGTCCAGCAAATGGACTTCCATTATTATTTTGATGGTAATGTATCAAATAGATAGAGTTATCACTCACGTGGCGTGTATCGGGACTATACCACCGAGCGAGGTGCCCAAAACGGCTAATATAGCGTCGGTTAAAGGGTTATTATCGTGAGTTATTATATTTTATCTTCAAGTATCGAGGTTTATTTTGCAGAAAATGGTGGCAGACAAAGGATGTTGGTGAATTTACAAAGAAAAAACACCTTTTATAATCAACTAGCTTATGCCTGCGGCTTCGCCCGCGTAAAGGTCGGTAACTGTCCCACGAGATCATACTACCAGGATAAAAAGTATCTTATATATTAATCTAGGTTATAAAGTATCTATGTGCCAAATTTCATCTAAATCCGTTCCGTATTTTTAGCGTCAAAGAGTAACAAACATCCATCCATCCATCCTCACAAACTGTCGCTTTTACAATATTAGTAAGATTTTATTTAATACGAGTATAGTAGGGAAGGATGTTGTAGACTCCGTGCCTCGGAAAGCACGTTGAGCCGTTGGTGTCGGCTGTCATTTGTAGATTTTGCAGTCCTTACAGGTCAATCAGTGGCCCGAAAGTCTGACAACAAGTCTTACCACGGGGTATCGTTTTACCCAGTACTAACTGGGTTGTGGAGGTCAAATAGACAGTCACTGCATTTATAATATTCTGGTATTCAGCTTCATCATGACACCATGGATAAGGGCTGGAAGATGATGATGATGATTCAGCGACACCCGGTTAAACTGGAAGCCTGGTAGATGCTGATAATCAATATTGTAGAGTCCTTTTTTACAAAGTTAAATGCACAAACAATTTCAATGTAAAAGCTAAAGGAATTCTATTTTTCCATTCACAAACACGAGAATCTAACAGCCGATCGATCAGTAATTGCTATGGCATTTCCCGTGGTTGATTTACAGCCCACCATTATAATTGTAGCTTACATATACTGCGAACTGGTATCTTTACTGGGACATTTTTCCTAGCCTATAGGCCAGGTACAGGTGTACAGTTTAAAATTCATGACGAGTAGAAACCAAGCTGGTTGGTAATTGAGCTGATGGTCCATGTGGAAAGATTAACGAGACTTTTCTTGAAGTAATTATGTCAGGCGTTGAAGTATTTTGAATATATTGAAGTAGCTATGCTAGTGATGATCGGCTAATTGTTGCACTGAGTTAGTTAAGAAGCTATTAATTTGTTGATCAATTTATGTCGGGTCATCAGGTAAAATATAATATGTCTTCAGAAATTCCTGCATAGATGTATGAATGGCAGAACATTTCATAGACCTAACCCAACATAAATACATTTTCGAGCATTTCGAGGCTGTATCAACACAGCTGGCCAAATTAATATGGCTACACAAATTACTTTTAAACGTAACATTGAACGAGCCTTAAAACTTAACGGAAGGCCTTGGGCACTTCTTGTACTACCTACCTACCGTTCCTAAAGTCCGACCTTGTCATCGCAATAAATTTAACAGTTGCGACACGCAAATATCCACCAACAGAACATGATTTATTACATACCAATGTAGACCGAACAATTTGCTTCCAATTCCAACATTCGGTCCTTGATTCGTCAATACTTACATACGGTAATAGATTTGATCCGGTACTACGGTAACCCAAATTGTTTACGTCGTTTTTGGTAATCGAGTTTTGTGAATCACATTTTGGATATGCAATTTTCAAATTGAATCTTTGTTTCATGACTGCCATTACACAAAGCTATCTAGGCCAGCCGATAAACCATTTATGTTAGCACCTACCTATTTACGCCAGACTATAGGCTCTTTGATCACGTAATTTTTAAATGCCTACTTACTTACCTTGTTGAGATGGTTTGATAAGCAAAAATAAGCAAATTATTTCCTCGTACAATATTTCTTATGTTGTTTGAACTGTAAAGCTCAGCGGGCGATCATGCGCAGGCGCCGCATTACAACGTTCCCATTGGCCCCCGAGCGACAGGGCTGCCAATCTACAAATAACGTATGCCCTACACAGCCCGCTATTATAATTTAATTGAGGACTTACAATAATTACTGAGTCATGCCCCAGCGGATGTAACACAGCGATTATCCTCTTCCATTCTTAAGGCGGCGCTGAATAAGTGCACGAAACCTAATTTTATTCAAATTAGTCTAGCGAGGGGAACCGCGGATCACCTGTTAATTTAAATGAAAATCCGCATGAAGTACAGTGTGATGCGCATTCATTTACCCACGCCAATTCTTTGGTTATTTTCTTTATCAAAACGTGATAGATATTTTAATCATCACTTAGAATATAGGTGACTGCACTAAAAATAGAGCATTCATCAATACAACGAGCGCAAGGCGAGTAGTTTATTCGCATTAAATCATACTAGCAATAAATCTTGCAAACCCGTTCTACAGCTTATCAAAACAATACGCAGACACACTTCCAACTATGTATTGAAAAATGTCTTCTTCGCAACATCGCACAAACTAGTTTTTAATGTATTCTATGAAACACAAGGTCTCATTTCCGTTGTCATTGAAGCGCGGATCATATCCTTTAGCATCGCGAGGAGATCATTTCAAAATTAAGCCTCAAGTGTATGATAAATTTTCATAAATCAGAACGTTATTTATTGAAGTATGGACTTTAAGGTGTTAGGGAATCGGTTTAGTTTGGTATTTAGGGATTTGACGTGTTAAGGCTTTTCTTAACCGAGGAATTTGCGGAATAATCGGATATCGGATTCTCATCTCCCCGATATTTCGCTATATGGATGGAAGAATAAAATTGGCGGTTGTTATTACCGAGAAGATGAATGTGTGGTAGAATATCTTGAGGTTACGTTCTTACTAAACGTTTTTAACATGAGAAAACCAATAAGCGATGATGTGTTAGATTAGTATTGTAAACTTGAATTGTTTTCATTGCATGCAAGCTGCGAGGCTATTATTCTCCACGTGGTACGTTCGATAGAGAGATAGTTCGCGTGGTGTTTTCACACAATTAATTTTCAATAAATAACAATGTAATATGAGTTACAAGCCAGCGGACGCCCTGTGAGGCAGGCATCGCGCGTCCCATCGGACCACCGCCACGATACTCAAGGCGTTTTTATGAAAATTCTCAACAACTTTGAATTACGCTGTATCTTTTAAACAATAGAGTTTAATATTAAATAAATTGGGGTTATTATGAGTAGATTATCACTATTTAATCTGGTATTACAAGTATTAACCGGTTGTTTCGGTTAAAATTGTAAGTGGAGTATGCACTGACCTAAATGTTGGAGCGTAATTTAATGTATCGGCAATTTTATTTGCCACAATAAAATCAGAATCTAGGTAAAATTATTACTTTGCACCAGAACCTATTAAAGTACAAGGTAAGGTGGGTTAATCAAAGCCCATATGTGGCGATAAAGCCCATTATGCAAGCTCACACCCATTTCCCTTTAATGTGTGTAAGAAAATGTTGTAAAACAGTAAATTATAGAGCGCGTTTCATTAAACTAACGTTTCATTAACTAAGTATTAAATGAACGCCATTCGAGTAAAGTGGTCTGATTTACAAAGCCTAAGGTCTTGAATTCAATTCTTTTGCAAAGTATGCAGTGGCTTACCAAGTAATTGACAATACGCGAGCCTCTTATTAGGTAAAATGGATGGCTAATACCGCCATAGGCGATATTTGAACAACAGAGCCTGCTTACCCTTTCAAGGTATAACCGCAGTAATAGTAGGTAGATATTAAATGATTTGCATTGCATAAATGTCGTAAGTACAAGCATTAATGGAGGTTAACTATTGCTTCATTTGGGCTCTCTACCTACACCCGAATCATGTTAACTCAATGGTAATCGGAATTGGTTACATTAAACATTTGAGATAGGGAAATCGACTGAGGATTTATAAAGTAACATCACTAAGGAACCAGTAGCAAAATTTAGGAAATATGTAGGTTTAATAACATAAAAAGCATAACCTTCTCCTTATCCACTACCGTTCAGAAAAGTTTGTATACCTACCTAATAGCTAAAGCAGTTACTACGATGACTATCTTAACTGCCCTTAATTTATTAATTGTCGTTACAAATGTTACTCACAGCTCTTAGCATCATCATCAAACCCGTATTAATTATAAAAAATACCATAATACTGTGTTCTGCCTACTTAAACCAAAGGAGACGAAGCGGGAAAATATAACCACTCAATGAAAACGATGCTCTTGTAAATCATCGTATAAGTACGTAACTGACTACGTAGTTAGGGCATGTTTCATATCTGTTCCCGATCGTAATCTTGATAATTGTGCAAAATTTCATTGTCCCTCCGTCTGTATGTCTGTTCGCGTGTAGATACCGCTGATATGAGCCTTTGTTGTACGGAATTTTTAACGTAAGCCTTTTAATTTTCTTTTTATCTTTAAACGGATTAAATACTTTATCCTGTCGTGGTGTGTAAAAATGCACTGACGTGTACGAAACAGTAATTTTGCGAAACGAAAACTTTTTAAGACGTGTATTTGTGGTAATTAGATTCAAGTTTTTAATATAAAAAATTATGAACATTGAAAAAAATCAACGGAATAGAACAGAACCGCCTCCATTTTGAAATCGGTTAAAAGCTAAACTAGACAGCCATCGAATAAAAGAAGTTAAGTTAGAAGTACTACGATTTTAATTAAGTTAACAACATCAGACATGCTATCATTTACTTACTAAATGTTTAATTTTATTTAATAAAAGTCCAACAAAGTTAAACTTGAAAGCGTAAACTGCACGAGATCAAACGCCAAACTGCATTTTAAAGATGGCGGCTAATTGAACTCATTAAGTTATTTATAACCGCTGCATATGGTTCGGTGAGCGATCGAATTGCCATAATTTACTTGTAATTTATTTTATAAAGGTCGCACATGCATTTGAGCAAGCCACGTTGTTCTAGCGAATTTTCTAAAGTGATAAATTAATTTTAGGCACGTCTTAAGCTCTTTGGTATATAATTATAATATAGGTCCTTATTTTGTTGTACCTACCTAACTTTGTTTTGTTGAAGATTTGTAGGCTGTACTTAGGGCTGCTACTTCGTCAGTTGCAGGGTTAGAAATGTATTTAAAAATTATGATGTAAAGATAATTAATTAATAAAGGGAGTAAACAGTCTTGCTCGTGTCTAAGTGTTCATGTTTGTTTCTTCCTAAGATTATTAAGTATACGCCTGTTACATAGAACATTTTTTTCTCAAAATTCTAGGTTGATATAAACTTAAATTCTGTACCCCTGGGACCCTCATTATAATTGTAAAATTAATAATTTGTCGAACAAGCCCTGGGGGAGATTCTTTAAAATATGAACATCTTGTCAGTTCGTAAATTCTTCAGCGGACGCTTAAGATTTATTACTCTAGTTAAAGCTCACAGCTTTGTCCGTATTAAACTTAATAATTTAAATCTCTAAAGGGAAATTATGTAAGAAAAGGGAAAGCTCAAAAATGTCAGACGTACTAGTAGGTATTTAAATGACTTACTTTTTACACAAGGAGAGGTTCTTTCAATCACTTTTCCTAAAGATGATTGGATATCGGTATCAACCAATAGGTAATGACTTTTTTATGAATTGTATATTAATTAACATAACATCACGCCTGTAGTCTCCAAAGGTTTTAGCAGAGGTGTACCGAATAGTACACCCACCTTTCGCCAGTTGTGTTTAATTCCCATTTAATAGGGGTCAAGCTTATTGCCATCAACCGGGCACGAATCTAGACTCCGTTGCAGCTACTGAGATTAATTATCCGTTCAATATTCACAATGCCAGTTCCACATTGACATTAGCCATAGTTCACAAAACCAAAATATTCGTACGACAAGACAGAACGTTTAGTGTTGCTATGTATAACAAAAAACTTACCAAGAAACCAGTTTAAGACGTACTGCCCGCATAAAGAATTATGATCATAGAATAATAATTTACGAACAAATTGGCAGACGTGTCAATACTATTGCTCAACAAACATAATGATAAATTGCTCTTTTAGAATATTAAAATCGCCATTATCATTGTATCTTTTATTAATATGAGAATTATTGTTGACTAGTGTTAATCGATATTGCCTTATATGATTTTATTTGAAGTGATCTATTATTATTGTTATTAATATTTTGCTATAAATCTATTGTTGACGTTTTATAGAAATATGTGTGTAATTTATAGTGTAATTTGATGAAGTAAGTGCCAATTATTGTTGCCGTAAACGTGTATGATAGTTGCAATAAACAGTTTATAAACACTTTGAATGATAAATAAATAATGAATGTCCCTTAATTGTTGTTTTATTTTCATGCATTCGTTTACCTAACTGTTAAATCCACACCAATGCAATTCAGTAAACTTTTTAATCAAAGCTTTTGGATTTTTCCAAAATAATAAAGTCAAAAAATCCTCTGTCGTCCAAATCAATCTTAATTGTTCCGACGAATTAATTTCGTATTGCTTAATTAATTATTAAAATTATTTTATTTATAATTTCATGTCGTGACCAATGTTGCCGACTCTACCGTTTCCCGTTCGCGGTCCAAAGATGATGTTATTTAAGATGAGATCAATTTTATTGAGATTTATTTTGGGAACAAAAATTTTGTGTTGATTTTGTTCTTTGTCTATAAATTAACGGTTTAAGAAACCCATTGGTGATTAATGTTTAAATCATACGCCTCTAAATGAACTTAGAGCATAACATTGCAACTATAAGAAAAACACTAACTAAAATTCCTGTAGGTGAGTGTGAGTAGGTACAGGTGAATAGGAAAAATTCTATAAAACTTGCAAATTTCTGTTATCTACTTACTTGTTCCCCATTTACTATGTTACGAAAAAAGCGTAAACGGTCTATCATATCATAAAATTCATAAACTAAAAATGTTTCTTTACCACCAGGAAGAGCTAGGTTATAGGCACTGCATAAGCAACAACAAAAAACAATGAAAAATCATTTTCACTCTATAATTTATTTTATATTACACTTAAGGCCAAGGTATACCACTTAGAGCCATGGTTAGTTTACGTCGTTTCCTAATAAAATTGTAATAGAATAACTGACTACAATTTTCCAGCTAATATCAGCTATAACTAGAGAAATGCCACGTAGGGACTGGATAGACTGAAATTATCTTTCACTTAACATTGTACTTATGTGTAGTATAGGTATGATTTAGCGCCATTTTCTCCTCGTTCTAGCCCATAGTTTAGGAACGTTTAGCAGTCTAACCCGTGAATTTCCTGACGTGCTTCGTTGCACATGATTTAAAATTTATGTAAAGAAAAAACACAATAAGGGCGTCATTTAATGAGACCACCGACGTGAATGATAGGGTTGCCATACGGAAAATATAATACTACACGCGTGTATTACCTACAGAATTTATTATGACTTGGTTCAAAAGCTACTTGGGTAAACATTGAATTTCTAAAGTCTAGAATTTTCACATAAAACAAAGTCCCAAACAAATTTCTCATAAAACCTATGCCAAACGTTTTTATTTGCGGAAATGTAACGAATTTTTTGCGAACACCGTCTTATAAGGTTAATACGACAGTTTTTATGAACGTCGGCAACCCTATTACTGGCCGGCGGGCGTAATGCGCGTGAAACCGTTCATCACACGAAGTGCGTTCTCGCGCTCTTCGAAATTCAAACCTTCGAGGCTTTACAGCGTGTTGCTTACCTACTGTGACGTCATCGCGACTATAAGTGACATTTATGACTAATTAATTACCTACGTGTTTGAATAATTCAACCATTATCTTTGGGCACCTGTTCAGCTACTATTTTTATGGCTTCCAGTTGTTTTCACTCATGATTTTTGTTGCTGAAAGAAAACATTCCGTGTCGCGGAAAAATGTAGTCAATTTAATTAATGGTCACCGTTCTAAACGTGCTATTTTTATTTGTTATCACTGCTATAAAAAGAACCATCCGCGCCAACCAACCGTACACCTCCGTGCCGTATATAAAACTTAGTATAAAAAATCGTTTCACGCTTGACCCATTCCGTAACCGGCGAACTTCAGCATAATACCGTGGAAGAGAGACGACATGCCTTGTCTTTCTCGCACGCCGACCTTAAATGCTTAAAAAGCTCCATAGATGGCAGTAAAATCGTTGCAACTGTTTCAAGCGGCCACTAGTGTCGCCATCTAGCGTCGAATAACCGAACTTTTATGGCACGTTTATTGAAGAGGGTTCTTCGGCAGCTCGTAAACGATTTTATGGGCACTAACGAAGTCTACTCTCGTGCTCGATATTACCCGACCGAGTACGGTTGGGAATGCAATATTTGGATGCTCCTGTTGAGCAGCGTTGTATTCAATTCTACCGGTGTTCATGGGCTTTTATGTGCGATTCAAGGTGCGATTGGATGGCGTGCTCGAGCGTTTATTTGGCTTTATTGTTGGGGTTTGTTTATGCGATTGCTGTTTAACCAAGTACGGTGTTTGTACATGCTTTTGTTATGATTATTATGTTGTTGCGAATAATGAAAACGATACCGTGGGAAAATTTGGATTTCAGGAATTTTTCTTTCCACCAATTGGTTCCAATTTTTTTCTGATAAGATACCACAACAATAGGTAATTATAAATATAAATTGTTTGTGTATTGGAGTACGGTAGGCGGTAACAAAGTTCGAATTAGCTACGAAACCCAATAACCATTTATCAGTGATTTATATTCGAGTTTTCCCCAAAACGTAGCCGTGAAAAAGGCAAATCATAAATAAGATCCGATTCAAATTTGTAGAAGATGGTATCTGTATGATTTGTAGGCTCGCACCCGAGAGCGCTTTGTCTAGTGATGTGCTAATTGCTACGTCACGTATCGATAAACCGAATAAATGACCGAACTATTGTATGCTTTACGATATACACAATATCGCTAGTAATATACAACTATCTTATAGAGACCAAGTAATAGGGATCTAGAAGTTTATATTGAGATGGCTAATAGAATTGAATTATTGGAGGTATTTTGCTGGCCCACAGATCGAAGATATCTTGCAAGATAGAAGTAAAGATCTGTTTTTTACGTTTAAAACAAAACGAGTGCCATATAATTACAAATGAGCGAAATCTTTGCAAGTTTATCAAAGATCCCAGCGTTTTGCTGTAACAAGTTTCCTAAATCAGCATCTTTCGGTCAGATCTGTCGGTGAAATATCGCTCTGGACCCGTTCTTTTTATTCACCTCTTATTTCTTATTGCGTTAGCATGACGCCTCTCGCGTATGTAGGCGAAACTTACGACGTGAATCGCCGAGACCGCGAGAAGTCGCATCACTAATTATTATTTTTATTATTTTGCCGGATCGTTTCTGTTGTTTTATAAACTAGTCTCGCAATCTGTAGCGTTGACTGCTGCTCTCAGAAATTTCATTAATTCAATACTTTCGTGCGCACGGGTGAACGCCTTTGAATAGGTGGCTTAGTAATATTTAAATATTATGGATAGTATATTTATCTTTAAATCTATGCATTTTGTTGTAACGTAGTTAGTTGTAAAGCTCGTCATGCATATAAATTAGTTGGATAAACGTAGCTACAGAATAGATACCCGGAAACTGCCGAAAATGGCCCTATGGCCCGGCCCGACACGATCCGTGCGGACGCCACGTATCGATGTCCGAAACATGGCCGATAAATAATCATTCATTTAAATTCGATACTCGCCCACGCACTAGCGATATCATTATGACTTAAGACGGTAGAATTTGTCACAAACGCACATAAAACTTTAACTAAATAAATACATTTAATTTTAAGGGATTATTATAATGATAAAATATTTTTCGGGATCAATATTTGGTACCTGTTTAATGTATTCCGAGCCGTGTACCACATAATATATGAGAGGACCGATGATGTAAATGCCACCCTGAAGGCAACAAATCTCAGTCGTGTCGGCCGACAAACATTTTTTCTAAACCACATACCCCAAACAATGTGTTATCTGTCCTGATGTGATTTAACAGGTAATTTTTAAAATAGATTACTATTAAACAGAGCCAGATTTATGTTTGGGCACAATGTAAATAGGCAAGCAGCAGAATGAGGAACTACATTTATTTTCATTTACCTCCATTTATATCGCGGCTCCACGTGGAGATTACGTGATTTAACAAAGGGAGTGCTATAAATCTGTGAGTCCTGTCTTAGTAGGCTTTTGTGGGCATTTTTGATATGTGCCTTTAAAAGCTTTTTTCTGTATTTAGATGAGAGTTCATTGTGTAATTCATTAGAGCGGGGGGGTAGGTCGCGTGGAGCGAAGTGCGGCCCGCGGTCGATATCGAGAGATAACGCCATATTTATTGCCGACCAATGAGATGTCCAACAAGGCCGCGATACTTTTAACGGCCGACGAATTAGTCGATACAAATAAGAACATAACAATAAAGGCGATGTACACACAATCTGCAGGAGAGGTGTCATCCTGAGATACAGTGGGAATCTGGCAATCATAATATTATGTATGTTTTCATAATATATGTGGGCCAATTCAAAAATCTAAAACCTTAATTTCACTTTGAACCTTATACGAGACTTCATTTCAATTTCTTTTTTAATTGACGGTTAATGTGGAATGTAGATTTCTAAGTGACCACGTATTTCATCTTACTGTGAAATTCTGTCACAAGTTATAGGTACAAAGTGTAGATATGTAACTATGTGAAATTATTGTTTGAGCGCATCACTAGCATTCTGATCACGTATTAGCCTGTACAACACAAATCTATTGCAGAGATCTACCGTGATGTATGGCTGAGATGTGCAGGCATAATAAATCTTATTGGCACTAAATCTATCTTATGCTACTAGATTTTCACTACCTATTACGTACAAAACAATAGTTTTTACAGTACAAAATATTTCCAGACAACTAAAACAACATCATTCCAAGTTCCAACGTCTACAATGCAATTCTAAGGAAGAAATTTCTATTTTCATATTTTTCCTATAAATTGGAATCGTGCTACATATCAAACACATGCATTACAGATGTGTGGGTGGTCCTATAAACTTCTGGTCGCATTGTCTATTCTAGAATCGAACTTGCGATTTGCATTGGAACCTACTCGGCATACATTATAATGTGGCGTGGTTTGTAAGTAATTAGCGCTCATGTCGATATCGATATTCCTATCAGGTACTTCATTAGTCGATGTTTCCGCCCTCTAGGAGTGTGCACTAAATAATCATTAAAATATTAATTTCGTTATATTTTTTTTTGTAACGCAGAATAAAGTCAAAATTAAGCAATTAAAGTTAACGTTACTAACTAACGACTGACCCGACCGACCGCCAGCCGAGTAATACGTCACGACTAGACATCTGCCCCTTCCCCGGGACCCCTCAAAGCTCCTGCTTGATGCCAGAACGGGACACCGATATAAAGAATGACTGTAGAGTGAAAGAGAAGGATGTGGCTCGTGAAACATGGCGTATAACGCCCCTTGATTTATGGTAGTGTGCCAAAGTTCGAACTTTATGTGTGCGTGACGCTCACATACCTACTACAATATAAATGTATAATGTTATTGTTATTCACAGTTAAAACACCGTTCTTAATAAAATTCCTTTTAAAGAGATTTAAAAGTATTTCTTTTTTAAAGCCATTGTCGTTGACTGCTTATATTTAAGTAGAATGAATCCGTTTTTAGCTCTCCTTGACCCCATTTCGTAAGTCCACGACAGAATACCGCTAATGACGTAGCACGCATTCAAACTGTCATAACCATTAGATGTCTATGGCTGAGAATTAAGTGTCCTAATGCAATTATATAATTGAGTGTTCGTGTCTATCGCCGTTCAGACTCAGTGAACTACATAATAACAATGTTCTAGTGTTGTCTATACGCCGATAACTATCTAGATTGTATTCAAATGAGCTATTACGGACAGTTCTTGAGTTTTGTGAATGGAGTGGCCGAGTCGCGTGCTCTTGCTTGAATTAATTTGCGTTACATTATTTAAATGTGATAATTATCTACTATTATATTATTAAAGGGGCGTTTTCTATTAGGTTTGTAAGACGAAGATTCGTTTAATTCATATCAAGTAATCGGTGGCAAAGCATGTTATTATATACGTTTGTATGGCGTATGGTGAAATAGTGATTTGCGTTTTTGCGTTTCTATTAGATTATTTCTTATTGCTGTTTTATAACGTATTCCATTTTTTGTTACAGGTAATACACACTACTACACTACGTTGTCGTAGAATAGAATAGTAAGTGAAGCAGGATGTATGTGGATACGGTATGAATAAAAAAAAAGTTTTAGCTACCTATGTATTTGTCTATGGAAAGAGGTATTCTATCACGTATGGAAATTTAAACTTTATTAATTTTGGTCACGCTGTATATGTCCAATCAGTTCCTATATCCAATTTCCGGAGAACACACAAATGCTTGTAGAGCTTAATGAGACTTGAAAGCTTATTTTACTAAAGACCGGCTGTAAAGCCTTGGAAAAATTGTTGGTTTACCGGTGCACCATAGGCATACCTAATTGCCTATAGCATTAGGTCTGAGTCGGTACATATTGATGTCCTTAAAATAACTGTGAAATAAATCAAAGTCAGACTTAACAAATTCATAAAAGACACACCCACTAACCATGCAAATACAAAACTTAACCTAAAACCACCTCCCACAACTCCTCAACTTACAAACCAGCAATTTCCAGCAAAAATCTCCCTAATAAAGAAGAAACAGCATTAAACATCAGAGCTCTTCCTTCATTAAAGGGTTATTAGACACCCTGAGCGAAGCGAGTAATTTGCTAAGCAAAATATATAGCGTAGGTGGCCACGGCACTGGTAGGGTAGTACCGTAAACAAGCTCTGTTTCCTCGCTAGGTGGTCTTAACTCACGTTGTTATTATTTATTGGGTTCCGTCGGGGCACAGTAGCTCTTG
Organism: Eurois occulta; assembly: GCA_950022335.1. NCBI lineage: Eukaryota > Metazoa > Arthropoda > Insecta > Lepidoptera > Noctuidae > Eurois > Eurois occulta. The sequence continues at coordinate 12,217,842 of OX465483.1, forward strand.
GTAAGTGTAACATCTGTCAGCTGATATAAACTATGCTGCGTTTATAAAGCGTTTTTGGTTTTGTATGAGTTTAACATTTTTGGTAGTGGGTGGGAGGAGGTGATGTTCAGTGTAGTTGGTTGAATATAAAATGCGTGTGCATCAGGTTTTTGTTACAGATAGCCTTTGATATTAAAAAATACCTACTGGTGTTTAAGATATGAAATGAAGACCCCACTAGTATGCTGCTATCTAAAGTTTCTGTATTTTTTGTTATGTAAAGCTATAGGTACCTACATATTTTTATCTTAACATAAATAGTGGATCAGTACCTACTTTACTGACCAAAATCTGTTATCTAGTAGTCTATTTAAAATCCATTTTAAATAATAAAACATTGTCCATAACAAACTATCTGCATAATTACAGACAGACACAGTCGAATCCATCATTTTATTTCACCAACTGAACATTTGACCCCACAATTACAGCTCTTAATGAACTTTTTCGCACACCATTATTATAATTGTTGACAAATTGCTATAAGATAGCCGATAGGTATGTTCGGAGCTCGCATTGTTCACCCAGTGACAAATAATAGCAGATAATACCATACTATCGGATGTCGGGCCGCGAATTTAGCACTGTGTTTCCAGCCAATATTCGCTGTTGATAATAAACATACATCATATACGAACCTATTTAGTAGTGGGATACGTTAGTCTGTTTGGGACTGTATTACGGGAATTTTTAGTTTAATTTCATTCTGTATAATTAGTTAGTGAATGTGTATGAGTGTGCTAATTAAGATGTCACAAAGTCAAGATTATAATTATAAAAGCTTGAATCCAATTACATTCAAGGTGCTTGAGCCTGTTTGGGACTTTATTAGGGGAATTTTTGGTTTAAGTTTTAGGTTAGTTTAATGTATAGGTATAATGTGTTAGTTAGTGTGCAAATAAGCATGTTACAGAACATCATTTTGAACAAAACTTAAAAGTTTTTAACAACTGCGTTATTTTATCCTAAACTTATTTATTCTTTTAATATAAATTACGATAGCATCGGCCTAAGGTCATGTTCTCATTGAAATCCTAACTAATATTATAAATGCAATAAATAAATGTAGGTCTGTTTGTTTGTTACCTTTTCACGTATAAACCACTGAACCGGTTATCCGCAAATTTTGCATATACGTTGTCAGGTGAACAGGAACGGACATACTCGTAAAGGTACCTGTCATCCCGAAAAAAATACTGTTTCTGAGGAAAACAACAATCACGGTCTTATGATAATAGATGGCGCCACGTGTCTTTCGAATCATGATTGAATTATATTATTATAGAAACTTTAGTAGTGTGAACTAGTGTGTTCAATTGTCAAATTCTAAATTAACGCGAGCGAAGCCAAGCTATTAGTAAAATAAAAACCTACTGTATACATGTTACATGGTGAACTAGATAAATAAATTGCAACTTTAAAATTGTACAGGATGCTTTGTAAATAAATTACTAATACAAGACTCTTACATCGCACTATAATTTTTCATTCACATTTATCAAGTGCCTATGAAACAGGCCGTATTCTTCTATGTAGATACACTTATGTACATGAAATACATATACACATAAGTGATAACTCAACGGTTCCTCTTCATGAAGCATGGTGAAGCAATAAATTAAATAGATACCAGATAATATATTAGATAAAGGGACACAACCGACTCTATCTAACGTTTGCAATACTTAGATAATGTATTAGTTTGTTGGGTAGGTCATTTTGTTGATTTTGTTTTATCATTAAATTTACGGACTATGGTAGTGTTTTTGAGGTTAAGACAGGTTTTGTCCGTCACAAAGGTTTTTCTAAAGATTCGAGGATTAGATTTAAGATTTAGATTGAAGGTATTCGTGTGTCCGTGTGAATACGAACTTTGGTTTAATGCAATTTTTTGCTGACGTAAACATGCAAATATCTTCAGTCAAAGATCAAGAAAAAATTTAGTTTATTTCTACCTGAGCCTATTTTCGGCCACTTTAGCACATATAATATCTTGAATATTTTTCCTCTATACAAGTTAAGTTAGTTTTATTTGACTAAAAACTCATTATCTTGCTCTTATCCCAATTCATTTGGGGTCGGCGAAACATGTCTCCTTCTTCCATACTTCTCTATTACTCGTCATCTCGTCAGTCACCTCCTTTCTTGCCATAACATTCTTTACACAGTCTATCTATCGTTTCTTTGGTCTTCTTCTACCTCAATCAAATAAAATTCTGTATTTATTCTAAAATAAAAAATAAAAATGTATAAATTAAATTAAATTTATTTGAGTACCTAACACATAAAATATAGCCCTATTAAAAACAGCTCAATTTCGCCTTTCATAAAGACGTGTTACACAAGCTCTCGTGATGTCAGATTGGAGCTCAGTCACGAGAGTCACGACTTGCCGTGTACACTCGGCCTAAAAGAACACGCCACTCAAACTTAGCTATCTCGAGATATGTGCAAATACCTCGTTAGTCCAATGCGGTAGCAGGATTTATTGGATATTTTAATTATTATTCATTCAGATCGAACGACTCTTTAAGTCATGTCGTGACCGAATGAGATGGTACTGTAAATGAATCTTCGTAAACTAATAAATATTAGATGAGGAACTTATGTTATCTGGCCGGGGATACATTATTTGTAGTTAATGTAGGTCATAGAGCAAAACCTTGGCGTCGAAACAGTATCTCAATTTGTAAGATATTAGACCCCAATATTATGATAGTAAACAAATACATTTAACACAGGACATTAAGATTTTTATCACCAAAATAATGCAATAAAAAGATCACTAAATATCAAAATAAACCACCTAATATACACCCAAACAAAGCTAAAGTAACACGCATCAATCTCTTATATTAGCTCCGAGAGCGGCGGAAAAACATAAAAACTTCCCAAAGTTTCCTATACTGGCCCGTAAATCTCGCGTTTTTTAATAGATAAATAGGGCCTCGCACAAACGAGCAATATCGCATTATTTGGCCCTCCCTCAGGAAAGGCCCTCCTGATAAAGCCTCCTTGCCTCACACTCTTCATGCTAATGTACTACGCCAGACGGTGACAACCATTTTTTGGCCCACTTGGCTACATTATGGGTGCTATAAAGAGTATTTCAAATTATATTTTCCGTGTCCATTAAAAAGGCGATGTGGCTTTTTCTGGCTTATTATTCAAACTTTTGTTACAGATTGTACAAACTTGCTATTGTCTTAAAGCTTCACGTAACGGTGATGTTAACCTATGCTTTCTGTATTCACCGCTACAGGTAGCGGGTCCAGTTTTTTAAGGAAGATAGTTTACAAAACAACAATTGTTCTACCGTTTTGGCGGCCTTTTAAAAAGGTACAAAGTACGAGTTCACGGTACAACGTAATAAAATGTTCAAAACTTCGAAAAAATATGCCGTCATAAACAAAGCGGTTCGGATGCAAAGTTAGATAAAGAACATCTCACACACCTGAGCTAGAAAATTGCTTTTTTCTAAGCGCCTCCAGTTTTTTACGCAACTTTCTCTGAGAATAAAAGAAGTTTCGTGGAAGAACTTTCTTTTTTTTTCTTCTTGTTTTAGTTCGTAAATCATACCCATATTCGAGCGGTATGACGGGCCGCAAAAGCGCGAAATATGCTAACAATAAAATATTGTGACATGTCAGAACAATTGCTTGAGATGTTTTTTGTTTTGACGAAAGTATTTTGAGTTAAAACATTTCTATGTGACAATGTTTATTTTTGACCGCAGCTGTTACGAGTTTAATTCATCCCAGAAATCCGAGCATTAGTTTAAACTTATTACAGAGGGCGCATAAAGCACGGTGGACCCTTATCACAACTAGTTAAAAACTAATTACCGGGGTGACACCACCTTGCCATAAATCCCGGGACTCCTCCGAATTACTCTGACAAAAGTTATTTTTAAGAAAAAAGCCCTTGAGGCTGTGCCCCTCCCCGCTCCCCCCTGCGTCTCGCGAGGAATTTATCACGATTTATATTCATGGCATAACAACAAGAGCTCCGTTTAGGGTGATCCCATTCAAACTGTATTCTGCTAAATAAAAACCTGTTGTTTTGGCGATATCTGTGTTGATATGGGACACTATTAATTATATTGATATAACGTTGCATGAGATAAGGCAATATGCTTAAGTTAAAACTTCGAATGTGTATTTATTTGGTCGTAAATATATTTTTTTGTGTCAATGTTAAGTGTCTGTGGGATAAATTATTCTAAATATACCAAGTTCGGGTGTGAACCCGAAGCATATGGTGGTTGGAGTGTTCCAAACATTGGTAGCTAGTAGCTAGTAACTCTTGGGCGGACGGAACAACAAATCAAGTGCGGTTTCGGAACGGAAGCATTTGGTGTCGGTACAACAACTGTCTGAGGGCCATTACTTATTGCAAGGGTTGGCTTTTACTTCGATGAAATTATACTAATAAATTAAACTGTGCGATAATGTATTTCTTAGCTTTTTAAAGTGGCAATAATGGCTCTGTGGTTTTAGGTACTTACTTATGTAAATGAAGCACGAGTTGGAAGCACCTACATAAATCGATATTATTGCAATATAAAATAAAGTCATTATATTTTTAATGAGTTTGGAAAATCCGTTCCAATTAATTTATAAAGAATCTGCAATAAATAAACTATCAGCTTGATTGCACAACATCACTCACTAAACGCATTTAGCCTTGTCGATAGCAGTACATTGTAGGTACATAGCTACATCTAAGACCAAGCATCAACTAAACACAATAAATGAATTTGAATTTTAAATTTGAACTATGTACCCACAATTGTTTTACATCTAAACAGCATACATTCCCCATAGTGTGAAACCTAGCACGATACCCGTAGTGACTAGATCACGAAGGGGTGCAACCTTCAGGCCACGGGGGTGGCTTCGCCATAATTGATGAGGATCTTAACGCAGCGGGGCGGGGAATTATCATCGCCCCGCGACACCCTGCTACAAGCTCTCATTAATTTGTGATTAGCCCTCAGTTAGGAGACTCTTGCAAAGGCTTTCTTCTAATTAGATAATCAGGTTTTTCCACCAGAAGTGGGATTTAAACGTCTTGAGCAGATGTTATTAATGTTGCGTACAAGGGGAGATAGAACAGTCCCGAACATTTTTAAGTTAAACCCCATTTTACATCAGGCATAAACAAATTGTTCTAAGCTCTTTTATCACTGCTGGCGTTTCTTTATTTAAACTAATTTCTGTATTCACTGCAACTTGAGTCCATTCAGCTGCAAGTCACGGAGTCACGTTCTCCCACCCATATTAAAAGTGGCCTGTCTATTTACGAGATAGAAAAGTTAATAAATATAACAGAAGAAAAATAACTGACTGAACGGACAAATCGTGGCTTTATTTATATCGCGCAGAAGTGACACAAAAATTCGTTGCAATATCTAAAAACTCAATTCATCCCCTAATAAATATCTTAAGCATCGTTTACTCAGAATGAGGCAAAACGTTATTTCCCCCATACTGTTTATTTAAAGGTGGATTTGTTGAATATTTATTCACGTACTGAACACACATGTTAAGGGGCGATACAGATGTATTTTATTCAACAAAAAGTTTACTGAAGTGAATTTTTAAGTGAAATAACGTACACAAAAAAGATATCATGATACCGTTGTCACGTTGTTGCGAAAATGGTCAAAGAATGTCAATATATTCTTCCTCCATTCCTTCCATACGTATATTTGGCATGAATTCATTAGGTAGGTACTATTTTTTGCTTGGCCTCGCGTATGTAGGTACAATAAATAATACAATTCGCATCAGCGTCTATTCGTGTTCCCTCATGCTGCCCTCTATATTTCTCCGTCTAAGTGGTTTTGTCTAAGAAAACCTACGTATCAGATTAATTCGGTTAGCGAGGGGTTTGGATGGAGCCAATTTGTCTGATTGCCGCCGATGTCAATTTATGTAACTTGCCTACCTATGTATGCCACTGCTCTTGGTTTTCAATAAATTCTGACCCTATCTTGTTACGTCCCCATCGATAAATATTTGCGCATGATCAATTCAATAAACTTGCTACGCAGTTGAATTATAATTTGATTTATTTTTTCACTTGTATTTCCTTGGGCAATCTCGTGTAATTTAATAAATAAAACTTATGTCTAGCTATTATTGTTTTGTAAAGTTAATATTGCTTTCTTTCTTCTCGCAATTCTTTTAAGTATTAATAAAATACGGAGAGTCGGCTTCCAAGCTACAATAAAAGTAATTAATCCACTCAAGTGCTAACGAAAATACAGCGAAGAGAATGAGAGGGAAGGAAAAAGCGGAACTCGTAAAATAATCAACTCTCACCTCATAGAGTGTAGGGTGTATTGTTAATTATAAAGGTTATGTATCCAACGACCCTACCGGCCATTACCATCGCAGTACACGCCTCTTTTGGGTAAACGTCCCAAATCTCGACACGAGGGGAAAAATCAAACAGTAAATATCGGAAAGCAATCGGAGGTGATTCTATTAGATTGAGTTAAGCGGGAGGCTTACTTTGCTTTGCTGAGGTCTTTGGGCCTTACAGAATGGGCACTACGATTTATATTTGATTGAGTGTTTTTAAAGTGTAACAAGTATTTGCCTTACCAATATATATTTTCCGTTTATATTATGCCACATTTGGCTACTAAGAATTACTTAACTTCGCGTGCAAGCCGAGATACATCAGGCCTCGGTTCTGTTGGACCGACCGGCCAGCTATCTAGATTTCGCCTTTCAAAGGGGCTACACTTCTTAATTGGCATTTCTTGATTATTCGAGCTTACTTTAAAAGCGTATCTTGCTCCGATTTCGCACTTAATTAATCAAATGTATCGGCACAAAAGGTTTCTTTTTCTTTAAAATATGTCTTTAGATTGTGAATTTTAAGTGTTGAACATTTCAATATAAAATTCGGTAGGTAAAATTTTCCCTTAACAAAAAGTGAAAAGCACCTCCCAAGTTCTGAAAGGTTTAAATTTTTATACAAATGTCAATAGCAGTGCTGCAGTGAGCACGGGTTAACTCTTGCGATCGAGATAAGCCATCACATTTAAGATATTTAAATCGATTTTCCCCAATTTTCCGCGGGTGGGCGCGAGTTAAGGCCCCACTCAATTTATCCAGTGTCGCTGCGGGCTCGTGGGACGGGGCCTTTCCATTGTTCACCAAATGAAGTACGCGGCAAGCTTACAGGGCCGTTACACTGCTTCCGTCATCGTTTTATGGTCGGGAACATCGACTGTTTTCTGTCTAATAGTAGTTGTTTGTGTTCAAGTTAATATTGAGGTAACCTGTTACACTCATTTTGATTGTTGAATTTGTTTCGGAATATTTCTATTTTAAATTTTCTTTTACTCAGAAAAAGGGTTCTTATATCTATTCTCTCTGTGTAGGTACGTCATTTCCCCAACTCTTTAGTATCCATCCGTCACAATTAATTGAAAATAGCTTTTCGTTATTTTATTTTCCCAACAGTGGCAACCCTTCAGATATTCTTTCATTAAGGAGTTTTGCTTATTTCGCTCAACCGGAACCTATTTGTTGGGTTGCTATTTAAAACATTCGCCCCGACTGCTTACATAGATCAGATACGTTCAACAAAGGCTTTTGTAATTAAGAAAGATATTTTAAGTCGGCGGCAGCTTGACTTTATATACGCAAAATGAATTTACTGAATTTAAGGGTGTTTCGAATTTTGTAAGACGAAATTGTTGATTGCCTGCAGTTAGCAAACATACAGAGCAGTTTTAGTTATCTAGTTAAATAAGATTGATTTAAAGCGACTATTTGTGGAGCTGTGACCCTATTTCAAACCGCCTATCTACCGTATATTTTTCCCGTGTCCCATTCATTTGGTCGAAAAAGTTTAGCAAGCAAAAGCTGGTAAAACTCCAACATCCAAAAATCGGTATCAAAGTAAAACACGCAAAGCAATACTTCGGTGGGCTAACAAAAATAAATTTCCGAATTCCATCCCCAATTTAGGAGTGCATTATTTTCGCTTTCACAGACATCCGATACAATTAAAATCTTCTTTAATTAAGGGACGAACATGAATCATTCGCACGTGGCGCACTGAGTTTTCCACTTGTATACGCAGGAACCTTAACAGCAAGTGGCTTAGGGCAGTAATTCCTCGATCAAATTTCAGCTTTCGAACATGGTACTTAAAGGTCATATTGGCTAACATAAGTTAAGTAGTTAAGGCGTAGCTCTCCGTACTTTTTGGGTATCTCTTTTCACTTTATCGCAGTGTCTCCGTTATTTACTCGTACGTGAGGGATGCTCGCAATAAATAGGTGCGCACAAACATATTTGACATTTACAAATACCTCCCAAATTGGTTTCCTTGGCGTGACTGGCCGTTATTACGAGTTTTGTTTACTTATTGCTCCCGCACGGTGGCAACTTGTAACAGCATCACAAGATTTTGTTGGGGATCATTTTTCAAGATTCTGTCGTATTAAGGCTAGCCGCCAAAGGCAATGGTCAGTCAAATCTTGTTTTATGAGCATTAAACGAAATTTATTACGTTCTTATAGAACATCAAATTAATGAAATCAATGTAAACATTGAAGAACAACGTGTTTGGACATTGATGCTGATATACTAACATTTCATGTTATTTTGGATATTTCAGGGACTTTATTTGAGTACAAAAAACGTATCGTATTTGTAAATAGTTCGTATCATCGACCGTTAGTACCGCTAGCACGTGGATCGCATTACTCAACGAGTGATTGAACCGGCGCTTTATCCGAGTCAGTGGCCGAAATCCACTGGAAAAAATAGATCATTCAGCAAACGAGGTGCGAGTTGCGAGTAGTCCTACAGTCGCACATTCGCGCCATTCTGGACGTCCGTTGGGAGTTATAATTCAAGTGACAAATATCGAAAGCTACAATTCATATTTTTCTGCTATCTCCGCGTCCGTGTCGCCATCTGTGCCGGAGGGACACTCGCTATTGGTTCTCCATCAAGCGGTCGTGTGATGTATTTTTGTTGGGAATAAAACATTGTATTTTTTTTCCATCGGGAAATGTTTTATAAGTATTTTTATGGCTGCTACGTGACGTGTTATTTTAGGGTAAGGCATGTTTGGGGAGCTGTGGTTTGTCTGTAAATGGAAAAATGCATAAAAAATGCAACCCCTATAATGCAACACACGTAACATCTAATAACTATCTACTTACTTTACCCCGTATCTAAGTTATTGTAAGAAGCACTAAGCAAAATTGCAATGCACCACAAATGCATTTTAATAAATTAAACAGATCGATGTAAGTGGTCGGTAATTTAAAAATCGCGTTCATTGTATCGACCGAAAATAGTGTTGGCGGTACACTGGCCATGCATTATCGAGATCGAAAATTTCACGTGCCCATATAATTTTAAGCTCGTAAAGCTCGGACAATAATTCACCGGGAGCATTTGCGGAAAATGCATTTTATTGTTAAAACGTGAATTTTATTTATCGTCGACAGCCCGCGGTGGGGGGGGGGGGTTGGAATGGGGGTTGATTTGCAGTAGCATCGCATCGAAGCCACCCTTTGGCACGGATTATTTATACTAAAGGTAATATCGCTGGTTCATTATTGGGGAATGTAACATTTGCGTATTTCACTGACTATCGTTTGCAGTTCATTAAAAATAAGCTATGAGTGCATTTCGGTTGTTGATTGATGTTTAATGTTGGTTGTGGTGTTATCAAATAATGCGGGAATGAATTTCAGGCTTTTACATTTTTTTCGTCAAACGCTTACCGCCATCGCCTGCACCCACGACTGTCTCAAAAAGGAGGCCTTTAACCAGTGGGTGCCTACCAATAATTGCACCCTTTTCACATACTCTACCTTGTATTCAAAAAAACTTTTCCATTTTCACACGTTGCGTTTAATTCGTACACCACCATATTTCAACTCAAAACACGGCCTGACATCGCGACCACTCCCCTCTTCACTGCAATCTGCAACCAAATAACATCCTTCATTAGCACCGTTCAGCGTATAAAATTACCAGTACGATTTTAAACAAGCACTTCGCACAATATAACTCATACAATTTCGCTGTAATACTTTATCTGGTGGTCTAGCACGCGTTAAGGCGGCCCTTTCCGGGCTGATACGAATCGCGAGGCGTTGCCGCTACCAGCGATCTTGGCCAACCTTCGCATTACACCGCGTTTAATTGCAAATCGCCTTTATTTAGTGCGTTTTTGTTACGTAAGGCGTTTTATTTTATGTGGGAAAATCTGTTGGATTTGCAAGTCGTGAAACGTGTTCATGATGTCCGAAGAATGGAGCTTCACTGCGAAAAGAAGCATAAAAATCTATTCATAAATTCAGGATGAGCTTGTAAAACAGACAAGCAATTTTCCTGAAAGAAGAGTTGAACGACAGATGTTCGCGTCCATTCGATGCTCGAAAGGAAAATGCAAACTCTTTTAAAAGCTATTTAGCTGCAGTCCCTAGATAGCGTCTACCGCAGTGGCTGGCCCGGTCCGTTTTTTCCCCGCTGAAAAGCCAATTTGGAATGAATCACTGTAACAGTGGCGAGCATCTGTGCTAATTTACCTACGGGCGGACAGTCTAATGCGACTCGTTCGATCGTAAATATCGAATCGCGACCGAGCGCCGAATATCGAAAGCCGGCATTAGTCGGATACAGCTAATACACACGGGGGTTGCTTCGATAAATTATCGTGCGTTCATTTGGGCTCCGATGTTTAATCTATCTGTAGCGATACAGTTTCGCTTCGGGCTATTGTGAGTTTTGAATCGTGAGAGAATTATTAGCTGGCGATAATCTATCCTTTGGATCTCTGAACGAGCTGGGAAGGACTAGAACGTGTTAGCAAGGAGCTGGATGCTGAAAGCTTATACTCTACTTACAATTCTATAATTTATTATGAACTAGAAAGATATATAAAAGACGTCACGTTCGTACAAAATTTATTTTCATACAATAAACTTCATGCACAATCTCGATATAAATAAGTCTGTAAAAGACAAATTCGAATCACGAAAACTTCAGTTGAACTGACTTTGCGATATCCGAGGGAATCTGAGAGCGTACGTTGTTAAATTGAACTGTGACAATAGTATCTATTGCCGCTATCGATACGTATCTATCGATATCGTATCGATGTTATATCCCCGCCGCTATGTTTGCGTCTACGTGCTAGTGATGTAGAGCTGAGTTTGCAATTCGTTCTGTGCGTGCTTTATGCGTGTGTGTGTACCATGTGATACTTCATTTATGAATTCCCGTACAGTACATTATTTATCGTAATCAAATTTTCGTGTGAAATGCGTATTTTTTTGCTGTTTTATTAGGTGATGGCTGCATGATTTTTTCGTGAGATTGGCACTTTGTATGAGTTATCATTTCCGCATTGTTGCAATTTTCCAATGATACATTATAAATTATTTATACACACAGCATTCTATATTATTTGTTGCCTACAACTTGCATTACAGTACTACCGATAGGTAGCTGAATTGTAGATAAGGCTTTGATAACACTTCACATCTCTAACAAATCTCTCTTTTTGTTTCAGGTATGAATCTAAAGTGGAATCGACAGCGGCTTTCCACGGTACTTTATCTAAAGTATGTAGATCAGGAACCCCAATAAAAAAGCTCTGACTTTATCATCGCCACAATTTTATCAGAGCCCTTTGATATGCAATAATGGGGGCAATGTATCAAACTAGCTATCTAAGTTAAACGCAATTTGAAGTATGGCCGCCTCTTAAGTCTGCCACCCCCCAAAAAGCGGGGGATGAGGCGGGAGGAGGGGTTGCCTTATCGCGGAACTGCAGGCACTTCGCCCGTTTACCTTAAGATCTTTAATATTAAATAATATACTACAGTTAAAGCCTTAAATGTAATGCTCGGCGATGCTTTATTGCTTTTGAACCATTCTAAATCTTCCGAGATTTGAATATAAATTTTAATCACTCTAACGAATTTATCAGATTTTAGTTAATTTTAGATAGTTTATCACTTGAGTCCTTTAATAACTGACTTTATAACTGAGTCTAAAATAATGATTGAATTAATCACTCTTAACAGGAGTTTAAATGGCCCTTGGCTGCGGCATTTAAATGGTTGGATGTGACCTTCCTAATCCGGTTTTGTTCCGAGTGCTAGACCCCAATCGACAAGGTCAACAAATCGTTTACGGAAGTCCCTCTCTGAGGACCTCCTTGTAGAACTATCTGTTAGGAACTATTTGGCGTAGATCTGTTTTTGAGGCCTTTTTTTGTCTCATTGTACGTAAAAAGTTTTTAAACTCAGAATTTTGTTGATTATCGACCAGTAGGTATATTTTCTAGCTAGAAGGACATAGTTAAAAACGTGTCTATAACAGTTTAGTTCAAATCCTGTTTCGTAGACGACATTAAATCCACTGACAGCTGGCCGTGCGCCATTTTTCCCCGATTACGATGAATTCAAAAGACCGTAGGAGTTATTGCGCGTACGAGTAAATGTTTGTAAGGAAACCGATAAGGAAAAATTGTATAGATACATTCACCTAACACCGTGCCTTGTTCTTTAGAGTCAGACTGAGGCCAAACGAGCGTGATTTTTAAGACGCGTGAAATGAGTGGCGGAATATACGCTGCATTCGTTTTCAACGTTACTAAAGTCCTATTAGTACCACACGGCGACGCAAGATGAGTTGTACTGCACGGTCACGCATTTTACTCGACTCACAGCTCAAAAATTACGCTCCTTTGGCCTCACTCAGCTTTAAAAGCCAAAATTGGAACCAAATGCATTTCCACATCAAAAATCGATTTACTGAATATGCACCTATTTAAGTAGGACTTTATATAGATTAGGTAGCCTACACGCTAAGCCCATGTATCTTGACATCCGCGTGCCGGCATGCAACCTGCGTGCACCACAGGGAATAAAGACGTTAAATAATTTAATCGGATGCCTGAATGGTTTATGCACGCATGCTCCAAGAAAACACGTTCCTCACTGTAGCCGCCTAAAGTGTAGGTGCTTACAACACAAGTACTTACTGTTCCCTGTATGCTGTGGCGTCCGTTATCTTCCGCATAATGAACTGTCACATTTCATCATCCCATCCAACATTTAGTTCTTTGCCCGCCCTGTGGCTTGCTCCTCAAATTTCAGCTCTGACTGTATGTGTTTTGATCTCATTTTTCTGCACACCGCAATAGTAATTTCATCCATTATTTTGGTTGTTACTTCATTGTTCTCCCACAGCGCCGTCTTTATAGAAGTATATCCATGTTAAGCTGCAATGTAATGTAAACAAGTTAGACAAATGTAAACAAGCTGAAGATGTTTACGTTTTCTAATGACCATTCGACTGATCTTTATGCGTTAATTTCTATGTTAATGCATGTTTTCTAGGCGATTATCTAAGAAGTTAAAAACTTTCTTCTTAATTTGTGACAAAAAATAAGTGCAGATAGATACTTGCTAGTTTTGGGTATACCTTAGGGTTGCAATTACAATATTTGCAATTTTTTTTTAATAATTCATCCGGGTCAATACTGATGCATTTTGTGCATCATGTCTTAAAACATCTCCATCAAAATATGTTATTAACTATGTAAATTATGATCTTAATTTTATCAATGTCGGTACTTAATATCAACCTTAAACGTTGAGGTTCGCCTTGTCACAGAAACAATGAATTCTCTGCCAGAAATTCATGTCTAGACGTCAAAAGCACTCATAAAATGATTCATGTGCTATCATCAAAAAATAATTGGGATTGGGACTGTTACAAATGATTAATATGCGTGAAGGAAAAGAAGCATAAAATGGACAGTGTTCAACAGAGGCATTATAAAAGAGACAGAAACAGTATATTTATGTTGTAGAATAGTGACATTAGACAGTGCCTTTATTCCAATTTTATTATTAATCTGCTTTGCTTTCTGAAACAAAAGTGTAGGTACCTGCAGTAAGATTAAATAAATGAATAAAGACATAAAACTTTTGCGAAGGCATCTACATAAAAAAAAAAAGTTTTATAGCTAAGATGCATTTTCTTTAGTATAAAAAACAAAACCAATAAATCAAGAATTGTCATCTCCATTCTCAGATGATACACAGCCATCTTGTGTTCCAATCTACCTCTCCATACCATCACAAACTATTATCAGTATTTTGTACTGTGTAGGGTCGCAATAAACTAACTAGGGCCCTTGGTGAAGGCGCGTGGGCTGTGATCTATAGTGCTTAGGCTATATTGTTTTCTAATGACTCAATAGTACAACTACAAACTTAGCATTTAGCTGTATTTGCGATATTAGCATTTGAGAGATTTTGGACTAAGATAGGACTTTGCCTTAATTAGGGAGCTGGACAGTGGGTCAATTTTTTTTTGGGATAGACATAAACGTCGTTTTCATTTTCGAATAAAACGATGAACAAGTAATGTTAGCTTTTTCAATCCAATCGATGATGTAGGTAAGCCCTTACCTCAAAAGTAAGGCCCCAAAAATGAAAACCTACTTACTTTGTAACACAAGTAGCTATATTATTCTCAAACAAAATAAAATATTTGTTTATAAGTGCATAATTATAATACCATGCAACTCCTCATGATTTCATAAAGCGAATCGCAAAATTATAACACGTATTTCTAATTTGATTAAACGCATCTCAATTACTCCTTACGCCACGCACATTAGCAAAATTAAGATTTATCTACAGTACAAAATTAAATGCCTTAACCACAATGTATTGCAACGCGAGTCCCTAATGTAGATACACGCATGATAAATAACTTGCCAAGATAGGGTGAGAAATCTTACTTAATTTAACTAATGGACTAATATAATACTGCGTCTAATATGTGGCGCCCATTGTGTGCCGAGAAAGTTACTTCGAACAAGTTTACTAACACAACAAAATTACTGAAACTTCATAATTGTTTCAAAGTTTTTATATTGCGGTTGTATTCAATTTTGCTTTGTTTTCGCGTGAATGTACTTTCCGAATTCTGTACGAATGAAAACAAAACTTAAGTACATTTATTATTCTGTTTTATTTTTCACTTCCGAAAATTAGGCAGAACGTCGTATTGCCTCATAAATGTTCAATAGAACATCAATTTTCATTTGTCATCCAATATTTTCCAACACCCCTAATTTTTTCCAGCGTTATTGGATGTTGGAACACTGTGCACCTAACTCAATATTGAAGAACACGTGACCGCAGTAGATTGACGACACTCCTGTGTCGGTGTAATTAAGTTTTACCACACTGTGCAATACCGTGCGTAGGTGACATAGCTACTTACTACATATTTGTTGTGTATTAGAACGGTGAAGATACCGCCTCCTATGGTTATTTATTTAGGGTAGTATGTACTGTTTTTGCTCTCGAGTATTTAGAATGGACGTAAAACATTTTCTTAACCATTCAATGTTATAAAAGAAAAATGTAATGACACAAATACTCAACGTTCATTTGTTTTAAACTTCTATTATATCGAAAATCTTCCATATTTGAAAGTGTTTACAGAAAGGAAATGACAGCTGACTCGAAAGATTCTATCGACAAAATATATCTATGCGTTAGAAGCTGTTGAGTGCAGATAAATAAACCGGCTCTCAATGGAATGTTCTTTATAGAAGCCAAGTTAACAGAACTGGCTTAGGTACCTATATCGATTTTTTTGTAGTAATAAATAATATTTATATTATTATGGTAAAATGTAAAAACTTTGATACAACAACAAACAGTAAATGAATAACACAAATGGCGCATGTTGTTGGTTCAACACTATAGTGACGCACTAAATTACTGCTGAACTACCGTACAACGTTGTAGGTACACGTTGTATAAGCAGCTGTTTGCAACATCAGCCACTGTCCACATTCATCCCATATTCACCTTATAAAACACATTTTAAAAATAGTTTATGATTTTCCGATATTAAAAAAGCTTGCCATAAATCATGATCGTTAATAATATTGGACATTCCAATATCTTTATAGACACTTAAGCTTATTATAGGCAATCCGATAAAAAGGTATACGCCTTTATAGCCAGTTAATGCATTAAAGGATAATATGCACTAACCCTACAATCACAACTGCGGGCCATTCGGACCAAGGGGTTAAGAAAATCATTCTGGGCCGAACGTGCCAATTCTAAACACTTATACACTCGCTTGAGTTGACTGTCATCATTAAGTTTTTACACTTATTATACGCCAATAAACAAAACCTTGGTATTGTGAGGATCGGTCGGTTCACTCGCTACGGGGGGAGCGGAGGAGGTACCACCCTCTACAAAATTATGTACGACGAACTGGGACTAATATATCAAGGGGAGGACGTGCCAGACTAAGGAGACTGGGTATTATAGGGTGGGCCGGTGGAATACTTAAGAACCCTGGTGACACCCCATTAAAACACACGTCCCGCATTTTTGGCCAGACGTTTTAATTTCGGCCCAAACGCGAATTGGATTAGGTCCGGAATTTGTGGTGTACATTTTAAAATTGGGTGTGCCGTTGTGAGGGTTAAATTGAGACTTGTACTTAATTTAAATATTTTTTTATGAAGTAGATAGCATGTTGCATTGATTAAGTGGGTCATTGTATGTCAAGGTTTGATCAGAACAACATTTACTTCACACCTGTAACGCGTAAAAATGCCAATTAAAACCTGCTAAATTATAAACATTCCGTATGGAATGTTTATAATTTATTCTTGGACATAATATTGTGTTATGTGAATAGATTTTATTTTGCCATCATTGAGTCATAGACACAATACATCTTTGTCCACAAATACATTATTGCGTCCAAATGCAACGTAAACGGTTGCAACCGGCAGATATTACACGAAACGAGGCGTGAAACACGCGGCGCTCGCAGGACGCATCCGGAATCATAATTCCAAAATAACTTCCATCCGTTCCCCTTCCAACCCCCCACTTCGCGCCCTCTCCCCGCACTTTTTTTGGATAAACTGGAATCCCCGTCCCACCGTTAATTCCCAAGATAGACATAATTTGGAATTGGATCCATCTATCGCGCGTACCTACGAACAAAAATAAGTTAGCGCGCGGTACTCGCCGGATTAATGTGGGCGAAAACAAAGCGGCCAGTGTGTACATACTCGCACTTTGTGGTTATTCAGCGGGACTTGTCAATGGTTTTAAACTGATGTAGGTGATGTAACGTGATAAACTGGAGGTAATAAGAAATATATGTAAATTAAACATTGGTGTCTAAATATTAGAGATTAGCAAAATAAATAAAGACGATAAGGTTTTCCGAATAAAGGCACAAAGAAAAAGATTTTCACAGCTAACTCAACACGGGATTTGCACAATTTCTTGGAGGTTTAATTTAACGAAAAAACAGCAACTAAAAAAATAAAAATGGCTAGAGAGTGGCCATCAAACAATTCATTTTACGAGAGATCCTTACGCTTAACAGGTCATAAAACGACTCATAAACACGGGCTCGTCCATTCACAAAATACTCTATGTTTACTTACCGTTTTAAATGCAAATACGATTACGGCCGGTGGTGTGACATTTACCAGATGTTAAAAAAATATTTTATACACCATTTTCAACGGTATTGTTTAATATTTACATGAAATAAAATACGATTTTCGCATATCCAATATTGTGTGAGTACACTTGAGACCGCTGACGTTGCACAGACATCGCGGAAGATAAAGTATTTGCGCGTTTTTTATTTCACCTTTGACACTTTAATCCAATTTGTTTCCTTGTATTCAGCCCAAGGGATAGGGGAAGAATTTTGTCCTTATAATTGTTATTTTGAATTTAAAATTTCCATTCTTATTTATCGGCATCCAAGTCCCTTAAGGACAAAAACATTTTCATAAATTTTTGCGCGTTTTAATTTTGCTACGTTAAAAAACAGACGTTAATTTACATATTTATAAGGACGTGATTACTCATCACGACAGTTAATAAGATAAGTTTATTTATGGTTGAAAACGAAGTTTGTCTATTTTCCGTGTTTATACCTTAGGAGGTACAATATTTCATCGGTTAGAAGCGTCAGGAATTGGTGTTCAAACTCTATGATTTACAGTTTAAAATATATAAGTCACCGTCAAATTCACTGTTATTTATTACTTTGATATAAACCTTGTAGGTATACCTCTACAATTATTTTTTTCTGTATTTGCAAAGGAATGCATAGTTCACGTCACTTCACGTTGCCCAAAGTTAACCCGTAAGTGGTCGCGATGGCTTACGAGGTCGGCCTACCGATTCTTTTTATAGCCAACTAAGAAAATTGGCTCATTAATCTTAAAGATAAATGTCCAGCCACTATTCGGCCCATCTTATCAGTGGACAGAATGAATGGAAGTGTGGTATACCTACGAATTTTGATAGAATTTGGAAACTTTTTGGCTGTTTTTCTCGGAGCTTTTATGGCTTTATGGGTGCTTAGAGCAGTTGTTCCTGAATTATAATGACCCTATACGTCGATTAAATGTAATCTATTGCAGAAAGATTTGCGATAACCTGTTCGTCGGAGAATTTAGTAGAGATGCAATCAATAGGTATTTACATAGCTAAGTAAAACAGGCCCACAATAAAGAATTCTATTACTTAACAGATGATGCTTGGTACATAAATAGGTATGTGAGTGGTGTCGTGGCTCACGACTAGTCACGACCGCGCCCAGCCTCGTCAGATGTCGCGCGGCTAATTGTCAGCTCACTGACACAAGTGTCAGACACTCGCGATCGACACTAGAAACGTACCTATAAGTAACTTAACGCTGTGCAGCACTGGACATAAATAAAAGAGCAACTAAGTGTGTGTGTGGTGCGGTATTTTAGACCCCCGACAACATTTACTTTTTCGTAAGTACCTACAAGAATTTGGTATATTCCCATGTTTTATTTTTGTTCATTTTGAACAAATGTTTTTCAAACTCTGGTTTATCTAGTGATGTAGCCAAGATGCTAGATAAATCCTCAACAAATTATTACATACTTACCAGCAATTTTCGAAATAATCTCCACGTATATGTGTAAATTAAAATGTTATTTACTGTCTAGTTACGATAAAAGCTCAATTCTAACATAAGTAAACGTTGTTTCTAAGAAATATAGATTTAGACCGTTAAAGTTTCCAGAAGCGATATAAATATAACGTTTAATTAAGTCATAAAATGGTTGTTTTATAACAATAACACACTTAAAAATAACCGTTTCAACATATAATGCTTTGAAGTTTACAGTTTTGAAGCAGTAATACAGTTTTTCCACGCCGTATATAAGGAGCCAGTTTATATTTCGTCAAAATTTAGCGTGTGTTATTTAGAGTCGTTAAAGTAGTAAAAAGCCATATTTATGTAGTGTAACACATAAATATTTCGCCATTTTTGCGTGGGCATGATGGAGTGAAAACCTACTACTAATTTTCATTTGGCCTTTTCTGGCATTCCTTCAAACTGCTTAAACGCGATTGTAAAACAATTTATTATACTGAACAATGTTTGCATGTCAGTTAATTATTTTGTTTGTTTAGTTGTTTTATTTATTATTCGTAATAAGTATTTTAATTAGACTAACCTACTCAGTTTTTAACATACCTATTTATTTTTTTAACCTGCAATATTAAACACAAACTATTCAGGTATAAATTAATTTTTGAACATGTTTTATTAATCGTTAGCTAAGAAATATTTGTGGTGTTATCAACGGACTCTACCCTGATATATCTAAAATGTTCACTAAATAAGTTGCGATAAAAAATAAAACCGCTCCACATCCCAAAAATAAGTCTCACACCACACCCCATCATATAAATTTCCACCCTTCCCACCAAATAAAGTTTCCACCAGGTATACCAACTGAAGCATAATTAAAAAGAAAGAAAATTCTTTGGAAAGAAACAATCGAGCTCGGAAAGGAAGCAAGTGTCGCGAAGGAGTCGTGAGCTGAAACTTCTCCACATAAATCGGTGGCAACGAGTTAACCCCGCACTAGCCCGAGTTGAACAAACTCGGCCAACACACACTGATGCACTTTTGTTTATTTTAAAGAATTAGGTTTAGGCTCGGCGGTTTAGGGTTAAGATTTTTGTGCGACATTCGTTTGTTTGTGGTGATGTATTGTGGTTTGTCATGGAAGTGGGACTTTAGTTTATAGTGAAGCTATGTGATGGCGGTTTTAAATTTATGCCGCCATTTAATAATAAACAAAATACAGGTTCCTATGTTCTGATAATAAAAATATTTTCTTTTAATAAAATTTTACTCATTTCAAGCAGATGTATAGTTTAGGTATCTACGAGTACATGGTCAGTAGACCAAATTTTAGGAAAATGTGCAACATTGATATTGTGTTGTGTCAAATAATCAATGTTTAATTTTAATTATGTTTCTTCAAGATATTATCATCAATTCTACATATTCAGCTGTTATCAATAGGTAAGAGTAAGTAAAAGAGTTTTCTCTGGATAAGTTAGTGCATACGCTAATAATGTAGCGACACGCGTAAACCTTTCAGTCAACGTTTTCATCCAGAGAGAGATAAACCATATCTTGACTTATTATCATGACTGCGTTAGGGAAAGAAACTGACAGATTTGGACTGAAGAGTGAAAATTACTTAAAATGGACTATAACATAAACAAAATATAAGGAATTTTACTTGTTTGTAGAGACCGCAGTCTCAAGTGATGTGTCAGCAGCCAACATGGCAAATTAGGACGCTTTTGGTCACCCAGGAAAGTGGGTATTACAGCTATAGTAAATCGTATAAGACAAAACCATACTTCAAATGTCAATAAAATCTGGAATAGCTTGCGAGATCTAGATTCGCTGATTCGGCAGTGCACTTGCTTTGGTCCGCATAAGTCACGGTGACCGCCCCAAACAACGGCCAGCAGACAAAAGTCGAGGCGCTTCGTGTTCAATCATTTCGGTTGTTTATTCGAAATTTATTCTGTCGGGGAAATACGAATGAGTGGTGGGCTAGTGAGGCGATAAATCGTGTCGATGTCGCGACGTGTCGCGCGTCGGGTTAAAAGCTCGATAACCGAGACGGGCACACACCTACCCGCGCCAACAATAACCTCTCGCTTTGTTTTATTTCTGAACGTTCCAACGCGGCCCGACCAGATATCCGCCAAGTATTTTATGCATAAAAATATCGATATATAATTGCTTCATTACGTCCCTGTGTTGGTGAGTAAAATATGTGGGAGTCACACACAGGTGGCTGTTTTGGTGGACTTTTTCGGACCCTCAATTAAGCTTTTATCGTGATAATTAGAACTTTATTATCATTTTCCGTGACACATTTAAGATTATATTCACGAAAATATACGCCGCTGTAATTAACCCGCGATAACTACCGCACAGTTATATTTTATATTATACAATTGTAGAAAGAAAATCACAAAAGTTTCGCGCCGTTGTAATTTAGACGTTCATTCGTACATAAAACGAGACTTTTTGAATTGATTATGTGAAAACTGGTAGCCGCAACTTGCATAGTTGCCAAAGCAGTTATTTTTGTCTATTAAATATTTTACGTGCCATTGTCTTCTTTAATTAGAGTATAACTTTGAACTTTTTGTAGTACCTATTTGGTGTAATTGTTTGGAGTTGTTTGAGTGGGCGTAAGTACATAATTAAATAGTGGTGTTAAACGCGAGGCAACACCCTGTAGCGTCCAGAAAGGCGAGTTCTGTGGTGTCTGTCGGTTCTCGCAGTGTCGCTATCGTTGTATCGCCTCTGCCACGCCGTTTGCTTTATGGTGCCAGCTTGGGTGTAATATTTCTTAGGGATCGCACGCCATGATTCATTCCGTGTCACTTTTTAACTTTTCGAACGTACCTGTAATGAAGGTAGAAGGCAGATAATAGAATTTAAAAATGGAACGAAGAATTTTGTTTTATAACAAATTAATGGCTGTTAAACTGTAAACAGGACGTTTGAAATCCAGTCAGCAAGCATTTATTAATTGGAATCGGATTTAAATATCAATTCCACGATTTCGTTGAAACGTTCGTTAAAATAGTAATTGAATTGATGTATCCTCTTTGTTTCAGCAATAATAATAAAAACTAAAACATGCATTGTAGGAAAATACTAAAGTATGTGGCTTGAAGGCTTGAAATTGAGCGAGCGGCCGCGCCTGCGCCGCTTGTCAGTTATAATTGGCTGAACTTGTCGACCGAGTCGTAGCGATTTTTTTTACTTTTTCTCCCTACACTGCCATTACTCTTCGTCTCCCGGGAGAGACGTAAATTGCGAACATACAGCCCGTGGAAACAAGCATTGATGTGACGTATGAATACACGGCCATTGTTATGTAATATTAAAATTCAAATTCCAGATGAAATTTCTAAACGCTGGGGGTTCGGTATGTTCATATTAATTGGTTAACATCGTGCTGTACATCTCATTTGTTCGTTCTGTATTTGAATATTAGCATTGTGGGCTAGTCTATAATATCTGGTGCATTAAAATGAGATACCATTTTAGTCTTAATCGGATGTTAAGGCGATGGGCACAAAAGGGCGGTACATTGTGGTACATCGTTCAGTGTTCATTGTGCTAGTACCAGTGGCAGCTGGATCCTGGGACCTGGCACTTTACATAATTCATACATAATCGCTTTGCATATCGACAACATGTGACATGTGTTGCATTCTGTACGCTGAACGGGGATTTGTTTTTGTTGACGTAGAGACAGATAAAACTGCGGTCCTGAATAATGATGTGTTTGTTAATGTACTCCAGTGCGGACATAAAGAGGTTTTAAGTAGAACTGATTTTGTTGAAAATATCTATGGAAATTGTTGTGTAGACAGATTGTGAAACAAGGAAAATGCTGAACGGATTATGAAAGGTGGATAAAAAGCTATAGAAAATGACAGGAAGTGGTGTGTATAATGATGAAGACAAAAGGAAAATTCTAAACTAGCTGTACAGTTGTAGAAGACGTAAATCTCAATGTAAATACCTAATTTAAGACTAGTAGATAATCTAGTTTTGAAGCTGATAAACCTGTTTGCATATTCGATAGTGAAACCAGTATCAATTTAGATAACTACCAATTTTATACCACATGTAAACAAAAAAGTGTTATATCAAGGAAAAAATTCAACGTCTCAAGCAGTTTCTAGAATATGTACCCCCGATTTTAAATGCAACTATCTGGTGCTAGCATCATTAGTTTTCTTAAAGCGTAACAGCTTAACTTTAAGCCCAGTAAATAGCATCGCGGCGAGACTCGAAAAAATGCATTTGGTTCGTAATAAATAATACATGAACCTATTTATAGGAGCCTCATTAAGTGCCTGAGTTTTTGACTTCTTTCAGATCTTGTATTGGAGAGATGAAAATCAAGAGTGACTTGCACTTCAGCCAGTGACTTAAAGACTAATTACGTAAATGCATAAATATTGTGTTTGGGTGTTGTATTAATAGTTAGAGACAGAACATAACAAGGTGCTGAGCATGAATACTGGGTTCGATTCCCGGGACGGGCAAAGTGTTATTGGGTTTTGCCATCAGGCATTGCCCAGTAGCAGCTATGTAGTCTGGCCAAAATTGTGGCCGGTTGATGGCAATTGACTCGCCCCCTATTACATGGGACTTAAAACATAACTGGCGAAATGTGGGTGTACTATTAGGTACACCTCTGCCCAACGCTTTGGGGATTACAGGCATGATGTTATATTATATGTATCAAGAGTGACTTAATAATTTAGCTAGTGAAAAAAATACTAACCAAAATGCATAAAAATTGAGTTTGGTGTTAATAGTTAGAACAAAAAGCGTGCCTTCAAATCGAATCATATACATTGTATAATACATAACGCTTTTTCCCATGGGAGTAGGCACAAATTCTAAAACGCCATCTGCTACATTCTTATATACCTTCTTCTTTTGAATACGTTCATATTAGGTATATACCAACATCACAAAATGAACCACTAGAAAATACTAGAAATTAACTTTGAATCAAGTAGATCCTAGATTTATGTGTATTTGAATGTATGTATGTCTAATATTTTACACTCAACATTAGACATTGTAACATAAACTGAATCAAAACATTTCAGCTACTATACTGATGAAAATCCAATTTTAGTTTTTCCTAACCAAAAATGTTGGCTCCACCATAGGAAACTTTATTTAATTCTCTTGGCATATCCATCTATTCTAGTCAGTTCATTATCAAGTTAAAAGTTAAGTTTTCAGTTAGTTGTTCGCAATTAGTTAGCCGCTACCATGCTTTTAATGAGCATTTCTTTGTTCTCAGAGCAATTGTTTAATTCTTTTGTTGTTATTCTTTAATTAATCCGTGTTTTTTTCGATGCGTTCGTTATAAACTTAACTACAGTTGATTGCAGTGGCAATTTCTTTCATTGGATATCGATAATATACGTGTGTACTTTTTTAAGTTTCACTTGAGTGTATGTTCTCTTATTATTCTTATTTAAGTTCGTTGTACTGTGAAGGAAAACATCTTTAAGAATTCCGGAGACAAATTCAGACACTAAAACAATTCCAGACAGTAGGTATTAATGAGGAAACATACAAAATGTTCATATTTTCTCTGCATCTTTCTGTACGCACCGAAATATGTTATGTGTAAATAATCCTACTATAATATTATAAATGCGAAAGTTTGTGAGGATATATGGATGTCTGGATGTATTATGTTGTTACTCTTTCACGCGAAAACTACTGAATAGATTTGGATGAAATTTAAAACACAGATAGTTTTTAATCTGAAATAATACATAGGATACTTTTTATCCCG
This sequence comes from Eurois occulta, assembly GCA_950022335.1. Lineage (NCBI taxonomy): Eukaryota > Metazoa > Arthropoda > Insecta > Lepidoptera > Noctuidae > Eurois > Eurois occulta. The sequence continues at coordinate 12,242,688 of OX465483.1, forward strand.
GTAATATGTTCCCGTGGGACAATTATCGAACTCCACGCGAATGAAACCGCGGGCATTATGCTAGTAACCAAATAATTTCAATTTATTTTGAATTGTGTCACATTTTTAGTCAACATTCGGGTATTGATTTTCTCTAGAATATTCATAATGATCTCTATCGATCGATTTTCCTGAAGATTGACTATGTCTCTTATAAGTATTTAGTTGAGAACATGAAAATTGAATCTTCAGTAGTACTCAAAGCCGATGTAGGTAATATTTCACAGATAGATGATTACAATCTCATGTTTATTAAGTAATAAATCGTTAGTTTAATTATGTATGCGTCTACAAGAATGATTACGTTATAAATTAGTCGTTCTAATGAGCGATGAGAATACAATCGATGTGTTATCTTTCTATCGATTTTGTTATCGAGTAATCTTTTTTTATTTAATTAAATTTAGTTAAAGATTTCGTGAGATTAGAATCTGGATAAATGTGGCTTCGGTTTTAAAACCAATGAAACAAATTAAAGATATAAGTCCTATTGACAACATCTTTAGTACCTAGTTAAAGTAGATGTCTATTGGTAATCTATTTGTTCTATACCATAGTTCAACTACTATAATTATCTATGCTTAGGTATTATGTCTTTAAAAAAATACAGACATGTAAATTTATTTAGCAATACGTACACAAACAATCACGCATCATTTTTGTCTTTAATCCAAAGTTCCAAATGTTATCATTTAAAATTTTAAAGCTACCCCACTTAGTTATCTCATAAGCGAACAGTGAACGCATTCAGGAACAGTTTGCACAATCGTTTCCAGTCGGATACAGCGGCAATTAAGAACAATTCATACAACAACATTGCGTTGTCAACGCATTCTCCTATCAGACTGACCTCTATCACCTTTGACTGATTTGCACTGAGATACAACGACCAATGCATAATGAACTACCTTCCCCCTCTTGCTCTTACACACATCTTGGGTAGCACAGGAAAGTGTGGGTGTTTCTAAGGCCAGTTAAGCCTGGTCTTTACTTTATAACGAGTCTTTAGAAATTGTGACAGATCGAAAGCAACGTTGGGCGTAATCTCAAATTGACTGACGTTTAATTGTTAAATTAATTGTCGTGATATAAGTGCTCGTGTTTATGGGTTGAATTAATTTTAGAAATTGATGTTATGTAAGGAAGTGAGCTAGGACGATGCCCTAGAGTTGAGTAATATATATTGTTGAGATTTCTCCGCTTTCTAGGGATGTTTGTTAAAAGTTTTCTGGGTAGTCCACCTTAATGAGCTTGTAATAATGTAGTTTGGTGATGTCATGCTTAACTATAGTACTTTTTTTAAACCAGTTCTATTGCATTCATGATATTTATATAAAACTAGACTCCGTGGCTGCTACTGATAATTCCTGATGGAACAATCCAATCCCAATATCCCTTTGCCCGACCCGGGAATCGAACCCAGGAACTCATGCTCAGCAGTCGTGCTTGTGACCACTAGACCAACGAGGCAGGCAGGTAGGTTATCTGTAACTAATGCTTCTTCTGACTTCACCACACAGGAAAACCAAATCAAACCTGCCACATCAAACGAGATACCGACATGGCTGATAAGATAAACCCAAGCAAGCTAAATGATAAATAAAATATCATTAGCCATACAAATATACTAGAATTCAACTAACAACTTAATTCAGAACATAAATACATAATTTTGATTAAATTAACTACATTAATTCTTAAGGCGGTGTTTGGAAGCTATTCTGTTGAATGTTATTCTACCAATTTCTGAAGTTAAAAATGGGTAATAATAACCGTGGGTAATTGCCATGGAATACCTCTGATACAGTTAAGATAGGTAGATTTTATTTCTATGATAAGGTAATTTTTAATTAAGTAATGAACCTGATGTATAGGAGAATTATGTAGATGCCTATTTACTTGCACTTATGTGCTTTGAAGAATATAATTTGTTTGATACGGTGTTTGATGTTCATTTATATATTAAGTTAGAAGTAGCTTTTTATGAAAATATTATTACTACTGCCTCATTTGGCTAGTGGGCGCAAGCGCAACTGCTGAGCATGAGGTCCTGGCTTCAATTCCCAGGTTAGACAAAATATTATTGAGTTTTTCCGTCAGGAATTTCTCAGTAGCAGACACAGAAACTAGATTTGTGCCCGGTTGATGGTAATAGGCACACCCCTATTACATGTGACACATAACTGACGAAATGTGGGTGTACCTACTAATAGGTACACTTCTGCCTAACCCTTCGGGGAGAACAGGAGTGTTGGTATATTAGTATTACTACTATCTTTATATTCAGCGAAAATAATCGCCATATTTTATCATACGCTTGTAAGAAGCAAAGAAGCCATTATGTCATCTAGGACATAAATTGATATCAACCGTAGTTAAAAGACAGACGTTCTATGTGCACCCGTAAGCTCCTAATATCACAGATGAAAGGAACTAGTTGGCGGCTTGTTAATGAGCACATGAGTTCCCTTGACCAAAGCGAACCTTGGCCAACAGCCAAGAAAACGCTAAAGAAGATGCCACGAAAGCTGCATAAGGGACAAAAGAGAATTTACTCAATACAAACTGAACTTGCAACTACATTTAACGCAACAAAACTAAATCGCTTATGCATTTATGTCTTGAGCTAAGTTACTTACGTACTATTTAATAATTCATAAGCAAGGCAGTGCCACGGACTTTTTCAGCGACTGTTTTCTTTTTCTGTGAAGTTTTATGGCATTTTCATGTGGACATAACGAGTTAGGCGCGGCCTTATCGAAAAACTACACAAATACGTAAAGGAGCCAATTTAAATTCAGCCAAATCGTATTCGTTGGAAGTTGTTCGATCCGTCACGCTTCCCCACAATAAATCTCCTCAGATACCCGCCCTAGTACAGCATAAATAAGGTGGATCTTGTTAAAAACTTGCGGGGGTAAAAAAACGGAACATTTTCCGCCGTTTTTAAAACGAGACGCTCCCCTTAAGGAGGCTTCCGTGGTTTCATAAATATGCAGATATGCCTTCACCTGGGCTAAAGCCACAAAATTTAGCTGAACAATTTATCGTAATAGAAATATTGTAAATACGTATACATCGTGCGAGCTTAAATAGATTTGTGTTGTGGCGTGCTTTTGCATAAGTAGCTTTCGTATCTCTCTCATTTCGCGTTGTGTGCGTAGGCCCTTAGTAAACGATTCGTTATTATCTGATAATGGCTTCGTCCCCGACCAACTAAAATACATTTTGAATTATGGTTCTAATTACATCGATTAAAAATAGCTGACATACATTAAAGGTCACGTGCACCTACCCATTATAAATATTCCACATGCCTTGGAAGACTTAGAAAATACTGAATGAAATATTGGCTAATTTTCTTCAGATTTATGGCATCGAACTTACTCCACATACCATTCATATAAAATGGGAATTCATGGTATCCCACAAAAACATTATGAACTTGTTTGTGACTTTTAAAAGAAAATAAAAACGACAAGGCAACTATTGGCGCTTCTCCTCCACGTTTATCATGCGCACAGCCAAGGTGTGGAACTCTCTGCCGGCTTCTGTGTTCCCTCCCACATATAACCCGTCTGCCTTCAAAGCAAGAGTGAACAGGCATCTTCTGGGCACGCTCGTTTCATCATAGACCTCATCCATCGCTTTCCACCAGGCGTGATCGAGGTCAAGAGCAGGCCCATTTTGTAATAAAAAAAAAAAAAAAAAAAAAAAAAAATAACGTACAAAAGTCATCGTAAGATCTGTAACTTAGTTACATTGAAAGAAAGTACCTACTCAAGCTTCTTATGACGCAAAACTAGACCCAGTCTCTGTGGCTAAAGATTCAAAGTCGAGTGTTTTTGAAGAAAAAAGAAGTCTGGAAAATGTAGTTGTGTTCATAGACATTGATTGAGTAGAAGATATTAGTAACAGTCAATGCTAAACACTTTGTCGGTGCTTGTACCTACTAATATAAACTAGAATTAGATTTTTGCGTAGGTAATGGTCTATTCAGAGCTATTAATCGCTTTCAGTCAATCTTGATCGTGTTTTGTTTAAGATAGTACGAATGTTTATAGACAAGTATTTTCTAATTTCTATCTACCTACTGCTTTCTACGACGATTTTCACTCAATTAGTTAAGTATTTCTATTTCTTAGTAACATTTTTTTTCATGAAACTAAATAAAGTAGTTCCAAAGGCTTATTTTTTATAAATTCAGACTTTCATCATTATCATTTGCCTAGTCTTTTCTAACTATATTGTGGTCTGCTGCCAAAATAATTTATATTTTCTACAAATGGAGTTACGGATAATATTTCAAACATTGAAATAATCCAAACTTTTATTCCCAACTTTGGGTAGGTATCTAATAAAAATGCTTCATTAAATAACCATATCACATGAAAGAACACCCTTTTTTTTTTTTTTTTTTTTTTATTACAAAATGGGCCTGCTCTTGACCTCGATCACGCCTGGTGGAAAGCGATGGATGAGGTCTATGATGAAACGAGCGTGCCCAGAAGATGCCTGTTCACTCTTGCTTTGAAGGCAGACGGGTTATATGTGGGAGGGAACACAGAAGCCGGCAGAGAGTTCCACACCTTGGCTGTGCGCATGATAAACGTGGAGGAGAAGCGCCGAGTACGACTAGTCGGGATATCAACCAAGTGTGGATGGTACGCCGCAGTACGTCTGCTAGTCCGGTGGTAAAAGGGTGATGGTGGAATCAAATCGTGGAGCTCCTGTGCACACTCTCCGAAGTACAGTCTGTAGAAGACCGACAAGCAGGCGACATTACGCCTATGAGCTAGGCTGTGAAGCGAAGCTATCAAAGTCTCGTCGCCTATGAGTCTTTTAGCTCTGCGTTCCACCGAATCAAGTGCAGCGAGCTGGTATTTTGCTGAACCATCCCACAAGTGACTGCAATACTCCATACAGGAACGGACCTGTGCTTTATATAAACTTAAAAGCTGTCCAGATGTGAAGTATCGCCTCACCTTATTCAGGATGCCCAGCTTCTTAGCTGCGGTCTGAGCTTTCGACTCGATGGTTGAGCCGAAGTTGAGATCCGATGTCAACTCCATGCCCAAAAGCTGTAGGCGGTCGGTGACTGGTACAACTGTACCTCGGAAAGCTGGAGACAACTGGAACTGGCTCTTTTTAGCCGTAAAAAGACATGCCTGTGTTTTCAGAGCATTGAATCTGACCAGATTGTCGTCGCCCCACTTGGAAACGAGATTTAGGGTCAGATTCATTCGCTCCACCATGGCCTCTCTATGAGTAGCAGTTTCCTCTCTGCTGGCTCTTGCACTGGACAGGTATCTTTCCGCGACTGTGCTGTCATCAGCGTACCCGATTGCACCAAGCTGTAGCAGGTCGTTGATGTGTAGCAGAAATAAAGTTGCGGAAAGAACAGACCCCTGAGGAACACCGGCATCAATGGCCTTATGATCCGGAGAGCAGCCATCTATGACCACTCTGATCGAACGGCCACTCAGGAAGTCGGAAATCCAGTTGCAAAAATCAGCAGAGATGCCAAATGCAGGAAGCTTAGCCAACAGACTAGCGTGCCAGACCCTGTCAAAGGCCTTTGAGATATCAAGCGATACAGCAAGGGCTTCGCCGTGTTTCTCAATGGCCTCGCCCCAGTAATGCGTAACATACACAAGAAGATCCCCAGTTGAACGACCACGACGGAAGCCGTACTGGTGGTCACTGAGGAGCTCATTGTCTTCGAGGTATGTTAGCAGCTTATTGTTCAGTACCCTTTCCATCACTTTGCACAGTATGGAGGTTATGGCGATTGGTCTATAGTCAGCAGGATCGGCACGGTTACCTTTTTTGGGCACTGGCTGCACATTCGCAAGCTTCCAGGACTCCGGCACCACTCCGGTTTTTAGAGAAAGGCGAAACAAGCGCGTCAAGACAGGAGATAACTCAGGAGCACAGCTCTTCAGGACTCTTGCAGGTATTCCGTCAGGTCCGCTGGCTTTATTCACGTCTAGATTGCATAGGGCCTTACGGACCTCTTTTATGTGGATTGAGATCACCGGCATTGCGGAGCCACAGTGAGATATGTTAGGTGGTATGTTTGAGGCCGTGTCTAGGCGTGAATTTTCGGCAAAGATGGAGGCAAATAGATTTGCCTTCTCTAGAGCCGTATGAGCCAGCGTTCCATCAGACTTTAGCATAGGAGGCAGCGTAGGACGGCAGAAGTTCGTCTCGACTGATTTCGACAGGGTCCAGAACTCCTTACTACCCGAGGGGCAGGACGCCAGCTTAGCCCCAATTCGTCCAACATGATCGAAGCGCGCCTTCCGCAACACCCGTTTGCAGTCCTTGGCGGCTGAATTGTACGCTTTTTTCGTTTCGCGAGCCCTCCGACTACTGCACCTGTCACTACGGGCCGAAGCCCAGGCCTGGTATGCCTGCTCTTTGAGCAAATCGGCTTGCGCACAAGACGCGTTGTACCAGGGTTGAGCCTCGCAGCCAAGTAAAACATCAGAGAATGGGATAAAATATTCCATTCCCTGGCGAATCACGTCGACAATTGAGTCAGCGCAGTCAGAAGGGTTAAGCGAAGAGAAGCAAGTCTGCCGCCATGGATAAGATGCAAAGAAATGCCGCATCTCATCCCAGTCTGCCGACCCGTACCTCCAAACTCGCCTCGTGCCTCTAGGGCTTAAATCTGGAGGAGAACAGGAAGACACGGATTTCACCAGACAGTGATCAGACGAACCGAGTGGAGCGCAGATCGATACAGAGTACCTGTCCGGATCTGTTGTCAGCAGAAGGTCTAAGCAGTTGGGTGTGTGGCTATCAACATCCGGAACGCGGGTAGCTTGACCAACCAGCTGGTGGAGATCTAGCGATATCGCAAACTTGCGCGCCTCTCTTCCAGCATGGTCAGTTTTCTGGTACGGGAACAACCAATCCTTATGGTGGGCATTAAAATCCCCCAGAAAGACAAGTTCCGCTGTCGGATATTTGTGTTGGGCCAGTTCAGCTGCCTCTGTAAGATGGTCAAAGAGTCTTGTTGTCTCCTGATCACCGCTGTGCGACCTGTAAACACCGACATAAATAGTTTTAATAGAGCCGGTGTCCACCAGTAGCCACAGAGTGGAGAAACCCGCAACCTCGTAGCAACGGAGACGTTGACAGCATATGTCATCGCGGACGTACACACAGACCCCAGCCTGCTTCTTAAACTTATGTTCAAGTGAGTATCCTGGGTAGTTGAGGTACGCCACGTCTAACGGGGTCGCTAACTTAGTCTCCGTCAAAAAGAACAAGTGCGGCTTCTCGGTCTCAAGGTGGTGATGGACCGGATTGATATTTGAGTGCAATCCACGGATGTTAGTGAATTGCACTTTAAGCGGGAGGAAGTGCCGCCGTTGTTTAAAAGTATTCTTTTTGTTTTTTCGCTTCATGGGTTTAAAGAGTTTCAATGGAATTCTAAAGAAAGCGAGGCGAGTCCAGTTTACTGAACAGCTCCCACGAGCAAAGCCCGACGATAAGGAAACTCACCTGGAGACTGCGGGGACGCCCGAACCCCCCCGAAGATGCCCGCCGGGTCCTCCCTTCCAGTCGCCGACTGGCACGGCGGAACATTTCGGGATTTTTCGCGAGGTGGCGGGGCAGCCTTTCACACGTGGCTGGCGTGCTAATTGGGCCCCCAACTTCCTGCGGTCGGTCAACGACAGGACCGTGCTTCGGATCCCGCTACCCTCCAAAGTGAGTTGCCATGACGAGGTTCACTCCTGGGCTGAGACTAGCCTTGGACAACGCAACTACCAACTGTCGAATTCCATAAGGCACTGGAACTCCCACGCAACGACGAAACACAGCAGGCTGCTTGACGCCGGATTCCGGTGGGAGGGTGGTCGTAAAACCAGGCGGGCGTTAGCCCTACCACCACAAGGGAAGAATTGGCCAGTCATAAAAGGTGTTGGGTGTGACTGCCCAGGATACGCCGAGCGCTCGGTTCAGTTGAGTCACTGGCGGAACAAACTGCGCTACACGAGGAGGCTTCTTCATGTATCCCAAATACCCTATAATCTATCAGTACTTAGTACCTAACTATATAATTTTTCCAAAACTCTATCAAAGGTTTTCTACGCAAAGTAATGTCTCTACCATAATAAATAATTTTAGTCATAAATATGTATCTAGTTGATAAGCTACTAAATAATTTCTGAGTCAATAAATTAGACAAGATCTTATCAAGACATTTGCGGTATAAGATTATTGATATCTGTAGTAGGTACGCAGGCAGCTAGATATATAGGTATATATCTATGTATATATAAGTAAAAGCAGAAACAGATATGCAATTGTCTAATTAGTCATTAATTACTCAACTGGAACATGGGACAGATCGGGAACATGTGCCATTCCTATTTATAAACGAGCTGTGAGTAGTGAGATATTAATATGTGGGTATATAGATATAGTATCTATGATTTGTATTCGTTCTGCGTCAGATCTAAAATGTATTGTTATAATTAAAACAGATCTGTCTTGATTACGACTGTATTGCCAATAAATTGTCGTCAATTAATTTGCTTTGTATACCTACCTAGTTATACGTCTTTACAGATAGTCTATGATCTATGTACTAGATAGGAAAGTTTGAAGAAAAACGAACTAAAATATTAAGGAGTTTGTAAAACCAATATTAATTTAAAACAGATCAATTTGTTAACGAAAGCATCTATTGAAAACTCTAAAAGAAGTTTTCCTGAAACAAATCGCTAAGAGTAGTCATAAAACTGGTTTTATATGTACCTACTTAAATATATTACGGTGTGTGTTAGTAGGATTTTTCGATGCGTCAATGCGCATCAGTCAATCAGCACTGACTGTCGGTCGGTACGCCCACTATCGCCGATCTACTGGCCACATTTCACTCACCACTCCATACAAAAGCTACATTATCTCATACAAACATTACATAACTCCGAAAACGCAGGTGTTAAAAGCGTATTAGAGCCAACAAACAGGGCGCTAAGCTTCGGGATTCGGCAGACCATAGCTCGGTTAAAATGGCCGAAGATTAGCCGAGTGCGGGGCCCCAGATATTAATGTTACAACCAAAATATCAAAGGTTGGAACATAATTATGTTATAATTGGACCTCTGATAACCCTACGATTTACATAACCGTATATCAAATAAACGAAAATCTCCATAACGTTGAAAAACTTAAATGCCATGCGACCAGGTTGTGAATAAACAAAACTCACTTAAATTAATGTAATTAATCGTCGTTTGAATTAATTAAAATATTTGTGTTTTATTTGCATACAATTTTGTTTGAAACAATGCACTAAACGAGCGATGTATTCGTGACAAATGTCGTAGCTCGATACGAAGGGTTATTCTAATAATTGTCGCGTAATACGGTAATACCCCACTCGTACGTTTACCTACATGCGTTTTGTCGTACAGGCGTGCCAAGTTTTTCTCAGAAATTAATCAATAATGTGAAGAGGTATTGAAAAGCGCGCAAGTGCTATAGCGTTTACACACGCTACTCCTTTGTTCATTTTTTCAATTTAGTATGAATTATAGAACGCCTCTGCTGCATTTAATTAGACAGCATTGTTTATTGTTTCAATTTGGATTCATAAATTCATTTCTTGGTCGTTCTTCATTTGAATTTTAAGAGGATTCCGTTCAAAAAACGTCCGTTTTCTGGTTGTTTATTTGTCTAAAATTTTAAAGTGCTAAAAATAAATATGGTTTAATGAACGTCTCTGGATTTGGCCGGAGTCTCTCATATTACCTTGTTTATCCCCCGTTAATGTTACTTGCAAACTTTGACAATTTGGGTGACGTACGTATCCCGGTCCGGTTTCGTTAATTCTGCGTACGCTGGGGCCCGGTTGAATTTGCATTTTGCACGCGTGATAAGTGGGCCGGATTACATGGGATTCCCACCAACAGCCTCTGTTTGTTCTGAAATAAAGGGCTGTTAAACTTTTTTCATGGTAATTTGGGTCACCTTCAGAAGAAACGATCGTTGTAAATTTGTTTAAGTAGGCTTAGGTCTGGCCGTTCGTTTAAATTACAAGGAACATGCGTAAAGCTAATTTGGATCACTTGTGCACTCGTTGTTTTCTTTTTTACAAGTCTCATCAAGCATCCCTAAAAAAGAATAACGGAACTTTTGGAATGAAACTGCAGAGAAAGTTTTGGACCGTATCTAAATAAGTGACGTCCAGCGCGGAAGTTAGTCGGATGTGGAGGGTATTTTTCCATCGAGTGATTAATGAAAGCCACCACATAACAGTCCCGGCTGACTTCCAAAATTTCCACAGTAAATCTCTCCTTTCGTTTCGCTTCTTTTGCCCGGGGAAGACTTGGCACCGTATTTTATCTATGTAATGCAAGCGTTGCACTATAGCTAGGTAAATAGTCGTATATATTTAATGTATTGCGAGCGACATTTCATTTTTATGGCCCTCTTATTATTCGCGCGGTCCATAATCTGAAAAGGCACTGCATATCTCTGAAAACGGCGTTGAAATAAGAGCTTCATGGAACCAAAGATTTGTCTTTTAAAACCCGTGATAATGGCTTATATTAAATATCATTTGTGTCCATATTTATTAATTTGCTTTATTATAATACCTACCCTGATAAAAGACCTCAACAATACATAAAGCAAAAGCCAATTAGATCAGTTACAGAAAGGGACAAATAAAAGAAAAAACATCTTCTTCGTTTCAACTTTTTCTATGCAAAGCTATCCGTCAGTAACCTATTTAGGATTCAGAGTACGCTCAACTTTCACAATATTGCACTGCAACTTTCAGTTTATCTAGACTTCTTTGTCTTCAGTGAGCCAAAGAAATACCTATACTGAAACTTTAGTCAAATGAACTAAATGCATCGCTTCTGTTTTTTATTGTTAGATGTTTTAAATTCAGTGCCCATTTTCATCTTGCATGCATTGGTAGTACCTAAGTGCTTTTATTTGTGCATAAAATTTCAGTATTTATAGGTATAAAATAGCTAAAGTCAGAGTTATAGAGTTCAGATTACTCTACAAGACTTTCTGACGACTTTTTCTAAAAGTGAGCCGGCCGATTACTTTAGCAAAGTTATAGAAATTCTATGCCTAAACTAAATGAATACCTACCGAATCTTGTGAGTACCTACACTAAATAAATAGTCAATGCTGAATCCTTCCACTAGCTTCTACTGAATCCTTCTTATAAAATGTTCCTTTCCATGTATTCATTATACATGTTAATTAATATGAAATCAAATCAATTTGACTTGTCGAAGTGGGCATCATTATAATATGATGTTATCAAAAATAGTTCGCTATATTCTATTTTCTAAAGCATACTTACACATTTTGTTAAAATATAATAACAATGAAGTTACACATCTGGTGTAACATGATTTAATACCTACTAATAAGTGCTTCAATCTATTTTTATTTTAGTAAATATTCCAACCTGCCCTAGCTTTTTTAAAGTAGCCTACAAAACCTAACGCATGCGCCGTCGGACTTGCATTTGTTTCGTCCGTCGGAGTAACAAATGATGTATTTTTTAATAAAAAACGAACCAATAAGTAAACCAATAGCTAAATAAATTAAAAATATTTATATAAACACTGTTTGAATCTGCTGAATCAATTTTAGTTGAAAAATTCTGTTTAATTTGCAAGTTATTCAATAACACAGAACAAATTTTGAGGTTAGGAAAGCAAACATACCTATTGTATTCCAAATTTTACAATCTACCACAAGATCAAGTTTATTATAAATGAAAACTATTAATAAACTATGGTTCAGTTAGGTATAAAACCGAAAAACTAATTTGTTTGTGTAAATAGGCAAGTGTTTAGTGAAAAACATGGGTAAACAAAATAAATCTTTTGAGATTCAATGTTCCTGTTTTATTATAGATATTGACAATGAATAGATATTTAGGGAAATTGTTAATCTGATTTGCAATTAAAATAATAAATTTTTAGTTCACTTTAGTGTTCATTTGTTTGTATTGATTCCGAAGTATGAAAAGTTAGGTTATGTAGGCATTTCCTCATTAGTTTCCAATTGGATACCATTTTTGTGATATTTTCAAATCATTTCTATGGAACTAATAGCTAACTACTAAATATTGTCTATTTTGATATGCATAAATCGAAATATATTGAAAAACAAACCCTCGCATGAACTGAACTTAGCTTTAGGTATACGTCGTGGCGTCCTTTTGACATTACTACGTTGTTTTCACACAAAATCATCATTGAAATGAATAAACGGTAGCCAACAAAACCATAACACGCAATAAATCACTGATTATAAGATAAATAAACCAAGAAATACATTTAAAACCAAGAAAAACACACAAAAACAGCGAGGAAAACACAAGGTACGTTTCGCATTAGTTGAGGCAGAGGGCATTGCGATCGGTGGATTCAATATGGCGATGGTTGGTCGGGCGCTGATTGGTCGGCGCGCGCATTGCCGTGAAGTTGGCTCGAGTGAGCGAGCGAGTTAGATTTATGTGATGTTTTGGCGCCGATGAAAGACGGAGAATGTGTCGGAACGAGAGTACATTTGTATGCCGGCGGCGTATCAGACCGGTTTTGTCAGGGCGTTTACGGAGTGTGCGTATGTGCCGGCTATGTGCCGAGGGCAGGTAGGGCCCGCTCTACCTACTTATAATGATGAATTGTCCAGTTCGCCTACATGAATTAAAATATACATTTTTAATGTTCAATTTTTATTGTTGCAGGTAAGGTTTCACTCCGAAGGCAACGAGGAAAATCCGCCACAGGTACTTATAGGTATAGGTAGGTACCTTTAGTAAGGAAACATAAACACGTTCGGTAGCAATTAATCAAGGTGAAATTTTCCTGCTTCCTGAGAAGATTCCTATATTAATCTTTATGATGAAACAATAAAACCTATTTCATGATACTTAGGTACATACAAAGTAAGGAAAATCAGATAAAAGTCGTAGGTTCAGAGTTTTTTTCCATTCCCTGGCAATAAGAGATGCAGAACTGGTTTCCATGATTTTAAAGACCACTTTTGGCCAGTTTAACTAATCCGCGGATAATATTCGTGCATGTACCTATCTATATTTTAAGACTGTCATAATAATTATAAATTATTATTTTATGATAACTTTTATTAAATTAATAGGATTAGACTTAGACTGGGAAGAAAATTAAAAAAACTTAATCCAGCAAATACAAAAACATGTAGACACCAAAGCGTTTTGCTACATATTGGTTACCTACCAATAAGCCAGTGGAAGAACCGAATTGTTGGCTTGTGACTAATTATGTGGTCCCAGACTCGAAATCAAATCCCATCTTGGACAGAATTTTAAACATAATCCAAAGATGGAGCATGAGATTAGAAATTGTGATAAATGTTAATAAACTCGTCCCCTATTATATTCGAACACCGCCTAGGGCGATCCAAAGTAAGGGAGCCAAAGCGTAGCTCTACACCTTAGGGACTCTACACCTCTTTAGAAACGTGATGTTTATTATGACGAATATCTTGGCAGCAAAGACTATGTTATTCGCCTAAGATAACAAATATCGCAGACATAATAAAGTCTCACAATAGACCCCCAGCCACACCCAGCATATCCGAGCGGAAGCTAGAATATGTGAAGGAAAGAAAAAAGCAAATATGGCCCAGGCCCAATGGCCTAAGATAAATTTATTTCATCGTGTAACTAGCAATAAATATGCTAATTCAACACTATAACGTCCGTATGTCGCCTACCAGCTCCGCCATTGAAAGAGTGAAAAAGATATCACAAAATTGCACTGCGCATTGCTCTTTTCAGTCATACAACCTTCAAGTGGCATCACGCAAAACTTTACTCTGTTTCTTTCTCTCGTAGGTCGTATTTTTTCTTTCCGATTTATTGAGATACGCCGTTCTGTTGTCGGTTTGTAGTTTTATCGACCTACGGCAACTACTAACCCAATAAATTTTGGTGTTTCGCTCAGTGAATCCGTTCGTTGAACGAATGCATCGTCCCAGATACGAACGTGCGGGATTTGACTGCTACGATTTATTGGCGCGCTTTATAACTTACTGACCAAAATTTGTAAGAGATGACCTTCGATTCGATTCGCGACGCTCACGTTTGTCGATTCGATTCCCTCTAAATTAGAAATTCGAATCTATCAACTTATTTACATACGTACCTATAACGCCGTATACTTTATCAGAGAAGCTTTTAGCATTGCAAAATAACCTGACTCAACCAGTTCACGGACCCGCAGTGAATCTCTTAATTAAGAAACACAATTAATGTATAAATCAAGAGCACAACTTAATCTGCAAAATGAAAACAATCAAAACCAATATTTAATTGATGGGCAAACCTTAATTAACTTGTAGTTCGGTGGGTCCGGAGTCCCTTGGATAAAAGAAGCCATCTGCATTTCGGTATTCAAATTATTCTCCAAACGTGTTCTCCGTTCTAACCAAGCGGCCATTAACGGAATCGTTGCATCACGCTCACTCCTGCGCATCCAAAACTCGCGCGAACAGTTCAACCCTTTGGTTCGGGACTCACAGCTTTGAAACGACAATATAACGTACTCATATGGACCCGAATAAAATGGAACAAAAAATCACATCACAAAAGTTTGCCTAAACTAACCTCGTTAAGAGATTTCTGGATAAAAGAATACCGTTTTTCAGTATCATCACGATTGTGCTGTGGATCGGATAGCTCGATCGAAGACGCGACTAATACTGACTGTAAAAATATTTTTTCAAGTGAATCTTGCTCATTTTTCTATTTGTAAAGTTACTGTTTGTTGCACAAATGCAAAGAGAAAGTTGGTTTTGTTGCATCGGGGAACAAAAAGTATAGTTTTTTGAGTTATTGTTCGAGAGAAAGTCGCCATTGTTAAGGTAAAAAAGTTTTTGTACCTGCTAAAGAACGGAGCTATGAACGGCTTAAAGTTTTTGTAGTATTCGAATAACTTCGTCGTAGGACGTGCGTGTTTTGAGTTTTGTTTGAGAGTGTGATTGTAAGCTGTGTTGCGGGGAAAAAATGGAGTCCTAAAGAGCTTTCGTACAGGTATATGATCAAAACATTTTCCCCATAACCGATGTTCTCCCACATTAAACAACAGGTTAACTTCATCATGTCTCTACATGATGAAAAATTTTCCTCTGGAAAAATTAATTGAGGGCGTCATGTTTGAAAATTTAATCTCACGGTCGTGTTGCGCACAGTTTGTCAGTACAAATTAACGTTGCTTTTTTGACACATTCTGCGTTAGGCAATTTTCGTTACGCAATTATGTGGACAGCTTATACTGGCTTATACATAAGGGTTCATTATGTATGTATGTCGTAACTTACATGCTTAAATAAATTAGGTAGGATATGAAGTCCTTCTAAATATTTGTGGGGTAATTAGTTAAACTCTACAGCTTGACTCGTGTGTCATACGTAACTTTTGCGATGGAGAAAATATGTTTAATGTGGCTAGATGTATTACTTTGATGCATAAAATATCCCCATAGAAGTTTTAAGTCAGATTACAGTCCCTAACAACTATTGCCAAACAAAACAAAAAAGATTCATCAAGCGAACCCTTTAAGGAACGCCATCTCTCCCTACCAAAAGCAACGGTTGGAATTTAAATTCAAACCGACTCTCGTAGCTATAGGTCGATAGAATGGGACAATGCGTCTCCAGTGGTCTCTAAGAACAACAGCGAACATGTTGAATGTGTACGCACATGCAGACACAAAGGAGGAGACGCTTAATTAAACTAGCGAAGCGGGGCAAGCGAAACGTAAGCATTTAATTTATATCCCTGCAGTAAACTCCGCGGCCTCTCCCTGATTGGGCCGAGCTCATAAGCGGAGCGGAAAAAACGATCCTGCGTGTGCACGCACGGTTTTTCATACCTGTACGGCTCGCTTAAGCAAAGAACGGAGCTATTTGTTTAATGAGGTATAAAAAGCCTCATAATTTGATTTACTTCAGTTCGGTTTTTCATTTTACTCTGATATCAGCGTGCTTTCACATCCGTTTTAGTTTATTTTTGTTGCTAATTTTATTCCTCTTGAGTATCGTGTGCTGATTCGCACTAAGTTTGATTGAAACTTTCACTAGTCGTTTTTGTTTTTTACCCGTTTCAGCTGTTATCATTCAATCGCTCATCGCTTCTCCTAAAACCCGTACCATATTCGCTGTACAGTCGTGGAAAAACTCGCCTTAGTTGAATACCGGATTAGAATAAACTATTTTAATTACGAGTTACGCCTGCCATTGACTCGCTAACACAATTATATGTGTACCTACTTAATTGATCGCATTAAGGGCACCGCGGCTTCCTTTCTGCTTCATTTGTTCTGCTGAATTATTTATTTACTTTGAAAGGTAAAGTGAAACCGGAGTTATCGATTTGTTCGAATTGAATACAAAAAATAAGTGTCAATTCTTGTTTTGTTTCTGAAATAGCTTTAGTTTTTTTATTGAGAAAATTAAGAACTCATCTAGTTATACCAATCTAAAGAAAGAAATTCAATACTATGTTCGAGATTTCCTAAATGCTTGTGTAGGTACTGTGTATGAAGACTTGCCTTTATATTTACTAGCTCTAATTAACAAAGAGTAAGTGCGCTCGACCACACAGCATCTCAAACTAACGTTCGAAATATTGTTTGTTATCCCCCAAGGTATGACTGGCGACCACTACAAGTACTGCAAGTTTACCATCTTGATTTCCCAGCAGCCGAATTTGAAAGCGAATAAACGTTGAGACGGCAAACATTAATAATATTGCTTTGAATGCAGACGTTTGGAGCAATGTGGACAGACAGACCGACATGCTTAGAATATGTGGATATAGTGTAGGATAGAATATTGGGACTCAAATTTTCTATACGTATTTTATAAGTCTGAAGCTACAGAATCCTTATTATTTCTGCACTTTTATCTTACTATTTCTTTATCATTATGCGAACAAGATACTATATCTTCCACCAAGTTGGCAATCAACACCTCGGGAACTTCAATAACCAGGCCATTATAAGTACTTATTTGGTTGGCTTTACCACCAGTGACCATCCTCTAAATTCCCGTAGATCTTTCTACCTATTCTACCCCTGCTTAATTAAGTCCATACTGGGTAGCGACAACAATGGCCGGCGACCGATGCGCGCCAAGATATTCAAATACGTCTAAGGCCACTATTATATTGCCAACATTTATCGAGATACTATTTCTGTTATATACTAGATAGATAATAGCAGAATAACTTTATTTTAGCGAATGATTAGGTAATTTTGACATTTATTTTTGTAGATTTTCCAATAAAATCATTCAACTGTTTTATAGGTTGTCACAAAACGATATTCTTCTGTTTTAAAAGAATGGGGAAATGACATCAACACGTGTCTTTCTCATCACGATCAAATATAAAACATGTGTAAACATAATAAACTCATGAATTTATCTATTCTTTATTACATTTGTGTTCGCGAACAAAATAAATGTATCCGCAATCAAGATTTCAAAAAACGTCACGAGCAATTTCTTTCCATTTATACTGCCTATAAATCTGGAAAGTTCCATTCTATTTTGTTACAGTTTATAAAACAAGATGCATGGAATAAATTGTAAAGCTGGGACAGTTTTTCTGTCGTCACCCCGTCCAAGTTGGATCCCAATTGGGACATCGATCCCCCTACTTTAGCGCCTGTCTGGCGCTACACACGCAACTATATTTTTCCACTCTGTCCTGTTCGAAAAGCAAGATTTAAATAAATATTTTACATTGGCTACGCAACGATTATTAAAACCAAAATAATTTACAACTTTTGCTACAGTTAATACTAGAAACTGACATTTAAAAATACTAAAAGTTGAACCAAAAGCTTGGAGCATTTATAATAATATGAACATTAATATTAAAAAAATCTGCTGTTTCCTACTACACCTACATGGTCAAAATGTATGGAACAGCTGATTTGTTTTTTAACTGATGAAAAAAATTATATGTGGGCCGCTCAGAATGATGAACTAAACACTTGGTAACCATTTTCGCGTCGGTGTCCTTCCACCCCGTATTCCTATTTCCTACCTCTTGCAACAAAATCGCAAAGAGCCAGTCTTAATTCTAAACGATCCGGTAAGCGTATGGGAGCAAAATAACAGCAAAATTGGAACCCCCAGCCGACTCGTGTTTCCAGAACTAACTGTACATAACAAAGTGACTAGATAAAGTCGTTCTGTAAGCGATACCATCTGTTATGTGCCTTACTACACTGACGTAATGAAATGTAACGGTGGAGTCTTACATGCATGTTTTGATATTTTGGGGCCTAGGTCGCACCCTTGTGGCACACTTTTTATTTATCTACAGTAAAGATCTTTTTATATTTATGTAACAATGTAGAATATAAGTTACATAAAAGTAAAATGGTAATTTGCTTATCTAATTAAAATAAATTTAAATGAAACATAATTATATAAAGACATTATAAATATCCCAATGTATATTAAGTCAAACGCATTAGTAAAAGCCAAGAATGTTGATAATTAATACGAGTGATGTATGGAATGAAGTTGATGATAGCATTAATAGGAACCGCTAGTAAATATATTATTATAAAGGTTATATTATAAAACATATTGCTATATACAGAGGGCAGATGCACTTGCAAAATAAAAAAGGAAAGGTAAAACGCGACATGGCTCTTGATTAATACTTTAAAGGAAACTTGTGCAGAGACCCAACTAGGCAGTCGGTAGTCTGCCAGTAGGTACCAGCTTTTTATATTCTATAAAGCTTAATGTAAACGTTCACCTGGATTTAATTCAACGTATAAAATTATAGTGCGTTTTTAATGAAATTGATAACAAAGTGACACGCTAGGTGCATTTTCAACTTCTGTTTTTTACTGTCACACGTAAAAAGGAGAGTAGGCTTAAAGCTGATCAAAATAAAAGACATGAATAGTGTTGTTAAGAAATAATAAATATTCCTGAGTCCACCAGGTGACGATCTGATCGCGCAAAGAAACACTCCAGTTTTACATATGGCCGAGGTAAAAGTAAGATACTCTCAGGAGTTGCCGCATAAATTGGCCCGTTCGTGATGCAGTGCCTCGTTGAATATGTATAGGTGCGCTCCCTTCCGTACTTCTCATTTTACTAATAGATTTCTCTTTGATTAAATTTGTATACGTTTTATTCATACGACCGAGACTACTATTGTTAGCTAGCCGGTCACTTAAATCACCGGTTACCGCATCGAATATACATACCTCCAGTTTATTTTTTATTGGAAAGTTGGCGACCTCAAAATATGCAAACATTAATTCAAAAATATTCAAATCACGTCGTGTAGTTACTGTCTTATAAATTCGATCTATCATGCTTATTATCGCATGTACAGGTACACTCTTCGATAAGGTAAAATCGTCTAATTGAAACGGAATGAAAAGGGCGCAAAAAATTTAGGCAATCTTTTCTGAAATGCAAATACTTTAACGAAAGGACTTCGTAACCATAATAGGCGTAGCACACGACTGCACGCTCGTTCTATGAATGTATCACGACGGTTTCATGCCCGAAACTAAACCAAGTTTAAAATCGATTCACATATATGTACTTATACATACATATTATTTGAATAGAAAGAAAAATACGTCTTCCACTTGGACTCTACAGGTTAATATTAGATACATGTCAAAATACGTATGGGTGTCGATACGTAAGAAGATATGAATGTCTCATTTAAATTATCCTTGTCTCGTAAAATATACGACCGGTAACCCTTTGGCATTTGGCGTCGAACGACTGGACGTACACCGAGGAATCAGATATTTATAATGGCTTTATTAAGACGAGCTATCGACTGAGCTCACGCCCGCTTATTATTATAATTTAGACGACTGCCTAAAGCTTCGTTGGTTGAATGAAGTCATCATTGTATACTGTTTTGCATTTGCTAGTTTTTATTTCATTCACGTGACCACAATGTAAAGTAGACTTTAAATTTTCATTTGCTGAAGTAAAATCAAATTCTTGCACTATAAAGAAAGTTGAATTCTTTGCTGAGTAAATAGTTACTTTTTTAACAAAGTGTTTTGAAGTTAAGTCGATGTGATAAAACGCAGTCAACAAATCATAGCTGGGTTTGTTATGCAAAAATGCAAGCGAAGATTCCGTGACGCGAGGCTATGGCGGTGGGCCGTTCATGTTTATAATGTGTTTATACTTTTTGCCGGCCCCAGGTACACGTGAGCATGGCTCTTCAAACTGTATAATGAGGGGGGAATTAAAATATAAATAGACAGTCCCTTGTGGCACGACATCATTTCAAATATGCTGGCCTAATGAGCGTCTGAAAATATATAAGAAATCTTTTTTCTACTTAATTAACAGCACTCACAGTTGGTTGCGTTACTCAACTTCCAGCAAGAGCTACTAATCTCACGAATGGGAATATTTATGGAAGCTTTACCTCATTGGAGACATTAAAAGTTTCCCAAGCCATAACGGCGGCAACTCTTACCTCTCATTGTTCATTCCGGGTGCGTATATTGTTGGAGTTGAAATTTGTAGGCACCACTGAAAAAGTGTCAATTCATCATCGCAAAGCCCCGGGCTCGAGACCGAAGTCCCCCACATAAATCTCACTTCCATACTTTCGCGTGGGGAAAACGACTGCTTTATGAGATCCTTAAGGCTGTATGGATTTGGGAAAATATTTCCTCTGCGTGCTGGCCCCCGACAAATGAAGGAGCATTGGGCACATTAGAATGTGTGAAAGGGCCTATAGGCGTTTTTATTGTTATGCGAAGCAATTCGTTTAAAAGCCAGTGCGTTACGGTAGTACATACGAAGTGCCTATTTGCTAATATTTATTAAGCCTAAGCACCTCTACGGGTTTCGGGATCGAGAAAAAAGTGGATTAATGTTTATGTGAATACTTAAATTACTCACGATCCCCAAGCAGTACCCGTTACTAGGTAGGTTCTGAAATCACTTAAGTATAAATGGCTGAGATGTCATTATGCAACTATTTCTGGCGGTCATGTGTCACTGCTGTTTGGAAATTCTCACTAATCTTGATTTATGTCGGTCGGCCGTATTTATTTAAATGTGATTTTGCTTACGGCGGCGTTAAAAAACAAACTTGATTTTTTACAGTAATTCATACTTAGCTACTATATTGCGTAATTGAAATGGGCGTAGGTATTCATTTAAATTCATACCTAAGTACATAAATCGCTGGCGTGCGTGCGTGAGTGCAGCGCCCGCGCACACTGGGCGCGCCTCATTAGAACACGCTCCCGCCCCCCGCCGCCCCGCCGCTCCCCTGCGCCCGCACACCCGTTTATCCAGGCCCGACGACATTTCCATTGCCTGCGCGGAAAATAGACGTTTTAGGAGAGCGGCTACAAACACAGCAGATTCTTCTGAGATAAGTTTATTGTGTGCTAATACACTGCCACTATCTATGTAGCGTACGATTCGTACGATATGCACTACCGTTTATATTACTTATACTTACCTAAATAGGGGGCAAAGGTAATATGGAATACAGTGTATAGCTATAGTGTGAGAAATCTCAGTGAGTACAATCGTGCTCCGTATATGGTGCACCAGATAAATTGGAAGACTCGTGGGCGATGTGATTTGAATTGAATTAATTATGAGAAGCGCATGACTTGCTCACGAACTCCTGCAGGAAATGCAAACGAGCGGGAAAAATTACGAGATTATGGGATATTTTCACCGCTACTACGTGGAAGCCGCGCCTTATCTGGATACGGAGTTCAATAAACCAGGGGACGCGACCGCCTCGCGACTGAATTGACGACAATTTATGCGACAAAATAACGCATACAGGTGTCGCCTGGCCCGGCGCCCCTTCCAATAGCCGCCGATATGGGAACTAAATAGGCAAGGGGCTCCTTAAGCCCGCGTACCCAAGCGTTAGACACGACCGATGCCGCGATAGCGCTCGCTACACATCCCCAATTACGATTTATACAGTCTGTAAAAGGTAACCAGTAATGACGGGCACCCCGCGAATGCCTTTTTCTCGCACAATCGAAATCCAATTATTTTCGAAAGTAACTAAGATACCGGTCGCGACAGAAGCGCAGAGGCGGCCCGTAAATCGGCTCTGGATGTTTGCAGCGCGCTCGGAATATGAATTATTCTCGGTGATTGTTCTTGCGACCGCGTCATGGTTCATACATGAAGCGCGAACTAGTTTTTTCGAGGTTCCTCTCGTCCTCGGCTCGTAAATAAAATCGTATTCGTGAAAAGTTGAATTTCTGCCTCGTCGTTACAGTTTTTTATGTCTCCAAATTCGTCAGCGCTTCCGAGAGACTTATCAACTTACAATTTTCTCTGGTTTATAATTATTAACATTATCGACAGTTAAGTTTTGGTGGTCGAAATTGGTCTTTGGGAAAGTAACCTCACGTAGTGCCTGCGGTTCCCCTTCACAGATAACCCAAATTTGTTTGGGCGAATTTTTCGAAACTCTTTTTTATCAATCGGTGGGCTGGTTGGTAATTGGCTGCGCGGGCTGCGAGGCGGCCAGCCATAATTGACGGTGCTATCATTCTGAACTTTTCGCTCGGACATTCGGGGAAACTCTTAATTGGTTCACCTTTTGTGACGTTCAATAATGCCGCCTCGATAATAACACCGTCAATTATTAGCAGATCGTTGTTTTTAATTAGCTGTTTGATGACTGTGAGACGTTTTGCTCGGTTTCGATTTGTGTCCAAGCAATGCTTTATTAGTTCATAAACGCATACCTATTGCATTCGAGCAGGCCTGCTCTGAATTCCTGCAGCTCCATAAATATTGTCTTCCATCGAAGCTACGTTCGTTTCTTTTTGTTAAAGATTGAATTCGATTGTTTTATTAATGTCCCAACCTTGGTGTATATTTAATTTACACTCGTCGATATTTATATTTCCAAGATCCTCAACAACAATACTGTATATAGAAATTAGCGAAGCGCTTTATTCAGTTCAGACTCCAGCCGGTTTAGAACTTCGGATAGCATTTCTTTATATTTCCAATGCGAATAGTCATTAATAAGGCATTGTCAGTGGAGTGGAGCATCTCGAGTCTATAGAAGAAATAAGCTTCTTATTGGTTCACAATTAAAGCGTCCTGAAGGTGACCGTGCCATCCTTAAAGCGGATAAAAACCTCGCATTCATCGAATACTAAACGAGAGAAGCTCCGCTGAAATTCTTCACGTAAAAAGTTCCCGAACGATACTTATCAAGTGTTTGAAATGACACAACCGGATTCCGGCCCTTCGACATGTAGTTTTTTCCATACGGGTATAAAACTGACGAATTTCTCAATAAAAGAGAGATGACCGGCGTGTCGTCACGTACTAGGGCCTCAGTGGGTATTTAGAGCGGTGCAGCAAAAACTATTCGGGGGCCATTATTATGGCATTTTTGTCGTCTGACGGGGCTGGAGTGGTCGCGGCCATTACTGCGCGCGGTGGGGGCGGTGCGTCCCCCGACCCGCGCGGCCCCCTCCGCCCGCGCCTTGCGCAGCGCACACTGCGCCATCCATCTTCGATATGCACATAAAGCGAACCGGGCCCGTAACGGCAGACCCACATTCCCGCTGCTCTTAAATTTATTTATCTCTTTATTAATTCTCCACTTGAATTTTAATGTTTTGCACGAAATTTAGTTGAGAAAAACTCGAATTAGGCGCAGGTGGATCAATCGCATTTTAAATTATTGGATTAGATACCGTGGAAAAACTGTTAATTAAAACCACCATTGACTTTTGATACGGCTGCTGTAAAATAAACATTTTAACTTGTGTATTAAGTTCTTCAATATTATCTTCATCAAAAATACTTGAGTTATTATAAACGAGACTCATGCAACCTCACCAGAATTATAAAAAAATATTAACTACTTAATTCATCGTTCATTGAAAGTCAGTAGTCGTACTCTTATTAAAGGGAACTCAATTAAAATCACCTGTTGGTCGACTTAACAATGGGATAGATAGCCAAGAGCCCCATAAAGCTTGGACGAGGGCTCGCTAGGAATGATGGCTTTAATGACGTGCGAGCAACGAAGGCAATATTTAACTGCGACAATTTCTGGTCTCTTGAAATTGTCACTATTGTAACCTTCTATTACTTTGATGATGGAATTTGGTTCAGTTCTTATTTGAAATTATCTTCTGCGAGTAGGTATTTCCACCTATGAGTTGTTAATGACAGACTTTCCAGTAGTAGCCATAGCATTACTTCAATTGGATGGTTGGGCAGTTGCATCCAATTCAACACTAATGACATCTTGTTGTGGTTGCCAATTTGCCTGTTAGAGCTATTAACAGGTTATCTTTACAAGATCCGATGCATCCCATCAAGTCCCATATTCAGACGGCTTTTGATTATAAAATGGTTCCGTAATTTGGATGACCCCAGGATTTTTAAGACTCATACTAATTATACTGACTGAAATTGCGGAGTCCGAAATATGTTGTAACTTTTTCAGATAAGTATTCTCAGGACAAATTAACATCGCCAGCCTGTCCGTCATGCTTAAAAGAACTGGTCGTGAGGTCATTAGCAAATACAAGACCAGTCCCTCCCTCCATTTTAAAGCAAGCTTCTGGTTTTCCGTGAAGCGGATGCATTTGACCTCAACAACCCTTACAGAAACCAGCTTTTCATAGTGTGATGCTATCAGTATAAGCACAAGTGGACGCTGCTGCTTATTCTATCTGATAAAAAGATTGCATCTAAACATTTCCAATAAAAACATTCAATAACACTAAGCTGACCATATAAAACTGTTTGGAAGCCCTTGGGAGCGCAGTGGTGACTCTGACTGGCGGATTTACGAGCCTCGAGCGTCCTGGGATGGACTTAGATAGATTGCCCACTTCTTCGGGCTCGCCTCTAAATATATTAACCAATTACAACACGTGTTAGGCCAACCTTCCAGAAAATACTAACTAATTGTTCAGACCTGTTAAAATCTCTATCTGTTTTATGTGTGTGTGTGTGTGTGTGTGTTCAAGGCGTGTTCGGCCATTCAAAATTGTCGAATAACAGAAATTGTCATGCCTCAAGGTGCGTTTTATTACTCATAGATAAAATGGAATTGTTTGTTAATTAATTAACACAAATCATTTGTTAGTATTAATTATTAATTAAAATAGATTACTATATCGATGAAAATCACTATCTGCAGATCTATGCTATAAATCGCTGCGGTAGTTGGAGCGCAATCATGAATATCTAATACCGGTAGGTGTCTAGATAGGTGTCCAGTTAGTCTAATTTGCAATAGTGCCTTTGTGTTAATTGATCCCGGGGCGGCGTTGGTTACCGTAATTGTCTATAAATTGTTCCGCGCATTAATCTGTACATCAAATTGCTTCTTGTATTAACGACGCATTCAGTACGAGATTGCATGCACTTATAACAACTTTATCTTCTAAAGCCCATAAAATACTCAACAGTTTGTGATTTGAAGTAGGATTTAATATGTTTTGCCGCACCTTTTTTAATTCTGCCGAGACATAATCTCGCGAACATACATCCATACACGCTTGAGAACGTGAGGAACGCACTAATTAACGTTCAACGTGAAACTTCGTCGTGTACCTCCACCAATCAAGCGTGATCCGCCGCCCTTCACATATTTCCCCTGTCTTTGTTCCTATCGTCAACTGCACGAAGGGAGAAGAAGGCCATATTAAACTGGGTACTGCGTAATTGCGTGTCTTACGTTCCCTACACGTAACATGGCCTTTTATTAGGTGGAAATTCTGTATACGGCACTACACTCGAGCATCGGGTGGAGACTTATAAGCTCCATGTGTTTATAACTCACCACATGCAAATGCACAAATCTGAAGAACATACATTTATGTGTTTAAAAATGACTATAAAATTACCATCGATGAATAAAAATCACATTCTCTCGAACGGTGATGTTTAAAATTGTGAATCTATTCGATTTTTTATTCGATACGATTCGATTCAATTGATTTCTTAATCTGAATCGTCGATTCATGGAGCGTGTTTAGTTCAATGAGGCTTGATACAGTTGATGTGTTATTGTCGTGTTTGTAGACAGCCGTAAACGTCTACATTAGTCGAATATTATTGTTTATGGTCTATTAACACGTATTTACTTGTACATTAGTCACACTGCGCGGCTTCTTTATATATTGTTTGGTGTTATTTACTACCCACTTTACAAACACAACAAGTGTTGTTTATTTGGACCATGTCAGTACTTATTTTTTTATCGAGCCATATTGTAAACGGCCCTTTCAGTTGGTGCTGCATTTCAGCGAGAAGAAAAATATGATCATTTCAATGTTTCGTTGATAAAAATAAGCAAAAAGGAACGCTTGATAAATCTTAAACACATCATCTGCATCATCATTCCTCAACAACACCTACTTCTCGCAATAACTAACAAGTCACATAAGAAACTTAAAGAAACTATCTAGCTCGACATTTTCCCTACAATTCTTTCCATCGCTACCAATGCAATGCAAATGTCTGCAACTGGAGGCTTTTTCTTCATCCGTACAGGTCTCAATACATATCTAGATATGCACAAACGTGCATATAGCATTGTTCGCTAACAAGCGACTGTAACCGCGCCCCGGCACGACACTGAACCCGCACTTATAACTACTTTAAAGTATAAACTTAAGTATACAACAAGCACGGTATTTATGAAAGTTTAAAGGATTTATTGTTTCTCTTATTTTGGTAACTGTGGATTTAGACTTTATTATTTTATTTTTATTTGAGAACTGATTATGATTTTTGAGATCTATATCAACTTTGGAAATTTCGTCTATGTCCACTTTAACTTCTATTATATCATTGGTGTCAGTGTCAGCATTATTTGTTATACACAATTCATCAATGGATGTAGAGATGTGAACACCATCGATAACTGAGTTCAAGTCATTCCTAGTGAACATAGGTCCATATTTTGGCTCAAAGTCTGACTCCCACTCGACTCCGAAGGAGTTTCTCAAACAGCAAACTTTCTTTCAACCAGAAACAGTTTTATACTGAACAATAGACAAACAATATCGAATTTTAGAAAGCTGACCGTTGTGCAACTTTCTCCCTTTATCTACAGTACAAAGGTAACTGTAAAGTTAAAATGTATTGTTCAGTTTTTTACTGTATTCCCGTAATAATGCATCGGTTGGACTTTTATGATCGTCCTGACTTTCTAAATTTCTTTTTTTAAGTTTGTTTTGGGTCCTCAAATTGGTGCGACTAAATGATTGTACGGTGTCATAGAGTTTCGTTGCAGAGTCTGTTAATTGTTGGTTATTGTTTGAAGTAGCGACTAATGAACTTGGTTCAGTTCATTCATGTTTAGCAAACAAAGGTTCTAGAGATTCTGCATCTCATCTGTTATTTGAAATGTGAAATTCTTATGATTCTTAACTAGTTCGCTTTGAAGTTTGTAGCTTATCATTAAAAGAAGTTTTTGTGTGTATCGTTGTAAAAAGCGAGTAAAGTATAGAATTGGCAGTTAAAGCTAGACATCATTAACATCCAAAATCAATCCAATCACCACCAGTTCATCAGCCAGCCGAATCAATTTGCTTACAATCTGACACACAATTTATACGTTCAAAATCGTAATTACGTGACTAAGAATATTTTATAGTGGTCCGGAATAATCATCGTATATCCAGTGAGATAGACATCTAGATACATAGTTAGGTATTAAATTGTCGTGGTGCGACGTTTACGAGCATATTGGCGGTGCAGGGTGCAACATGCTAACGCTATCATTTACCCCCGTCCGTGGCTAATTCACTGTGACAAATTAACAGCGGCTAAATTCTGGACCTACGGGTAGTCGTGCTGTCTGAGCGAGTTCGCTGTGAGGAGTTCGTAAGTGGTGTTTGTTTTAATTACCTTATCGACAACATGGTGAGTTAGTTATTCAAGTGCTTAAATTTTTACTTGTTTTCTAATTTCAAGTTGAACTTTTTGTCTTTTTTCATGATTTCGCCTTTCGTGCTATTTTCACCGTTCTCATTGTTTCTTTCATGTATCCTTATTGAATGCCCTTTATTCTCTATGTAAGAGCCTGTAATTTCTATCTTTCAAGACATCTAAAATATTTCTCTCTTAATTTCCTTTTCCATGTCCATGTCAACTTTATACATATACTGTGTCATCGTATATATCAGCGGACTCCTCGTGGTGAGCGCATTGTTGCTGTCCTTAGAACTAAGCGAACTATACGGACCTAGCCAGACGGGAATGGATACAGAGACACTGGGAGACGTACTCGCAAGTCCGTTGTCTAAACCGGATATGTAAACTGAAACTTTGTGGTTTAAGTTAGGGGTTGATGGGAAGATGGTTAGTTATGTGTGGCTAATTGTGTCATTTTAGGCTGGTTTTCGTAAGTATTTCAGTTACGGTTTATTATTTTGTTTAGATATCCGTTTTGCAGTCACGGTAATGATAACTGAAGAAAATCAGCAACTGTTAATAAATTACTGGAGATTTTGAACTGAGGATTTTGTTAGATGTTGCTTTGCTATCAGTCACCGTAACATTAAGTACCCTCGTTATTTACATTTCGTATCTCATTTTTATGTAATTACTCTCACAAAAACCACACTTATATACCAAATGGAAAAACAAAACCCAATTTAATATTCAATTTTCGCAATACAAAACTTGGTTTCGGTACATAAATACACTTACATATAAATACGAAAGTTAGGAAGGTTAATAACAAGGAGGCTAGATGTATGGCTCGGTTGAAACTAATATTTCATATCAGTATTGTTTACAGGCGGCCCGTTGGCCGCGGGGACTGCAGATAAACTCAATAAATTCCATACTGTATTAGTATTTAAAATTAAACGGAAAGCTATTTTATTTTAGCGTTTAATTATGAATGTAATTACAAGTGTAAATTGGTTGTATTTTCTTTGGAGATATGGCTAGTTTAATAGAATTTTGATTTAAGTTTGCAGTGCATATTAGCAGGGTAGTCGACACAATTATATACACTTAATTAAAGATTCGAAAATATTGAAACATTTTCATTTAGTAATAAAATATTGGGTAAGTAGGTAGAACCTAAAGCCTTTAAAAAGACTCCTGCACAAAATACTTCAAACATTTTCTCTCCACATTTAAATCTAAAAATATAATTCTCCACATCAAAATTCCCGGGCAGATGGATGAGGCGACCAGTAGGTAGTACGCCCCCTATTGTGAGGTTCTTTAAGCTGTCCTGCAAGATAAACCACGGCAGGCTGCCGTAAATATGTTCTGCAGAAAAACGATCTCAAACCACGCTGGTATTATTTGCCAAATTAGGGCAAATTGCCAAATCAACTTCTTTTATAGAGAGGAAGGTGCATTTTTGGTTGTAGGAACATTTTGCGGAATAGATCATCTTATCACAGAAACGCGTATATTGGTTTTCATTGGAATTCATTGTCAGGAAAAATCAAGGTGACAGGTCAAACTGAATAAAGTATTAAAATTGGTATTGGAAGAAATGTAGTTTCAGAACAATTTGTCATACATTAAAAATAATTCTGTGATAGTAACCTTATTTTGAAAGTTTCACTAAAAATATGTATATATTTCAGTTGTTTCCATGAAACAGGGAGAAATTCGTGCTGAAAAATTCTCAATTACATAAAATATTCTTGGCCATTTCCCTAACGTTTAATAAACTAACATTTCGGTTAACAAAACTCACGACACAAATAAATCTGAATCCTAGAAAACAAAACATAGCCCTACCAGTGCACACCCAATTCGTTGGTCGTCGTTGGCGGGCGGACTATCGCTTCAATCGCTTGTCCAATAAACCTCTGACGTACGGACAGACAGACAGGACTTAACAAACGTAACTGATCTGCGGAGTATTGTTCGCGACCACATATGTTAACAGACGGAGTATTGTAATGACAATGGTTTATGTAGTGATTGGACGGTTAAAAGTATGGTTGGTGTAGAGTTTGGAGGGTTGAATGTGAGGTATGTTTTCAGTAAGGCAAAAAAGTTACAGCATAGCATAGGAAAGGGAGCAAAATGAAGGATTTATAGGTAAAAAGTTCTCACGACATAGATACACGAAAAATGTTTTCACCAAACTGTAACTCTGCTCCACATTCATTCCTTTTATATTTTTTAAATCGCGCACCGTGTAAAACATCCTGCTCTTTACTAATGTAAATAAAAGTTCAACCAAAAAAATAGCTCTGTTTCAACAACAAATTCCGCTTGTTTGTCCGCTATCCGCGGGGCGCTGATATTCGCATAAATCGAGCGAAAACGCCAAATTGCAGGCCACGGTTCACGCACAGCACTCAACTAAAAATTGCGATGTTTCACAAACAAATATTGCGTGTGCACTCGTTGTTTAGCCATTCATTTTATTGTTTTATGACCCCTTTTTTAACGAACGTATAATTGCTTAATAGTCGTATTCTACAACAGTACAGTACTCGGAAAAGCTTGCATGTGCAACTTCACTAAACTTGGGCTCATGCCAGACAAAGTAGCAGCCTAATAATGCATTATGGATTAGGAATTTAGTGCTTATCTAAATTCAGTAGGAAAACATGATGACATCGCTCCAGTACGATACAATGCGAAGTTTTTCACGAGTTTAAAGTAACAGTTTTATTCCGCACCACACCGCTAGATTAATCCCTCAAAGCTTTGCAGCAGCGAGAACGCGCTGATAAACGGCAAAACTAATGCCACACGATTGCATTACGATGCAAACTTTTTCAGTAACTGGCGCACCGAGCGTAAATCGAATAAAAAAGAATCGAATAAATCGGTGAGTTTTTTCAGCGGCTCCATTCGATATTCGACGATTGGATAATGAATCCGAATGTAGTTACCTACAAAGTTATTAGTTCCTGAAAGTTTTGCTATTACAGATATAAAATTATTCGAAGCCTTTGTTTTGTGAGGGACGTGGGAATAAATCGCGCGCTCATAGTGGTGTATAGTAAATTTCGCTGTATAAGCGATGTTGCCAAACCGAATCAGCAATATGTGTAGTTTGTGTAGTACACGCGTATAGAGCTGGATTCTCTTATGATGATTTAGTGTTGTACGCGACACTGCTGGATGGATTTACCGCCGTATGAACGGATTATGTGGGCGAGAGCAAACACGGGGCAGCGGACGCCGTATTGTGATTTACAGCCAACTTTTGATTCGCGGCTTTATTGCCTCTATGTTACAGAGGGATGAATTAAAATTGCAATGTGGAAATTCACCTGCGCTTTGTTGTGAGTTTACGTGTAATAAATTCTAATAAAATTGTTATGAAATACGAACTTTTCATGGAAGTAGAGCTTGATAAAACAAATGAAAACTTGTGTAAACATTCTACATCGGATACCAATCAGTTTTGTTTTAACGCGGAATGAATATGAACAATACGTAATTTACATCCAATCCCATATGGTAAAACTAACTGTAGGTTATCACTGAGAGAGCATACAACTCGTATAAATTGCAATTACGCCACCACAATCTCGTCGGTACATTTGTTAATAAACCTGGCAATACTTCCAATGTTTACCCCTCAAATATTTTTGCTCTGCGTCCGAGATAAATAAGACAAACGATAAATCATAGCCACCCATTTCCTCACGAGATACAAAACAACGGGCTGGGCGGGGAGGCCGGGGAATTATGACAAATCATGCATTAAACATAGGGAATAAATGTTTTCTTATCACGTACCTATTCTTGTTTTGATATTAGTTTTCCTTTATCTTTATTGACACAGGTTTCGGGAGGGAACATTTTATTGGTGGTGTATCGTGACGCGCTGACTAAACAACGTCGACCCTGTTATTTACAGACTACTTTGGATTGTTTAAGGAGGTTATATTTTTCTTTGAAGGACCAATATTTTCTTTCATGAAATTGGGAATATTTTTGACGTTAGCTGTATTCTATGACGCATCTCATGCCATGTATTGTCGAGACAGGATCATATAAATATTTTCCGTTTTAAATTCATCCCTTGTGATTCGAGTAAGTCGAAACTCCATGTTCCTCGAAGTGCATTCGGTTGTATAAATCTCGGAGGTAGTCTTTGTTTCCTAAGAATTAAGTTGTGAATGAAACAGTAATGTCTCAGCGTAAAACTCAAGACTGCAAATCTGGTATATTTATTTCAAATGCCGGTAAAATCTTGCTGCATCCTCGGCTCAGCGGCGAAATTTGCATTTAAGTACAATACACACTGAAGCAGAACTTTGTTAAGTTAAAGTAAGATAAAAGGCTGGCTTTGTCTTCATTTGTGATGGTTTTATTCATTTCATTCTATTAGATTTCCTATGCTAACTAGATAGATAGCACCTATCTGCAGTAGATGCTTAATTCTCGAGATTATAGAAGCAGTAAATAATGTTTTAGGTGATCACCTTCCAACATAACTGTCCCCAAGCTTGAGAAAATCTCAGATCAACTTTTCATTTTAGTTTATTCAGTTCAAATACAAAAAATCCAGTTTAAAAGTCTCAATCCTTTCATATATTGTATCCAAGTCCTAACATCGTCTGAGATTTAAGTCGGTCTTCAGACAACCCGGCGCTGTGGTTTCTTTACTTAAGTCTAACCTAAGTTACGCGGCTACGCCCAACTTGGGTTACCGAAGTCCCTGAATACCAACTCCTTTTCAGGTGACTTTGTGTTGTCTTTCAGCCGTTTAAAATTTTCGCAACAGGATTTCGGCGAACTCGCGGATTTAAAGTTTCGTTTCGAATGTGAATTCGGAATAAGATATGTATATTTGAATAAATTTATGTTTGTTTGTTAGTCGTTATTCCGTTTTGTTGTTTTGAAGTCGTACTCAAATTTCGAATGATATAACGAAGTTAAGAATTTGAATTTCTGTAATGATTTGTATTCTAAACATAGACCCTTAGCCAAACAAAGAAAATGTGAAACACAAAGATGAAAAAATAAATAATAATAACAAAATTCAAGTACCTAGATTATTCACAGCTTAAAAATAAATCCATCTTAAACAACCGACTCAAAAGACCAGTACGTCCACTACACATAAGTGCAGAAAAATTACACCAATTTGCAGAAGCACATTACTTTGCAATTCACAAAGAATCATAACAGAAACGTAGGACATTACAGTGTAATGACTAGTTTTATAAGCGGCTACAATGATGGGCTGTGTCAACAGTTGTTTTATATCTCGTAATGGATCGCGGTACGGGCCTATCAATTTAATAAACCTCACAACGACTCCACGATTTTATTTCAAGTGCTAGTTTATTGCGTTCATTGAATAGCGTACTGTTTGCAGATAAATCTGGAGTAGACGGGCTAGATTCGATTTTGTATTGGGTATACGAGTGATGTGAAAGGTTTTATTGATTAAAATGGAGATTGTATAGCTAATGTTATTGAATACTTGCAAATGAAATTCAATATTAGACGTTTGTCCCACTCGTTGTTAGATTAACATCAATTATTTTGTCTTTTTCTATTAAATAGGTACTAAACTATATTTCTATCTCATTTAGGTTACTTTAACACATGCATAAGTTGCCATACAATACAAGTCGCTGAATTTTGACTGAAAATATAGACACCTACTCGGTTTACAATTGTATCGGAGGAATAAACAACGCCATCTATTGGCTCTTTTATATCTCTAAGTTTTCATCTTACTTCTTCATTTGCATTGACGGCTTGTCTGACCCTACAATTGAATCACTATAATAACATGATATCTGCGAGATTACTATCAATATGATTCGCTTTTATGCACGCTAAATAGCAAATTGTCCGTTCGTTTCATCAGACACTTTAATACTACCATCATAAAAAGTTTTATCACTCTTATTTCTTTAGTGTAAGGTTTAAATTACGGTGGCATTATGCTATAACTCCTTGCTAATCTAATGATGTGCGTATCTTGTGGTCTACCAGCAAAGTTGTTCGTACATCTATAAAGTTTTGCGGCAAACCGCCAAACGCGACACTTTTTTGCAGGCAAAGAATTTTCTTATTATGGTGAATGACTATAAATGCGGTTTCTTAAGTAAATAATGTTTATCTCAACTTCAATTAACGAAGTTTTCCTTCGTAAAAGGATGTGGGTAGGGTAGGTGTTATTTACATGGTTCATATGTGGAAATTCGATGAACATCGTATAAATAAACCTCCACGCGATCTTGATACTTTTATATTAAATCTGTCGTTTTTATTGTAGCAATAAATTAAGTTTATAACAAAAACACGAATGTTTTGGCTTAAAATGTCAAAATATAAATCAAATGTTTTATCTCTCAGTAGTCGGTGCTTGCTATAATTTTACACTTTGGGAACAAAACGTCAATTTCTCAAAACGTCCCGTGAAATCAAAAGATTGGACTTTTTTCTTCATTTTTTATTTCAAACACAAAGAGAATGATGTTCTTCAAAGCTGTGAAATCACTGGAAATATTAGGTTGCAATTCTTCATAAGAAAATGATTCTTCATTTAATCTGTGATCAATGTGATCATAAGACAAGGCGCACACTAGAGAAAGCCAGCTGCAATATATCAAAGTTTGACAGCTACAAGCTCGGAGCAATATGGCGACCGCGCCACCCAATGAGGCACTGCCCCGTCACGCGGCGCGCTCCGCTCCTAACTTGGATACATTCATCACGACTGATTTATCGGGGAAGGAGTGACACATTTTATATTCTATTTTCGAAAACTCTAACGAGTTTTTCAAAATGGTCTCCGTTTGAGAGATCGCAACAGCTGCATCTTGTTAGCGTTGGTTTCAGAGGTTCGCTTTGTGTTAAAATTATTTGCGTCAATGGCTTCGTGTAGTTTCGGCTTGTTCAAGTGGCTTGCTACAAGCCCCCTTGTTAAATAATATAGATAGAGACATTATTGATGTTCGCGTATTGTGAAAATTATACGCTGCATGACCTCGTATTTAATAACAGTCTATTATTGATTTATTGAGTCATTTATTTTGAGTAACAGCTGATGTATTCATCATCTTAATGTGCGCCGCGTCGTCCGCCCATTCAAAACGTCACATAAATGTCTTTGAAGCACATCAGTGTTTTAAGTGCTCTCTAAAATTGATTTTTAAATAACAAACGCCCTTGGAAAAGAAATAGTCTGAGGCTTTCACATGTCACATATGTCAGGGTTTGGCCTAATCCTCTCGGGACGTCCAATTTTTATTGCATTCAACCCTGATGTATGGTCTAATATCGGCACGATATATCGGAAAGTGATATGGAAAGGGGTCAAACATTGTGCATGGGTAGTTTTACATGGAGCTTTAGAGTTTACGATTGGAATTTTAATGTTCTGAAAGGAGAAAATTGTATGAAACATTTTCGTGCTTCCGAGAACAAAATTAAAGGGCAGTAGGTATAATTAGGTACAAGGCTCGATTTTAAACGGGTTCCGTGATTTCGACACGACTATCGTGATTTCGATCTTGAACACCATCGTTCATAATTTACGTTTGCAGGGGCATTTCGAAATTATCATCTAGGGGCACGGAAAAAAATCAGGTTGGCGACGCCATTTTGGTTCGCAAATTGTTAATTTTCTCCGTAAACGCCTTGAGAGCGTCATGTCTTGAGTGCCATGTACTGCTTCGCAATTACTTTAATAGCTATCTCCGATATTAAATACTTACGTACGAGTACCGGCTTGCCTCTGCTCCTTTAATACCTACCTGTACAATATGTATACGAAGTAGGTATTAACCGATAATGTGCAGTCCTGAATATTTAAACATGCTCTTAATATATAAAAAGGTTTCAATTTACATAATTGTGAGGCCCGTTTTCACAAACATTAGGCGGAACGTAAATTTAGAGCCTCAATACTTATATTGCAATTGTTGAATTATGAATTCTGAAGTTCTAGCACGTAAGTCAAAAATTATTACAGTAGAGTGAAAAATCTGCTTAATTTTGCCTAGGTAGCAGTACAAAACCTTTTTTATATTTGTGTTCACTTCAAATTAGATGATACATTGCTTGTTTCTGATTGGCTGAAACAACGCGTCTTCCGAATCTCTAGCAAACAGCATCGAAATGTCAAAACCGTCAAAAATTGACATAGGTACGTGGTGTTAGAACCTCAAGAACGATGTATGTGTCACCTCAGCCTAACTCTTCGGGGCTTGCAGGTGTGACTTTTTGTACTATGTATTGATTTACTGTACGAATTTCAACAACGTTTGGTATGAAACCCATCTAAGGCTGGCATAAAACACTTTTCCCAATTTTTCACTGCAACTGAATCTGTCTTTTACACTAGGTACAAAACTCTGTAACTGATAAAGGCAGTACAGTACCCGCCTCTTTCTGCACAAGTGGTTTAATCACATAGAATTTGCTCGGCGCATTGAAAACTAAATGATATCAGCCTCTAATTAAATATAGCTGAGTTAAGGCAAATAGAAGTCGTAGATAATCTGTTAATAGTACCTAGGTACAGCAATCATTATGAGTTTAATTGCCTTATGTTGTTTTGGTATTAAGGCTTTGTAGCTTGTTAAAAGGTAATTTGTTCGTTGTGTTTAATGGGATGAAAAATCGATTTTCATGATTGTGTGTTGTCTGTACTTACCTGCATTATTTTTTGTCGTCTAATTCCTCTTGGATGTTGTAAGATTACTTAAAAGTGTTCACATAATATTCCATTGATTTGATTTTAAATTTAGGGAAGTCCCTACTTTATATGTACTGCAAAATAAATGGTGCTCCTTAACGCTTATACAAAATGTACCGACTGAGACAAAAATCTTTGCGCCCCTGGACGCTAGCACATAGATATTCCGGAAAAATCTTGATCCATCTGAATGCTTATTCATAGAGTACGGAGAAAAAAAACTTAGTCCTTCTAGCCGCATAATTTCCATGAAACACACTTTTCATAATTATGTTAAATAAAATGGTCATATTTAATGAAGTTGCGTTATCATACAAACAGGAAATGGTCAAGCTTTTAACCAAAGCGGTCTGGCATAGGGACTGTCAACGTTATGTTAATACGTAAGATACTGCTGGAACTCACTGGTCATTGACCTGCAAGCCTAACGTCGTGGAATGGTTCCTCTAGCATTATAGTCGTTGTATATAGAAAAATACATTGGGTATGTAAAAAAATATGTAGTAGAGGACTGCACTGAAAAGAAAAAATAACTGCTGAAAAAATCCCTATGTTGTATATGTATAATCTATGTGCCTATTTAGCCATAGTAAAGTCAGAAAATTTATTGTTAATTGGCTACAAACTTAAGTTCCGTATATAAACTTAATGTACAGTTTATACCTATGTACAACATGGCAAGTTGGCATATAATAAAGGTCTTTGACAGTACATGCATCAAACATTAGTAAGCTATGTACAAAACTTATAAGTATATAGTAAAAATACGCAAAAAGCTTCGAAAAATTATTCGACCATCTGTTTAAAAAAAAATACATCCTCATTGCAACAACAGATACCTATCTCAATCCGTAGTTTCCCCACAATGATTAATAATTTAATTTTTATTGACTAATTGGTTTCGCTGACCTTACCAACCCTTATACGCAATCTCACATAACCGATTTAAATTGATTCCGTTATGCGGTCCGTCGAGTACTGATTACACAAAAAGTTGCCGTATTGCCGGTAGGGGCTCAGTTCGTTTCATTTTCAACCTTTGAGTCAATTAAGCTTTGCCAATTTAAGAGTGCGCGTACTCTTACACCGACCACTAATGTATTATTCATATTGTGTTTTTGAGATAACAAGCAAGCTCTCAAGTCGATACACATCTAGTGAGCTGATTGGAAGTCGGCACCGCAGATGGCGGGAAAGCAGCGGCATCTTGGAAACTACATTAAAATTACCCGGCGATGTTGGCATCGTTAGGATCTGTATATTATTCCGCATTTACGGAGGAATTTAAAGCAATAATTCAGTGAATTAATTCTTTAGACGTACCTATCTAGGAATCGAGCCAATGTGAATTAGAGCTTTTATATTTACGAAGTTTCACTTAATAAATCGCATTCGTATGATTTTTATTTCTTCTTAGCTACAGTATCTACTTAAGATCTTAGTAACTTAATAATGCGTCGACTATCTATTAAAGCAACAAATCACTGTTATAGAACACTCGTAACTAAATAACCATTCCACGTTGAATTGCCTTGCGGACCCTACAGCAGTGCTTTAATTACACCGCGTATTGATACAGTAATTCATGTGAGCTTTTATTTTAACCAATAATTCACTTGGGTATAGATATAAAGGAGTGCGGCAGCCAATGTGTTATAGCGCGGTGTTTATATACTTGGTAATCGGTCAGTTGATTCTGAGACCACCCAGGTGGGATCCACGGTGCGTCCTCTACGATCAACATACGCAAATGCGCACACATGCACACACATGTACAGTTATGAATCTTGAGGAGAGATACGTATCCTCCCTCCCCACCATTGCCAAAACATTTTTCTCGTATCAATTTTGTAATTTGCGTTTCAAGTTACCAATTTGAGTGATTATGTTTCGTCGAGCCCGTTGGCTGAGAATATGTAATAAGGAAATTCACTAAAATAAGCGCTCGCGATTATTTAAAATCGCTCGGATCCCGGGTAATGAGATGATAATGTATTAAAAAAGTGCATTGAACACGTTTTTGGGTTATGCATTCCATTATGGCGTCATGTTGTTCTGAAATACGTGTAAGTTATAACAGAAAATATGTAGATGGTTATATATTCGGATCACGGATGCATATTATTATAAAATTATTGAAAAATTATAGTGATAGCTTGATTTTTATTTTAAAGCTTTTTAAGTGGGATGTGTAAAGTTAATGGCTGTGTAATGCCTATATGCAAATAGTGCGTATACGTAAAGCCTTCATCAAAAATATACATGGCCATTTACACATGTAAACTCCCACCGATTTTCAGAGCTTTATTGCGGTCTTAAACTTTGAGTACGTCGCATGTCTATTATTAAAACATAATATAGCTGCAATTATGTGACTTAGACAGACCGTAATAAAGTAAAAATTATATAGGCTCTGTTTATGTAATAGGGCCAGAGTGTCTCAGGCAACCCAGCCTCGTCTCGACAAGTCCTAGACACATTTATTGACTTGTAGAACATGTTATGCGTAGTCGAACATACCATGTTATCTTAATTTGACTCATTAGACTTCGAGCGCAAATATCTACTTTACATAATTTTATCGAAGAAAATTGTGCGCGTGGGCATACGCGCCGACGTGATCCGTTTTAATGTCGCCCTTCCATTGAAATATGCTAAACAATGGTCCCGTTCCATCGTGAACCCATCCGTCTTAGCTGAAACTATAAAACACCCTTTACAGTTACGTTCAAAGCTAAAAAAAAAGTTAAAAGCTATTGTTTTTGTCATTAAAAACCGTTTACGATCCCACAAGTGTAAATAACCGCTTCCCGCGTTGTCAACCGCGCGCCACATGTTCGCCTGCATCGGAAAAAATACTCAAAAGCGACCGATCTGCTACAACAACAACTAGTAAATCACGCTGAAAAGTTTTACGAATTAGGAACAATTAAAACATCGAAGCAAACAACAGTTGTTGCGAATGTCCTCCGCAACTGCGGAACCATTGTGAGTTACGAGCGGTTTACAACCTTATAGATCTTAGTCCGAAATTCTTTACGACTAATATAACTTGCGCAATCCTTTTGTCGCCCGATGGGGAGAGGGGGCAACTTGGACAAGTTTCTTTTGTTTGCGACACGTGTTGCAGAACGGGTTGTGCCCGACACTTGTAAGGAAGGAATCTTGGGATAGTTACGAGTCGATTTCCTTGGAAGCGTTCATTGTTTTTTTGCTTTTGAACTTGAAGTTTTGGGAGTCAGATTATATTGTAGTTTTCTCTGGTTGTTTTTCAACGAAAAATGTTGCGTTTTTTATGCGGTGCGCCTTTCCGAACAAAAATTCGTTTAACCTGTTTTTG
This sequence comes from Eurois occulta, assembly GCA_950022335.1. NCBI lineage: Eukaryota > Metazoa > Arthropoda > Insecta > Lepidoptera > Noctuidae > Eurois > Eurois occulta. The sequence goes on from OX465483.1 coordinate 12,282,779, forward strand.
AATCGACCGCCCCGGGCCACTCTCGGATGCAATCAAGATCGGATTGAGATCACACAGTTATAGCTTTATTATTGTCGTTTGTACATTCATTTTGTGCCTTCAATGTTGGTTATTTTGCTTAAAACCTCGAATTTCATCACTCTTTTTTATGGTTACCGTGCTTTAATTGGCAGTTTCGGGTAACGGTGCTTAAATATGCTCCATAATGAGTAAAATTCTGGTAGGTCCATTTTTTATTTACCTCGTGAGCATAAGCTGTTGCCATTGGGGTCCGCTTGTGACCCGCCCCGCGTTCCGGAAAACGTAATGCGTCTGCACAGATGATATTTTTCAGATTTGTGCATAACGGAAACGTGCCGTCATTATATACCTATTAAGGCTTGTGTGTGACACTACACTTATTTTTTGCTAGGCCACAAACTCCGCCTTTTGCTTTAATGAAGCCATTTGTGTCATGTTTATTGCTTTTACGGCGTACTCCGGATTTTGAGGAGAATTTACAAGGCGAAAATTGACACAGGAATTATGGTAGCCCTAATTAGTTGGCACACGTGCGATGACTGTGATGTTTTCGTGTTTTTTATTCGAATGGGGAAGTAAAACAACATAGATTTCCGCAGATTATGTCTTGTTTATTTACTTAGGTGACGTATTTATGGCCGTAAATAACATCCTTTTTGTAAAGGACTTTTTCAAATGGATTGTTTGGAAAAAAACACAATTTGTTCTAGAGCGGATTTGTTCGTTACTCAGGTAGTCCCTTAAATTTATACCTATGTACCATTATTTATTTTAAATGAAAACTCTTTCATGTATAATGACTTCCACAAAGCCAGATAACGTCTGCAAATAATCTTCAGGCTTCCATCAAGTTGTGGCTTCCAAATTGACCTTCATTCGAAACATTGACGTGGGCACATACAAATACATTATACAGAGAGAAAGCTCCGAATTAACATGCAAGCCTGATCTGCTTCGAGTATTGAGTCTTAATACCCTTAATGCATTTGCTTATCAGTGCTCTGGTGCATTCGTCATGTTGAATATTTTTTGGGTTAATTAATACAGTGAATGTTGGTACAGTGTTATTTATTTACGAGTATTTACCTATCTTTAAAATTCATTACTGTTATGTATGATCCAACCTGTATAATTTGCCATGTAGCAAAGAAAGGCACCGTACCGTGAGTTTCTATGAAAACTCTTCAATGTCAAGTCTTCTTTATCGTATGGTTAGTACCTAACCTGGTCAGAGTTTTTATGCCGCCCATAAGACTCTGACTTAGCTTAAAATGCCGTCGAGAAATATCTGTCAATAGTAATTTTATTAAAAGCATTTTTTTTAAGTTAAAAAGAAAATGTTAGTCACTTGATGTGTGTATTGTCTTCAATAACACGCTGTAAAGCATAAATAAATAAACATAAAAGCAAAATAAAGCTTAAAGTAGTATCGTTCTAAGCAATCATGTACGTTTGTTTACCTAGGGGTTCGGTAGCCACAGAAAAGATGTTGAGATTGTCTGCTTAGCCAAACACTACACAGAATCTCTGCTTATATCTTTCATTCTACAGATAGCTGGCCCATTGTGTTCAAGGAATTTTGCATTTAGCTTAGTTCACCTTAGACTTTAGATAGGAAACTCTCAAGTGAATTCCTAGATGATACCTGTTCAATTTTGAGTCGCCATTAAATCAATGTTGTCTTTTCATGGTCATTGAGCCAACTGAAAATCATTTGACGATTGAAAATGCGAGGATCTAATGCTCATTCTTGGCAGATTTCTTTGTTATTTTATTTTTATAATGTACCCTACCCCTTTTTTTTACGTCCAATAAAATCTAATGGCACAATTATTTTTCCTCTAACATTTCACAAAACCCTGAAAAATATATATTTCTCATTCAATTAATTACCAGCAATCGTAGGAAATAAACAACGATTTACAGTTAATCCTGTATATAACTCGTACATAAGGAATGGCCCCACAACTCACGTGGTACCCCCAGAAGGCTTTTACGGGTTAGGTAATTAGCGTCACTCAGTTAACCACTATACTGTGGCCGCAAGAATTTTTGTTAATTATTAAAAAGGTTGCACTTAACTCGGTTAGGGGGAGTTGGAGGAAGGAAAGGTTTTGGTCTTATACAGTTGCTTGTGCTATAATTTGCTGTAGTTAAGAATCAAGTGCATTTGGATGTGCATTATTTTCAGTATATCTAAAGGTTTAGATTATTCTAGAAGTCTTTACTTATTTATTCTTTCAGCTCACCAAAATTTTTAATTTCATTCAATATTTGTTTGAATTATCATAATCATCATCATCATTCCAATTTATTTGGGGTCGGTGCAGCATATCTTCTTCTCCAATACTTCTCTATCACTCTTCACCTCATCAGACACCTCCTTTCTTGCTATATCATCCTTCACACAGCCACTTCTATTAAAATCCACTACAGTTACAATTCCGACTCGTCCTTTCATATCGTGACTTAAAAATCAATTGACATTATCAGCCCCCAATATCCTAATAGTCAAACTTCAACCGTGCCATCGACATTTACTTGCCCTTATATCAACAATAGGCATGTTTTCCTCGCTTTCTCACGATTCCGATTAAACCATACTCCATACAACTTAAGAGGATAGATAAGGATGTATGAAAAGAGCCGCTTGGTCCTTACGCAGCCTCCGATCTCACTACTTGAGATAATTAAGCCATTAAATTGGTTCGCGTACCCTTTTATGCTGTGAGAAGAACGGATGGATCTTGGTTTTATTTTGGATGTTACAGTAACCAGGCAATGTGCTTGTTCAAGTGTTTTATCTGTTATGTAGCTTGATTATGACATGTATTTAATTATGATTCATGTGTGTTTGTCTGTTACTCAGTTAGAGAGTGTACTTACTTACTAGCATAATTTTAGATCTATTTATTTGAATTTTTGAACTGCGATTAAACCCAATGTTGGCTGTATAAGACCTCTATTTGGGTGTATGTTGGCAACAAAACTTCCCAAACACGACGCCTAGAACTAATTCATTTAATTCAGATGCCTTTGAAATGTTAAAAGAAGTCTCGCCCAAATAAGTGTTAATGTATACAGTAAGTAACAAAAACCCTGTTGTTCCTTCTACCTACGTTTTAAGAATCGGTATACACACGTAATAAAGGAAGTCATTTATAAAAAACGGTCAACAAAAATAATTAAAAAAAAATATTTAATTATTAATATTTGTAAGGTTTAACTGATTTCTAGGCATCTTCTGTCGCGTCAAAGGAAGCCGCCGAGCTCGGCTATTTAGCGAAATAAAGATGTACTTGTAAAATCAGATACTCGAAACATTTTTTTGAATGTGTCGATTTTAATAGTTATTTGATTTTGGCCTCTCGACTGGCCAATGCTTAATTTTTTTAATTATAACTTCATCAATGTTGTGCTTGTAGGTAAATGTATACGTCCCTAACAGGAACAACAGGGTTTTTGTTACTTACTGTATAAGCCCTTCAATTTCAATAAAACCCGAAGACATTCGATCGAATCGAAATTTCGATCTTTTCACGCGACACCGATCACTCGAACGCCCATTTCTCAAAGATGATAACATCAACTAGGTCGAGTTCAATGCAAAAGTTCCAAATTAAATTCAGATACATTCTGATTGGTCTTAATCTGATATATTATATACCTACTGAGAAAGTTGGACACCGAAAAAGAAAGAAATAAGGCAATCGCAGCGTGCGTTCGGCCCTGTACATAATGTTGGGGAGCACGCAAGTCCCGGCATGCAATGAAAGCCTTCGGATAACCGCCTCAACAGGGCTGGCATTTTAATATTAATATATATTTGTAATAAATTGCGATGTTAATAATATTACTAGATCCTGCTGGTGTTAAAGTAGGATTTTGTGGAATGTCATTACTCAATATTGAATGGTAATGAAAATATCTGGTGAACTTGACAGGATAATGGGTGTTTAGGACAACTTTACTTTTGAATAGTCAGAACAGTCACTATCACCACTACCATTTTCATCATAAATCAAGCTAGAAAATATCCTTAGAAAGTTTAATAAATGAGACCAAATTTGTCACAAAATATCTTGAATTGCAGAAGAGCAGCCCTGAAATCAGTCGAATTTTCTCAAGGCACGGCTATTGGCCCCTTATTTAGTTATCCTGTCGCAAATCGAGTTTTCGGTACGCAGTTGTAAGACATTCCGGTTCGCCGCGATTGAAGTTCAATATTGATTTATCACGGTGTATTTTCAATCTATACACACTACTGAATCAGAGATAGAAAACGGAAATTTCGCTTAGTATGTTTCTCGAATTCCTTATTCTTATTTATGTACCTGCATCTGCATTTATATTGCATCTGAAACTCAACAATTTTGCATCTTCGCCCACACGTGTTTATGTTTCTTAATCAAGTTTGCAACCAGTCTTAATTCCCGGTCGGTGGCTCTCAAAGGCTGCCCTTGCGCATATATCAATATCGACGTTTAAACGAAATGAAGCTGTCGTTACCGCCAATTGTAACGTCATTTGAACTAAGCTGCGTGAGACAACCAATCCCATTCAGCATTCAAACGCTTCACTGAAAGCAGATCCGCCGGTTCAATGCACAAACTTTTTTCCAAACGACCATTGCGATTATGGTCCTTGATTTAAAAGATTATTGATCATTAATTAAACCTTCTCTACTTTGTTACAGGAGCAAACGGCCTGAGAAGACGAGGAAGACAAACGTACACTAGATATCAAACACTAGAGTTAGAGAAAGAGTTCCACACGAATCACTACCTCACACGGAGGAGACGCATAGAAATGGCGCACGCTCTCTGTTTGACGGAGAGACAAATCAAAATATGGTTCCAGAATCGAAGGATGAAGTTAAAGAAAGAGATTCAGGCTATAAAGGAGTTGAATGAGCAGGAGAAGCAGGCGCAAGCACAGAAAGCGGCGGCGGCAGCGGCGGCGGCCGCGGCCGCTGCGCAAGGCCATCCCGAACACTAAGCATGCGCGCGCGCAAAGCCTTGTCCAGTGATACTATCGCAGTCCGCCGAACACTCCATAGCTTTGTGTTTTTTTTTTTTTTTTGTAAATTGTTTGTAATTATTTTCTCGTTATTTAAGTGTTGTTCGGTTGTTGTGATTATTTTTAAATTAATTTTTAACTAGACACAATGTTTTCTCAAAACGAATGATGGAACAATAAACTGTTGAATGCTAGACTAGAAACGGGTCGTATTATTTTTGTGTTCCGGGTTTTGTTTTTGTTGATTTATTGATTTTTATATACATTTATATTTTAATCCGCGTAATCGTCGAAGATGTTCGCGTTTGGAAACCAGTGCAATTTGTAGAAATCTCTTCCGTGTAACATAGTGTAGGTGTATCGTAGTGCGTTTACTTTATGTGCGATCGTAGCGCTCCCTGCTCGGCAGCGTCGGCGACACGAACTATATTACATTGTACAAATTTAATATGCCTACCAAAGAGACCCGGTCTCGTACCCTTAAAGCTAAGTAAATAAAGAGTCGTAAGTTAAATTAATTATCCGCTATCGATATACGGACAGTGTGAACAGAATAACCTTCCGCGCCATCTAATCCTTCAATACTCTCGCATAAGTATAGTGTAAACGTGATCGTGTTCCTGCAGTTTTAATAGTCGGTGAAGTTAAACAAATTGCCATAAATATAAGTAGTTATTATTTAGCCAGTAGCGGTGTAAATAGTTAGGGTAACGTCTGTAATGATGGAAGTGAGCGGTTCGCGATTGCGCCGGCGCGGGCGCCGTGGAATGGGCAGAAAAAGCTTCGGGGCGAGTGCGGGGCGAGGGCGCGGGGTGAGCGGGACGAGCGGGGCAGCTGCGGGGCAAGCGCGGGGAGTGCGCGCCGCCGGCCACCGAACAGGACTAGGTGAGTTTTTGTCAAAGTCACCGCCATTATTTATCGAGTGGAGACGGTCGCGAAAAACTTACTCGTCGTCACCAGTCGAAGCGCGATGCCATTTTTGAAGTCGCCCAAGCGCGACTTCTACGGTATAGCTGTTTTGCAATGTTTTAATTTACTAAGTCCGTTGCACCTTTTGATGTTCCCGACTGTCTCCACGCCGACCGTGTAGAATGTCGTAATAACACCCGCTGTAAGTGTACCTACGACCGATCGAAACAATTAAAGATAATTCACTGGTCCCCGTAATGAATTTAATGGCATCCTACATGTTGACCGATTGTTAACTGCCGCTTCCTGTCATAATTAACACTAAAATAACGACTGCCGCAATATACAATAATTAGGTGTCGAAAAAATTAATAAAGACTATCTTGGCTTGTCGAGGTCTTAATACATATTTCGTAAGCATGCATAATGACTTCATCGACTTTACGGCGGACGGTGAGCGGTGGGAACTATTAATTAAATTGACTATAGTCCGTTCCATCTCGGACGCCGAATATGGAGACTGAAGAGTCAAGCGGACGCTAAAAACTGAATTCCAAGGCTCGCTCCACGTACAGTCTGCAAAAGAAAAACTCACGAATATCTTTCTACCTATTTGGATGTGCTATTCATGTTGAAAAATGCTGAATAGCATTATACGTACGTGTCAACTCGTTAAATCAGGATTTAAATCTCATTTCTTAAGACTTCAAGTGGGAAAAACTAGATCACGTAGGTCCTAACCTGCGCTTTAAGCTCCCTGCGATATGGTGAAAGATTATAAGGCATTTTACAAACTAACAACTTTGTAGTTGCGTGTTTGTATTACATAGAGAGATGGAAGTATTTGTCGCAAAAACTTCAGGAATTAATCTTTATAGGTTTCAAACATTAGTCTTGTTTGTATTGAATAATGGAAACGTGTTTTAAATCATGATTCAAAAAATCTATCCACAAAGTAAATTGTTTTTAACCTGATATATTATGTTGCTGTCGTTGCTCGGTCGGCCATGTTTGCGGTCCTCGACCTGGCCTGCCAAATCGACGATAACAGATAATTATTTAGCCGATACGAAAAATTATTGGACATCGACGTATCGCGGACCGAATTTTGAACATCTCAATTTTACTGGAGCATACCGCTCGGAACTTTGTTTTAAGGAACAATAATTTGATAATATAATAACTTATTTATGTTTTTTAAGAGCCAGTAATGTACGAGTTAGAATAATAAGGGTTTATGAATATTTATGGGCACGTAAAGTTGTATTTTAACATCGTCTGAACGTTTTCACTTTTAAGTCAGGTGGAATGTATTTTTTCCGAGTCTTCGTGTAGCCCGGAGCGAAATAGGAGTTCCTTTGACAAGCTCGCTAGCAGTGTACGTTTTCAATTAAGAATAATGACTACTTCAATGCAATGTTTCTCACTTAATTAAAACATACCTTGGTAAATTATAAACATCATAAATGGCAGATGTATCGATAAAAAGAGCCAGTATTTGTCGATAATTCGCCCATTTCAGCACTTGGGCATGCCTCCTGTGCCCTTAACGAAGTCATGTATATTTTTTCTAAGCGTTTATTCAAGTATAATATGCAAGTTTTTCAGTCTTTTGCAGGCCGTAAGTCAATTTAATCAGTCAATAACTCGACAAGATGTTTTTATTGGTTGATAAATCAACTGGATGTTGTTTTTTTTTATGTGATCGGCCTTTGAATTATAGACTAAGGCATTTTTTTTTTAAATATTTTCTGATGACAATTTGAGGGATACCTACATTCACATATACTTATTAAAATATTGTAGTAAAACCCATACCAAAATTTACCATACCATACCAACCATAGTAAAATTTCCTTTTATAACCTTTTATTAATTCACTTATGAAAAAAACACGCACACACCTACATGTTACAATCATACACATTCTAATTAAATAACATGGTGGATGTATACAAACTATCATGTACTTAAATACCTAGTGATTTACCTTCGTAAAATTAAAATAAGCTTGTAGCGTTTATGTAAGTAAAATATACATATATTTACAACACACAAAAACTTTTATGATCGATAATTAAATAACATACCTACCAAGTAAACAACGAAAACCACCCGAATAATTTATACAAATTAATAAATACTTACTGACGTTTTTATACTTATATTAATTAAATAATTATAAGTCACTGAAGGTACCTTATTAAAATATTGCAATTTTTATGGGTGGACCCGTTTGTCATGCGAAGGCTAGAGAGCCGGTGTTCCTATAAATAAATAACTTAACATAGGTACCTATTGGTATAGTCAAACAAAGTGATTGGTATACAAACAGTCTGTATCAGAAAGGTGTGGTGATATTTAAGAGTGTGGTATAGACCATAAAACAAAACAGCTTTATCCATGGGACGAATATTGTAATCACGGAAAAATAAACAGCTGTCACATACAAAATTCGACTATACTGCTCCGGGTGTTGTGTTTGGTGGGTTTGTCAATTAAGTCGCGGCTTACTTTAATAGCGCGATTCAGTATTATGATGTTAGTTCTTCAGTTGTGTCATAGATGGTGCTGTAGTACATTTTGTAATGCCGTTAAAGTTGTTCAGATTTATGGTTTGTACCATCTCAACAAATAGGACCACACCTTTCTGCTAGACGCTGTATAGGCAACTACTTTCTTTAAAACCACACATAATTTCTATATCACACTTTTGAGGAATGCATGTCTTTAAGTAAAAAAAATTGTACCCTGTAACTGTTACCCAAAAATAAAAACAAAAAGAAAATGGGAGAGTGATGCAAACAAACACATTTTTGCCTGTGTCATTATCAGTTTATCGAGCTACCTGTATATTTTTGCCTGTATACCAAACTCTTTTGCTTACCGTACATTTATATATCCATTGGTAACTTGGTTCTTATGTGGGCAGCTGATGTGATCTCTTATGTAGTACTAGTAGCTCTTGCATTCGTCTGCATCAGGTCGGGCAGGTTTCTTAAGGATTGACTATTTATGTGAGAGTTAAAAAGACTTGAAAGTTTCAATTGATTTTTATGTAGATGTATATTTTATTTGTTTAGTTATTTGATTTAGAGATGGATGGAGAAAGAATTTTAGTTACTATTAGTTATACGTTTAAGTTTATTTAGTTTAATAAGGAGTTTCTAGATTAATAATACACAAATGTATACGACGAATAGTTCTACTAAGCTTAGATTTTAGGTATCACCTTGTATTTTAATTATGATTAAATAAACAATTTATATACTTAACTTTTTGCCTATATTTTTACAAATTCCTTATATACCTTTTTTTAAATTTCATTCAAAGTAAAGGTCAAATGATCTAGAGACAGAGTTTTAACAAAGTAAATAGCAAAGTAAAAGAGCAGTGCTTACCTACCGCAATAGTAAAGGACTTACAGTAAAACAAAGTAAGTATTGGTGTCCCTTGATTTCCTTAAATGCCGTATCAACTATAAGTACATACAGACATATGTGTAACACCATGTATCTAGGACAGGGTTGTCGACTATCGAAAAGTTTCGATGCTTTATTCATGTCTGAATCGTCCTATTGTGACATTGCAAATTGGCAATAAGTACTTGTCTTTTCATAACGAATATCAAGAACAGTAGATAATTTGATAACCACATAACCCAGGATAGCCATTTACTCTAATATAAGAGGAATACTCTTCTGCGCTATACCTAGCTGTGCCTTGTAAAAATATGCAACCTATACAATATAATATATTATCGTACTAACATCCTACTACTTTCTACTATACCTAATATTATAAATGCGAAAGTTTGTGAGGATGTGTGGATGTCTGGATATTTGTTAATCTTTCACGCAAAAACTGCTGACGGATTTGGACAAAATTTGGCACACAGATAGTTTATAGCTAGGAATAACACATAGGCTACTTTTTATCCAGGTAGTTCGATCCCGTGGGATAATTACCGAACTCTATGCGGGCGAAACCGCGCGGATAAACTAGTATATACTTCGCAATGTGGGCCGAATTGTATTCAGTCCAACCCCGGTAAAATTAAGAAAATAGTGCTTTTCTTTCTCGTAAACAACACTGCTGAATTCCTTACTTCATAGACGGACTCGTCGCACAAACACCACGAAGTTCACGAGCCAAACAAAAAAAGCCCCAAAAAACCATTCGGGACATCCGCGGTCGTCCCGAGTCCCGTTCAACCCTATCCCAGGGAACGTTCGTGATTCGATAGTATCGTTCACCCGACCTGGCCTGTCCTCTACACGACTCCTTTAACTGTGCGACTAACCTCACTGTTTCCCTGGGAACATGCCTGAAGTTACCTCGTATACATTTAGATATGAAGTTTGTGTTGGTTGAGTTCAATTTACATACACTTAGTGTTGGTACATAATTTTTCATATTAGAAGCTGGGTTAGGTTTGGTTAGGTTTGTAAAAAGGTCGTCTAGTTTTGAAAAGCATTTGAAAGAAGAAAATTGAAATAGGAAAAGCTGCTTCGTCGACAATAAAATTATTTGGAAATAATCTACGCTACTAAATTGATCTAACATATGACTAATAGGTACTATTATTAAAAATACATACTTTTTAAAACCCATTAAAGGAAAAGTGTACGTGTACACAATGAACGTGAACTTATGTTACAACAGACATTCAATCACTGTAATGTTTAGCTGAACAGAAACTCAAAGTTAAGAAATAGTTCAAACGACATTCATGGCATGGTGGTCCGCTCTTGTCTCCAAAGTTACACTATATCCAGTAAGTAGATATTGTCTACATTTTACGCCACCTTATTGGTCAATTTCAATAGAATTTAAATAAAAGTGAACCTTCTAAGTGATGCTTTATGTAGTCAATCACTACTGAGTCTAATATGGAACTGTTAGGACCTCGAATCCGGTTTCAGACCGATATAGAGCATAGAGTAACGGGGTTGTGGAGGTCAGATAGGCAGTCGTTGCATGTAAAATATTTGTATTCAGCTGCACCCGGGAAGACTGGAAGCTGACCTCAACATTGTTGGCTAGGCAGATGCTGATAGAACATATAATAGTGATTTTAAAAAGAGGCTTATCGCTCGATGCATCATGAAAGTAACTGTCCGTCTGTAACCATTTCACGCCTTAACGGCTGAATGAATTTCGGTGGAATTTCGACGCGCCGGCAGACCATGACCTGGTCTAGAACATATGATACTTTTTTACCTTAATTTTTCTTCGAGAACGTACCTGATGCCATAATTATAGCAGGTACGTTCTCGAAGAAAAATTCAGCCTCCACGCAAGCGTAGCCCCAGCCAATTGCTGGTAGTTTAATAAGACATTGTCAACAAAGAGTTGGTATGTCTAGAACAATACCTTCTGCACGTAATACCCTTAATAAGCCAACTAATACCGTACTAGTATTTCGACGACTCTCCATAGTTCCATACCATGTCTCAACCCTAAGCCTCCTAAGACACGACCAGCAGTTCGCCGAGACAATAACATGTATGTCCGTATGTAACAGCGATAATCTCCGCAACATACAATAAACCTACCCCACCCGTTAATCGAGTTTAACCCCTATAAAATAACGAGACCAATTCAAAATTTACGACATATACGAAATGTTCGCTTACCACAACAGTTATTAATTGCTGCGGATATAGCTATAAAGCTAGGAGCACACTAGACGCAATAAACATGCCGCTATCTGTATCCAGGGCCTGGTTAATAGTCACTTTACAATAATTGGTGCACTCGATAGTTACAAGTGTTTTACATGAATTATGATTGGTGGTCCCACGTTTTTTATAGTCATTCATCATGCCATTGTTGATTAATAATGTGTTTGGAAACAAACACTATCGAACTAATCCAATTGAAAAAAAAGAAATACGAGTGCAGTTTTCATCGCGTGCTGCACAGGTTAGAACGTTAAACTCTAATTAAGCTAATGTTTACTTAACGTAAACACCTTCAACGCGTCATTGCTCCCACTCATTTTCGCACTTGCCAATCAGAGTTTTGTTAACAACTAACAATAGAACGGCCGGCCCATACTTTGGAGGGGCGGCTACGCATAAGTAAGTAACTGTTACTTTGTTACTCCAGCTAGCGACGTAGCGTACAATTATTCACTTTACAATCACTCGGGGAGAGCTGTAAAACTGACCAATAAAAGTTCATTATCTATTGGTTTGTTCGCGCTTCCAACTTTTATTTTATTAGTTTACGACGGCACCCCGACTCCTCATAAAACTAGTTGTAACAAGCTCTGATTGTGAGCTTCTACGGCCAAATTATTTGTACGTAATTTAGTTTGATGACTGAATTATGTGTTGTTATGGTATTTTTATTGGATCGTTTATTGGTAGCTATTCGTTTGGAACTTGTTTTATTTCTAACGCATAAGTCTTTCTAGTTAATTCAGAAGACGTATTTGTTGTGATTCCCCTTTTAATATGTTTAGGCTTCTGTAAAATAAGTTTAACTCAGTTCATTATACGCGTGCCGAAGGAATGCCCAGCAATTATACCTAAGTATTTTTATGTTAATGCGTTTTTGAAAAGAGTTATTTTAGTAGATCGTGTAATTGTTCATCACTGCGTTCAGTTGGCCATCTTTATTAAGACCGGGTATATAATTAATTTCGATACTTGAGCGTAATTACATACCTACCCTTTCTCACGATATAGCGTGCCGGCAAATAAATTTAATATTCATACACTCCGAGAACAGATAATATGAAGGACGTCGGGGGCTATATTTTAAAAATTACCATTTATTAAAAGCTCGCTGAAAACCTTATTTACTGGCTACAAGTGACATTTGATGGGCGTGGCAGTGTTTATGCAAAGTGCATAAGACGTGCACAAGACATGCCCAGCGTTTTGCGTACCGGCCGGTTTGTACGGGAGCGTTCGGATAAGTGGCAGCTACTTACCTAATTGCTTTAACACATAATGATAATGATTGGTCAGCGGAGCCTTGGATACGGGTACCCGTTATGTACCAGTTTGTATATAACCGCTTGTTTCAATATTATCTTTAGTTCAATGATGCATTGAGTATTGAAAGCTCTAGGGAGACTGTAGATAAACTAATTGCGCTTGCACCTCGTAATTTACTATCATATCTGGCGAAGTTGTATTGAGTTATTAATTACTTCATTTTAATTAATAAACATAGGAATGAAGCTTGTTTATTGAAACCAAAATGTATTGACTGTCGACAGTAACTTGACCTTTTATAATTTTTTTTAATAAAAATAAATTAACATCTTTGCAATTTACTCGTACCACTCAATAACCGGGCAAAGTTCATCCTAACAAAAGTGTACCTCCAATACATTAGAAACATCGTAAATCCAGTAAGGCGTTTTAATTGAAATCCCGGCACTTAATTGAGTGGCTAGTGCGTTCTGCGCATGCGCTCCCACTGATTTATACCGATCGCACGTATACAGGGTATTTTTAAAATCATTGGCGAAACTTCATGGATAAGTTCGGTAGGTCCGGACTTCGTGACAACCCCTGCACAATCACTGCTCCCAAAATGGTGAAGTACAACATCATAAGGAAACCGCAATGTAATAGAAACACTATTATTATTTTTTACACTAAGTAGGCTTGCGTTTGGCTGCAACTCGCCTGATGTGAAGCGACGATATGGCCTAGGGTGGAGTAAGCTTGCCTGGAAGAAACCGATTCAGTCGACCTTTGAAGACAATCATGTGTCATCCACTGACTCGCATTGGGCTCACGTGGTGGATTATAGCCCCTATGCTCATAGACCAATCTCACTGATTTATCGGCTCGCTCACGTTTGCACATATACCTGCATTTCCAGAATGTAAATAGGGGATTAATTAGAACGCAAAGGGTGGTGAATAAAATTAGCTGTAACCTCTAGCTTCCTGGCATTTGCATTGCAGCTACTATGCAGTTAAATTGCTAATAAGGTTGGTCTTTTTGGATATGAGTTGTGGGTCTTTGTTGTATTTATGGTTGATATAGGACTAGTTTCAGCTACTAGTGTGTAGTTTGGCTGAGTCTAAGTCAATGGCTACCATCACCATTCTCCTACCCATATCATAATTTATTTGGTGTCGGCGCAGCATCTCTTCTTCTTCCATACTTCTCTGTTACCTACTCGTCATCTCATGAGATACCTCCTTGCTTGCCATATCATCCTTACTAAGGCATGGCTATTCCTAAATGAAATTGTATTCTCACTGAGCACCAATGAAGACCAGCACCTTTCTTTCTTCCAGTAGGAGTCTACTTGACTGAAATAGCACAGACACTGATGAACCTGCCAAGGGTGTTATTTTCAGTTTATACTTTGTTCACAATTGCATTTGCTATGAGATTTTCTGGCAATATAAACTAGGTAGGTATGTTTCCAGATTGATTTGAATATCCTTCAGAATCTTAATTATGAATGCTGTCGTGCAACTCAATCTAAACGATCAAATTAAAAACAACTCAATTTTAATATTTTTCTCCAACTTGTTTATTTTTTAAGTATAAACAAAACTAAATAACGATTTATTTTATAGCTTCATTTGCTGCTACCATTGACCTTATTAATAAAACTGAGAGAGCATAAATTAATAGTGGCATTCAGAATCATAAAATAGTGACTTACGTCATTTTGTTCCTTCAACACATGTTGTATGTCCAAAAACACTTATCTCCAACACTATTCGTAAATTCATTAGTCACATTTCACACCTATAGATCTAGAATCTAGATCCAAATATAAACACTAAAAAAGAACTCAGACAAGCCATAAAATATGAGTAAAACAATGTCTGCCAATTTAAATAATTCACACATCAATTAAAGTCGTTTATCTGTCGACTTTTAGATAGAAGTCTTAATTGGATATTTATACCAGTATCTTTAGCGTACCTAGGTAGGTATATAGATATAACAGATACATATATCTAAATATACATATATTTAAATTATTCGCGGGTACCCATGCCTGCGTAGTCGACCCTGAAGAAATAATTGTGTGGAAAATTGGTAAAAATTTAGTCTGAGAAGTTTTTATTTCGGCAAACAAAAGCAACTGTCATTTCATGTCAATAGACAAAATGCAGAATAAACTATAAGCCACAGGTTATTAATGTGATTTTTTTTAAAAAAACCTGTGTGATTAAAACTTACAATAATAAATAATATTAATATAAGGATTATTGCAGAAACTAGTACTTACAACTTTAACAGCAAATCTTACATAGGGACTTCCTTTTAAGTAAAAGATATATCTATGCTAGGAGTAAATAGGTAGATAGATAAATCCAAGGTACCTACAACCTATTCGCGTCCACATTTCTTTAGCACATTGCTGACCAGCTATTCCAGTAGCTGCAGATACAAAACAAAAGACGATCTAGATTTATAAGGTAAAAATAAAAACTCTATCAAAATGTAGCGACAGAGGGCGTTGGGAGTAAATAAACAGGGAAGGAAGGGTTGAACCCCTCAACTTTTTCCTTAGCCGGGCCTCTCCGACCCCCATCAGTCTTCCAGAGGTACGCTAATTTATTTTTATCCGAGTTTCTTTATTGCGTTCGAGATTCGTTCCTCGTGGTATTGTTTAAAGGTCTGATTAAAGTCGGGCCCCTCGTTTGCACCGGTTTTCCATTATTTAATAGTGTTATTGTGCTGTTAGATTAAGTAATTATCTTTTGGTGATGCGTTTGCAGATATCTTAATTAGAATGTAGATTAACATGACGAATGTTCAGCTTAAAAATTTACGAACAAAATCTTCATTAAAATTACCAAAAAGTTAAAAACAACAGCCGCTTAGGAATGCCGATTGTATGTTATCTGTCAACAAACATAATACATTCTTATTGGTTTCTATTTATATTTCAATAATCCAATATATTAACGGCTACTTTATATTCAGAATTGATAATATTAATATTTATTTACATAATTATTCAAATTCTTCACAACAATCGGGAAAACTACGGTATATTTTAAGCTTGCTGGCCCCATGCAAGACGTGACAATGTTAATGAAAGGCGTAACGGGATTGCATACTAACTGTAACCCTTGCATAGGGCTGCCAGTAACTTGAAATTCCTGGGAGCTGTTAGAAAGGGATGAAGTGAGCTTAAACTAGGTTTGGAATTTTCATTGCGACTCTTGATTCATGGTGGAATACACCTCTTAACACCTAAACAGGAAAGTTAATCAAAATATCCCAGTATACAATTATTTAGTTAGGCTTGCCAACACTTTCTACTATATTTTATTTGCCATCCTGATTTTAAAAAGTGTTGGGCCTTTGTTTTTGATGAAGATATTGTGCCTGTTTTAAAGTACTGCAGCGTATCGTATCGAATCTAATGGAATGAAGTTGTCAAAGGGGACTGTCTTCTCAGTAATTGATACCATCCTGGAAATCTAAACCATCCGTAAGCGTAATCGTTGGATCGATTTCTGTTGTCGTATGTTTTTTTTTTATAGGATGGATTTCTTTAATAACTAATTGTTACATTTTAAACTCACTTTAAAATGTAACAATTAGAACTTAAAGGAGCAGAACTTATATTGGAACAGCTATAATTTCCGGAAATTTTTAATTTCACTCGACCGCTATCTGTTAAAGAAAACCCACACAGATAATTCAACAGAACTGGAAAAGGGAAAATCGACCCATATCTAATTTATGAGAGTTAAAAATGATAAGTATCCTTGTTTTGGATCTCTTTGGGGTAACATTGTTTTTGCGAGCGCCAACCCTGTCATTACCGGTAAGGTTGACCAACCCTGTAAGAGCCCTGACATATCGCTGAAACACTCCTGGAGTGCCAATAACATTAGTGTTCAGGAAATGTGCGGTAGTTCTCATAATAGTGGTCGGATTCGAGTGTGAATCGTACTAAGGGTTGGAAACTCATTGGCCTAATTTGAATCTCGTTCAGTTATCACTCGTTTTGTTCCTAGGTATTTGTTGACACAAAATATCTTTGGACGTCGATTGTTTAAAAAACATGTATTACTCGTAGAATCAATATCAAACCGTTCCGTTCCAATCGTTTGAAAACCTAGTGAATTAGTTAAACTAATTTGATTGTCAATCGTAAAACCTCTGAATCCTGGACGTTTAGTTTCGTATAAGAATTTAATGTCTCAAAGCTATTCCAAACTGCTGAAGTCTTATTCAATTCCAATTTGCAAAACCTGAATTGATTCCATAAAGATTTAATTCGATTTCCATTACACTAAAAGTTCTACATAGTTCTGCGGGGCTTTCGAGTGATAACCATCCGACTTGCCAGGACCCTTAGTAGAGGCCAGGAGTACCAACTCAACCAAATAATTGCTATTCTATTCACACTGAGAGGACGATTTATGCCCGGAATTATTTCCTTGTTGTTTTATTCGGGGATTTGTCACTCACCCCCTCTTTTATAATTACCCTAGATATCGAGTAAGTTTTTAAATCGAATTTATGTTGTTTCAGGGTAACTTTTGGTACGGATTAGTTGTGACTGAATGTAATTATGGGATTTTGGAAAGTTTTGCTAAATAACTGTTTTGTGCATAATCTAGGCTTAATGCGGTCTTGAGATCTGCCGTTGGAGTTAAATTTGAATAAACTAGGTCTAAACTGGTAGTAAATTAACTGGATTTGCAAGTTTTTGGCTTCATTTGTTTTTCTGTTTTTTTGAGAGGTAGCTGGGTAGTTTTTTTTAGTTTTCTTCTTAGATTGTGTAGTTTCCTATAAATTCAATTCCAAAAAGTTTTTTCTCAAATTAATTACATAGATAACATAAAAGTAATTTATCTATAACCTACCTAACTTTCCCAATATTGCAACATATAACCTAAATATTTTATTCATATACCTACTTGTTTCAAGCTATGCCAAGATTAATCTTGGCACAGCTTCCAACAACCCTATTGCTTAGTTGGAAAACGCGTGATTAACATATTATTATTAATTGTACCTTTAAGTATTACAATTTTTAATGTGCCAGGATTTTGTCAATAAGCTGAAAAATATTTTACGGCTGCTAATAACACAAACCTCCAATAAAAGAGTCAACTCAAACAACAGACGCAGACGCTAAGGTAGCGCCATCTAGTGAACTCGTAAAACTTTTTAATTCATTTTCAAGTTAAAAATTGTGTAAATCTTTGTAAAATCTGAATAATATCGCCAAGCAATCTGTCTTTAAATACGTTGTATATTTTTAATTACTTTTCATTGGCTGAAATGTTGTTTCAAAGTTACGCAAATGGGATCCCTTACTCGTAGTCTTAGAAGTTCAACCATTCGCCGCTAGATGGCGCGCAACACAATGTGGGCACGCCACCACTCGGGTGCGGACGTTCAGTGTACTAAACGGTTGGAGCGAGGGAAAATCCGCCGGCGGGACACGAGCGGATGTTTATGATGCAATTTACAGTTCGTATATTGCCAGGCACTTCATATAACACGACAATACACTTCTGAATTCTCTTTCAAGTTGTTTGGGTTTCTTGAAACCTGCACTAAGAAAATTCTTTCTCGGTATGTTTATTGTAAACTCCCTGCCCAGGTTTTGTGTTATGACACCCCGTGGGTCAGCTATTATTTTGGTGTACTTAAAACTAGTTATAATATTCACCGTTTTCTCGTGGATTTATTGCAAATTTTGTTTGAGTTATTTTTCAGCATACGAGTAAAAAAACATATGAAAAGTCATTGTTGAACTTGTGTATGATGAATCTGCAATATACGAATATATTAATGAATGCTTCACCGTAAATAAAAAAAAAACATTAGTTTAAACTTTAAATTCAAAAGCAAGATAATACATGTTTTAATACAAAATGCATAATAAAACATCTGAAATCCACACGGCAATGTAATTCGTCCGCAGTGCTACACTAGCGGCATCAATCGAACCCATAAAACATCAACTTTACGACGTGACGACCTCAAATGGCTCATAAAAAGCTTCACAAACTCACTCACAGATGGCGGTACGATCGTTGAGCGATGAACGCCATCTACAATCGGCAACTGAGTTATAAGTCGCTAACTTGGAGGACCGAGGTTATGGTTTTATTGGGTTATAAAAGTTACGAGTTACGACGTTCGGCCGTCGAATATGGAGATATCGGAGGGCGAATGGGCGTGTAAGACAAGAGAACGACTTTTATTGTTTGTAAATTGGCTGTAAAATTATGAGTTCGCTCGTATTGTGCGTAATCACGGCGATCAGCTGTTATTTTATGGGATAAATCACTTTATTACCGCAAGTGGTGGTTTATGAGGCTATAAAGCTTCATTCAAATGGGCGTCAGGTTGTCTACCGCGTCGATGTGCTAATGTACATATTAACTAATGCTTTTATAGCTTTACAAGAAAATTTATTGGTTTCACACTTTGAATAACTTTGAAAAATTATTACTCATCAATCAGCTACATGTTTACAACTTTTGTTTGTAAACATTTTGATGCGATCTTTTTGTTAATCCGTCTCTTTGAGCAGCAATTTTGTTACTCGATTTCCAAATTATCATACTCGTGGTTTTTATTTTGGTTTGATGAAATGAATGGTTGATCAAAGATAAACTTTTTTACGTTAGGACATATAAAAACTTCTTATCTGAGAACGGGTTTATCAGACAGTTCTTGAAAGCCATCTTTTTTTTAAAGTCAAACGTTAGTCGTGATCTGTAATCCAAACTGCTGATGATCCACTGATATTAATACTGAACTTACTTAATTAATATTTTATTATGTGTTATTCTTAAATAAATAAATAAAACGAAAAACTTCGTATCGATTAAAATTTAATAATTCCGCTATTCGGTAATAGATGGCGCCATATTGGAACACCCGACCAAACTCTAGACTGCTCGCACAGATGGATGGTGACAAATTACCATTAATTGCTTAATTTTATAATGAAAATTATTTGTACTTATTGGGATACATTATAAAGTCAAGAAATAAGAAGATTCTCTTTGTTTTTTATTCGTGTCTAATTTGGGAACCTTAAAATAGATACATACCGTTCTCTTCAAAATAATTATTATTCGCATTCAAATAGGTATAAAATGTAAGAAAAGCCCGTATAAATATTCAATTAAATACCACCCATACATTGCTAAAAAAAATCGATATCAATACGAGTCGTTTTTTCCCCACACAAGTGTTTTTATCTCGTCAGCCAGTAGCGTCGAAGTTAACAGCGGCTAATTATTTGTTTTACGACACGTTTACGATCAGCGTCATCGTTAACTTGACGTTTACGATCAGTTAACACCTCGGCCCGTGATTGTTTAGCTCGTGGATGTTATTCCCACTTTATATTAATATTGTAAACACACATTTTTATTGATCGCAAGCGGCACTACTGAAGTAGCGTGTATTTTTAAAAGTGTATTATTTTTTTTGCCAATTTTTCGGATTAATTTGTTCGTTGTATTTCATCAGAATAATGCTTCGCTCAGAATAAAAATGAGACGACATTCATTTTATTAGAAACGGCTATGGTACGGCTGGCCACAAAACACATTGGCTGCAGATTCCTAATACACT
Organism: Eurois occulta; assembly: GCA_950022335.1. Taxonomy (NCBI): domain Eukaryota; kingdom Metazoa; phylum Arthropoda; class Insecta; order Lepidoptera; family Noctuidae; genus Eurois; species Eurois occulta. The sequence continues at coordinate 12,303,298 of OX465483.1, forward strand.
TTTTGATGAACAATAAAATAGATACAAGAACAAGACCCAAGTGAATTGAGCTAGCCAGTTAATAAACGAAGGGAGAAAAAAAGACAAAAAATAAATCAAGACAGAGAAAGAAATACTGAAGGAGAGACGTAATTTATGAGATGCACATTTGGGCTGAACAGCACCAAATAAAAAGTTATTTCTCGGTATGGTTATGATATTAATGTTCTGTTTTTGTTTTGTTCTTTTTTTATTAAATACTCTTTTGGAGTTGTTTGCCTTAATTACGCTCTATCTTAGCCTTTTTGTGCATAGCAGATATTTGCAAAAAGCAGTTCACCGTTTTATTTTCTGTAAGAACTACGAACATTCTGACAATAAATCTGAAATCCCAATTCAGTGATAAAATTAAATATTTCAAACAAAAAAGTCTCAAGCTTCAAATAAAAAATAAGCCTGAAATATGTAACGAAAAAGAAATTAAAAATAAGAATAATGTAGACATGTTTTTCGCGACCGTACCGCCTATCGCTATGAGTAAGTTATGGCCGCTGTAGGGTGAGTTACACCCTGCTTAGGTCACGTGGCCCGAGAGGGATGCCGCCACCAAAAATCCACGGGGGAAAAAAGGACAAAACAAGTTGGGGCGGCAAGTTATCTTCGTTTCATTCAACTCACACTCGCGCCGCCCGAACGTCCGTATAGATCAATAAAACTACTTTATCTCTTTTTGGCACATCCCCATCCCGTCGGCGACTTCCTAGAACGATACTTTGCTGTCGTTGCATCAAGCTTTCTCTATTGAAACAAATACACTCATCAAACAATACTTACTTTTTTCGCTGATCTGTTGTTATCTTTTATTAATTTCAAAAGCCGATTGTCATCTTTAAAGAACAAAAAAATGTGAAAGCAGAGAGACGAATTTTAAAAAAGGAATACTAAATTCAAAAACAGACCGTTTCGTTCACGCTCTTTTGTCTTTTTTTTGGAAAAAAGGAATCCCGCTAACGCAATTGTCGCTCGTTTTTTACGCGGTGAGGTCGCGTAAGAACGTTTTATCCGTGTTTACAAAGGTAATGGCCATAAAATATTATTACCGGGCTATTAGGAGCGAGCCACAGGTAGGTCCGGGTGGCAGTCGCTAGTTCATTGCCGTTGCGATAGCGCACCGGTAGTTGTAAGTAATTGAAGCTGTTAATTTGTCGTTAAAGTGATCTTGTGTCTTGTTTGAGCGGCCCCACGTGATTTAGGTAGGTAGGCTTTATGTTTTAATACCTTTTTATCTGATCTATAGTCATTGATTTGTTTTTTTTATATAATTCAACCTTATTAGTGCTCTTTACCGTTCAAACACTTCACTTATTCTCCAGTAAACTCGAACGTTTTGTTTTCAGCAAACATAACCCGGAAAACTTCCCTTAAAATATTTTACAAACCTCATTGATACTTACCATTTAGAGAAGTGGCCATTTTACAGTAGGGTTGTCATACTGGCATATTCTGTGGGCGACCATCTTCCGGTATCACCTAATAAAGTAATTACTAGGGTAAAGCCGGGAACTCTCCGCCTTTCTGCCCCATCGCGACTTTACTGAGTAAGGACGACACAAATGATTCGTGTCTGAATTTAAAATTGAGCAATTTGAGAATGTAATGACACCCCTGTTGGTTTGAGTTAATTTGGAAATTGAGTTGCAAGCAATAAATGCAGTGTAGTCTACATAATGTAAAATTAAAAGAAAACTTAAACGGATACATATTTAGGTCCTCAGCAATCCAATTTAACTTGTGTGTAAAATCAGTTACTAAACCGACTAGGTATGACATTTTACTTATCCTCGTTCTTTTCACATTGTTCTGAATACCTATTTATTTGTCTACTCCAATACCCGGAAAAACAACTGCCATAAGCCAAAAAAAACTTTTCTACTCATGAAACCACCAATCACCACTCACAAACAGGAACCTTCTACAAGAAAGTCATTCATAAACCTTAGAAGCGAAAAGAAAATGTGATGATGCGAAGAATGTCGCCTTTATATCTTGTTACTACTATCCTAATACAATAAAATCGTTCTTGTATAAAGCGATGGTGCGTTAGGGGCACTCTACGCTATTCCCCACTTTCCCCGATCGCGGGAACTTACGAAACATATGTATGGGCGATGTTACCAGTTTTGTCACGAATAGTGATTTTTAGGACTACATGAGGGGATATCGGATCTTCCATATTCTATTTCTTTATATTTATGTCGTCTTTAATATTTTAAGCAAGTAGTAATTAATGAATCCCAACTATATTGTAAAGTAGGCATAATGTATTGCAAAAGATCTTCCATTAAGTATGATTTATTACTTTAATTAACAACGGAACACATTTAAATATGTCGCCCATGTGTCCCAAATATGTCACCATTGGATCGGAGCTTTTAGTGGATAGGTAATGCTGTAATATATTTTTCGTCGATGATGTAGAAATAAGGATTGTGGAATCTTATGCATTGAAAATTATAGTCAACGAGATACTCATTTTATGTTTAAAACAGACTATATTTTGTATATTGCTGAGAGATATTAACTAAGCCATCGCCTGACGCATAAAAGGAGTCTATAATGCTTAATTTAATGTAGAAGTTTTCTAGTTTTGTTGCTATATTATCAATTAGTTATCACTAGTTTTTGCACGCAGCTTCGCCAGCGTTTATTTCACGGGAAATTAGCCTATAACTCTCGGGAATAATGAAGTTTGCAGTAGTTATAGAATTTCAGAATCGGATAAATAATTCCCAAGATTACGCCTCACATACAATCTTGCTAAATTTTACCACTTTATGATAATATTGATCAGTATAGATGGACGATGCTCTGAATACTCTGTTTCTATTCTACATTCACCAGACCTCGATTCATCATAACTCAAGTGTCTAATCTCACGACTTTAAAATATGAACTTCAAGAAAATTTTGAACGCTCGTCTAAGGCAGATACAGCATTGCGCTCATACTTATATTGTCCGTATCAAACAAAAGTTTGGTCACGCTTAATGCCTTTACGACTGTCGGGGGTGACATAAAGAAAATGAAAAACATTTTGTATTATTCTTGTTGCGCTGTTACCCGAGTAACTTCAACGACCCTCCGTAGGAAGGTTGCACACTCGCGAATGTCCACCTGCGTTTGTCGCTAAGATTGTGGGGACGTAGGAATTAGTTTTCGGGTTTAGATTAGGGTGATAAAAAATGGGCATGATTTGTTAATTCTGTGATAAGTTAGAAAACTGTTTTAACCATTATTTTGGTAAGGGATGGATGAATAAACGAACAGTACCAAACAAAATAATCCTTATTAAGTATGTGTTAAATTGTAACAGCTTCATTTATGAATAAGTGCACCTTCATACATTTAGGAAACAAGTAAGGTTGGAATGGAAGTGCCTATTGAGAAACACTTCATTATCAAATGCTGTCTCGTTGGTATAGTGGTCTCAAGCGCGAATGCTGTGCATGAGGCCCTGGGTTCGATTCCTGGGTGAGGCAAAGTGGTATTAAGTTTTTTGTCAGGAATTTCACAATAGTAGCCACGGAGTCTAAATTTGTGCCCGGTTGGTGGCCATAGGCTCGCCCCCTATTATGTTACCACTTTTTCTTAAACAGAGTCCAACATAATATAGCTCGCTCTATACAAGGATACTGAAAATATTGATGCCAAGGCGAGTATTAGGACGGTACGTTTATTCAACTACAAGTAAAACACTTAATCTACCCACTTATCTTGTAATTAAACTCTAACTATTGTCAATTGTCACTAGATTTCTCTTATTGCTCTTAGAATGCCTTGAAGTGATTAGATACAATTATTGGCTGTCGGTTATAATTAAAGCATCACCATTGACTGTTTCTAAGTCACCTAATTTAAAGACTTCAGTTTTGTGCCAGTCTAGCAAATAAAAAAAAATTTTGACTGTCATATTCATTTCATTTTTGGCAGTCATCACGAGTACAATCAGCCTCAAAAAGATGACCCAAAAACCTGTCTGTAATCTTTGTACCATAACATTGTATCAATTTGAAGCCAAAAATCATATTATTATTACACTCTAGGTTCTACATTGTAGCTAAATATTGGACTCAGAAACCCGAAAGTCTGATAACCAGCCTTATCAACGGGTATAGCATTCGTGTTACCTAGTAACTGTGGGATGTGAAGCTCAGATGGGCAGTCCTTCCATGTATAATACTGGTATTCTATTAGACTGGAAGCCGACCCCAACATAAGTACCTATTAAAGTTGTGAAAAGACTCGGCAGGTGATGACGTAGGTGTTGTTTGAAAAATGAATATGCATGAACTACTATTTTACTTATTAAATCTATTAGTTTGGCATCAAATAAATCACGTATCGATTTAAATGCACATAGATTATGATAAAAAGTCGCAAACTTTTAAAAATAAATCGTCGGATACCAGCTATCCTTAGCGCTTCCCTGCGTATCCAACGGTTTTTGCTTAGACAAATATCCGCAGAAACTAGTTACGTGTTTGGACTTGTTTATGTCGACTTTTTAATATTTATTACATGGATCCATCTTAGAGAAGCAAGTAATTTGGGATCCTGAGATAATCGACTTTTTGGTTTATTTAGCATTCGGTGGTGTCACCGTGATTCATACTGTAACAGGCAAATCGGACTGTAGTATTCGTTGGCAGCAGGGTCAGCCCTGCTGCACTATTTACTTACTTTATCACAGGTTCACCAGCACAACCAAGTCCAAGTCCAGGGTACGCTTCCCTTCCAACTTTCCGCCATTCGTGATGGGTGACAGTTGACATTAGTGTCAGCTACCTGACTAGTTGTGTGTGTGAGTGTATCTATTTAATTGAAATGTACACACCGTGTGTACATTTCAATTAAATAGATACACTACACTGACCATATTAATTCTTATTTGCTAAGTCAAAAGCTATTCTTTATCTCCTAGATTTTTTGTAGCTAATTTGTTGTTATAGTTGTAATATATGATATTTTACCGCTTGAACGCAAACAGATTTGTCAGAAAACGAGACAGTTTCAATTCAGTAAACTTCTAAGACCTTATACTTCTCATCTTCAGCCCTGTCAATGACTAATTGTACGGTCTAAGAAAACGCTTACAAAAATCTGCGTGTAACACTCAACACTTACCTCAAATACCTGTACAATATTAAAGGAAAACCATACACCGTAACCGAGTAGTAAAAACAAACTTAGTGCGTCATTGAGCTATCAACATCAACAAAACGCAAACACTGCGATACAAATACAATGTAAATCAGCAAAGAAGCGAGCGTAAAAGCCCGGGTGTCGGGTGTTGAATAAAATTCCTTCAGTGTTAGTATAATTTCGTAACGTAGTCTCGGGCGGGACGAGGCAGCTATAAACTTGTCAACTCAAACTATTCCTGGTCTGTTTGTTTTCCTTTTGACAAATCGTGTCGCGACGCCATCTTAGCTGCATAGCTGACGGTTTGATACCGCCTTCGAATTAAACTTTGCTTCGAGATGGAGGTAGCTATTAAGCGTAATGAAGAATGTCTGCCGCTGAATGATGTGAATTGTAGTTAAGTCTATCTTTTTGGTCATGATTTGGGAGGCTTTTGTCGATTTGATGATAGCTGTGGCTTTTGTAATACCTACTGCGAGATTCCCAAAAGGATCTTTAAACCATTTTTATTTTCTGATCATTGTGGTTCACTCACAAGTAGAAGTAGTAGTTTGAGCTGTGATAGATTAGTGGTGTGACCGTCGGTCTGCCAAGCCATAGGTCTAAAGTTCAAACCCAAGACTCGCAACACTGATTTTCCGGATTCACGTTTGTATTGTATAATTATTATCACTTGCTTCGGTGAAGGAGAACATCGTGAGGAAACCAGCATGCCAGAGAGATATTCCTCGACGGCATATAAAGCCAAGTCAGAGACCCATGGGCGGTATAAAACTCTGACACCAGGTTAGGCACTAACCACACGAAATGCTCAAATAATCAAGTCACAGGTCAGGTAAAGATTAATAATATCAGAACAAGCTCCAATATCGGTAACTTGAGAAACATAGATGAATAATATTAAAATTAACTCACTTAAACTGTCGAAAAACATTTAAATTTATAAGCACTTACTCACAGGAACTCGATAACTCTTCGATGATGTATAGACGGTGTAAGTAATGAAAGGGAGACAGTTATATGTAATATTTACCTAAAAATACCGGTAATAAATTAAGAAGTGTGGGTTGTATCGCTGAATAAAACTACATCAGAAGGAAGACCCTTTATTCATGAAGGTAAAGATCTTTGGCGGGAAGGCGGAAAATACGTCAAAGAAAAACTGAAATAGCATCAAAGAATAGATATATATATGTTAGTCTTTCAGTCTGAATGTTATGTTTAAAAGTAAAATATTGCGTTAGTTTAGTTAACGAATGATATATTCTTGTAAAACTCGCCAATAACAAGCGGGGAGATTTGATAATAAATGTTCTCGGGAAGGTGACGATGATCTGGTGATAAATTTTAATCAGGTCCGTCGTATCCAAATAATTGTATATACAGGGTGGAAGGGACACCGACGCGAGAACGGTTACCACGTATTCAGTACATCATTCTGAGCCTAAAATTTTGTCATCGGTTATTAAAAAAAAAAAATGCTGTTCCATACATTTTGACCGTGTAGGTTTTGCACTATTGTAGGAAAAGGTGTGTGATGTGTGCTCAGAATGATGTACTGAATTCGTGGTAACAATTTTCGCTTCGGTGAGCCTTCTACCCTGTATAGTCATATAGGTTATAGTTTATGCAATTGAATGGATGTTCAAAATTCATGATACTGGGGTTAACCTTTACTAAGTAACAATTCTTTTTTTGTGGTTTGATGATGATTTTAGATTCCAGTACCGATAACTTTGGTAAAGTTATCGGTACTGAACTCTAAGATCATTCAACAAAAAAATCAATAAGCTATACATCACCTGATAGTGTCTACATTTAAGTAGTTCCAACTCCAAAACTAACTAGGTTTTACCAAGTATAAAACATAATTCATAAATATTATATATCGCGGTCACATAACTCAGCTCGCGTCCCGGGTTCGCTCGTAATTCGTCGTGTGTGGCTCGCGACTCTTCTCAGTAGCGCCTTCGGAAATATCGGTCTAAAACCTGATAGATGACAAACAAAAATGAAACCTATTTTCCAAGATAATGAGTCCTAAATAGAATGTGTTAAAAATGTTGGTTACTATCATAAATGTGGCGAAGAAAACTAAAACCTTAGACAAGAGATCTATGATAAACGTGATTTTAGTAACGAGCACCGTCACCGTTGATGAATGGTCACGACTCTTATTTTTCCGTGAAAAAGGGAAGAAAAAACGAAAGTGTGAAGGCACGGCCTCACTAAATAATATTGTGAAAAATAGTTTATTGTTAGATCTCGTGATTAGATGTAATAAAGGACGGACGGGATGTAATCTTTTCGAGGGAAAATTGTTTTCATCCACTGGCCGTTTGTTGTGGAAGAAGGATTATAATTTGCCGATACTCCGCGAGAGGGCGCTACAAATCAACTTTATGGTAAACATACATGTATACGCACTTATATAATAGGGATGGATCACACGGGTCGACAAATTAATGTCTGATTGAGATTGGCACTCTATCCAGCTTTGACAGTATTTTCAAAATAAAGTCGACTTGAAGTAACGCAGTATATAGTTCTAAGTTCTGCCCGTAAATCTTTAGGGAAACTAATAAAATAAATCACGGGGACGGATATGCTTACAAATTGGAGATGTCTATGAAAAATATTTTAGTGGATGTAGAAAGAAAACAAAGTCAATACAACTTTTCCAATTATGTATCCAAGAACCGTATTACTAATAAAGGTAAATTTAGAAAAACCTATGAAAATTCAGTAGTATATAAGGGCCCATTAAAATAGATGGACTAATTTTAAGACAGCGTTCAGTACGTCTAACCAAAGATTTCCAAGCAAAAAATCACTGATTAAAGTGATTTTGTTTTGACCGTTTTGTGGATGTGTTTATTCTAGAGTACCGGCAATTTATTATTTTAGGTCAAAATAAAATCACTTTAATCAGTGTTTTTTTGCTTGGATATCTTTGGTTAGACATACTGAACGCTGTGTTGAAATTTTTCCATCTGTTTTAATGGGACCTTATATATAGAAGTTCAGTTCTTAAATTACTTATAAGCTGGGTTTTACTATTTAATTATATACCATAACAGTCACTTGTCTATATGGATGTACTATAGGTGCATAGTACAAAATAGTCACACTATTTCGTACACGTGAACTTTAATTTAATCGACATAAAGAATCACGATTTGGCACCATGACTGACACACGATTACCCTTTGCTCACCTCACGAATATAAGAGAGAGAAATTGCTGTATTTATTGCAGTAAAAAGACGAGAAAAACATCCACATAGGTACTTAATAAACGTCAGATACTCTACAAAGACGTTCGGTAAAGTGGCGAGGTTTTATTACAAATCATACGGAGATTTATAGTGTGTGTCGTCGACCACTAAGCACTCACAACTGAAATATGGAGTTTCAATACCATGAGTTCGCACTTATACCTATAATTTTCTTGAAGGTGGTAGTGAAGGCAAACATAGATATTCTCTAAGAAATGGGGCGTATTAAAATTTTGGCAGTAAACTTCAAGTTTGTTCTATATTTCAAGAACGTTTCAAATGAGAAAACAAAATAAATGTTTTCAACATTATTTACCTTTTTTGAGATTTGCTGGCACTGGAGATTTGGCATGTTGTCAACATACAAAATAATGTAGTCAAACAAAAGAACTAATTTTGAAGAAACTACTGTTAGAATATAAATATTTAGGAATTAAGTACATACCTAACTTAATATTATGAGGACACAAACGAAATATCAGTAATCAATATATCATCAACATAACCAAACCTCTATCTCGATTTGGTGGTAACCCTCATCCGTATCTTATTATGAATAATGATTTTCTTCACCTCCAAAGGCGAAGATTCTCGCTTCGTACTCACGCCCCGCGTCTCACACTCTCTCCATAACAATGGCAGCTCATCGCCAGTACACCAGTACTGTGCACCGTCTCCACGATGTTGCCAACTCGATATCATCTTATTTCCTTGGCATCGACGCCAGCGACGACCGCTTGATTTATCCCCTACTACCAACCTACAAAACTTTACGGATTAAATAGTTTTTTCTCGTTACAATATTTGCCAACTTTTTTTTTCTCCAATTTTTTTGGTCTTTAATTTACATCGTGCGTAGGTTGCCTTTGCACATATTTGCATGGAGTATTTATTTTGGAGCAATAAAATGGTTTGCGAATGTTTTGTAAATATTATACGACGCTGTCTGCTGAGGCGTGTGGACACATAAAGCTAAAGACGCATTGTTTTTTTTATTTAATTTTGGAGGACAAAAATACAAAACACACACGTGAATGATGATTCGTGTCGAAGGAATTTAACTTTGCATTATGTAAACAAAACCGAATTTACGTACAAACACAAATGTCAATAAAGGCGTAGCTAAAGCGAGAACCTAAAATAGCTATCGCTTGCAACCCTCAAATACCCGACCTAATGGTGGCACATAACAAACTGTTACAGAAATAAATAGCAAGAAAAAGAAAGATTAGTCTGAGCACGTCGACCGCATTAGCTGTGCCCAAAAATAAAATTAATATAAATATCGTGTAGTGTGAAAGTTCACAGCGACGACAAACGATTGCGCATGCGCCTAGTAACGGTCGCCTTTTTAAAACTTCCGTATAATTGGTCGTGTCTTGAGAGATGAGAATTTATGTGAAGGCCCTACAGGTTAGAATACCGTTGATATTTTGAATAATGCATTTTAAATATCGAAGCCTTGTAGCGGGTAACGAGTTGCTGACCGTATTCTGTTTGAATAAACATTGACTTTTTATCGAATCGTTAAAAGATTTAAAATAAAGAATGTGTGAATCAAATTACACGGATGTTGCCACATTTGCCGCTGGTTTTTAACTGTAATGAATACTTATGGAATCAGAAAATTTTCATTTTCATTAAAACTGGATACACAAGCAACGCTTCGAGTAACTTTTCGGTCGCTTTTTTTCACGCGGTCGTGTCATGTTTTGTGAAATTTACGCCCAGCTTAAAGCGTCCAAAATTTTAGCTTGTGCCGTCCAAAATCCTGATAAATGTCCCGGGCGGGGGGCGGATCGCTGCGGAAAAAAAATCACAGTACCCCTTTTAATATTAATATTGCTTGCGTGGCAAATTGTGTTAGATTCTAATGGAATTTACATATGAGTCTTTTGGAAGAAATATTTTGAAATTGAAGATTTGGTTACAACAAACAATCAAATGACGATTCCTCCTACCTTACGTCTTTCACTATCATACCATCCAATAGACACCAAACATTTTAACCAGCATTTTTTGGTATCCTTACCAAGCTCTCAGGTTTTGGACCAAATACTTCTAACAATAGACGATACAGTAACGAAGTACATGGACGGAACACGTCACGAGGGCCCGCACACGTCGGGTGGGGATGTAGATAAATTGATGGCCACTCCGCGCAGGTACGCGGGGTGGGGCGAGAGAGGCGAACTCCTTTTAAAACGAACCCCTATTCCAATTTTTGAATTCGAATATAATTGGTTGCTCAAATTTTTTGGCGTTTTTTTCTTCCAATATGGTGGTGATTTTCAAAATGGGATCAATCAGTTTAATTTTCTAAGTTTTTTTTAACCAACACTCCATTTTTTTAAATCCCTTGTTTTTTGTTTGTATAGTTAGTTATTTTGCGTGCAATAAAAAATAAGAATATATGAATCTTAGGTTTAAAAAAAACTGCTGTGCCAATATTATTCAATTTGTACTTGTTATACACATGCGACATCCCAAAACTAGAAAACAACACCATTGCGACCTTTGCAGATGATACAGCAATTATGGCTACCGGTTCAAGCCACAGAGAAGCAGTACAAAAAGTTCAACCAGCTGTGAACAAAGTTTATGACTGGACACAAAAATGGAAGATCAAACTGAATGAGTCAAAATCAATTCACATTGACTTCACAAACAAACACCTGGACTATCACCCAATCTACATAAATGGCATGCAAGTGCCTTATGCTAACACAGCCAAATATCTTGGCATAACTCTTGACGCTAAGTTGCGTTGGAAAGCTCATATTAAAAAGAAAAGACAGGAACTCGACATACGCTACAAAAGTATGTATTGGTTACTTGGAAAGAAATCCTGTTTATCAATACATAATAAAATAACCCTATACAAGCATATATTGATGCCAATTTGGACGTACGGTATCCAACTCTGGGGCTGTGCTAAACAAAGCAACATCAAAATAATACAGCAATTTCAAAATAAAGTACTCAGGGATGCTGTGAATGCACCCTGGTACATAAGAAATGACGACCTTCACCGTGACCTTAAAATGGAATTCGTCACCACCATCATACAAAAATATGCTGAAGCCCACGAACATAGACTTCATCGACACGTGAATGTTGAGGCGATTCAGCTACTAGACAACACAGACTTAGTGCGTAGGCTAAAAAGAACCAAACCCTTTGAATTAGTGTAGTGTATGAAGTGAATGAATAATAGTAACAATGTTTTGCTGTATTTATAACACATGAACATAGTGTTTTTATTATAAAACTTATCAGACTCTAAGAAAGTGCTGCGGGCTGTTTAAAGTGAATATGGACACTATTCTTAGTTGTAACATATTTATCACGTAACATATTAAGTTAGAGTTAAATTGCTTATTAGTCTTATAGGCTAGATCGTAATTAATTATTAAGAACATTGTTCTTATTAACAAGGAAAAAAAAAAAAAAAATATTATTCAATGTTATGGTTTTCTTGTACTTACTCTTGTAAAAAAGCCTGCGGTTATAATTTTTAAGCCCTTTGTTGAAACCCTCTGTAATCCTTATAGAATTTACATACAAATGTAAAGTATTTCCACATTAATCTTATATGCGTTAACGAATGTAATAAAATCCTTACAGGCTGGGGTGGAATCTGAGACAATTTGCCAGTCTCGCCCCTTCGTAAGCCCACCTATGCGTCTTTCTTATTGCCGCCTAAATCTTGAATATACAACTAAGATTAATCCCGTTGAAAGAAAGGGTGATGCAACCCTTTTGAGGGATGTTTGCGTTAAAAAAAAAAACATCTTTAAAAGGATTTGCTTTGCTAAAAGAAAATTTTCACCATATTCACACCATGCTTCCAATCTCATCAGTTGATCGATACTATAATTTCGACGTGTTCGAGTTTCAAGTTTTATCGAATGTCCCGGAAGCTTGTTTGGATTACAAAACTGACACGACTAAACTCCCTGTAAAAGAAAACATCTGTATCTAAGCTACATAATCACCAGCAGATTAGTAAGAATTCGTCAAAAGTGCTCACGACAGAACTGAACTAAACTGAAATGTCGTTTAAACCAATGTAAACACGGTCTCCACGCGTGAAGTTTCATTTCGTGTCGGTTATTGAGGTTTAATTACTTTTTTATTGTCGTGAGAAATACCTAGGTCGAGTTAATAACGGCTTCTAGGTGATAATTGCTTGGTTAATTACCAAACCAGATACGAGTCTGAGTGTTCGTTGGTTTTTAAGGTGTTGACTTTATAAAGTGCTTCTATTCAAATGGCTGTTCATTAAGTTTGATTGATGTTTTATGGTTAGTTAATAGAGCTACCGAATAGTCGTTAAGTGCGAATGTGGATTTTTGTTTGGGGATCTGTATAATGGAAGTTTTATTAAACATTTCTTCATCATGAAAAAAGAAGTTGGATCCAAAATTGTTAGTGTCCAAGTTAAGAAACATAGAGACTTATATTGATGATTGTTGTCTTCCACGAGTACATACTTCAGCGGTCGATATTCATTATTTCCACGGTAGAATACTCGCAACCCTTATCAAGGGAAGACGCCCGTTTTTTCTCGGTTTTCCCAAATAATTTATTTAGCGGGCCGCCGTCAATTTATCTCTGTGGGAGCTAATTTCGCGTCGGCCCGGTGGCTGGCTGGCGCATGCTGTAATTCAACAAATTGCGCGTCCTATTGGATTTATGGGCTCTCGCACTTGACGGAGCGCCCGGCGCCCTTCTTCCATTGTTCTTGATGCTGCGTGCATACTGGTCAACATCTGGAAATAGAATAGAAATCGTGTTAGTCGCATTTGGGGTCGTCGTCCGTGGCGGCATCTCGAACATTCGTTTTAGTTTTGTGCCGACTTAGGTTATGTCTGGAAGTGTTACGTAAAGATTTGCAATAAAAACATGTGCCATCATTTGGAATTAGCATTTATTCTGAACGTGAACGCGATTTAGCGTCAAGTCAGCGCGTTTTATTTCTTTGTAGGTTCTTCTATTTTCCTTTCGGATCTTCGTGCTATTGTGCTCAGTCTGCTGCCACCCTTATCTTCTCTGCAGTAGTAACACATAATCGTATCAATTATTCGGTTCGCGTCCCTCTTCTTTATTACTTTCCTTGACCGGGATGGTAGGTGAACCTTTTTGTACTACTTTGACTTTTTGTGAGAATTCCCCGGAGAGACGTAGGTGTATTCTTGTTTATAGTAATAAATTACATGCCTACGTACTGATTGCACGGGTTTTAATCAAAAGTTTGACCTACATTTGTTGAAAAAATTTACTTCGTATAAATTGTTACAGTGTCGTTTGTCACCGCATAAATAAAATAAAAATACGTGAACAAGAAAACTCACTGCCAACGACTAGTTCGTATTGGATTTTTTTTATTTTTTATATACAATGTTGTATAAAAATGAAGTAATTAAATCCCCTGCAAAAATAATAAAATAAGATATTGTACAAGTGACTGTTATGTGTTTCTTTCTGCTGACTGCGGATCGCCAGACAGTCCTCCCGCACGCTGCCTCGCGAATGGGCCACATCAGCAGCACTGGAACTTTATAGAGTTGAAACAACCACTTGAAATAAAAATAGTATGCATGTATCTGAAAAACTGTTTTTGAGACAAGTCAAATTGCAAACTTTATTCAAGTCTATTTGACTTATGCTTGATAGTTGTCATAAGAGAGTTTTCGTATGACATTTTTTTAAAGCCTCCTTACTTACCTACATTTCTAGTAAAATGAAAGTAGGTAGGTAAGTACCTATATCTTCTTAATACTTCTGCAATAAAAAACATCTTACCTAATTAATTTGCTTTACGATTCCTCTGAATGCAACTTTATACAGCAAAAGTTCTGCTTGAATGTTAAACTCTTCCGCATACCCAAACTTACCTAATTATTTGAAACCTAAATATCAGCCTTATACATGCCTAATGTTTGCCTAATTTAGTTCCGTTCCACTTTTTACGATGCTACACCTTAAACTACTCTAAGTTAACAACTTACATTATTATGCTCTAAAATATCGTCCTTCGTAAATACAAATAACAACAACTCAATTAAAGTGACTTCCATAAAATTATGTCGACACTTATTTAAACAACACACTTAAACTATAACTGTCACACACGCAACCACTCTATACATATCCACCGTCTTTGTAAATCAGCATATGCAAAGTGGTATAGCAATAAATCTAGCTGCTCTTGCTCGTTCTCGCATCATGTTACATCTTAATTTCAGAGCCGGCTCGACGGAGCCTGCCTGCCAGAGATACAGCCTTTTATCAAATACGCATTACGCTAGAAATTAACTTTAACTGAAAAAAAAATTCGCCGTTCCGTGAGCGTAAGCGATAAATAATGAAAAGCTGTTAGAATGCTGAGTTTGTTTTAACATGCCCATGGGGCTCGCGCGAAATTATTTGCATTTTAAGTCTGCCCTTGTTTATGAGAACGTATTCCGATCTGATGAAATATCGTCGTGCGTTTTAGATTTCAAATTGTTACCGACTAGTGCCAAGCGCGTATAAATAGAAAATACTGCTGAAAATCGTCACATATTTCTCCTCAGCAATATGCTGAAATTATGCTTCCAATTATCCTAAACCAACAGCGACGATAACGAATTTTTCATACATTGTTTAGCTAACCCCGCTTAAATTATTATTTATCTCGAAAACGAATAAGCTATTTGCATTTTTAATTTTTTTATGATTGGCGTTTTAATTAATTTCGCTTTTCCTTTTGTTTCAGGTGGTCGTCGCGTGTAAACGTTGTCGATGCTTTGGTAGGTCTTAGGGCCGATGCTAGTATGTAAGTTAGCGCGCTCCATGTAACCGCAGCTAGTGGTGTATGTTTGTCGAATGTTTCGATTGCCATATTGTTGCTCTGCTCCGCACGCCCCGACGCGGTTTGACGTCGCGAGATCAAGATATCAAATCGACTGTCGAATAAATTTTTACGCCAGCCCACACGAACGCTTAGGCAATCGACTGCCAGAGATTTATTGTCAAAATTTCCCGTTAGTAACGCTTACCGAGCACACTCCGCGTATCACTATTTCACAAATAAAAGAACCAGTCGCGATATCATCGTCGACTATAAATTATATGAAGCTCGGATGAAAAATACGCAATTCGGTCTTCGCTTATTTATCGCTTAGCTTGACTTACATACGAATACATTATGTTAATAAGGCGATGATATTAAATAGTCATATCGAATAATATTAATCGATTCGCATCGTTATGTTGCGTAACTTGCGAGTGAGCCGAGAGCTCGCCGTATATCCTGAATAGAACCATTAGAAAGCGCACAGTTATTGTCCAGGCGACATGGCGTTAGTTGTGAGGCTGTCGCTATCTGTCGGGGTGATCTGCTATCATGTTCCATCGGGACGGTGGCTGCTCCACGCTAGGAATAGGTCGAGTTCCCGCGTACTGTTCCGTGATATATTGTTCCGCATCTCCGTGTATAAATCTTGAACGCCTGCTGAGGTACACGGGACACGGCCGCCGCGCCGCAACTCCGAGCTTCAAATGGAATTGTGTTTTTATTTATCGTGCGAATCGTGCCCCACTATCGCTCACTTGAAATCGCACTTTATCTGCCAAAACGCGGTGTCGAACCGAGGTGGGTTTTACAGCTCTTTATAGTTACTATTTTTGTTTATATTATTGCAATGCCGTTCTTACGATTAGGAGTACATACAGTATGGGTTTATTTCTGATGGAGCGCTTGCCAATAGTTCGTATCAATATGAGTTCATTTCCTTTCAAATTGTTTGGTAGCGAGCTGAAATTGAAAATGCACTAGGAGTGTGAATACGTCCACTGCGACTACGGGAATATCATCTTATTCATATTTCTCTAGTTGGTAGGTATCATAGATTGTGATGTGGAGTTTGTAATACTCAATGTTTTGACCAGATATAATGTTATACGAAAATCGAATTTGATTAGTATCAGATTCGTTGTCATTAATGCTCATGATCCTGCGTCGCAGTGCATGTGTCGAAACAAATTATTGTAATGTAAATATTAAGACTTAGTAATTATATACTTGTAACCGAAATCTGATGTACAACGTCTGTATACGTCTTTGAAACGCATAATAGTGATACATTTACAGACTTTTACTTACAATATATTTTACTGGCGCGACGCATACGGCAAATGTATACTTACCATAATGTTTATGTATATTTGTGAGATATTTGACTAAATCGATTTAAAATTGAAGACGATGTTTCGTGCCTACCAATTTTTTCTATTAATGTATTATGTATTTAAACATTTAGGTCCATTGCGTCTCGCCAGAAATCCTATATACGTAACTACAAAAGCTTTAGTATGAAAAAAAAAATTCCATTTATTAGTCGATAGCTTAACTTATTCTTAGAAAAATAGATTACCTATAGTCACTTAAAAATGACATGAATCAAAACTAGTTGTGCCCAGTATACGAATAGCTAATTAAATTTAAGTAATAGATAATGTAATTTATTTTAAGATACAGTAGTGGTAATATTTTTGGATTCCTATAAACATATACGTAATTTTTTCTTCTGTATAACTTAGTGACGATACGAATGATCGTGTAAAATTTGATCGAGATTCTTTCGGCACATTTATTTTTAATTAATGCCCTTCAAAGTGCCAAATTCATTTTTTTTATTAATCATCGATTCATCTAATTACCTCTATATAGTTCCTTTTTTAACGTAATAACGATTGTATTGTGTTAATATAAACAACGAACGTAAGGTTCTTGACTTTGCACTATTCACCTAAAAGAATCTCGATACAAGTTTTATTGATGAACTTTTGTTACATTTTGTAAATATTAAATACTTATTTATAAAGCTTCTTAATGAAAGATAGATGACAAACTTGTTGTAAACTATTCACGGAATTCGAAATTCGTACACTTGTTTCAATATTTCACAGATATTTTGCGTCGTTTTGAAAATGATAAGTTTACAGTCGAATGAAATTGTTAATTTATTTTAATTCGAAACGTGCTCATGAATGTAATACGTAAATTTTGTCCTTTTACGAAGCATTTGTCATACGTAAATAGGTAGGCCCAATTTTATTGTAATGTAAAATAATTATAATATAGAAATAAATGAAGAGAAATACTTAAAACTTGAGGGATTCTAGTGTAGAGAATGATTTAAATGTTTGTGTTTCATGATTGTAACTGTGTGAAAAGTTGTGTAATATTATATTACCTATCATTACCTATTATTATGAAAGGAACGATATTATAATTTTTTGTACAATATCGGCTATAGTGCGAGATGGATCTGCATTAAATAAAATTCTGTTACTGTACAAATTGCTTTTATTTTTATTCAAACAAATAATTACCTCC
The DNA here is from genome assembly GCA_950022335.1 of Eurois occulta. Taxonomy (NCBI): domain Eukaryota; kingdom Metazoa; phylum Arthropoda; class Insecta; order Lepidoptera; family Noctuidae; genus Eurois; species Eurois occulta. Next base: position 12,321,143 of record OX465483.1, read on the forward strand.
TTTGATACTCTAAATGGACAAGCTCAGATCCTTTTGGGCGTTAGGCTAAATGAAATAAGGATCCCTGCTGAAAAAAGAAATGGAAATATCTTTTATTTTTCTGAAAGAAATACGGATTTTTCTTTTACATTCAAAACATACACACTCGCACATTTCACCAACTCACACAATTTAGCTAAAACACTTTGAGAGGGCATGCAATTGAGGTCTAAAAAAGATTTTTGTTTATATTTGAAAAGGCCAATTGAAAAATAAATATCGTGGGTTATCGTCAAAACTTGCCAATAAATTTTTGTAGAAGCTGTTCTGTTTACGTTTATATGCAAAATCAAGGGGCCTGTCTATACTTATGAGATAAAGGGTATTTGTTTGTAAGCTTGTATGTAGAATTAATCTTTGGAAATACTGATCCGATTCCATAAAATTATAACACCAACGGGAAGATACATTATCCCCAAGTATCATAGGCTACATTTAAAAAGTTTCCGAGTGTTAATTTCCATACATAATGGGAGCCAAACCGCGAGCAAAAGCTAGTATTGAATAGTTTTGCGTTTGACCATTTCCGAAATTCTTTCCATCGACATTGTAGGCACGGAACGAATCCTTCAAAATCTCCAAAGCTGAATATGAATAATGTCAGTTTAAATTCCTGACTGGTCACTAACAGAACGAGTAACATCTGGTTATTAGCCAATGGAGATAATTTATGTCACTTGATAAAACATGAGGTGCGCTACGCTCATAATTCATAACTGTTTCGTCTCTGCCGAGTGTCTATCCTATTGAGAGGCAGTGTTAGGATAGGAGGTTGTGGAAGTTGCTTTGATTTTTTTATTTATTCAATAAGTCTTAGAAGATAGGTATATTTGTTTTCGTTGGAGTTTTCATTAGGTACAAATGGCGTGCAGATACGGCAAGCAGACTCACAGACTTACCCAGACCCTTACATTAATATGAAAAGTAGTCCTTACTAATAATTATTATAAATGCGAAAGTAAGTTTGTTTGTTTGTTACCTTCTCACGCCTAAACCACTGAACCGATCATCCTGAAATGGTGCATATACGTTGTTAGGTGTACAGATACGGAAATAGGGTACCTTGTTTCCCGAAAAAAATTCTGTTCCCTAGGAAAACCACAATAACGTTCTTATAGGTGGTGCCACGTGTCTTTCGAATCATGATTAAATTATATTATTAAAAGCAGATTACAACCCAAATTGACTGTCAAATTCCATATTAACGCGAGCGAAGCCGCGGGCAAAAGCTAGTAGGTTACGAGTATAAGGGCAAGCCAAGCTTACAAGCTTGTACGAAAGTACCTACCACCACTAGGTAGAGAGAGCAATGTCAACCCTTATGTTTGAAGGTTGCACTATCTGCATTTACAATAGGATTACTGATTGCAAAGTTAGTCAAAATCTATCTCTAGTAGACAGTCTCCTCTTACTCTATTTGTTTTTAGGTTTTTTTTTTCCTTCTCTCCTTCCTTCCTCAATCATTTCTTCGGCAGTGTGTTAACCTCAAGGTTTTTTTGTTCATACATTGTTATAATTGATTTCAAATCCAAAATACCTGTGTATTTTTCAAAACATAAACATTATTTTCTGTATTAACATAGTTGACTAATTAAGTCAGAGAAAAATACTGCTCTAATATGATTTTCAAGCATCTTTCATAGATGCTTGAAAATCATCTTAGAACAGTCTTTTTTTCGGCCCCACATTTCCGAAATCCAGCAACAAGATCAAAAATAATAAAATTGAACGATTGCTTGGAAAAACCTAATGCATAATACATACGTACAGACGAACGGTGAAAATAAAGTAGTGTTCACATTGAGAAAAGTAGCCATGGTGTCGTGCCAAACAGGAAGCAAGCTTGCCGAGGCCGCCGGGATATGGGGTTCTATTCTTTTGCTACAGAATTTTAGCCTTTATTTATTTACTACACACACCTACATGTATTAAAAATGTTGTGCACATATTTTAAGTTTCTGAGGATTATTTTGAGATGGATATTTTTGTTGAGAGTATTTGATTTAAGTTCGTATAAATTGGTTACAAATAAGGCGTTAGAGTAATGTTTACATGTTTTGCAACGGAATACATGGTTTATAGGATGTATTTACATAAGTGCGTAGACATCATCATTAACCTGTCTGATTATGTGGTTATAATGTACCTACCTAAATGTCGTTAACTTATTTCCAAGAGGAAGAATGAATAAAATGTTCCTGTGGCAACATAGTTTTAACATTAGGTCTAAAGATACCTTCATTAAAAGAAAACAAATCGATTCTTTCAAAAATCTTTGGTTTACCGTCCACAGCATTACTCAAAAGTAGTCCACAGCATTACTACGAAGTCAAATCGCAATATTCATTGCGATTTGAATCATAATATGTTATATAATATGTGGTTCGTACAATTATAAACTACGTAATAAAGCGTTATTAGATAACTGTTTAGTGATTGCCAGGGTCGGGGTTACTGGCTAATAGACTTTAGAGTTAAATTAAGGATTCTAATCCCAAATGCGAAGCAAGAAACACTAAAGTTCTAAAAATACAAGAAGATAATGCAACTCACATAAAGCCATGTATAATTTTAGTCACTCATAAATAAACGAAACTATTTTGAAAGAAACATATCGCGTCGCACACTTACGAAACCCCATTCCCGTTAGGGATTTCTAACATTATTTATAACTCAAGAAACTAAGCTCCATTTTTTATAAAACACCTAAATTTGGTGGTCCGTCTGCGGTACCCTATAAATCAGGGTGTATTCGGCGGATTACCGCAAGAGTAATGACTCCAGTCCACCTGCTGAGGGACTCCTATTATTTAGCTATTTGCTCAACCGTACCGTGCGTCCTCTTCGTGTATTACTTGTTCTTTCCGAACTAGAGTTTGTAGGTCGTATACGCCTCTTTCGGAATCTATCTGTGCCTTATTAGAACTTTCGTCAGTAATCTTAGGATCGTCTTTCTATACACTAAATTAAGCTTGAATTTGTTTAATAATAGATTTATACGAAGCATATAAACGTAAATCATATTGATGTAGGATATGAGCGATAATTTATTGGACATCGCAGACACGTGGTTTGATGGATAGTTTTGAGCAACTGCAAAATTTGTGCAACGAATACCTAAGTAGATACTTGTAATGTTAAAGCCTAAAACACACTTCCTGAGTTGATTACAGAATCTAGTCACTTATTGAACAATACGTATTGAAAAAAACTTAAATTCGGCTTTAGACAAAGAACGCGTGCCTATGTTTTTACAATGCTCGTCAAACAATGCCATTTTTTTGATAACTGTATTGAATACCAGTAATCGATTTAGGCGCCATACTGAATCACAAAACAATTTTAGTCGTGGCAGTAAAATGAAAAATAAACAATTTTCTCCCTAAATTTCCGGAAAACCATCTTTTAACCCCAAAAACTAAATAAACAAAGCAAACGGATACACGTAACTGAACCCCTTCAAAAATTAAGGGCGGCTTCGGATAGTGTTTTATGCAGAAATTAAGGCTCCCGTGGAAGGCTTATAATGAACGGGCTAATTAGCAACGTGAGACTACTCACTTTATTAGCTGGTTCGCCTCGTAGAAGCCTGATATCGGATTTTGGTACTGGTTTAATTAGGCATTTTCTTGCTGCTTTTGTTTAGGTTATATGACCCTAGCTTGACTTGATTCTAGTCTTTAGGGGGATATTTATTATAGGCAAGTATGTTGTGGGTTAGATGTTAAAGGATATTGTGTGAGGAATCAATGTGGTGTTTGACTACTTGGAACTTATTTCTTAAGTTTTAGATTTTGATGAAACTGTTGAGGAGCAGGAATGCAGTCATCATCTGCCTATTTTAGCTTTTTACTAACTATGTTGCGGTCGGCTTCCATTCTAACCGGATGCAGCTGAATACCTGTCACAACTGTCAAAGTACTACAATTGACAGCCTGCACCAACGGCTTAAAGTGCTTACTTAATAGCTTCTGAAAGATTTTTTTATGAGTAGGTTTAGATGGTTTTTCTGACATTTGGAAGTTTAATGTTAAAATCACCTGTATCATCCCATTTCCGGGGCAGAGGCCGCTCTGCCAGCCTCATGACTTAATTTGATAGTTCGCTAAAATAAATTATTTGCTTATCATGTAAACTCGTGAACATAAATAATTGCTTTGTTTATTATATGATTGTTCCTACAAAACATTGAAAAATAAAACAAAAGCAACGACAGTAGAGCACAAGCCAAGTTCTGAACAAATCTCCACAAACATCTCAACCCGAGTCGAATGAAGATTACGATATTATCCTTCAGCGCATTCTCATTCCTCATACATCCAATGCATGTCATACAACAATTTGCCGCGCAAAATCTACACACACAGCCTAGCTGCGTGCGCGCCGCCATATTTCGCGGTCGGTGGACATATTGAGTTATCTTAATTAGCTGGAGGCAAGCCGCCACCCGCGATCTGAGATACCTAGAGAGCTATGTAGGCTGTTATCAAGGTGGTATCTGGTAACCTAAGTCTTGTGCGTGGGTTCCGTTTAGTATTTAAGTTTTTTTTTTGGGGTAGGTACTGTTAATTGTGCAGGGATGTTTTTAAGGCAATTGTGTGGGACATTCCTGAAGCTTTACTTATTCGCTAAGCCATATTTTGAGTAGGTATATAATAATTGTATTATTCCTTTAAATTGTAAGGTGTTCTGTCTACAAAGCTTCTTCTTTCTTTATCGTGTGGTTCGTGCCTAACCTGCTGTCAGAGTTTTTATGCCGCCCATCAGCCTCTGACTTGGCTTTATATGCCGTCGAGAAATATCTCTCAAGCATGTTAGTTTCCTCACGATGTTTTCCTTCACCGAAGCAAGTGATAATTATTCGCACATGGATTCAAAACATCAAAGGTGCGTGTTTTGGGTTCGAAGTTGTGACTTAGTCACACCACTATCACTGCTTTTATTTACAATGTTATGAACAGCCAATTTTGAAAATGATGGATAAAAATGGGTGTGATTGAATATTTACCAATGATTGATAATAATCAAATGAATCTATTTACTAAATCAGCATAAATATTAATAACAAATCTCACTCCTTAGTAAATCCACCAGTGTGATTCAAATACACTACAAGTACACTAAAAATATTATTATAATAATATTCAGGTACGTGTAGTAGGGACATAAATCCTTCTGTCTACAATATCAGGCACGGCAACTCCTGCGCAGTCGGGGCTCGATCACGAGGAAATAAAGACAATAGGAAGAGAATGATGTTTATTAATATTTATTTTCTGAAATATTGATGCAAAAGTGCAAAGTTTTACTTCGGGCTATATACCTGTTTTTACAAGCCTTTTTGCATGAAATATCAATTAAATTATTGCGTGATAAATCGCTTTTGCCATTGTAAGCAGTCGATAAATTTTGTAGGAAGCAGCTAGTTTCTACCAAGAAAAGAGAGATCTCTATCCTTCCTTATTCAGCTCACAACTTGACAAATATAGGCTTCTGTTAAAAACAGTTATACGCAACTTTAGAAGATTTTCATGACAAGTTTACTTAGCGACGAGTGTCATTAATTTAAGAACTGTATCCACTACTTATGTACACAAATAAAATGGATTTTGATCTGATTTCTAGATTACGAAGTTTAGCGTTAAGGTAGGGCTGTTTGAGTAAATAAACCAAACAAAACTGAAGTCAATTATACATACTAAACTTTAAGTCCTTTCGTACCGTATAATGTTTGACACGCAACGGAACCCAAGTATGCAAAATATTCAAACTAAATCACCAACATAACGCTATCTACATAGATTTAATTCCAGAAAACCATTCTGTCATACAAACGCAAACAAACAATTCACTTCTACTACAGCATTAGGCAACACAATATAAATGACCGTAGACCACGGCCTAGGCGCCATACTGCTATACTTACGGACATACTGCTATACGGCTATACTGCTATACCCCTGTATTTTCATAAACAGGGTTCGTTGTCGTTCGAATCGTGCGCAGTCAAGATAAGATAGGCGCGCGTGCGCAGTGCCCCGCCGCGACCGCTAATTAAGTCTTTAGCTTCGATATGATTTTATAGTTTATTTGTTAATAGATTGTTACAAGTTGAACTAGATCTATGGCTCTGACGTTTTATACTGATAAATGAAGTTGGCTTGGTTTTGTGTTTTGTAGCTGAGTTATATCTTTTTTTAGGCTTTGTTGGGAATTAAATTGTATAAAAGTCAATGAAAATAGTTGATTCTAATACACTGTGATGTATGATTATTTCAGCCTAAACAATAGATGAAAGGAATACAAATTATCCTTGATGCTTTTCTATCTAGGTTTCAGAGGTTAAAATCCATTTTTGCTAAGTGCATTAAAAACATGCAAGTGCAAAAAAAAATTGTAGCGGTGCAAAAGCTTTAAAAAACGAATCTGCCGCCAATTTGAAAAGAAACAATACCCAGGTGAATTCTTTACACGGACACCTTAACCGAAAAGGTGTACTTTTTACATTGCTAACAATGCGCCTAACTCTTGTTTACGTTAGTGACAATAAAACTGCTTGGTCCTATGGGTATGAGGGTAGACAAAGCCGCTTGTGGCCGCCTGTCATAAATGCATGATTTACGCAATTACCTTGCAAAGAAGACGATAAATTACTGTTCATTTCACTACAATAACATACCAAGATAATTTTATACTTCCAAAGTCGTTGCCCTACATTATTACACCCTATTTCTTAAACCACAAAGATGAAGACTTTGAGATTGGTATTAGTTGGGCGCATAGCTAAAGTTGTTAAGATGTAAGACCTGATTATTCACAGATATTGTATCGGTATTACCACCCGCTAACTTGAGGTGACGCAAAAGGAATTCTTCATAATTTTCCATTATATTTCAAAGGTACAATAAACGTTTTAAGTATTAACGGTGCATGTTAAAAAATTAAAGGTAATATTGCATACAGTGCGGTTTTTGAAACGGAAACAATAATAAATGGTCTTTTTGTGCTAATTTCTGAGGACCAAATTTTTATTCAACCTGTTTTTTTTTTGTATTTGAGCACTTAAAAGAACACCTAAGTGGTAATATGAGACTAAAGTTTTTTTTTATCCATCATTAATCGATTTATTTTTGGCAGGAGAGTCGATTTTCGGTTTAACGGATTTAAAGATTATTATAATTATACTCTTTGTAAAGCCCTCTAAGCAGTCTTACCAAGGAGTATCCTATTACCCAATACTAACTGCGTTATGGAGGTCAGATAGGCAGTCGCTCCATGTCCAGTCGTGTACTGGTATTAGCTGCATCTGGTTAGACTGACAGCCGACCCCAACAAAGTTGAGAAAAGGCTAGGCAGATGATGACTTTGTGAAGCCTATAATTCATTCAACTCAGCCTATCACTGTCCTCTACTGGACACAGGCCTCTAAAGCTGCACCACACCCAGTATTTTAGTAAAGACCAGCAAACCTTCCTCCATCTATCCAATAATGGCATAAAATGTAGCAAACGCATCAGCCGAAGTGGGTTTGATTGCTTTCTGCTGCCCTTGGCAGCCCAATTTAAAGGTCTGACGAATTACGTTAAGATGCGGTTCACAACAGTTATATGCAGACAGCAGAAAATATATGTGCAGCGTACGTACCTTAGACTGCGTACTGCACTCGCTGACCTTCCAGATGTCGTTATTGATGATGATGATGTCGTTGGGTGACGATAAATATATTATCTTAATCAAAGTTTACTCGATATGCGCGATGGTTGGAGGTAGGATACGGTGCCAGAGTCTATTAAATAATAGACTCTGGCACTACAGCTTGAAAATAGAGAAAAACCAACACCCAAGAGCTATTTTTAAAACCAACAAATTCCATCTGACACCGCAGCCACATTAAAACTTAATCGTTAGGCGTTGCCAAATCACGTAGTGTCGGCAACATTTAAAGTTCTGGTCAACACGTAAGCGAGAACCGCTTAACAGCATGCACATACAAAACAGTTTTAAAGTTAGTTGACCTTGGGACCTCCTTGGGATCCTTCTCCATGGTTTATTGCACTAGGCAATTTGTTGACCGGACTTGACTTCCACCGTAAGAACTGGATATTACCAAAGACCTGAAATGTTGTTTTGCACATTGGGCTCTGTTAAAATATTGATGTTCAACAATGCATAATTTCCTATTTGTCCATCGATATGGATAAAAGAGAGGGAGGATTTTTTCTTGGGTCATCACAGGCTACATAAACAGAATGGTGGAGTAATTCTCACTTTAAACCTAACGTAAAAAGAAAATGTTAACTCGTACTTTCACAAATGCAAGTCCTCAAGTTTCTGTACACCCTTAAAGATTTTTATTCTTAATTAGGAATGATGCGGCAAACTAACTCCGTGTATGTTCATATCCTATTCAATGGGCCTGTTAAACTTTGAAAACCGCAGCCTAAACATGCCCAAACATGTGTAATCGGTCCCAAAACACAGTTACCCATCCATCAACATCCAGTATCCATTAATAATTATTCCTTAAACGAACAAATCAACATGACAAGAACTGATCTGTTTAGCAAATACAAAGCTCAGGTCTTCCTAATGTGTTGTCAATCATTCGCCTTCTAACTGTCCATGGATTGAATAACAACACGTTTTTTGTATGGACACTCGCCACTGAATATCAATTTGTCGATGTGTCATGTCCTCATCATGTGCTAGGTGGAATTCCTTAATAATAGTGCGATAAACTTGGGTATGGACAGGAGTGCGCAGGAAGAGAGTAGTATGGTGTATTTCTTGGTGACATAAAATGTTGTTTGGCTATTCGTTTGAGGCATGAGATGTAGCAAAATGTTACACCTTACTTACCGGTGTAGGTAACTGTTTCATAAAGACATTAAAGCAGATACTATTGAATCCGTTGTGTCAAATTTTGAATGAACAAGGATAAGGAAAACCATTTTCCTTGAGTGCTACTCATTGATACAACTGAATGGTTTGCCCGATAAATAACATCAAAAGGTGCGCCCAGACAATTCAATCAACCGTCAGCGTAGGCTTCAAAAATTATGTAAGACAAAATAGCCAGCAATTTATTATCAAAACAACAGCCGATAGCTTAATTCACACCACAAATCACCTCACAAAATGCAAACCTTGTCGACTATTACGCATAATTTGTCAAATAACTATTTATTGACTCATAACCTCACTATAGTTACAGCTTATCCATCAATTAGAGATAGATATCATACGCCAACACTTCCCTAGTCTGCGGTAGGTATAGTGTGTTAGATTTAAATTTCCCATTGATATTGATAGCCGATCGGTCACGTCTCTGGCGGTTTGCTCGGCGACTGCTAATTAACAGGATTTTACTCAAGCGCCTTCGGTGACGTCAGGCTATTGTACGGTGTCACGCTTAAAATAAACTGCGCGTTTGAGATGACCGTGTGCTGTTAATCCGATATCCGGTTATGCAATAAATAAAATGGGTATTTTATTAAAATTCGCAGCTTTGGAGGTCAAAACCGATACCAAAAACCAGACAAATCAAAAAGCCAAGTAGTAGCAGCACTAGTGGTTGTTTCTTGTTGATTTCACTGCAATTTTGGAAGGGAATATGCTACAAGTAGTGATAGCCTAGTGGTGTGACCGTCGGACTGCGAAGCCAAGTTCGAACCCAAGAGATTTTTCGAATACGATTTTTAGAATGAGGGAAAACATCGACATTTCGTGAGGAAACCAAACCAGCATGCCTGAGAAATATTTTTCGATGGCATGTAAAAGCAAGTCAGAGGCCCATGGGTGGCATAAAAACTCTGACACCATGTTAGTCACTAATCACACGAAACAGAAGAAGATCAAAGCTGTGAAAGAAAACGAGGAAGCGAGGCAATCGACGTGTAACCAAAAATTCAAAGACATTAACCAACCTGCATTATGTCCTTACATCGGATATTTATACAAATAAATAAAATTTAAGTACCTATCTGTTTGTAATTTCAAAATAACAGCTTTTTACCGAATCCATAGGAAATTATACACGGTACATAAAACAACAAACTCATAAAACTGTCTGTCTGTCTTGTCCGGCTAATCTCCTAAACGGCTGGACCGATTTTGACAGGACTTTTATACTGAGAGATAGCTGATGTTGTAAGGAAAAACTTAGGCTACTTTTATTTTAGAAAAAAAAATAAGGGTTCCGCCCAAAAAAAATCCTTTGAACTTGTTAACAAAATGCGATTCAAATAGAGAAGTAATATGTTATAGTAATTTCACGTTAACGAAGAAGGTCGTGGACAACAGCTAGTGGTAAATATAATAAGGCCTTATCGAATTGAGTGAGTAATTAATATATGATTTGATTTTATATGAAGAAGATAATATCGCCAGAAATGAATCTTTTAAAACGAAAGCTGTTGCCATGCATGAAATCATTCTCAAAATATTGCCATATCAATTACACAGCAAAAGACGGTAATTTATAGCAGTGTGGTATCGGCCATTAATACCTACCGTCAGGTATAAACAGTCAATATCCTTAATAAGGCATTATCCTTTCCAGAATGTCTTAGTCACCTTTTATGACAGCTGCAGGAAGGAATGTGGTGGTCTATAAGTCAATACTAATGTTGGAATTGTATACTCAATTATATTTCTTCATTCGCTTGGAATTGTTGACGATTGGTAAGTTGCAACCTCTTTTCCAAGCATTTTCGAAAGTTAGTTATGTCACCTAAGGAAAATGGCTGAATGTAGCCATAGCAAGATACAAATGTTGCTTTCTTCTTTGTCGTGTGGTGCCTAACCTGGTGTTAGAGTTTTATGGGGCTCTAACTTGGCTTTACATACCGTCAAGAAATATCTCTCAGGCATGGTGGTTTCCTCACGATGTTTTCCTTCACCGAAGCAAGCGATAGTTATACAATCAAAATCAGAGGAAAAATCAGAGGTGCCTTGCGTTCGAACCCATGACTTTGCAGTCCGACGGTCACACCACTAGGCTATCGCTGCTATTGGTAAATGGAAATGGTGCTGATTGTATAACCAAGCCTGTTAATACAATAGTTATAAAAACATGAAATTTTCTTTCTTGATAATTCATGAGAATCTAACACATGGTCCGAACTTTTTACTGTCCACTGATCAGAATGCGTTATATTTTTCAAAAAAATCACTCAGCTAATTTAAAAGTCTTCCTCCACGAATACAATTTACTAAGAACCATAGAATTTCCTTACCGTACAATTCCTCCACTTTATCTAGGTAACACAAACCCAAGTGCCCCAAGATGCACATCTTGTTAACATCACTAGGTCGTATTTACACAACATTCACTTATGCTAACGCAGTGTTCTTGCTTGTTACTAAGCGCTTTACTAATTATTCTGACGCATACGAAGAATGTTAGAGCTTTCCCTACTTATCTACGTAAGACCTACTTAGTAATTCTGCGAAATAAAAAGCTTGTCTTCTTGGATTGTAGGTGACAAAGGAAACTTTAACTTTTTTGACGGCACGGTTGGCGCTGTGGCTAAGCGACTGGCTGCTGCGTTGCGTGTCGTGGGTTCGATCCCCGCACGAAACAAATATTTGGATGGCCTACAGGTAATTGTTCCGGGTTTGTGTATGTGAGTTTAAATGTTTGTAAACGCACCCACGATTCAAGAGAAATTCCTAGTGTGGCGCGAGGATATTTAAAGAAAACAGAATTATGATAAGACTACTGTTCCCACGATGTTTTAGTTGGAAATGCTGAAAATGACAAATCCACAGTTTTTAGCGTCTTAAAACCCTTTTAAGACTGTAGGATTATGTCACCAAGATCATAAGTAACAATTTTCCAATGCCCTGAAAACATTGTGGGTACTTTCAATCACCAATGCCAAAACCGGGTTATAATTTCACGGGCTCTATCGACGGATTCACTTTAAGTAATAGATACTAAAGTAGCTGGACAAGTTCTCAACCCAAATTCAATTTCTCAATTTAGAAACCGGCTGACTGTTTTATTTATTTATTTTAAGGTCTTCAACAAAATATATACACAAAACATTACTAGATACTGGATAACATAAAGTATTATGTAGGTTTCTGCTTAAAGTGTCTTGATTATAACTATCCTAGAGGTACTTAATTACTTACTTGTGCTAAACAAGTACTTCCTATACTCAACCCTACAAATCCGCACTACACCCAATAACTCAAAATATAGTGTATAATTGAAATTTGAAAATCCCAAAACTACTCAATAACAATACCAAATATGGCATTACGGTCGGGCCCGCCGCATAAGCCTTAATTAAATAAAATTGAAATGAAAATGCCAAATGGATTTTGCGTGCTCCCATTAATGGTGCGTTCCGTATTATTTTCGAACATTTATTATTGTGTTGTAATGCGCATGAGTACGATCGTTATTCATGTCTCGCTTATTAAGCTGCTTCAAAAACAACATGTTTTCATTAACGACTGTGTGCAACGCTAATATTGTTTTGTACTGTTTTAGTTTATGATTAAAATCTGTTGTTTAATGGTACTGTGTTGTGGATATCCATTTTGTTGTTTAATGTCATTATTTTAATGTGTAATTCGTGGTTGAGTATATTGATGGGTACTTAATTTAAAAACGTAGAGATTATTGGATCTTTTATCACGGAAAGGATAGTTTAACATAATTTGGTTCTGAATCAAAAATTTAAATATTTTAGTAAGTAGCGAGTGTGACGAGTCTTCTTTCATACTTCTGTATTAACAGAAGTATGAAAGAAGAAGACATGCTGCCCCGGCCTCAAATGAATTGGAATAAGGGCAAGAGAATGATGAACATGTGTAGCGTGTGCAGTGTTTGGTCCTTGAAGACGTTAAGAGTGCTGACGAAATTGACCATTACCTAAAGAACACCTTATGAAATATTCATAAGACCCACGTTACTGTTTCTTTCTTTATTTGTGATTAGAAACGAAAAAAATTAAATAAAAGTATCAAGAATTGTTTCGTACAATTTACAAGAGCTAGCAGAACATACTAAACTTTCCTTTGCAGGTTACCAACGAATGAACTGTACAGCATAAGCACCAACGCCATATAAATTAATTTCACACAAGAAAATCTCTACATGAAACTTTCATCACTTAAATATTCCTCGCAAATATTTGACAAGCTACACATGTTGGTAAACAAACATAAATAACAGTGAAATTTAACTATCCTCGGGTACGGTTCGTGTTTATCATTCTAAATGACGTAGGAAAAACACTGGGACCCGGCTGCCTAGTCACACACCGTATGAAGACTAAAAATAAGTAAATGTGCAGAATTGTTAATGTGACCGGTATATTTAAATTCACCTCAACGGTTCGCCCAGTTGCAGCGAACGGGTTAACCCGACAGGCTCGACATGAGTTTTCTCTGTTATGTTAACGCTGTCTCATCATCTAGATATTTGGATGAATGAGAATTATTTATTATTATATAAAGGTATTTCATAATGAGGGTTGATGACAAAAATAAATGTAAAGACCGTCGAGCTGTCGAGAATTCGAGATGGAACATGCAATTATCTAATAGGTTGTATCACTTTGATTGTGGCGACGCCAAAGTTAAAGAAAGACATCGTCGAAGTCATAATATTTAATTGGCACCAATTTAAATCGATGTCTAGCAGCGAAATAAAATAAAATACCTTAATGATTTTTTTCAGTCTAATTCATTATTTAATTATAGCAAAAATACCCAACGCTGCCAGAGCAAAAATATAATTTAAAAACAAAAAAAATAAATGTTTCTTTTCTCTTATTTATATGATAACAAATACACAACAGTCACACAAAGATCTATTTATTACATTTTAAGTTGTTTACCGGCCACTGTTTGCTAGACAATGTCCCCGAAACATTTGTTAGGGAGAGCCGTGTAATTTTTTACGCGAAAAACACAGCAATGCGGTACGTTTTACAAAAAAAAAAGAGATGAGAATAAACAGACGAGGAATGGCGCGAGAGAGCGCTCGAATTTTGAATACAAATGTAAATTAGTATCTCCACTAATTACCTTGGTAGACACGTCCAGGGCTATGCGTCTTGCCGGCTTACAGGGGACGTTGATTTTTTTTTCAGCAGCGAAATCTTCGGCCGTTTTTCACGTTAGTATCAAAGCGTAATTTAGCGCAGTGTGTGGAAATCGAGGGCAATTAACGAATTAGTTATAGCTATTTTCACGGGTCTTAGTAGCTATTTGGGTGAAAGATTTGTTGGAGTACTGAAAGTCAACGGTTTTACAATAGCTTTAAGGTTTTTCTCATGCCTATTTATTTCTTGATGCTGTAATGGTTTGTTTAGTTTGTACCTAATTGTATGGTCACATGGTTGAATTTTGTAAGATCAGTTGACCAATTCTTAACAATTTTGCTGTCTGTTTCTTGATCAATTAGATTAATGTTTAGATTGATTCCAATAATATATTGCATTATCAATAAGTTTGTTAAGGCATGTGTGTATTCTGTACTCTAATATGGTTTGTGTATTTTTTTTTTATTTAAAGTCAATAAATGCTCTCCTTTTTTCCATGTTGGTACAAAAAAAAATAGCAACCTTCATCATAATCAACACGTAATCAACTCATAAAAAATGTCCAGCACCTCAACTTGGTATTCCAGCGGCGCCCAACCCTCAAGTGACGCTGTCCACATTTAACGCATTATTTATCATCGTTTCTGCCACCCTTTTCATCGTCGCTTCTTCGCTGGACGGTGATGTTCATTTTTAATTACATTTATAAGGCACGAGTGACGTACAAAAATATTGCAACGTATTTAGAATAAATAGATGGGATTCATAAACATAATAATTAAGTAAAGTTTTACTTTTTGTTGCTGTTATCTGCTCTCGTTCGTTCTTGGTCCAGTGTTGTTGTTAAAAGCAACTAGCGTAGCGACAAGCTAAGACAAACCGCTCTGTTGACGTCAACTATTCAGTGTTCAGTACATCTTGTATTCGTTCAAAATTCTACGAGTATCTCCTAATCATTTACTACTTAGTATTCATCAAATCTTTGGGACTGGGCCGGCCACATCTGCCGCATGTCGCATCAAATTGGGCCAAACTGGCAACAGGTTTCGGACAACAGAACCCGGCGATGCGGCAGCCCCAGGAGGAGATGGCGTGACGAACTGGACTCTTACCAAAAGGATTGTTCCCAAATAGCCAAAAACAGACAAAAATGGAAAGAGAGAAGGGAGGCCTTTGTCCTGCAGTGGGACACGTCAGGCTCATAATAATAATAAGCTTTTCCATTCTCCTCTCTGAAGCCCTGACTGCCGGTAGCTTGGACCCTGTTCCTGTTAGCAGTGGGCTACTATTTTTATATTATTAAATGTTTTTTTTTGACATTGAAATATATAAAATTGTAATTTATATTTATAAATATGAATAAAGGAAATAATAAGCCTTTGAGTATTAGAAAACACTGGGATAAAAAAAAACTATTCCTTCAGCTTCAATATTTTCCAAGTTCACAGTAACAAGTCCTACTGAAGCTTATTCCTGAAAGAAAACTGTATGAAAAGCCCATATGTTTTCATACAACAACGAAAAACTGTGTAACTCGAAAATCGTCGCGTGTAAATGTCACAAACGCACCACGGCCGTCCCTCGTCCGTCGGAACTTTATAAAAACGTTATCATCTTTTATTTTTCACGTTCTCAATTTGCATGTCCCGCTTCAGAGATGATGCTCCATAAAATTATGCTCTAAAAGTTATTTATTGTGTCTGCATAAGTTAATGAACGAGCTTTAATTAAGTGAATTCATATTTATTTTATTCCAGTAAGTGTTAATGAGGTAGCCGTTTAGTATATAGCATTAAGGAAATACATATTCATGTGTACTTCTACCTATGCATTTGTGTTGACCTTATTTTGTTTCGTTTGAAACCTGTTAGGTATTTAATTATTGAATTGGTTGGTTGATTATTCCAAAACAATCATTCATTAGAAACCATTCATTTATCATTGTTTTTTGGTCCTTCGGCTCACTAACCCATTATTGGTTCTAGTGATATAAATCAATTAAATATGTTAAACAATACAGAAGCAGTCCCTTTTTTTTTGGTTATAGTTTAAGTAGTTCAAAGGAGAATTTAATCCTTTGCGGTACACTAAACCAATACACTGTTTCACTTCATGTAACAGTTATTATAATTTTGATTCCTGAACATTTTCTGACAAGCTTTATCTTCATTATAATTTTTTTTTGAGTTTCCATAAATTAGATGGCTTACGCCCGGTTCGTCACTGTACCGATTCGTCATCGAAAAACAAAAGATCACGATTCGCAACTGTTTCAAAAAATTTTGTTTGTCATTGCACTCTATCAAACTTCCATTTCATTAATACTTTTACTCACCCATTCCTATAAGCTAGAAATGCTAGAATCAATTAGTCTAATTACCAGGTCATCTGAATCATTCGACTGCTAGACAAAGGCTTTTTTCCCAAGACTTCCAGATTTTTCGATCCAGAGCTGTGATCGACCGGTCGATGGTTTTGTCCATATTCTTCGAAGTCTACTGCGCCTTCTGGCTGAGTCAAGGCTAGTATAGTTAGTTCAATCACTATCCGTTTTAAAATGAGAATATACAAATTAATTAGCATAGGCCCCTGCTACAGGAAAAGCTCGTGGCTAAATAATAACAGCCGCTCATCTGCGGCTCAATCTTCAGGTTAAGCTACGCTTGCCTAGCTAGTTCTGTAAATGGGTGACCACCCATTACATACCAAGTTTCCTCCGTGCCTTGGAGAGCACTTAAACCACACAAGGCTAGCATTTGTAGATCTTTGACAGTCGTAACAGATAGTCAGTGGCCAGAAAGTATGCAACCAGTCCTACCAAGTACTAATTACCTAGTACTAATTGGGTTGTGAAGGTCAGACGGCAGTCGCTCCATGCAAAATACGGGTATTCAGCTGCATCCGAATAGACTGAAAAATAGATGGAAACCGACCCCAACATAATTGGGAAGGCTAGGCAAACGAATAGCCCTTAATATGGCAAGACAATTTTTTTTTTTAAGAAGATGCCATTAATATCTTATTGTATTCTTATGCATTCAAAATACACAGTAAAAATAAAATAAAAAAATTGCCTGGCACCAAAATTCCATGGTTAAAGAATTAGATCGTTATAGGTACAACTTTTGTGTATACTTAACAAATCCAGGTCACCAATACTTTTAAATTAAACAGAAAAACGCATTATGCACGACTTGAAGTGACAGTTAAAAAAACATGGTTTAACGTTACATTTAAGACAAAATACTGTACCTTCTTTAACCACCGACACCAAAAGGGGGGTGTTATAAGTTTGACCGCTATGTGCGTCTGTCTATGGTACCTGGTGTTTTTTTTAATTGAAAGCAGGCTTGCTAGCGGTGGTTCTTAGACATGTTTTATCAAAATCGGTTGACATTGTTGACACTAACATACTTTCTGTCATTTGCAAGCCTGGGACATTTTAAATTTTTTATTTTTCTTCAGCTTCAATAAATTAAGTTTAGTTCAAAATTACGAAAACTTTTTGGAAAGGTCATAAACTGTTAATTGAAATTGAACTTAATGATAAGATAATGAAGTCGATTTTTCAAAAGCATTTTAAATCAATTTCGATTTTTGTACATAATCCGATTTTAAATGTGATACTTGTCATGCCTTTGGGCCGTTGAGTACCTATACTCAACGAAACCAAATTAAGGGATAGGTACCAACTACAAGCTTGAAAAATAAATCTTTGTAAAAAGGAAACTCACTCTACAATTAAACAAAAACAAAACTGAAATCAAATCTGACACATACCTCCAAGCATTTAATCATAGTTACAAACCTTTTGTTCTCTTTGTCCCAAATAAGAGATACAATTACAATTTTACAAACGCGTACCCGGGTTGACGTCATAAATTTCGGGGTGAAATTTAAAATTTATTTAGAAGCAAATGCGGAGTTAATTTTTTAGTGAATCACCGGTGGCCCATTTCGGTGATTAACTTTTTTGGAACAGCTGATACGTTTTACAGTTTAATGGAAAATTTAATTTCTGCTTATTGTTTGGGGATTTAAGTTTAATAGCTAGAGAGATGGCCAGTGTTACGTTACAATTTTCGTGTTATGAAACGCTGTTTTAAGTGTAACAATACTAAGGTATACTGAAACAATACCCAAATGGTTGGAGCGGAAAGATATACAGACCATATAATCCACTACTATGGTCTATTGATGAGGATGTGACCTCACTGCAAGTGACACTCGAAGCTACAGCTTACAACATACCTGCTTAAAACTAATGCTGATTGAAGATATAAAACGAAAAAAAAAGTACAGCAAAGTTTAACTTCAATATCCGTTTCTTTATGACATCGAATACCTCTGTATCTACATCAGTAGGTACTTAATTCTGTAGTAAGTAATATCTGTTAATTAAAAGTGTTCCAATGAAGAGCGGCTGCAACGATATTCAACGATCCTGGATCTTTTTGCAGAAAAAATACCTTTAATACTTAACTTTCCATGAAATTTTCCACTACGATTCGGTTGAAAGTAAACCACACTAATTGCAATAAAGACTCCAACAGCTCCTAAACTCAAGTCACGTGGCTTACGACAGCTTTACAACTCGTCTATTTTTAGAGGCGCCTCAAAAAACTACCGCACGCGGATATTTAAATACTACACTTAACATTCTTCTTAGAGGCTCTCGCTGACTTGAACACTGATTTTCATTTAAAACACAAACAATTTTTACAGAATTTTTACTACATTTACCATTCCTATGTGGACTTGAATAAGGAATCGTAAACAAATAAGGATTGTGTTGTGACCTAGATACAAATATTTAACCTTATTGATGTGATAGATTGTATCTACTAATGCATGCCTAGCTATCACTTTGATGTCCTGTTGACCTAGGTGCCAAGCCATTGAAATTTTATTGCACACATAAGAATCTCTTGTCAATAAGGGTGCCAATTTGCCTTAGAGTTATTAGATGGTTAAAAGCAATTCGGTCCTCGTATAGCCTCTTTGGCAACTCAGCCTATTGCAGTCCACTACTGATCATAGTCTTCTCCCAAGCATCGCCACGAAACTCTGTCCTCTGCCTTCTGCATTCAATTTGACCCAGGCATCGGCAGTCCGTCTGGGGAGCATCCCACACAACACAAATAACACTTTGAAAAACTAAAAACACTAGGTATAATAAAAGGTGCCCAAATCCAGTATGCCTGTCCGATCTAGGAATCAACAGAAGTAAAATAGAGTAATTGTGTTTTCAACCAAAATGATTCACAGGTGCTTAAAACAATTGATGGTCTACATCATCGAATTACTATTCGTCAATAACTTCTAACTTAGTTGTTTATATGCAACATAATGGACGTAAGAAGTCATCCATTTACCATAGAATGGGCTTATTTTCTATGGCTCATAAATTAGCAACTGTAGCGTTGTGCATTTGAAAGTGTTTCGCAAAAGAAATTTTGCCGACGGGAACGGGTGTTAAATGAAGTTTTTCTTTTATTTATTTTGTTCCGTATCTATTGAATGTCTTTCCATATTAAATAAAGTAGGCAGGGCATCTACTGATGTATGGCTTTCATGTAGGTAGAGTCATGTATGTAGCGAAACTTAGTTTTATTAATGAGTATTTTTGTCATTACCGAAGGTACCGTATAAAACAAAAACATACACTCGAGAGCAATGAATCCGGGTCACTTATAGAATGTTAAAAATCTCGGAAACTAAAAATGATAGGTTAATGCAATAAATTGTATTTAATAGACAATGTAATACTCCTTAAATGAAAGTAAAAAAAATGTGAGTCGCCATACATTTTATTAACACAAAATTACATAAAGAAAAAAACTGCTGATCTCTCCTTAAAACAAAAATAGGCAACATGAAATTTTTGAACTTTATTACGATTTTCTTGAATTTTAATACTTCGTATTGCCTCCTCGTGCTTCCATTACTGCGTTTACGCGGTTTGGCATGCTGTACACCAAGTTCCTTATACGATTTTGGGGAATATTCTCCCATTCCTCTGTGAGAGCAATTTTGAGCTCACGAAGCTTGATTGGGGGAGGGTTTCGTTGTTTTACGCATCTGCCTAGCTCGTCCCAAGCATGCTCGATCGGGTTGATATTCGGGCTGCGCGCTGACCACTCCATACGAGTAATGTTCATCTCTTGAAGGTAGTCATTCACAATCCTACCTGTATGAGGTCGGGCATTGTCATGCATAAATATAGCATCCTCACCTAAATTGACCATAAATGGACCAACGTGATCATTGAGGATTTCTTCCACATATCTTACGCTAGTTAAAGAGCCGTTTTCTATGATCACCAGCTCTGTGTGACTTTCAGAAGAAATTCCGGCCCACACAAGTACAGACCCACCACCGTAGGCTACTTTTTCTTCGATGCATGCTTGCTTGAATCTTTCCCCTGGTCTTCAATACACTCTGTGTCTTCCATCGTGCTTGTAGAGCATAAATTTTGATTCGTCGGAGAACATAACTTTTGACCAATCTTCAATACTCCAATTTACGTGGCTCTGGGCATATCTTAGTCTTGAAATAAGATGCCCACGCTCCAGTTTAGGGCCGTTTGCAGGTCTAAGGGGTTTTAAGTTAGATTCAGCAAGCCGACGTCTTACTGTCCATGCACTTGGGTTACTTCCTCCGAGGCGTCGAAACTGATTTGTGAGTTCAGTTCCTGTGAGAAAGCGATTTCGAAGCATGGTGTTCACCAAGTATCGGTCTTCTTCCGGCCGGTTTCCAGCATTGTAAGTATTCTGGTGCATTCTTCAGGCGTAAGCGACATAATTTCAGCTTGAATAATGAATATAGAGCACTATCAACATGGTTTATGTACCCACATAAATGACAGATTACAAACAAAAGCAAAACCAAATGCTGTAATTTCGTAGTTCCATCTTCGAAAGTGGCCCTTTTTCAAATTTGATTTTTTTATGATATAACTTTACAATAACTAAGAAGTTTTAATACCTTCATTTAAGGAGTATTACATTGTCTATTAAATACAATTTATTGCATTAACCTAGCATTTTTAGTTTCCGAGATTTTTAGGATTCTTTAAGTGACCCGGATTCATTGCTCTCGAGTGTAGATTGCAAAATGGCCTACCCTAATTCAATATTAGGTAGCTACATTGATTACAAACACGTCATGATTACAAAAATCTCTCTAGATTCTGTATCATCAAATGTTAAACTACGGCATTGTTAACCATCAGGTGAAACAAAAACTAGGCCATTACCAACAATTTACCATAAAAAATAATCGTCGTCGAGTTGGCCCGGGCGCAATGCACAATAAATTATTACGCTGGTACTAAGAATCTTAATAAAGCTCTCCAGCTATTTGTAATAAATGACGAAACAAAAATAAGGACTGAATACTTAATGCCCGCTAAAGGGGTCCCAATAATGTGCTAGCCATGTCAGTCGAAGGCAATTCTGAGCTACATACGGATTTTACTTTAGAAATATTGCGTGGAGCTTCTGTTAAATATTGGCAATTACATTTTAGCGATACGCGAAAATCCTAACGTTGTAATTTATTCTCCCAAATGCTTATAAATTTTGGGATTACTTACGAAGGTTTTGTAGGTAACTAGAAGGTTTTTGTGTGATACTGATAAAAATGTAAATGATGGGTATGTGATTGTGATTAAGAATCTCATATTGACGGTGAGGACTGCTTGCAAAGCATCATAGGCACTTGGAAACTGGATTTTTAGTTCAGGGAACAGCAGCGGCATCTGTTTGTTATATTGATAGCATCAAATTGCGAAAATTCAGGTTTTCCTTTAAGTTACTGAGGTCAGATCGCATACAAACTGTATAACTCGAAGAGATCATCAACACGTTTATCTTTAAGGTTGGTTTGCACCACAAATTTTAATCACTAAATGCGTTAAGCGATAAAAGTATTTTTAGTAGTTTTGGTGCCACCGGGCCTAAATACCGAAAGCATTCGGATTTGACCAGACTTAGAAGTTGCTGTTCTCTTTATCCACTTTTTCAACAAACACAGTATTTCGGAAAATCAGTCTGTTTTGGGTTACAAAACTAAAAACACCTAAAGGCTTCCAAAAACCACCAAGTTAGTTACCAAATACTCCTCTATATGGTAAACTGCACCGCCGAACACGAAACTAAGGCGATTCCGAGCAATAGCAATGATCTTGAGACCGCAGGTTAGGTGGTCAGACCAAGACATTAAAGTGCAGTAAAGAAGCCACCTCGTCTCGCAACTAAGAGCTAGACTTATTTGCCAAGTTACCGAAATACTGTGGTCGGAAGGACCAAGTTGCGGGTAATTGTTTAATGATGTGCTTAGGCAGATGTTTGGTTTGCGATGGCTAGGATACAAACAGAGTGTTTTGTGCATTTAAGTATACGTATTTTAGTTCTGGATCTATCAAAGAGTTTTTTTGATGTTTGTCAGGTAATTAAGTATGTATTTTGAGTCAATTTGGAGGAGTGACCAAAGAAATACAATTTTTCATGTAATTTAAGTTTTATTTTTTATGGCTAAGGGTCGCCACGTTGACCAGTCCCGTGTGTCTCGCATCCAGCGGATCCGCGCCACCTTCACCAGGTCATCGGTCTACCTCGTGGGAGGCCCTCCAACGCAACGTCTTCCGGTTCGCGGGAGAAAAATTAAAATCACAATAATTATTTTAAGCTTTAATATTATCGCACAGAACTACCTTTCAAAATAACTTTCAATACAAAATATCAAAACCAATTCTATATACATTCCAAACAAATAATTTTACCAAAAAACAAAGGAAGACCCACACTTATCAAGCTATAGATTCACGGCTGTTTATTCGAAACACAGTTGAAGCAAATATAATTCGCGTTAAACCCCCATAAAAATCCGTCGCCGGGGCCGCAGGATGAATAGACCAGGGTACATTCAGCGAGCTCATGAAAAGAGCGACCAAAAACGAATATATTTCAGGAGAGAAACGGCTAAAATACGTCGACCGGTCGCCACTCGTGCGCCGTACAGGTCTACTGGATGCGGTAAGGGTGGAGTTGGGTCATGTGAGTGAGCGTGGTTGGTTTTTGGAGAAATTGGAAGCGTAACGTAAGTCAGTTAGTAAAAACTATCACTGGTAATGCTGACTGGTAGAAATAATAAGTTTCGGAGCAAGCTGTAAAAAATAATAAATTAGTGCTTATGTAAGTAATTATAGACGTCGTAACGGATGACTGGCTCTTTATAGTTCTGTTTTTTCTTTATAGTCTCAGAGACTATGATTTCAATGAAATTATTTAAATTTGCCATGAAAACGAGAAAATGGACAGATAAAAAAAAGCTTAAAAAATTGTTCAACAAGTTGGCAGGTGTAAGTTAAAAGTAAAATAAATAGTAAGTTAAATTATTAGTTTTAGAGTACAATTTTTCAGATTCAGATGAATCTGTCATATCGTTTCACAAGTCATACAAAAAGCTAGTCTTGGTATTGCTCCTGAAAGTAGCACATCTAGTAATCTTACACGTCATCATGCTGGCTAAGCTACATAGCAGCGGGAATACCTCGACGGGAAAATAAAAATATAGCCAGAATATAGAACGTAAACATGTTTACCGAATCCACGGTCCGATTAAAAACTGACGATTAGGTAAACATTTATTATTCATTGAAATAACTGCTCCATACATCTTTCTTGAAAGGATTGTAAAGCAGAAATACATTTTACGTGGAATTGGACGCTTTTAAATTTCTTTTTTTTTAATTGACTGTCAAAATGGTGTAGGAAAACAACATGAGGAAACCGGCATGTCATAGAACCAAAAAATCGTAGACATGTGATATCCTCAACCAGCAAATAGTGGGTTCATCCACAATGGTCGCAGTGGCCCCCCACTGCGACCGATAAGCCCACTCTCTCCAACAGAGCGACGGCCTGGGTCCAAAGTGCCCAACGTTATAGACTGATTATGCTATGCTTGGCCTGCCTCGTTGGTCTTGTAGTCGCAAGCACGACTGCTGAGCAAGAGGTCCTGGGTTCGATACCCGGGTCGGGTAACGTGTTATTGGGTTTTTCCTTCAGGAATTTCTCAGTAACAGCCATGGAGTCTGGATTTGCACCCGTTTGATGGTAATAGCCCCCCCACCCCCTTCTATTACATCGGACTTAAACATAACTGGCCAAATGTGGGTGTACTATTAGGTACACCTCTGCTAACCCTTCGGGGATTGCAGGCGTGATGTTATGTTATGTTTATGTTATGCTAATATTGCTAATACTTGTTTTTGAAACATCATAGTGCGACAGTGTAGTACTATTCTATGATACGATATTACAGGCTTTTTCAAATAGGAGATGTGTGATAGTTTCGTTCATGTAAAGACAGTGCAGTCCATTCGGTTTGTTGGGCTACTTACATATTTATCGTTTTATAATCAATTTGAATATAAAAATGTATGTCGAGATTCAGGTAAAACCGGTTTTACCTTAAGCCGGGTGAGATTATGAAGATGAATGTGTTTTACTACAATGTGTATTTCATAATAAAGTTGCAAAGGTATTTAAAAACAAACATTTTATTACTTTCGGTTTCAGGTGTCAATTGTTTTAGAAACTACTTGTACGCGTCCATGAAGAATCGAATTACTATAGAAGAAGATTTCAGAAAAAATAGAACAATAATAAGTCTTATTTATATTAAAAATAAAGTTGTCTAAATATTTCTCTATCAATATCAAATAACCTGAAAGTGGTTTGAATGCTGCAACAGTATATATTTCAGGAGAGATAAACGGGCGAGGCACTTAAATCGACAAATAGCTACGTTGCAATTGACAGTGTATTAAACAGCTGCCTGCATGCCAGAATACGACCAAGAACGTGTGAAGGGGGCTTTACACTATCCCTATTTTTTTTTGGAAACAACTATGTCTGTTTGGTCCCAATTTTACGAACTTAAGACTAAAACAGTCTGTAATTAACTTTAGAAACTATCAAGTTTTGAAAACACAGTCAACAATTGGTTTTAAAACATAAAAAAAAACATAAACATCATTTATTTCAGGCCACAATGGTCCATAGATATATATCTTATAAACTAACTTATGTAAAGTAAATATTAAAAATTGTGTTAATGAATTTGACTTAAAACTATGTAGTTGTTGTTTTATAAGGAGAAATTATTTTAACAATAAAAGATTTTACACTCAAGAAAACTCCACAAAAATCATGAGGAAAACTAAGACCAACTGAAAACACTACTTGACTTTTTTATGCATGTTTGTATGTATTGTTGTCAGCTTACTTTTCCCTGTTTGTATTCTAAACTTTGGATATGGTGTCATGAAATGATGACATCAAAATGCGATCAACAATGAGGCACCACCGTACTTAGATAGTTTACGATTGGGAAGACCCATGGGCAGTAACATTAAATCATCCTGTGTATAAATATTGGGCATGAATTACAAAATGACAGTTTTGATCTAGAAGTTAAGGAAAGAGAGAGAGAGAGAGAACTGAGAGGGTTGTATTGCGGATTTTAATGATTATACTTCTATAACTAAATACGTGTTACTAGCACGACTCATTTTTCATCAACATACGACCTGACACTGACCTGAAAATCGCAAAAAAATTAAGAAAATTTAAATCTCGCGGGCTACCCTGACGCTTCCACCTTTTTTTTTTTTTGAATGGTGGGAAATCATCAAATGACCCCTCCCGCTCTGGGCGGAGCGGAAGGGAGTGTCAGACTCTTACTGACTAAAAACCACCCATGTTCCTTCTTTGGCCCTTTATGTTCCAGGGCCGCGGTATCTCTTTCGAACAGTCCCGCAGCCCTGGCAGGCATCGGCCCTTGCGGGCCCCTCCCGTTTGCTGACATCTCTTTGAGGCGCGCGTGGAACACGAACGCGCCGTCGACACGGCCTGCCCGTCGTCATACGACGGACGGACGGCGAGCTAGCCCATTACTCACCGTCCACAGGCCCGCGCCATGACGCTTCCACCTGAAGTTTAACTTAGATACTTGTTGTTAATCGGAATTTCTGAAAATATCTTTAATCTAATTCGCGATGTTATTTTTCTAAGATTATTCTTAATTTTTCCAAGATTTTTCCGCCTCCACCATAATTTTCGCACTACTTAAATCATTTTAGGTGTGCCTCCAA
Source organism: Eurois occulta (assembly GCA_950022335.1). Taxonomy (NCBI): domain Eukaryota; kingdom Metazoa; phylum Arthropoda; class Insecta; order Lepidoptera; family Noctuidae; genus Eurois; species Eurois occulta. The sequence continues at coordinate 12,347,411 of OX465483.1, forward strand.
TATGTAAGCTCCCTTACTCTCCGAGGGGGTTGTCACGGCGCCTAGCGGGTTGCCAGGGAGCTACAACTTTTTCTTTGATAGAGTTCGAATAAATCCAAGCCAAGAACGGCAATGCAGACGCTAGCGGACGACTAGAATATCGGATTTGCAATTTCCAAACGAATCATTTGTTACAAATAACAAACATTCAATCTTACTTAGGTATTTGAATTGGTATGCACAGATTTATTTGCCGAAATGTAATGTCAAGAAGATTGTTTTTTTTTTTATTTTTTTCTTTATTTTAATTGTATGCATCATATTAGAATTTATTTTTTAAGATGGGCTGATTTTGTGTGGATTTTTCATCAGCATCCTCATGTTCCTGCCCTTGTCCCTTGGGGTCGGCGCAACACGTTTTTTTCTTCCATTCTCCCCTGTCAATTGTCACGCAATATGTTCCCCTTTTTTCTTTCATATCCTCACACAATCCATCCATGGTTTCCTTGGTCTTCCTGATGATACCGTCCTCAAACTATATCTAATTTGACACAATCTTTTTGATAAAAGAAGAAGATTGATTCGTTTGATTCCCTTCGAAATACATCTACTTTTTGCTGAGACCCTGAATGAATCATCAATTATCCTGCGTGTGAGTATGGTGATCATATTTAGGCTTCTTTTCAGCAGCCCAATTTACTATTGCGAAGGCCTCAAGTCGTCTAAAGCAGTGATAGTTAGCATCTTTGGGAACATAGGATAAGTAGTGTTTCGACAATTTGAGAGTAAGGAACCTAGGAACCGCGGGCCTGTGGACAGTAATGGGCTAACTCGCCATCCGTCTGTCTTATGACGACAGGCTGTGTCGACGGCGCGTTCGAGTTCCACGCGCGCCGATGCCTGCCGAGGCTGCGGGACTATTCGAAAGAGATACCGCGGCCCTGGAACACAAAGGACAAAGAAGGAACATGGATGGGTTTTAGTCAGTACAAGTCTGACATTTCCTTCCGCTCCGCCCAGAGCGGGAGGGGTCATTTGATGCTTTCCCAACCGAAAAAAAAGGAACCTAGGAACCGTTCTACCTACGGCCATCGTTAAATCTTTATTAACCCTTCCGCACAAACTAAAATACCAAAACAGATTATTAATCTCGTTATAGAAAACTATTTCATACAAACTTCAAGCATATCTCATTTAGTCAGTTGGCAAAGCTTTAAGATAGCGGTCATCGCATAAAGGAAATTCCTGCATTAAATTACTATTAACCCATGCAATTTGAGTTGCAGCTACCTCCGGTACTGCAGTTGATATCTACATCTGACCACATGAATACCTAAGAGACGATGACTTGATTCAAGTAGATTATATAACCCTCTATTGTTAAAATGAATCATGTTGACTGGACAAATACTTGGTAAATAAACTTGACTAGGGTAGGTTCCATCAAAACTGGAGGGAGCACGCGCGGGCTTGCGAAGTATAGAAGATGTGGAGGTAGGGATTTGCTCTGGAGTGGAGCATTCTGGTAGAGGTCTTCTACGGAAAATCCCATGCGCGTTTGACTTTCAAGTTTGAATTGGGGATCTCAACGAAGGTGCAATGGACAAATTGGAAAAGGGCAACGGTTGCTGTTAAGCGAACTAGAAGAATATTCATAATTCCTATAAAAAGTAAATAGGTAAACTTTTTTTAAATATCAAGTCACTGAAAAATATATAGAAACTGTTCCTCTACCAGATTTTTTTTTTATTGTTTCGACTTTATGAAAGGAACGGATCGTGGTTTGGCAGTGTAGTTTAATACGAATAAATTACCGTTCAAAAGAACGACTTTCCGTTAAGTTTTTCAAGTCAAATGAAAGGCTAGTTCACAACTATGACCCTTATGAGCAATGCAAACAAAGCCTAGCAATAAACCAGAAGAGAGCTGAGAATTAAATAAGGAATATGAATTCTTTTCTGACAAGAATAATTTGTTTACCTACTCACAATAAAAAACCTTGGAATTTAAATGTATATGCAGTGTTCATTTTGAAGATAAATTATATTTTCACATTGGCAGGCTATGATCTAGGGCCGTTGGCTCAAGAGATATTTTTTCATTGGCTATCGTATAGTTTCTTATTCTAAGACCAGAACAAGAAAAAATCTGATGCTTCTTTCTGAATGAAAGTTTGTTTTGTTTGGCAGTATTTTATATCAGTGAATATTATACTAGTTGCAACAAATCAAATCTACCATAATACTTCGCGTCTAATACGAGTCCCCTAAATACAATATTTATGTATTTTCAGACAGTTTCATACTTTGCTCGGGATGTCCGCTCGAGTTGTATCCTCGGCCAGATTAGCTTGAACCGCGACTTTCCCTCAAAGTTGGAGTTTTCGTTTGTATTCGTGTTTTGAAGGGAGAATGTGGAGTTCTTCGTATGCTGGTCATGTGTTACGCGGAGTGGCGAGTATGAATAATGCATTTTTGTTTTGGATTTTTATGAGCAAAGTTTTGATTATTTTCAGTTCGGCACCGTATAGGTACACGAGTTAGCAAGACTCTTTCGGTAGACAAAATAATTGTTGGGATGTTCTGTTACAGAGGTACAGGCTGTTTGTTTTGCTAAAGTTTATTTGTGGTTTGTATTATTGGTTGAAAATTTTCTGCGTAAATCAGGGAACATGAATAAATCTGAACCTTAATGTTGAATTATTATGTTTATGTTGGCCCTGTTGTACAAAAGTTGAAAAATAAAGTTTTTTCACTGACCTGTAACAGGTATAATGAAACTTAAAATTAATGTTAGCCACAATAATATTTAACTCCTCAAGTCAACAATAAACAGGCACATAGTTAGACACATTACCAAAAAAACAAACAGTATTTGCACCAGCAAAGTTCATACGAATTGCGATAGAACACAGAGCATGAAGACGCCTCTGTGACGCTCGAGGCGAAACACAGAATGTCAACACTTTTCATACCAACTAAGGGCGTCACAGTGTATTCGCACTACGCTACGTCTCAAATGACGCATAGGCACTGACGAAGCTTTGAATGACGGTTCATGACAGAAGTAAGCGGTCAACTCCCTTTCGGGCAAAGGAATTCTTTAATAGATAGTCTGTAGCCCCAACAAAATATTATATACGAAATATTTGGGAACAGGCTAGGTAGATGACGAATTCTGTTAGGCTCCGCAAGCCCATCCTCGAACACTCGCGAGAAGATGCTTAATGTCTGCGTCGAAGTTAATACTTAAAGGCAATATTGACCTTTATTCAGTGACATCAAATAAGTGCACGAAGATTTTTTCGCTTGGTGAAAACTGACCCTTAGTAGGAATTACCGTCGCTATTCGTTGCACGTTGGCACGAAAATTCCATGGTCTATGTGTTCGAAGTAAATCTCAACGCAAGCACGGGGCGACTTGCAATAAAACTACAAATACAAACAGTAAATCGATCCTGCTACATTAATCATATGTTATTGTTTATGTGCAAACTACTTTTGTCATAGTTCGGATGTGTTCTTAGATAAATTTTGTCGTACGGTGAATTTGGCAAAAGTTACCTGAAAATGAGTTAATGCTTTAGGTCCAGGGTAATGTAACATGTTAGTTTGGAATAATAGAAAATAATATTTACGAAGTAACATTTTAGTATCGTTAAAATTTGAAGTTTTAATACATTCAGGGAAAAGGCACCGCTGTGAGGTCAGTAAAAAATCCACCATGAATTCTTGTAGCGGCACTAAAAAAGATCTACATCAAATTCCTGAATTATGAAAAACCCCACAACAACCGTCGAACAGTAGCCCACCAGACACAATTCCCGTCTGGCCGGAGGATCCTGCCTATTCTATGGGGGAGGAAGAACTTTATACCCTGTTCTTCATACTTCCAAATTCTAACCTAAAACTTCAAGAATTAGACAGAGCCTTTATTAAATCCCATAACTCACCCAACGATTCCATATATCCAATTCTCTCACTCCGAAAATGCTTACTCATCCCACATACACGCACATCAGATACCTACCTACTAAATCAAACGGCCTGGATAAAGTGTGTGTTTATTTGTTACACGGTAGTCTTGCAACATGTTTGTACAAATCTGATAAACGCACTCTCACGCAATTTCGCGGTTCGGAAAAACATGGAACTGAAGTAGAAGACTCGATTTTATCTGTGTTAGGTAGGTACTATTTTTAAACGTTGGATGATGTGTGGATTTTTCTGAAAATAATTTTGGGGTTTAAGTTGAAGCTACTGCGAAAGTTCGAGATAGTCATCATGTCCTCCAGCTTTGAGAAAACGACGCAAGGAGCCTCCTCCTTACGACGTTTTCTCAAAGAATTCTTTATTGTATTATACCATTAAAAGTAACGGTTTAATATGAAAAAAAAAAGTGTTTGAAATTGATGACAAAAGCTGTACTTTAATGGCAGATATATTATGTGGAACGGACGTCCACAAATAATACCAAATTGTGTATTTGTTAACAAAAAACGAGTGCCAGCAACATTATCGACTTGCTAAGCGTGATCACCTTGTAATAATATTCCCACTGCTGGGGCACATAGCTCTTCTATATGATAGCTAGCATCGGTTTGCTTGAACGTACTTACTACTCAGTGAAAGCATGTCTTTTCTAATTCCACTTTCCTCTAACTGCCACTTATTACTGCCAAAAATGTACACTCCTCATTGAACTTATTAATAGCCTTGACAAAGCGCAATACTTGTACTAGTTAAAAAAGAAGTATCACTTAAAGCCGACTACTGGTGTCCTGGGCACGTGACAGCGAACAGCGCTGGAACGCTGCTTGAACCGAATTTGTGGTAGGGCTGCCAAGGCATAGTGCTACTGGGATATTCAACAGATTACACAAAAAGACAAGAGAAACAAATTCAGAGGAATCAGTAATGGTGGAGGACACTTTGACAATTATTGTACTCATAACATCACGCCTATAATCCCCGACGGGATAGGCATTACACCTAATAGTACACCCCTACATTTAGTATGTTTAAATCTCATATAATACCGCTTGCCTTTTGTTATCAATCGGGCACGAATCCAGACTCCGTGGCTGCTACTGAAAAAATCCTGATGGAAAAACCCAATAAAACGAAACGGGGACCCAGGACCTCATGCTCAGCAGTCGTGCTTGCTACCACAAGATCAACGAGGCAGTTATTTTACTATCTAACACAAACTGCAACCATTGCGTTGTCTAAAAAGTTCAAATTTCTAGGTCTATGAAGGTAAGGTCGTACAAGATCTTTGTCTTGTTCAATCATATTATTAGAATTTTCTTATTCTTTTGGTCTACCAACGAGCTATGGAACTTACGGACTGCACCAGATACTCCATCCTTCACTCCAAAACCCAAAAGCTGATGCTGGCCTTACAGCTGCTAGGTTGAAATGGAACTGGGCTGGTCAGATCTGTCGCATGTCGGAGGAGCAATTGAAAAAAATAACCACTCAATTGAAACCAAAAAGCGACAACGCGGCAGGCCCAGAAGGAGATGGCGGGATGAGTGCCTAGGCACTAGATCGCGATAACTGGAAGGAGGGAAGGGAGGCCTTTGCTCAGCAGTGGGACAATATAGGCTTATAATAATAATTTGGTTCTCAGCGGTCTTTGGTATCAAACACTTCATTTGGAGCATAACTTTGCATATCGTCGTTTTCGTATACAGCTTCCAGTTTTATTTTCTCATCTGCCATTCAAGCATAGGTTTCCACAATCACATCTGGCTTTTACCGAAAAACCGACTAGCCTCAAATTCAACCGAAATATTTCCTTCCAATGCGTATGCCATCCCCAACATACACCCACTATCCAGATTGAACGATTAAAGAAGTAATTAAGTATCGACGCTCATTCTGTCGTGGCGACTCTCAAATTTGCATGTTAAACGAAGTTTAACTTTAGTTTTCGTTTTTTTCACTTATTGAGATGCTGGTTGTTCGCGTGCGTCGCCTCGGGGACATTTGAGCTGCAATTTTATACTTGTATCTTCTTTAACTCTTATTTTAACTTGTCTAGAGTTGATTTTTGTTTGTGTTCAGTGTTTGGTTGTCGTGTAGTATTGATGGACTTTTTAATTGTGTTGTTAATGTCAGTGTAAAGGCGTAGAGATCGCTTGCTTCGATTGTGTGCGGTCGATTCGGTCTTGTATTTGTATTTGATTGCTTTTACCTGAAAACTGCATAGATTACTGTGTTAACTGATTTGAATGTGCGTGATTTAGTTACTGCGTCAATTATGTGTTTAGATTTATTTCGTTTAAGGTTGATGTTCCAGGGTAGCCCGCGAAATTCAAATTTTCTTAAGTTTTTTGCAATTTGCAGGCCAGTGATAGGTTGTATGTTGATGAACATTTGATTCGCGGCTGTAAGACGTAGCTAATAAAGATGTAAAAATGACTTTTTACAAGGTCAAAGTCATTCCGGAACCTTTATGAGCTCGGAGGGTTGTATTAATGATTTTGATGATTATAATTCTGTAACTACATACGTCTTACAGCCGCGAATCAAATGTTCATCAACATAAAACCTATCACTGGCCTGCAAATTGCAAAAAACTTAAGAAAATTTGAATTTCGCGGGCTGGTTGGAGGATTCACCTTAATGTATCAGGTCTTTCATTTACCATTAGGTAAACTGACGTTGATTTCCAATCAGTTGTGGAGTTTTTTTGGAACTTACAATGATTGATTTGGAAAACTTTACAACGTCATGTCCCAAAAACTTCTGCTGTTACTCATCTTGAATGTATTGGTTGAAAATATATCCCGCTGGTGATTTTGTATAAATCCTTAATTCTGAAACAAATAAAAAAAAATGTAAGATACACGTTCACATTATAATTTTATGACATTAAAAAATTAACCCCCAACTTTCACAGCCACCTACACAATTTAATTCTCACATACACAAACAAGTATTTAGGAGTTCAAATTACAATCACACCTTTATATAAAGTACATTTATAATACACCTACAGCACATAACTCTTAACCGAGAAGGAAATAAATTATGTACTTACGTCGGTAAGCCATATTAAGCGACCCCAATTAGGCTAGATGAGATATATTGTTATAAAATATATATTTTGTTTCGGAGGGTGCGCGGATCGATTCCCCGTTAGCGGACGGTGGTCAGGCATTAAAATATTAAGGGGACTCTAATCTGCCATGATTGAATTTTGCGTAACCGATGGCCGAGTGCGCGCCTGCCCTAACTCAGGAGTTATGTATCATGAGTGGCTACTACGAGTTGTCGAACGAAGTTCAGTTCGCTGTAAAGTCTCCAGAAAGCTGCGCATAAAAAATCCAAGTTGTGAGTGAAGCTAAAAAAAAGATGTTCGTCGGTAGTTTTGGGCTGGAAAATATTTGTTGGTCTACAAAAAATATATTTTATTTGTGTACAAAAAATATAGATTTTTTGTAGGTTAAGTCATTAATTTCATGTCCGACTAAGTACTATTATCTAGTTTAGGGGTGCTAGTCCTTATTACAATGTTCTCCCCTCATTGCACAAACTTTAGAAATTTTGATCAGAAATAGTTACGAATCTATCATTTCTTTCTTTCCTTCACAAACGAGTTTCTGAGTTTCATCACCCTAAGAATCTTACTTTAAACTTTAAAAATTCTAGTCTTAAATACTAATTTAGTAAGTAACAGCAGACTCTTTCTAAACGAGTTTTATCACTCAAACAACACAACAACAGATCGAGAACCACTAGTTTCGCTGAATCGTATGGCATAAATCTGGAGGTGGCACACAAAGCGTGCACAGGACCGATAGCGAAGCATCTAAAGCCGCGAAGGAGAGCCCAAATTAGCATTTTAATAAATACACACCCTTTGAACACTCAACACTCGTAAATTTATACCTACGGATCTCTATAATCAAATACAAACATATAACTCTTGTTTTGAATTGAAAGTCGGGAAAAGTTTGCCGTTGGCTCAATTTTAATTTATATTGATGACACATGGTGTATTGGGTATGGATATTTATGTGGTCCAGGTTTTGTTACTGTTTTAAATCATAAGAATCAGATTGTGTATATTAATGTTCATAACAAAATAACATGACTAAGTGTGTCAGTTTTGTGGTTACGGAATTTCAAGTAATCCTTTTCAGAGAATTTCAGAGAACACAGAAACTACTTTTTTAATTGCGCTACTAATTGTCACTACTTTGTAGCTTTCTCATCAAATCCAGTTTGATCATGAGTCAAGAAATTGAAGAATTCGTTAGTCGGCCTGGTCAAGTCAATGACTGTATGTTTCAATATTTCATCATCATCATCTTCAACGGCAGCTATGTTTCAATTACTGTTCACTGGCACTGATGAGAGCATCTTCCCCTTTTTCCATACTTCCCTGGTCAGCAGGAGTCTCAACAGATATTGGTCTTCCGGTCTGTAGCTACCATTACACTTTAAACTTTAAAACGAATGCCTCTAAATTTAAATCCTCTCTAAATCCAATGAAATAACTCTTGCATTGTTCCCGTGACACACGCACTCCATTTAATTACAAACACTGATGTTGCGAGTCTAAAGCTGAGCAAGTGGATCGCGGTCATCGTAATCTTGGATAAGGGTTGGTGCATAAATCACGCGGGGTGACGTTGCCCCGGGCCTTTACTTTATCTACTGTGTGCGGGTGACGCTACTGGAACAAAGATACTGGGTGACTGGATGGGCAACACTAATGATGGTCTTTATAGTGTGACATATATGGAGGAGGAACATTGTGTGGTCTTAGTTATTAAGAGTCTGAGAGACCTCCCCGCTCGCTCCAAGGCATGCAAGTGCACCTACCTTCTGATGTTTCAAATGTTCACATGTTTTCTTGAAATTTTGAAGACGAATGTCAGCCATCAAGTTTTCTACACTTAAAAATGGAAATAATAATATCTTAATAATAATATCTTGGGACAACCAACACACCGCCATCTGATCCCAAACTAGGCAGAGCCTGTACTATGGCAACCAGACAACTGATAAACATACTTGTATATTTCTAAATACATACATATTATAGATAAATTACACACCCAGATACAGAACAAATAATCGTACTTATCGCACAAAGATTTGTCCTGTGTGGGAATCGAACCCACGACACGAACCACTAGATCAACAGGCCAATCATATCAGGATCAGCAGATATGTAGTAGGAAGTGACATGCAATAGGATTCAGGGTTATCTTGTTATTTAGTAATTTTCTTCCTAGATTCTTCATTCTTCCTGCTAGATTGTTCCATGTAAAATTTTGGTATTCAGCTGGATTTGGTTAGGCTGGATCTGACCCCATCAACGTTGGGAATCTCTTATCAATAAAGTAGTCGTTACTGGTACTAGTGGCTATGCTCACTTTTTAGATAAAAACCATGTCCATACACATCTCGTGCCGGGGAAAGAGTTTTTCGACTTTTTTTTTTATTTATTTATTTAGGTTAACCAAAAATTGTTTACACTATATACATTTCTGATTTAATAACTAGAGTAACATATTCAAGTGCAACAATTAATTACAGGTTCACACCACATGCACAAAAAAACGGCTAACATAACATATTTATAACATAGGTATTGAAATTAGAATTTATACATACAAAAATAACAATAAAAAGCAATAATAAAGAAAATTATCAAATCATTCAATTCACGACTTGCAGTAATATCAAACCGCTGACTAACCCGTCGACTACAAAGCCGGCTGTCGTGTGTCCCTCCAGAAGGCTGTGTCTGTACCTGTTTAACTCGTCAAATCAATTGATTAACAGTCCAATCCCCACATCTACCACCTTTAATAACTAAAAATACTTCTCATAAAGCACATTCTAGAACTACCCGTACAACTCTTATATCTCCGTACGTACGTCTCTTCCAGTTTCTCTACACATTCCTCCCCGATAATTGCCGGCCGCCCCGCGCCCCGCCCTGAGCACCTCTGACCCTCTGAAACTTGCAGCCGATCACAATAATTTATTGTACGTGCCACCCAGCACCGGAATTTCGCGAATACTAGTTCATTTAGTGTGTGTAATTAGAAAAAAAACATGGGTAAATTAGTGGTTAATGAGATGTTTTCCGATGGGATGTTTGGTTTGTCTTTGGGTAGAGGAATGTGTATAGAAAAATAGGCTGAATAAATGTAGGGACTATGAACGCTTAAATTATTATGTTTTGTTTTGTTCATTGAGTGCTTATAAATAAGCTAAATCACAAAAAAATACTTTGTGTATCTAAGTTTGGTAGCCGAAATTTGGGTGCTATTTTTTCTTCAAAATAAAAATTCATAATATCCGGAAACGATAGCGAAGTTAGAAACAAGAAGCACTCAGTCTTTTTATTTAACTTAAATATCTGCTTGCAACATTTGACTTAACTGTGGAATAAAGTGCAATGAACTATTGCTGAACATTACCAAGAACGACACAACTGCCCACAATACATCAATCCTTAATTAAATCAAATTAATTACCTAAAAAGTCCAGCACACAATAAAACAAATGAAGTCTCCAATAATTTATGTCGTGGACTAGAGTTAGCGCGCATGCGTCAACATAGCCTGATTTACACACAAAACACTACCCCGATCTTATCCTGGGACAGGGCGGTCGCATAAATAAATGAACTAATTCTGAGATACAAACATTTGTATACTGTACTGCCCGGGGTACTTAGGTCTATTAGATTAGAAAAGAGACTTATGCAAAGTCATCACCTGCCTAGCTTTTTCACAACTTTGTTGGAGTCGGCTTCTACTCTGATCGGATGCAGTTCAATGCCAGTATTTTACATGGAGCTCCAGAACCCAGTAAATTTTATTTATTTATTTATTTGGTTCACCAACAATTATTGTATACACTGGTATAAAAAATGAAATAGAAGCAACAAATCAGAATAAAGTGTAACAATCACTTACAGGTAAACTCTGCATGCTCACAAAACGTTGTCGTAACTTACAAAATAAGAATAGAAATAAAAATACTATATTTTCAAAGTTGCACTAAATTAAGTTAATAAATTAGTTATACTAAATAAAACTAAATTAAAACAAATTAAACTAAATTAAAACAAATTAAACTAAGTTAACACAAATTAAACCAGCTGAAAACAGATTAAGCTAAATAAAGCTAGGTTATACAAAAATAGGTAACGTTTAACCTTAATTCACCCACCCAGTGAGATAACGCAGGGCTAAGAAACTCCATGTTCTGGGAGATACTTGTAAATAGGTAACTGTGCAGACTTTTGTAAATCTGAGAAGGCGAAAGTGTCTGAAAATCTCTTCACTGCTCTGTAAGTTTCGGTGTGTGTATTAATACTATATTCAGACTTTATTTTAGGAATGCCGATAAAAAATATCTGAGGAGCTCGTGGCTAATTAAGAACAGCCGCTCGGGTCGATCTTTAGGTTAAGCCGTGCTTACCTAGGTTGGTCCGTGGATGGGTGACCACCCATTACCTACCGAGTTTCCTCCGTGCCTCGGAAAGCACGTTAAGCCGTTGGTCCCGGCTGTCATTTGTAGATCTTTGACAGTCGTTACAGGTAGTCAGTGGCCCGAAAGTCTGACAATCAGTGTTATCAAGGGGTATCGTATTACCTAGCGCTAACTGGGTTGTGGAGGTCAGATAGGCAGTCGCTCCATGTAAAATACTGGTATTCAGCTGCATCCGGTTAGACTGGAAGCCGACCCCAAGATAGTTGGGAAAAGGTTAGCCAGATGATGATGCCGATAAAAATTATGTCTATTTTGTGTGGAACGAAAAAATAGTTACGATGTTTAAGTTAAATGGATGTTATTTTTGTATGTACTAAAAGGTGCTCTTGCTAGAAGTATACAAAGATAGAAAACTGTTAGCAGTAATTTCAAATCACTAAAAATCTTTATCTATATTCTTTGGTACTTTGATAAATAAAACCCAAAAGAAACTGACCCTAGCGCTTCAGAATGCCTTCATTACCTTCAACATAATCCTGAACTAAATAATTTTCCGATTTATATGTGCCTAGTATCACTATGAGCTAGCTAAAGGCCCAAAATTAAATATTATACCAATAAAAGGATAATAATGGCTTCCCCTACATCCGACCGCTGCGATAATTCCTGCTCTCGACCAATAAATATACCTTCGACGTTTTCAAGTTAACTTGGTATATTTCAAAATAACCTGAGGCAAGACAGGAACCTCCCTTACGCGATACGGCAATAAAGGGAATCCCCTTAAACGTATCCTTGGCCCTTCGACTTATAAATATCAATTTATCCGGGATGTCAAATACGGCGAAGCCTGGCCATTTTCACATTACGAATTGTCTGCGATCCGTCTTGCCCCGGAGCGGTTTATCTCAATTTTTCTTGAAATTTTTATACAGAACAGACTTTGGCTGTGGTACTGAAAAAGTCGACGTATATTGCGGTTATTAATGGTGTTTGTTTTTAATTATTTTGTGTGAAATATATAACGCATACAATTTTTGGTACTGTTTTTTAATATTGTATTTTGTGACTCGTTAAATAAGTTTGTAAGAGGTTGATCAAAATCATCCATTTGAATATGTACTTAGCTAAGCGTGTACAAACTCACCTTTCTGAAAATGAGATAAATCTTACGCTAGCCTATTTCCAACACGTAAAACAGTCCGAAACAAAACACGAGCGTTACAATTGTGAATGCAACTTGACATTAACATTCATTAAATAGCTGCGTCCCCTTAAATTTAAGTGTACCAACAAAAATAGAGCAATATATTAAGAGGATTTACGGTACAAATATATGTAAAGTTTGCTGGATATATTATATTTTGGGGTTGGGACGAGACGAGAGGGGGTATACGTGAAAACATTCGAGTACGTGCCTTAGCATAATTCCTTAAGGGCGCTAGGCTGGTAAGCTTCCGCAATTCGTCTTGGAGGAATCCCTAATTTGAAATGTGGATGAGTTTCGAAATTCCTTGAGTTAAAGGAAAAGCCTCAACGTGTTGCGGGTAAGTACCTTCCGTATGCTAGCTCAGTTGCAAAGCTTGGTTAATATGCCATCAGTTATCAAATCATAATTAACAATTATGTACTGAAAACTTCTTATTTGACGGTGACTAGGTAACTACTTCTAAACTGACTTTCACAAGCTTTTTATTCCGCTATTGCTATTTACTGACTTTTGCTATCATTTTAAATGGGTAAAGTGATAGGTGCAACGTCAAAATCGCCATTAAGCGGTCAAGAAGAATATGTATGAGTCAGTAAGTTTGATGCGATTAGTCTTGTTTGATTAGACTATGGATAATTCCCTTGTTTGTTCTACTGAAACACATTAATTCAACGTGCTTTCATAAATAAATTGTGTTGAAAAGTCATCTACGTCGTAAGATCTTATTGCTTAACAGACGCACCTATAAGTAATACCAAGCCCACTTTATAAACAGCATTTTAATATTCCAGCAACAATTTTTACTTTCATTTATACCTGACTTCTTGTTAATATTATAGAGGTAAAGTTTGTGAGTTTAGATGTAGGAGATAATCTCTAAAACTACTCAACTACTCATGTAATTTCAAACATTATTTCACTGATGGAAAGCTGCACTACTGAGTGCCATACACTATGAGTTTCACGCGGGAAAATTCGTTAGAAGCTATTAAAAATAATTCCAAAACAGGCCAATATAAAAATAAACACAAAATATTAAAAGTGCAAAAAATTACTAAGAAGAAACATTCCTTACAACTAAAAATCTTTTTCCCAACACTCTGCCCGCTACCGTTTTTCTTCATAACCCCCAAAACGCTGGATTTAAATTTTTCGTTTCAAACTTGTTAGCAGATTAGCAACAAAGCAAGCGCGATATCTTAAATGTGGATCTGTTGTAAACAGATTCGCGAGCACAACCGCTATTTATGAGTTTATTTATCATTAACAAATTATATTAAAGCTCACGGGAACACAGTTTTTTGTTGTTCCACACTTTTAGCTTGTAATTTAAACGCGGTAACGTAATATGCGTTTTGATTCTTATCGTAATTGTTAAAGATTGGTGGTGTTACTGGATTATTTGTGGCGTTTGTTTCAGGATTGATTTCTGGATTTGATTTAATTTCAGATGTAAATTTAGTTAGAACATAAGTTTGCTGCAGTTGATCGTCAGTAGTCTTGGTCTTGTTAGTCTTGATGTTGAATAAATATACATTTATAAGATAGATCATATATGTCTTTGTAAAATTTTTGTTGAAAGAGTGTCTTCATAAACGAATGCATTATTTTGGTTTTCTGCACTGGCGGCGTGGTTGCATTTTCTTTGGTATAAAAAAATTTCATGTCATTTGTGCTCGATAATAAATATCGTGTTTATAGAAATCTAACGTGAGTTTAATTGAAATATTGCCGAAATCCAATACTTGAGTTTTGACCCATTAATTGCTAGGTCTTTTTCATCAGTAACCTGATCTTAACTATAAGCTGTTAGGTGTTTCTCATCACAAGATGGGCCTTAATCTTTAGTAGAACGGTATTCTCCATCAACCAAGCTATGGTTAGCAGCTTGGTCTTTTCTTACAGTAGATCAGTCTTATCTATTAGTAATTCGGCCTTTCTATCAGTAACTTGGTCTTAAATATCATTCACTAGGACTTTCCTATCAGTATTTTTTATTGTTTATCGGAAACTTAATCTAGATCTTTGCAAGCTCAGATTTTTTCCCATTTTTAAGTATTTTCATCAACGTCTAAGATTTTAGTCTTCCGTAAACACAACTTCTTATCTCTTCATGCTGATTTAATATTTTTTTACTTTAAGTACATGTAGTAAATCATTTACGATTATGCTCAACGTAACGAGAGCGTTCAACAAGACCTATATCTATAAAAAGTTTACGTTTCATTCGCGCATTTTGTTACAGAACCTTTTTTAAATGTTTGTTTGTCCTCTTAAATAAACTCAAAACGCTTAACAGGCCAATATTGCCCATTTCTTTAAAGCAAAACACACCATCAAAGGTGTTTGATTAACCGAACAAAAGCAACTCTAGCTTTAAAAGCCTTCAAAACAATATCTTCTTAAGAAATTGTTCCTGTAACAAACCGTTAAAAAAGGTAGGTAGAGGCCTTGTGGGGATGATATTTCCGAGGTCGACGATACAAAACGGAGGTAACAGAAGGCTGGGCACAATGCGACCCATCTGCACCCACTTCCGACGTTCAATTAAATTTTTACTGAAGATTATCACGCAGACGTAGGTACGGACGGCCCGATTATGGATGCTTAAAATGTTGTTTTATATTAGAACCTTGTTTGAGATTGGATTACGTGGTTTTACTTTTTAAATTAGGTTAATAACGATGAAGTAACGTTTATTTGTGTTATAATTGTGTCGAATTCATCCATAGCGATTTCTGCAAGATTGTGTAGGTATATTTGCTTCTTTGCATTCAATGGTTTTGAATAATCTTCATTATTTGGATCCAATAAAACGGACGTTTTTTTATTCGTATTTGCTTTGAACCGGTGAAGTGAACTAGTACCTATTATAAAGTAATTTTACTAGAGTACATTGTTTATGAATATTTTCTGGTAATCACAAGAAATTAATTTAGTGCTTTTTAAAAGTATATACATAATCGGTTTGAAGTGCTCTTGAATGGTTAGAAGCTTCTATTTTCGGACGCACATTACTTCCAAGACTGGTTTATCTGAGTTGTGTCAAGAAATCTTATTCGTAGAGTGTCTATGTCAAAAATAAACGAAATCATTTATGTTTTAACTTAAAATTCTGAATTCTACAAACCCGTTTAGGATTGACACTTTCGCAGATATTTTTCCGGCCTTTTTTTTTTTTTTGGTGGGTGGGAAATCATCAAATGACCCCCCGCTCTGGGCGGAGCGGAAGGGAGTGTCAGACTCCTACTGACTAAAAACCACCCATGTTCCTTCTTTGGCCCTTTATATCGGCCCTTGCGGGCCCCTCCCGTTTGCTGACATATCTTTGAGGCGCGCGTGGAACACGAACGCGCCGTCGACACGGCCTGCCCGTCGTCATACGACGGACGGACGGCGAGCTAGCCCATTACTCACCGTCCACAGGCCCGCGAGATATTTTTCCGGCCTATGGTAATGTTCCCAAGATGTGAACAAAACTTGCTAAACAGCGAAGAAATCAAACTACCATATTTCTCCCCTTTTTCTATCAACCACACTTCCTATCTGCCACTCAGAATCTTCCCTTCTTCCCCCATTTCTATCCTACCTCACAAAACGGAAGCAATAGACTTTGTTCTTGTATCGCGACACGTAATAACTCCCTAGCTGTTTGCAGTACTCGCTCGTAAATGAAAAATAAACATGCGTGAGCTTTATGTGACTATGTTATACTTATTAACGTTGTTTGTCGTTTGTTTCATACTTAAATATAAAGTAAATCTTGTTGTTTTGTTTTAAGCTTTATGGGATTTTAGTTTTGGAAGGAATTTTCAGGTCATGAAGTAGCTTTTAAGACTCAAAATGTATTGTTTTTTCTCATGTTTGCACAGTTCGCAATAATTATGTCCATGTCCAATTTTGGCTGTCGAATGGACTGAAATTATAATTGGATTAATAAACTACATTTAGTGATTTAACGCGGAGCATTAGGTATATACAATTATTTAAGTGAATGTGAAAGGATGTATCATATAAAATGTTGATTGTTCCTACTATATTCAGAAAATATAGATATTTCAACATTAAACCTTATTATGTCGAATAAAGTACAACCAACACTAATATCTTTATAAGCGCACCCAAAACAAATTACCATAGGAAAGAGATTCAAAAAACTTTCCCTACACTCATACCCATTATAAGTTTCCAAAGAAAAACACTTTTCGTGCACACGTCGGTCGCTCCCGGTTTTTTCTCGGCGCACTTTTCTAAGTGCTATAAATCTTTCACGTAAATAATTGAAGCTATATTTTATGCCAAAACATTCCGCGGGTGGGGATGTCGCACCACCTGCCTCCCAACTTGTACCACTTTCCACTTTAATTTGGTTGCGTAATGTATTTTCAATTACTTCCAAGGAACAGTGATTTGTGGCCGGTCTGGAAGAGATTGGAGAATAATTCTTCTTGCCTAATTTAAAGTTGCCTAGGTAACGCTGCGGTGTGGTAACTTTATAAGGGCTTAACTGCTTTTAAATCAATCACGTTGTATTTGTGACTGTGTAATAAAGGAAGATTTTTTTAAAATTGATATTATCTTTATTTTTATCAACTTGACAAAACTATAGATATCTACAACAGAGGTTCAAGTTGGTGACGATTAGTAAGTTACACCAATATTAAAATATGCTAGATTGTCTGTGTATGTAGGCGTAAATCGTGTGAAAGCTGGTTTTTGGGACAAACTACGTCACTTCTAAGCGATAAAACCATCAAAAATCTCCTCAGAGTGCGCTCCATTCACCTCTTCACTTAATTTATGACCGCAAAGGAGCATCGTCCGTCAAAGCGCAACCAAACATGCATTTTAAATGCATGGCCCAACAAGATCTGATAACGACCTTTGTCGAGGCCACAATACACTGGCGTGTCATAAATAAAACCTCACTTTTTCACTTCCAAAGGGAAATTTATCATTTCGTACGACTTTTTTTCCCCTTTTCCCAACTTTTTGTACATCTTGGATAACACTTTTAAATGCCATTTATTTCTTCGCTCGCTCCATACCGTTCTATACTGATGAAGGTATCGTAATGTGGTATCTGATAATAAAATGCTTGAGTTGCTTGATTCGATTTGCATGTTTCGGGACTGCCTTTTTGTAAGTGGTTTATTTAAGTGTTCGATGCTTTTGATGTTTGTGTTAAGATACTTTATGATTGGTGCATCGGTGAGTTATGGCTGCTCCATTTACGTTCTGATGTTTTTGTTTGTATAACGCCGAGTAAATATGTCTACTGGTATTGTTAAAGGGGTCAGTGTTCTGGTGCAAGGTTTTTTTTTGTTTAATTTAGTCTTTAGACACCCCAACGGTTTAAAGATACTATACTAGATACTTGAATAGTTACGATTGTGGTGGCACAGTAAAAAGTTTGCAACACAATAATGCGAGAAAGGTATAATTTAACGCAGCTGAACCCTTTTAAATAGCCTGCGTACAGGATAATGAAATATCATTGTTTAACGGCTGTCTAATACGTTATGTTTATGGCTTTTTATTCACGCTCTATTACACTTAAAAAGTATATCCAACGTATCGATTAACACAACGTTAATTTTTTGTGTCGTCGGTCCTCGCTGGAGCCGAAACGTGACTAATGAAGCGCGCCAACTCCTTTGTTCGACACAAGTTGTTTTTATAAATCCTTAACATCCATTGAGGAGACTCGATTCCATCTCTTTGTGTTCTCTATATAAGTGCATTATAAATTTGTGCCTCTCGCGGCCATAAGTCATACGTGTAATGAATAAGGGCGATTTGTTTTGAATCCGTCCAAATTTATGGACGATATCGGCGCTTTTTTACAGGCGTTCCTCGGCTCATTCCGCCATTGTGATCGCCTTTTTCTGCCCCTTTTTATCCCCGCCAAAGTTTTTTTATTGTCCTCAACACTGACACTTTACGAGTTATTAATTGGTTGTCACGAGTTTATTTATTTCTCTATTTTGACATCCGAACGTTTTTCGTCGTATATTATGGAGGCCGGATTGAAAATCTATCATATTCAGGTTGTCGTAAATTTAACGTGATATAGTGCGTTACACGGTAATAATTCTGCGAAACCGTCGCGTAGTGCGGACGGATGTGACGCGGTTTAAATAACGACTTTGGATATTAAAATGGCCGCCGAATATGCGTTTTTGTCATAAATTATATATTAATTTACATTGCGAAAAAAAGCCATTACGTTGTCATCGGCGAAAGAGTATGAATGCGCTTTTAAATTTAATATTATATCCGTGAAATGTTTTCGGTCGTGTAAATTAGTTTTCGAAGTATCTGTAAACATAACGATAGTTTATGCAGCTGCACTTAACAACCGATATCAAAAACACATCAATCTTGAATGTAAAAGTTTCGTTATTTATTCAAGTAAACAACGTATATATTCCACCCTTAACATGTCTGTTGGATCTATATTTTACTCTCTGCCAAAACAAATCTAATGGCGTAGAGATTGACAGTTCTAAGTTCTTAATGGGATGAATGCACATCATTCCTCAACATAATACCCAATTAATTGAAATTGGACGAAAGGAATATAGGAAAACATTCATAGATCATCTTGACAAGTTTTCTCTAACATACAAACATTTTCTCACCCTCTACATCAATCCTTCGTCCTCATTTCTAAAACATCATCCCCAACGATATTAGCAGAACTTCTTGAAAGTACCAGGAGTCCATAAGCGCGCAACAACGCACCCAACCTGAAGGTACATTACGAAACTTGAAGCTTTCTCTTACGCAACACTAACATTCATAATGTATGTACGAAGCCCTGTATGCTATTTCCCGTCTTATGTAGGTTCTTTTTTTCGCCCATAAAGCATTGTTGGCTGCTTTATTCCTTGATTTATAAGAAACGTTGGAAAGACAAATAGCCGGATTGTGTTCCAAATTTTTAAAGCCACATTTCGTTTCGCGCTCGCACCCCCCGTTGTAATACCTTCGGCGTAGTCTTGGTGCTTAGAGGATTGCTAGATTCAGACTCTTACTAGATTTGCTGGAACTAGTTTTGTATGCATGAAAAGTGTTGATGTTTGAAATCTAGTTCATAAAGGTTAAAGTGCTTTATTCAATCAGCTGGCTTCTAGCTTAACAGTGTTTGAAATATTATGTGCATTGAAGAGCCGATCATGACAAGTCTATAACAGTCTCTTGGTAGATGATCATTAATCAATCAACTCTGCGCATCGTCAATCGTCAAACAAAGACTTGACCAGGTTATCATGCTAAAGATACATCGACACAATCGATCATTGGCCATCTGGATAAAACAAGATCCTTAAGCAAAGTCCATTCATCTTCTCTAAAATTTAACTCTTCAACGTATCAAAACTTGTCGTAAGACTGCACCAAAAACCTACTAAGGTACACTCCATATTAAAATGTGTTTTCCCAACGCTTTTCTACTGCTTAGCTGGAGCGCCATCTATCGGCCTGTTAGAGAGATTTAATGGGAATTCTCTCATTTCTATCGGGTCTTACCGCGGAATTTATAACGACATCGCGGATCTTTTTTCCATACGAATGTACTTCGACGGATTTATTGGTGTTAGAAGGTATTTTGAATTTGGGAAATTACTTAAATTGGGATTTTTCTTTTGTTTTACGCTGTGTTGGGTTGGTTCGCTGGATTGATGTTGAATTGAATCATTTTAAAATTTTATTAGTGTGAGCACTTAGACCAAAACTGTGAAAAACTATGAATTACACGTCGTTTGGTCGTACGAACCTGTACTCGCATAGAAACGTAGATTAATTTTAAATCATTATTATTATACATACATTTATGGCTGATCAAAGACACTAAAATCTAATTTGGCGCTCAGGAAAACATAAAATACAAACCCAAGTAACACATCAAAGCACTATATCGGCCGACTTCCAGCATTTCTGTATCGTTTTCGCATTTTGAGTTAGTTCTATGATAGCATTACAAACGTTTATACGGCTACTGTAATGCTAATTTGGGCACAAATTATACGGCTTTAGATCATAAATAAGTTCACAAATAGTTGTTTAATTGCATTACAGGCGCATTATATTAGCATTATTGTGACCAAATAAGTTGCGAATCGCATTATAGAAGCATTATTACGGTCAATGAAGTTGCCAATCGCATTACAGAAACATTATACAAGCCATATTATTGATAATGAAGATGCTAATTACATTACAAAAGCATTAGACTAGCATAAGATTGTTCTAAAAGCATGATTGAGGCTATTTAAGTGTTCACAGGTAGAACTTAAATCATCATTGCAAAATCATCTCTAATACCATAGCACAAATGTTATAATACAATTAACGTTGTAATTTCACTACTTTGTTCAGCAATATAATATGGACGAAGATCGTCAAAACTGAGTGACACCATACTTGTATTTGCATTAAAATAAAATTTATAATACTTGCTAAGTTTTTGACTCTTTTGTTATTTCATGCCTATTTTAAACGCAATCTAGTTTACTGTAAATATCTATATAAGTTTCATTGAAAATTTTCACGCGCCTTCGATATTTTGTAGTTTTGATATAAAATGTTATATAAAAATATGAATCAAATAATTAAAATAATTTTTTTATTCCTAGTTTAGAATGAATTTTGCATAATTAACGTAATAGTATTGATTGGGCAGTATTAAATTAAGTTAAATCATTATGATAAAGGTCTATTGCTATTATAAATAGGTTCGAATGATAATATTTTTTGGTTATAAAATATTTTCAAAATGGCGTGAGTCTACAATAGCCCGGTGAACCTTTATAAAGGCCAATTAATGCCGTCAGCAGTATAAATAGTCACACGTGAACAATCGTTAAGCTAGAGGCCAGAGAGAAGACTTTTGATGAACCACCGTAGTGCCATTGGCTATAAAGTAGTTCTCTAAGGGTTCACCGATATACCAATAGACTTGATGTAGACTGAAATAGTGCCATTGCTTTAAAGTAATTTTGGGGATCCTTGAGCAAAACAATAAAACTCATTTCAGAATTTGTATTACTTGAATAATCACAACTTAATTTTGTTATTAGCATAATTATCATAATCATTACACACGGTTAGGCAACACACCATAAAAAAATGCTGTTGTTTGTTGATGTATACACATATTATATTTTATGTGCTTTTCCCCAATATGGCCGACAAATGGTTTTAAGAATACAGTAAAGTGAATGTATATATAGCTTTAGGCATTACAATAACTCACGTGTATTTGATTAAAGAGCTGTTACTCGCACAACAGCACTCAGTTGATCTTTAAAAATGCAAGCATTATATTGATTCACGTTTATGCTGTTCAGCAGTATTAGGCTTTTACTTAGCACTTAAAAGTGCTATAACACAACAAAGGGCACTAAAAACAACCTAAAGCTGTATAACGGATTTACGGTGCATTATAATGGTACAAGTTTATGCTATTAAGCGGCAATAGGCATTATCTTACTGCTTAAAATGCGATTGTAAACCCTAAGGCACTAAAAATAGCTGAAAGCTGTATACTGGATTTACGATGCATTATAATGGTACAGGTTTATGCTATTAAGCGGCAATAGGCATTATCTTACTGCTTAACAATGCTATTGTAAACCCTAAGACACTAAAAACAGCTGAAAGCTGTATAGCTGCATTGTGGTTGGCTTCACTAAAACTAAAGGCTTTACAAAAGCATTTTGATAGGCCATTATCCAACCGTTATACATTGTAAAGCATCATAATGGTTTTGAAATACCAATATAAAGCATCAAGACGTTCGGTGAACTTTTGTAAGAGTTTATACGGACCTTAAGTTTTACATAAGTTTACTATTCGTATTTTAAAATGCTTCCTGTGTTACTTGGGTGAAACACCACGAACAAACTTAAAGTTCATAACACAACCCTGCTTAACTTTGTTCATTGTTTCAGCATGTTTCGCCGCCGTAACTGCGAGTAAACGCGGGCCAATCTAAAAACAATTGAATAAATACCTAAAACAATGTCCAATTCGACCGTTCGAACTATCCAATTGAAAATCAACACGTAACCGTTCGCCGACTTAATTTTTACCCCATAAACGCACCCCACGAATCGCGATACGATATGGAAATTCGCCGCCCGTCGTCGGCAATATTCGGCAATATTCGGGCGGACGTGAGCGCCGAACTAAATTGCCTATTTATTCTTAACTTCATATATTACTTTGCGCGTGTTGTCTGCGCAAAACGATATTTATTGTTTGACCGTTATTGCGTCAAATGACGTATTGGTTGTACGTATTAACGGATAAGTTAAGGATGGGAGGCGCGTGACGTAGCCAATATTTGTTGCTATGAAAACATTGCACAAAACAAGCTAAAAAAAAAACAATGTTTTTACTAAACAACACATTTAGCCACTTCATACGCCCGTTCCAAATACATTCATCTTTTCAGGAAAATAAAAAGTTATTTTTTAGGAGCCATCTTTGGATTGACCTCATCGGCCAACAACAACACATCAGTCGATATCGTCTTTTCAGTTCAAGAACGATCCCACAATTTGAACTTCGAACTTGAACAGCGCGATGACAAACCCAGCTGTTGGAACCACGTGTTTTGAACACGTGTATAATTTATATCCAAACACATGCCGAACACATCGAACTTCAGTTGTCTTTTTTTGCTTCAAAACTTTGATCTTAATTTTTTTTTTGCTTCGACGTTTAACAGCTATGACGTGGCCTGTGGTATTTCGAAACTTGCAAATGGCACGTGCCGAGTCAATTTGGTCATGTTTCGTAATCTCATGGATGATGGAGTCCCACCCAACTTCAATAAGGTCCAAGTCTTTAACATAGGTAAGAGTGTTTGGTATACTTGGAGTTGACCTTTGCTATTTACATTTCTTGTGCCATTTGATTACTTGTTTCGTTAAAATATCTACATCCTAAATTTTAAGGAATATTTCTCTGAATAATTCACCAATGACAAGTGATGTCATTGGTGAATTATTCAGAAAAAAAATTCGTCCCACTGTAACTTACGTTTAAATTATTGTAGAGCAAAAAAATCGCAATTAACTCAATACCTATCGATTGTTGGTAAAGAGCTAAGCCGATTGTACTATACTGATGTCATCGAGCAGGACTGTTTCGAAGAAGTTGCATTATTACACGATTGTATGTAAGGTATATCGTGACACAAACGTTTACCATGGAATGATAGATTTTTCGCCTCATAAGTATTAAAAACTCGATCAGCTACTCCATACATTATAGTACATTATAGTAGCATAGTGATTGCGAGCTTGTACGGAACTGCTGATTTATATTTTGAATACAATGTCATGGTCGATGTTATTATTTTTTTTTTCGGGTGGGAAATCATCAAATGACTCCTCCCGCTCTGGGCAGAGCGGAAAGGAGTGTCAGATTTTTACTGACTAAAAACCATCCACGTTCCTTCTTTATTATTGTAGAGCAAAAAAAATCGCAATTAACTCAATATCGATTGTTGGTAAAGAGCTAAGCCGATTGTACTATACCGATGTCATCGAGCAGGACTGTTTTGAAGAAGTTATATCGGGACACAAACGTTTACCATGGAATGGTAGATTTTTCGCCTCATGAGTATTAAGAACTCGATCAGCTATCGACCATGTAGGTCGATGTTACTTTACATACTCATAATTGTGTTTTTAGTACCAATAATCCTGTTTATTTATGTCCAGCTATTTTAGGTCTTTCGTATACAAAAACGTACCACTTTCAGCTTACAAAAGAAGTCTCACCATTTAATTGTAAGTTCACTCTTCCCTATCTTCTTGGCCACTAAATATTTTCTAACACACACTCTATGGGGGAGTAATGAATTCGTTTTATTTACGAGCCGCAGACTGGCAGACGACCGATAACGTCCTACCCAATATCATATCGCCATTACATTCGGTTACTGACTGAAATATGTTTCAGTCTAAGTTTTTGTTGAGCAAAATATGGTTTGTTTTGTATTTTTGTGGTACATGTGGGTAGACATAGGTAATGTCTGTTCTATGCGTTTTTAAAGGGGTAAGTATCGGGGAGACTTATTTAAAATGAAAAATCAATAAATAAAAACAAAGGTTACCTATTAACAAATGTTTTATTTTTCTTTTTCTTTCAAGAACGTAGCACCTAAGTTGGCTATAAAATTAAAATTAAAACTACCCTCCTTTCACGCACCTCACGCTCAACATCATAAATAACAGCGCAGATCAACTCAAAGCCGAACTTATTTAACTTACACAAACTATCTACGTAAAGTATAAAGTATAAAAAAGTAAAACATACCCATTTTACGCTTAGGCGAAAGAATAGGAATAAGTTGACAGAGACTTCGCCCCTGAATTATGTTTCTCAAGATAAACGACGCGGGCGAAATGAAGTCGCACCCCCCACGCCTTGCACCCCCCTCTTCGTCCCTCCCAGCGCCCTCTAGAGGCAACGCGGGGACATAAATTTTGAAAGAAAAATCCACCACGGTTTCTCTCGGAATGTGTGATTTGGATTTTTAATTGAATTGGTTTCTGTTATCTGTTTTATGGATTTATTTGGTCTAATTTCTAGGTTAAAGGGTAGGTTGGTCTATTTCGGTCAAGTGAGGGACTTTTCCAAATAAAAATTTACTTCATAAGTTATGCAATTTTTTTTTTTATTGCGATATTTATTTGTCAACAAATTGTATGATTCTCAGTGCTACTGCCATCAAAACAGTTGCTGTTTTGATTGCTTTACATTTTAAATGATCACACAAATATTCTTCTCTTAGGTGGTATATGTTCATACTGTATATTCGCAAGATGTGACCTAGAAAAAGGTCATATAGATTGAGACTACTTGCCTATAACGACTCTAAAAGGCCTTGTAACTATGGGTAAGCTCCATGAAAACTCGACTTTGCCCTCATTTTGTACCATCAAGTGCGACTAAAATTTTATCCCCCTCATCAAATATGATTTGCTCATACTCGATAATGAAAAAGTTGAACAAATTCGACCGTTAGACACTATCATCTCACTATAACCATGAAAACTCCATACAAACTTTGTCGATATCCACCATTATTTTATCTCCTAGCAATCAATCGTCTTTTTTTCCTGTGTTTTTGTTACATTAATAATGCGTTACTATCTCCAAAGATATCTATTGCTGACCTGTATTATTGTCATAGAGATATTTACAGCGTTCATTTATTTCTCGATGTCCCCTCTTATTTTCCGTTCGGGGCCAATCGGATAGAGGCTACTGTTGAAAATTTTTCGTAAGCAGTAATACATCTTGTCGCGACTCCTATCTCTCGGTGAACATTCGACGGCCACCCCTATACTGTGGTCAAAGATTAGACAGGTTGACGAATGGAATGTTCGACAGGTTTAATGGAGGCACGCGTCTTTTGTACCTACGCTCTAGATTGATCGATACATCTACGAAGTTTGCTTACACCTTCTTAGATTGATTAAATTATTGTCATTGTTCGTAGTTATTACTTAATTAGTTAATTTGAATCTTGTGACAGTTTTAGGCTTTACGCAGTGTAATCCACCAATCCATAAAGGGCTTGCTTGGTGGATTATTGACCCTATCGTTCTCACCTGTCTCCCAGCATGTGAAACAGAGCAGGCTGATTAGGTTATGTTAAGGTAAGCATGAGCATTATGTGAGTTTTTTAATGCTCCAGTCTTGTCGTAAGTAACCTACCTCACGCAACAAATGTTAAACTATTGTATCCAGACTATTGGTTTAAACTTTTTAATCAATTTTATAACCAGTTTGGTTTCAGATGGCAGAAAATAATTTTAGGTATGAGTACATTAATTACCTACACCACAGAAGAAATGTGCAAGTCTCAAACTGAGGGTAAAAAAATGGAAATGTCCAGAAACAACTTATAAGCCGCACAGAGGCTTCCATAAATCACAGCCTGACAGTGACCCATCTTCACATAGCCTAATCTAAGTCCACGCCCCGCGTCCCACCGCGGCGCGCCGCCCGCCCCAGCTAAAACCACTTGTGCCAATTTTCTCGGGGACGCTTTCCACTTTACTTGAGCTACCACTGACACAACACCTAACGACCTAACTACACCTCCACCCCATTCAAAAATCACTTTTACGACCCACAGTTTAATGCCCATTTTCGGTCGCTGAATAACCCATACGTTACTTCGTTGTTTACGAACCCTTCATGTTTCGGGGTACATTTGTAGGCCTAGGCATTTCTTTTCCCGCCCTTTACTAATGTCTTTTGGTTGTAATGAGAAGATTTTAGTGGTGGCTCTCATTTTAATTTGATTCTTGGCAGCTTTAGATTAGTGGTTCACGGAATTGATATTAAAACGTTAGAGGGTGTTTTCCTGTAAAGAAACTGGGACAAATTCGTATAAACAGGTTTTTTTACGTTACGTCATGGATACTTACGTCCCTTTTGAAACCATGCCATGAAAAGCGGACGTTATATTTTTAAACATTTATTTTTGCATTGTACATTTAATCGTCTAAAATAAAGAACATTTTAGTGTCGGAAGTTCTACAAATTACCAAATATGCAAATAAAAATATCCGCGCAAAACCACAAAGAGATGAATAGCAATTTTAATAAAACATGAAATGAAAAATCCGAGAAATGAAAAAAACTGACTCATCCATGCACGATCATTATCCCAGAAACTACTTTTATTTCTTGTCACATGTAGCTAGGGACACCATGACGTTAAGTGTTGCAGGACTATTCCTGGAAAATATCGTAAAAATATTCCTTTAAATCAACAAAATATCATTGAATAGGTTAAATAAAGGTTCCATACCATTAGGTGAAGTATTTAAAATATTTGGTCAGTAACTTTTTCTAGAAGACGCCTTAGTTTTATCGACGGGGTTCTTGTGTTTGCATTTTAAGGTTCATCAGAATAATTTTAATTAATAAATCACAGACAAGTGGCAATAAACTTCAAAGCATTTCATATTTTAGAACTTTCACCAGGATTATATCTTTAAAGCATGTCAAAATAATGCACTTTAATAATGCATTTTTGACATTTTCGTCATTTTACCTTCCCGTTACTAGGCCGTTTAGCTAGGCCTTAAGGACGACCTTTTTTCAGGAGCAGCAATAGCCCTAACTTTCAAAATCGGTCTCTCCTCCACCACTTCTGGATCCCAACTATCCCGCTTCGCGCAACAACCATGGCCCGCGCACGTAGGTAAATTATTACCGAGCGTCATAACTCCAGCTCGACCTTAGCCCGCGGCCACACTGAGCGCGATAAATCCCGCCTGTCTGGATCAGGTGACACCACCTTCTTTATGTTTTTTCCCAAGCCATTTTACGGGAAAGATAAAAATCTTTACATATTTTGACGCTGCCTCGCCAAGGCTTATTCTCAAATTACGCGCGTCCATTACGTAATACTGAGAATGAACCATTTTAAAGAGGTGAGTCTGTTAGTAACTTGAGTAGGATTTTAAATAAAATATTAAGTTTTGTCTAGTTTGGTAGTAGGCGTATTAGTTAAATGCGGTTTTGTTTCTCGTGAGAGCTTTTTGATCCGTGTTTATGATAAAGGCGAAGGTTTTTAGGTTAAGGGCCAAAGGGCCGTAAGATGGAGAATATTTTGTTTGAAGATAAATCGTCTTCATCTTCTTGACCGATGGGGCCGAAAAGTTCTGGAGTGGCGACCGCGAACCGGAAGATCTCCCACTAGGTAGGCAGACGAACTGGTGAAGTTTGCAGGGATCCGTTAGATGCGAGTCGCACGGGACCGGTCAATGTGGCGACACTTGGGGGAGGCCTATGTCCAGCAGTGGACATCTTTCGGCTGATGATGATGATGAAATCATCTTCCGTCATTCCCATTTTTAGAAAATGTATAGCAGGGAGTGGTCCCTTTTAAACATTTTATAAAGATGAAAAGTTTGTGTTGTTAGTGTTCTTACCTACCTACCTACTTCAAAAATTCTGTTCCAGCCATTTTTCGTTTCTCAGTGAAGCCAGCCTAACACAAACATATTTACGCCAGATCATTTATATCGAAACAATGAAGTATCGTCAACTATATGAATCACCAATCTTAATATCCCTCACAGTCATCCACATTTGCAAGTTCGTCTACTGCACACACCAATATTGTTAGGCTAGCTTATAAATCCACAAAGTCTTTAAGCGATAAGATAAAGTAGTAAAAACCAGCCTTATATCACTAGCCAGAAGGGTTGAATTCCATTGCAAAGCGGTCGCTTAAAGGACTAAACAATACGAATAGACACGATTCCCACAATTGGAATGTTCGCGCGAAACAGTCGTAAACGAAACAACATAGGTTTTAGAAAATACGATCTAAGCAATGAAAAATTTACGACGATTTTCCACTGCCCCCAATACAGCAGCTAAAGCATAAAAACCTGAAGCAAAACTGGCAATGTATAAAACATTAGTAGATACAGAAAAGTAGCGGAGCGTAGTGACTGGGCGTCTGTGTATGTACCCCACACCGCACTGGGCAAAACGAAAATATATTACTTTTCCGAAGATTTAGGAGTGTTTGGACCGAACAATAATGTCCGGCTTTTGTGGAAAAAGATAGATGGCAATGCATAGGTTACATGGAGCGGAGTTTTTCTTTTGTGACCGAATGAAACTTCAGTATGGGACACTGTTATTAATAATATTTATGTTTGCAATTTAATGCGAGACCTATTGTTAGTGAGAAGAAAAGATTTTTCCGTAATTTTGTCTAAGAAAACTCTGAAAGCACTTACTACTTAGCTGTACCTCCATTACCTACTGCTATGATAGATGGCTTCACGTGCTACTATTTCGTGTTCAACGACTTATATATTGTCTATACATTTATGTCTACGTTCAATAATAATTGTAACTGTTATGAAAAGTGTCTGAAAGTATTTATTTTTTGCTTTTGTTTGAATAATGGATACATACCTACGTATTATGTAAGTACAACGCTAATCATAATAACCGCCTCAATGCTTCGTTGGTCTAGTGGTCGCAAGCGCGACTGCTGAGCATGAGGTCCTGGGTTCGATTCCCTTGTAGGACAAAGTGTTATTGGGTTTTTCCATCAGGAATTTCTCAGTAGCAGCCATGAGGTCTGGATTTGTGCCCGGCTCATGGCAATAGGCTCATGCCAGTTATGTTTAGATACATCTCTGCCTAACCCTTTGGGGATTACAAGGCGTGATCTTATGTTTATAATCATAATCAAGTCTTCCAAGTCTCCTTTTCAGATTGTGGGTGTATTACTTTGAAACTATTTCTTCTTGTCAATTCAAGTTCGAAAGAGGCTGCATTTTCTTAAACAGTTTAGTCCTATGAAAAGTTTACATGAAATTTTAAGAAGCACTATAGCCAATTAAGCTATCCATAACTCTGGTTTGGTTAGTTAACATTTGGTTACGGTACGAATAATATTCTTTATCTATAAAGCCATCAAATTATCAATTCGTATCAATTCAAATGTTAACCGCCTCATTTGAATTCGGTTGCGCAAGTTCACTTCATGTTAGAAGTAGGGTATAATGATTACGGATATCCTAATTCAATAAATCCATGATTTATTGATTACATATTCTAATATAGATTATGTTATTTAAATGTGGTTTCGGTTTTAATAAGTGTTTCAATTCTGCCACGATTTTTTTCCGTTATGTTGCGAGATCCACTGTGTTACTATATGAGTAAAGCTAACTCAACCTTTACTGTGGTCCTGTGGTGTAGCCAATTGTTTTCATCTTGATTATTTCTAAAACATCTTCATCTACTCTCTTGATGTTTCATTGATGCCATGTTAGGAGGCATTCTATTACAATCAGCATTCGTATTTTTCCTTTAAAACAGTAGCCAAAGAACGAGTTTAAAATTTTCAACACGAATTTAAAACGGTCACATTGACACCGGAATCCAAATGGTCAACTACTAATAATAGACACGAAAAATAAATATAACCCAGTTACACGAGTCGTGTTGTGCTCAATCTACTCATACGCACCTATGGCGTACTTTGGCGTACCTTTCAATTTTATAATAAAGAAAAATAGAAAAGGACCAGTGCGGACAAACCGTTTCCAAGAATCTCGCACACACTTTGACGCGCGCCTCAAAGAGATGTCAGCAAACATGAGGGGCCCGCAAGGGCCGATGTCTGCCAGGGCTGCGGGACTGTTCGAAAGAGATACCGCGACCCTGGAACATAAAGGGCAAAAGAAGGAACATGGATGGTTTTTAGTCAGTAAAAGTCTGACACTCCCTTCTGCTCCACCCAGAGCGGGAGGAGTCATTTGATGATTTCCAATCCGAAAAAAAAGGCCGGTTATGAGTTATGGAGCCGAAACGTAGAACCTCCATACGGCTGGTCCATAAATTCAGTGTCGCTCAGCGAGCTATGGAACAGGCTATGCTTGGAGCCTCTCTGAGGGATCGCATCCGGAACGAGGTGATCCGACAGAGAACCAGACTCGTCGTAGCTCATTTGATAAGTAAGCTGAAGTGGCAATGGGCCGGCCATATTAACTGTAGAACCGATGCCCGTTGGGGTAGACGTGTTCTTAAGTGGAGACCGCGAATCGGCAAGCGTAAGGTGGGACACCCTCAAGCCCGGTGGAGCGACGATCTTCACAAGTTAGCTAGTAGCTACTGGATGAGAGTTGCTGAAAATCGAGGTGAGTGGCGTGCGATTGAGGAGGCCCAAGTCCAGCAGTGGACTGCTGCAGGCTGATGATGATGACTACAACAGTCTTCTTCTTCGTGTCTGCTGGCGACAACGGTGTTCTATATATTGTAGGCCCAAAACTTCACCACCATGCAGTCGGTGGCAGCGCAGATGTCACTTTTGTCTAGTACAGTACTGCTTCTAGCCTTTTTTGTCAACCTAGGAGTTTGTCGTCTTCTTAACTGAACTATCCTGTGGGTGCTTCGAGTGTAAGTTGCTCCTAGTTCTAGTTCTAGTTCTAGTAAAGTGTAAGTTGCTTCTAGTTTGTTCTGTCTTAATCATTTATGTGTTTGGTCTACTCCTGTGTCAGTTATTCCATAGTGTGTTTATAGGTGACGTTGGGTCTTCTGCTCCTATCTTTTCTGTGGTCCCAGTGAAACTGCGCGGGCGCACCGTGACTTGCAGAGGAATCACCAATTATTGTAGCGCGCGGTGTCTCTTCTATATTAATCTGAATATTAACTTCATTCTCCTTGTCACGTATGCAAGTATTTTTATGGTTTTCCTACCTTTGTTTATATTTATGGTAATGTAATTTTTTTGTTATGTTACGCAGAGTTTAAATATCGATTTCGATAACTGCTAGTGTAGTGATTGAATTTAAAACGGGCTTCCGTTTTTGTGATTTATTTTTATTACTTTTGGTTCGTGTTTAAATGCTTGTAAGTCGTTGCGCTATATCACGTTTTTGACCCCAAGCGATAATAGTTACATTATAATTAGAGTTGTTATTAAAACAGGGGTCCATGAAAGATAGATATAAACAGGTAACGATGGCATTATTATCGGTTCCAGTTTTTATTGCATTTAAACAATAGTTCTTAATGCGTAAAAGGAATTCGTTAACAAGAGCCTACTCTATCATATGTTGTATATATGGAAAATTAAAGGATAAATAAAGTTTATTCGATTATAGCTGGTACCTATAAGTAACCGTTTTAATCAAAATGTTGGTAGAAGTGAACTATCTTTTACGTTGAAATTAAACCATAAGTACTGACCGTTGCGGAAGGAAGTAAAGAAGGTACACCTTTTACGTATAGGTATACTTATGGGCAATTATCTATCAGCACGCAAACGTAAGTGGAATAACTAAATTTCGTACACTTAATTAGCCTTAGGTACTGTTCAATTTCAATTGCGCGCCATAAAAACTCACAGGACATCTACTCATCATCATCTGCCTTGCAACTATCTTGGGGTCGGCTCCCAGTCTAACCGGATGCAGCTGAATACCAGTATTTTACATGGAGTGACTGCTTATCTGACCTCCACAACCCAGTTAGTACTGGGTAATACTTTAACCCTTGGTAAGACTGGTTGTCAGACTTTTTGGGGCACTGACTACCTGTAACGACTGTCAAAGATCTACAAATGACAGCCGGGACCAACGGCTTAACGTGTTTTCCGAGGTACGGAGGAAACTCGGTATGCAATACGGTCACCCATCCACAGACCAATCTAGGCAAGCACAGCTTAACCTAAAGATCGACCCCAGCGCCTGTTGTTATTAAACCACAGGACATCTACTATTCATTCTAAAACTGTCTAGAGATCCAGGGTTAAACCAGAGAAACTAAGGTTTAGTTTCAAAACATTCAAATAATTAATCCTTTTATATCACAAAGCTTAGTCAACAAATAAAGGAATCCATTGCGGGTAGGTATACAGTTCTAATTTATTGAGCGCAGGGCTGCTCTCATTAAGGGCAGGGCTACACCTTGCCACCTGTAGAATGATCCGTTCTATTAGATTTATCGTTTTTTACCACTTTCGCTATCCTTGTTTTGATGTTGTCCAATTAATTCGTGGGGTTTAATTAGATTTTGGCGAGGCTGTTCTGATTTTCTTGGAAAGTTGGAAAACCTAGATTCCTTTTTGAGTATTTATGGCATTTGTTTTTAGTGTAAAAATATTCTGTTAAAGCTTATGTTTAACATACCAGCTCTTTACCTACAAAATAAACACTCAGAAGAAAGCTATGGTTTTTTTTCTGTTTTTAATGGTCATAAAAAAAAGTTATTGCTTTACGATTGTATTTCAAATAATGAGATAGTTGGCTTTGCAGCGCAATTTTTAAATTATTTCGTGTTTTAATTTGTTAATTACCTATTTAAAAATATGTTAATTTCATTTTTTTTCTTTTTTACCTATTTCATTCTGTGATATCACCTGTAACTGCATAGCATCATTCATTAAACTAATCAAAAAAAAAAAAAAAATTCTGCTAAAATATTTTATTAAAAATGCTTGGTACTACGTCGACGCCATGCTCTCGACTGCCGTGGCTCCCACTCCTTGCATCGCACGCGGCATCGCACCCCGCCCATAAACATGTCACTCCGGACGGCACACCGCGATTTACGACCTCTCGCTCTAACACACCCATAACTCAGATAAACAAAAGGGAAAGCTATAACGTTCATCGGTCCCATGCGGATAGTTTAATTTACACACACAGACGTAACAAAATGAGCTAGTATGCGATTTGAGGTGATAGTATACAGGTGATATTGAGATAAATTGAGATGATTTGAAGGGTGCTGTATTGAATATTGGTTTTGGACTATGATAAAGTAAAAGAAGGCAAAGTATACCAAGTGTTATATTTACCTATTTATAAATTCTCGTACTGAATGGTGATAAAGCATCCCAGGTTTTACCATATACTGCCCGAGTCTTGTTCTCGGAGCATGAACGAGCCGGCTACGTTCGAGTTCGCCGTCGGCCAAGAGTTTATGTTTTTATCTCACTCTAACACACAATTCCCAGATCGTAAATCTCGAAATGGCCGCATGTAGGTTACGCACGCCGTCCGCGCTGTGCCGGCGGGAGCGCATAAACTATAGTTTTCTCTGTTTTATTACGTGTTTTAGTGTGCGATAAAGGAGATGAGAGTATAGCGGGGAAATCAGCTGTTTAGGGCATGCTTTAAACGTGCTGAGGAATGTGGCGAACGAAATGTGCTGTTGTTACGCTACCAAAGTGGCTCCACTTAAACTTTTTATTATTTATTTAAAATCGACAATTTTAGATGATTTTGACAAAACTTGAATATGATGGCGATGGAAACACATGATTAGCTTCATTAGTCATATGGCTTATGTGTTAAGTAATGTGACCTCGATTTCTGACATTTCTAATTAACATTACGAACTAAATAAACTTGTCGGTTGATGTCATCACGCTTTCGTGCATCGTTCCATTTAGATAGTCTATATATCGGATGTGCCAAATTTTGTGACAGTATATCATTCAGTGGCCAGGTCAGTTACTGGGACCTCAAGCTTACTAAAGGCTTATAACACCTAAATGCAATACGGAGACTATAAGTAGGTAGGTAACTACAATATTTCTTACTACCTATAACATCATCTGCTATCAAATTTTTCTAATCTACTTAGAAGATAAGAAAAAAATATTAAATGAATCATGGCGCCCTGTCATTTGTGAAGAAAGTAATTCTAATGAGCTATGCAATTCAGTGAAGTAAATAATTTCTAATGATTTGACAACAGCTGATCTTTGATCATTTAAAAAAACTTACTTTCTAAAAATATAAATAAATAAAATGTGTGTATGAGTCAAAAATACCATGTATACCTTTTAGAAATTGACTGAAAAATTGCATCTTGTCATTTGAAAAAAAAAAGTAGTAAATAATTTTTCATAGTTTGGGATTTTTTTTTCTATCCACTTAATTTACACTAAAATCAGATCATGATATTTTTATGCGAAAATTTCATCAATATTGAAAACCAAGATTAGAATAGGTTCAACGCAAAAGATTTTTCTAAGGCGAAATAGTTCCACTTTTGCCTTTCTGCTAGCTCTTTTCAATACACTCCTTTGTGCGAGAGTGATGGCGTGCCCATTGAGTGGGAAAAGTGTTGCGTTGCGCAGGATTGGGGTTCTATGCACTACGCAGGGGTGAATGTGCTGTGCCCGCGCAGATGCGAGTTCACGTTCAGTAAGGGCTGCTTGTGGAGCTCTGTTGTCATTGTTAAAATCATTTTTTATCATATTTTGCATTTTTAATATGTGTTAACACTGATAAAACTAAACATTATTGAGCTAAGATCGCAGT
The DNA here is from genome assembly GCA_950022335.1 of Eurois occulta. NCBI lineage: Eukaryota > Metazoa > Arthropoda > Insecta > Lepidoptera > Noctuidae > Eurois > Eurois occulta. The sequence goes on from OX465483.1 coordinate 12,382,927, forward strand.
ATACTATTTATGAGGTGATAGCAGTTTACCACAAACCAATTGTGTCATGGACCGAATAACCAGGTTGAACAGGCTTGGGATAAATTCATTCTTCAGGCCTAACCAGCGAATAAGAAGACCTAATAATTCGTCGGGCACTTTCATGCCCTTTCGGGCCCTTTCTGTGTATGAATTTATATTAAACTAGTCTCTAGTAACTCGTCCCAGCTTTGCACGGGTGCCCATGTTACTCACGATGAATGTAGCTTTCCAATGGTGAAAGAATTTTTGAAATCGGCACATTTAGTTTATTCATTACAAACATACACACACAAAAACACATTTTTTTTTCATTATAGTATTAGTGGAGATAAAATGTAGTATTTAGTACCTACCTGAAACCAAATAATCCTTAAATTTAAACAGGAATTAAGCTTGCAAAAAAATTTTTTTTACAAATACACTTGTAAATTCAGGCAGTGTCTTGCAGTCTTTCAGTGAAACTTACTAACGGGGACAAAATATTTTATTCTGAATTCTGAAATTTTAATCTTACCTATACTCTTAGATATCACGGAGAACCAATCAAAACTTAATTTACTTATCAGTCATACAAATTATATTTAATTTGTACCTACATATTACGGTACGTCCAGCATCTTGACATTGACAGATGCGACTAGCGCGACCTCTCATCTCGATTCGGCAAGACTGGTGGGGAAACAAGATGGCGGACCAACCGACGCTACTGATTGGCTGGTCTGCGATCCCTTTGTAGTCCATTCATATTGTTCAATATTTTGTAGGCGAACGGTTGCTTTTGTATTTGGGGAGTAGAATCTGTAAAAAAAATATTTGCTTAAGGTTTTGTGCTCTTTGAAAAGGTGCATTTTACTTGAGAGTAGTTTAGATTACATATCTAGTATCTTCGTTAGTTATTGTTGTTACTGTCGTAGGATTTTGTGTGAGCAGGTAAGTGAATTTTATATCCATTCTTAACTATTTAGGTAAAATTATTGAAGTTTAATATTAGAGTTTTTTCTGCAGGTAGATCCCTACTAAAATGTTCATTTATGTAAGAGAAAACTATCTAATCTTTTGTCATATCAAAGAAACTATAAAATATTTTATTGAATTTGTTTGTATTTTCAAATTTTTCAAATACATGATGATTACCATTATTGCCGTTTTTTGGAGCAAGGTAGTTCCATTGTTTCAACGAAGCTTAAGTGATTCGAACGAAATCAATGATAGACATAAAAAAACTCCATGAAGTAGGTACCGACTCCTTGAAGAGGTTTTACGATTTAGTAATAGGTAACATCTAAAGAATAAAAGTGAATTAAGCCGTAAAAGCTGTGTGTACTAATACAAATGATTAAAATATGCTTTTTGTAACGTCAAATAAGGGAAACTAATCAAAGGAACTTTGCAATTAACAGTTTATTAAAACTGACTTCAAAATATAGTCTCACCACTTTATTGTTCGTAGCTTATAATATGATAAAGCCAGATCCTTAATATGATTGGTCTACGATGTCTATATTATTTCTAAATCCTAGCTTTCATTGAAATATCTAAGTTAACCCTTACAAATAGGCAGGAATCTGAAAATTACCAGAACTATACCTATTATTATCAAATATGGTTTGATACTTTCTTAGCTTACAGAGTACGCAAGCTGAAGTGGTAGTGGGCCTAAAATGTCAAACGGACGACCGTTAGCCGTTGGAGTAGATGAGTCTTCAAGCAGATATCAAGTGTCTGAAAGCTAAAGCTTGGTGTGGACAACCCTCATCTACTTGGACCTACGACTTTAAAAAGGTGGCTGCGCCAATCTATACACGAAAAGGGAAGATACGAGTGTTACGGTCTAACTTGCGGCAGATCTAGCTCAGATTGACTGAGTATGATTGAATGTTATAGCTTCATTAATTGCTCAGAGTTTGGACCGGGCAAAAATGACACCAGCAATGATGCTACTAATGAAGTGACAAAAATAGTGTAGGTAGTATTTCTTACATTGGTTAAGGTTTGCCGCATTCTGAAGTGATTAAACACCAAATAGATTCATAGGTACCTACATACCGAAGAGATTCAAACTTTGGAAAATAAACTTTAAGATAAATGAACGATCGACAGCGTTTCAATGGATATAACTAAATCAGGACCCTGTCTCACTGTGTCTTACTCGACCATACCAAATGGAAGAGCCTGGATAGATTAGACACAACTTTTTGTGGAGAGAATGGCCTAATGAGGAGCCCCCTAGACATACTTTAAATGCAGTTATTGGAGTCAGTGTGCCACACAACAAATCCGGCATGTAGTATGGCTGTCACCTTTGGGATGGCTCAGCCAAATACCAATTAGCCACACTCGACTCTGTTGAGCGCAGAGCCAAGAAGCTCATTGGTGACGACAAGCTGGTGGGTACCAAGCATCATAGCCTGGCCCACCGGCGCAAGGTTGCATGTCTGTCGGTCTTTTACAGGCTGTACTTCGTGTGTGCCCAAGAGCTCCACGAGATCATTCCACCATCTCCCTTCTTCCATCGGGAGTCCAGAAGTACTGCGGGTTATCACCCATTCCTTGTCAATGTTCCACAAATTCGCACGAAGCGCTTTGCTACATCGTTTATTATGCGCACAGCCAAGGAGTGGAATTCCCTGCCTTCGTCGGTGTTCCCAAGTTCATATGACCCCAATCTATTTATGTCGCGAGTTAATAGGCTTCTTTTGGGTTAGCTCGTTCCATCGTCGACCCCATCTCTGTCCTCAGGACTAGATTGAGGTCAAGAGAAGGCCCATTAAACATTAAAAAATCTGCTCCGCCGATGATAGTTATTATTAGTAATTAAGTTCCAAGTTTCGTCAGAACTGGAAAGAGGACAAGCACGTTCGCGAGAAGTGGATGGAGTGGAGACCGTTCTGTGATTTTGAAGAATGTTGACAAGGTGTGTCTACACCTTGTCAACATTCTTCAAAATCACAGAAAGTTTGTAACGTAATAAGGGTGCAGGTTATTCAAAAAAACAATCAATTAATAAAAAAAATATTAATTAATTATTAGTTAATCAATTTTGTGGAATTGTCAAAATAAAAATATAGTTGGGAGTGCAAGTGTGCTGCAGCACACTTATGTTTACCATCTATACTATATTCTATACAAATAAATAAAATTGAATTGTCTGTTTGTAATATCAAAATAATAACTTTATACTGAATTCATATCATAAATGAAAATATATACGGCACTTATAACAAAAACACATTTTATAAAATTTTTGTCTGTCTGTCTGTCGGTCTGTTTGTTCCGGATAATCTCCGAAACGGCTGGACTGATTTTGACGAAACTTTTACTGGTAGATAGCTGTTGTTATAAGGTCTAACATAGGCTACGTTTATTTCAGAAAAATAATTAGGGTTCCGTGCAAAACAGTTAAAACCCTTGAAATTGTTATCAAAATCCGATTTAAACGGCTAATCTTCAAAACGGCTGAACCGATTTTGACGGGACTTGTACTAGCCGATAGCTGATGTCATAAGAAGTAACTAATTCTACTTTAATTCTAAAATAAAAATTAGGGTTCCGTGCAAAAAAATTAAAAACCCTTGAAGTTGGTAACAAAATTCGATTAAAAAACGGAAGTAATATTTTTAATAATAATTTCAATAGTAGTAGATAAGGCCAATCAATGAAACGCATAAGACTTCTCTGATGCAGGAAAGCGGCCAATGACTAAACGATCACTGCTGATTGTGACTGCCGGTTAATTGAAATAGGGCTGCTATTTACGGGTAGTCACCATTGTAGATTATTCGGGCAGAGTTTGAGTATAGTGTCCGTTTGGGAAGGTTTTTGGTTAATAAGCTGATGGGCTTTATACCCGACTGTGGCGAAACGCAAACGGAGGGTTATATGTGTGACCTGTATGTTTGTATGTTTTTGGTTTTGTGTATTCGTATTCTAGGGCCAATTCGACTATTACCGTATGCTGGCGAAAATGGCTTGATTTACTGTCATGATGGCCTGTCCTAACGAATGTACTTCAGTTGGTACCATCCAAACATAATGCAGAGCTCAAATTAATTCAATCAACTAAGCATAGCAGCAGTTCTCGCTGTAATGACCGTTATTTGTCATAACATAAGAAGTGGAATTATACAAGTATTTTGCGATACGAATCGTATTGCGTAACGTCTTATCGTCACGCACGAGCAACAAGCCTTTGGCCTGCGCGCACGCATTCATCCTGCTGACTTAAGTAAAACTAATAAAGAGTAAAAGTATTTTCATTTGCCTGAAACAAAATTTAAATGTGAATCGTATAATGTATATTTTACAGAGTCCTAGATTACTGTAGGTATAGATTTCTCTTCATTTACAACGCAAGTTTTTTTTCAAGGTATTCGAGCATGAGGATGATTTTATGAAAGTGGCTCTACTTTTCAACTATACTCAGCCAGTAAAAATCATCATCGTTGCCCAATTAGCTTTACTGATGATCTGATGACTGAGAAAACGAAGTAGAGCATCTTTCCGACCGTTCGAACTGGCATCAACGTCTGGTGCATCGAACGATACACGAAGAAACTTTACGACGCCGCACTTGCTCGGATCGGCCGTGCTACGGCCAACCGCCGATACAATTCTATCGCGAGTCGAGACCGGACCGTTCAATTAATCGCTCCGATTAACGTTGTCTCTCGGACATCAATGGTGTTGGATTAACGGAGGGTGGTGGTGTCCTTTTCTGTTGGTCGCAGATTTAGTGCGGCGCCGCGGCGTTCGGCGTCGCCTGGCGGGGGGTGCGCCGTCGCTCGTAAAGCATCGGTCGCCACATTCTACTGACGCGCGCCTCGGCGACTACGCGTTGCGTAACAAACCGCGCCATAAACAACACGACGTGCTTGCCTCCGCACCTGACGGCTGTCGGCTACTTACCCACGTGCGCCCGACACATTACGTATTGCGCTCATGCCGCATCTAAAACGCTGACACGTGACTTGACGGAGTGAAACTCTCGGAACTCTTTTTATTCGGTAGAACTGTGAGTTTTGTGAAGAAGTTTTTAGCGAGCGGGATGGCGCGAGCGCGTTTGCCGACGGCGAGCGCCCGCCCGGCTTAAGGTAAGTTTATTGCCAATTTATGGCTCCCAACTTTACAGGTTCGCGGCAAGGGTCCGGCAATGTTCCGATCGTCAAACTAAGTTTGTCGAAGGGTCTACAAAGTGTTAGACGGATGTTTAGAAACTATTTAGAGGAACGATTAAATTGATAGTAGTTGTTAACAATAGCCTAAACAAATTGTAGAGCAGATTTTTCATATCTGATTCGACAGAATTATTTGCGATTAAACATAGAAACAGTAAGTATTGGAAAAGTTAAAGATTTAAATTCATAGGTGAAGAAAAAAAAATAGTTTTCACTGTATAACACAAATTACAAAGACAAAAATACCATTGCCCAAAACACATAATTTTTAATCACTTTAGAGATAAAAACTGATTGAAAAAAAGCACAAAATTCACATTAATAAACTTGACGACTATGTTTATGAGGTGCCCAAGGTAGTTTGTTTGTTTATTATTTTTAAAAATCACTTCAATCTATAAAACAATCCTATTCACGTACTATAAGAATCCAAACTAACAGTAAAATAAAAAAATAGTATGGTTCAGTTATCCACTACAAACAGTAAATCGGCTCACGCATCTTTATAACCAAACTGCAGCCTTCACCTCACAAATTTAAGGTCGAAAATTGTGTGTTGGAAGTCGAATATGATAGAAAAACATACCATTTATGAAATACAGTTTGAGCAAAGATAAGTAAAAGATAACAGTTTCCTTGTACAACACTAGATTAAAATTAATTTAGAAACGAACCTACATTTATCGTGTGTAATTGTTGGGTCGACTAACTTAAATTGAACTTAAGTGTAATAGCACAATAATTATACTCTGATTGATATGTAAAGTTTGTATTAAATTTGAGGATGTGATTCAGAGATTGAGTTTTGATAATTATTCATTTTAATGTTTAATTACTAATTAACTCAATTGCAATTGTACCAAAAAGACTGGGTACAGTAAAATGTGAAAAGTCAGAAGTATTTATAGTATTAATTAAAATAATGCAATCAAATAAATTATATAAAGACTTGTTATTGCACCCACTAATGTTCCATTAAAATGATAAACAAAAACTGGAAACGCTTTTTTGCAGAATCTGACGAAGTTACTACAACTCTATATAACAGATGAAACTAATGTAAATACTTACTCATCAAAATTTTAAAAATTATGCCACGATCAATCAAATTGATGCCGATTAAAGTAACTAAACTAATAAAAAATAACCCTGTATCATATTTTAAGAGCCTTATGTACTCATAATCATCTGCCTAGCCTTTCTCTAACTATTTTGGAGTTGGCTTCCAGTCTAACCAGATGCAGCTGAACACCAGTATTTTCATGGTATTTTTCTGTTACTTATCTGATCTCCACAACCCAGTTGGTACCGGGTTAGTTACCCTATATAATACTATATAGGTATCATGATTAGTAGTATTGTAAGCAGTGAAGTAACTCCACAAGTAAACATATTAACATAATTGTGTATTATTATCCCAAAGTAAAGTAATAGATATTTATGGCTCCCTGATAATAATGGTAATCAAAGTCATGGTCCTACAACAAATGAAGCACAGTACTTGGATGGATGGATCAAACAAATACTGTACTACATATAATATTATTAGAGGAGTTGGTTTGTTAAATGAAAATAATATCAAAAGAAACTGCACAAAATACTTTAAAAAATGAGAGAGATTTCTACAGATATCATCATCATCATTTCAGCCGAAAGACGTCCACTGCTGGACATAGGCCTCCCCCAAGTGTCGCCACGTTGACCGGTCCCGTGCGTCTCTCATCCAGCGGATCCCCGCAACCTTCACCAGGTCAACGGTCCACCTAGTGGGAGGCCTTCCTTCTACAGGTATAGAACATGTGTATTTTCAAAATGTACACCCTGATTCAGTTAATTTCAAAATTTAGCTCTAATTGTTGGTAATATTATAAAATTTTATCAACATAAAATTCATACAATTGATTACTTACTGAAAAGAAAAACCTCTGTGTCCCCACAGTTATCAAATAACTGTCCAAGGTAACATTCTATTAGCTAAGTGGGCTTTTGGCACAAGGACTTGTTTACATTTTTAGTAACGCGTTTACATCATTTACATAGAACGATGTAAATAAAATACTTGAAGTTACAAATGTATGAAGAACTGATTCTCATTAAATACAAATACAAAGTAAGACCGAAGCAAAAACTAAAATACAAAAGCAACTTAAAACAGTTGAAGAACAAACTGTTTTATGAGTCAAAATTCAAAGATGGAACTGGCAAAACTTGTATTTCCAACACTTGTGTTTTTTCTACAAATAGAGCAAAAACTTGTACAACGAACTCAATTTAAAAACCTTATCAGTCCTTGATCAAAGAAAACGAACTTCCTTAAAGTCCAGAAAAATAAAAAAGAAGTAGTTCAAGGAGTGCTTGCGCGGGCGCTGTATTTGTGATTCTACGCATGCGCGCCGCCATATTTGTCTTATTTCACATCACCCTGTTAGATCTCAATCTCTACTTATTATTCAGTGATGCTGCTGGTTGCTTTTTGTAATATTTAGCTTTCCTTGTATGCTGTTGTGACTCAATTCCTTGGATATCATCTATCTAGTTGTTAACTGAATATGGTAATTGCTCACTACGGTTTGAATATGTTCCAACTTACCACATAATATTCAAGCACAAATTGTTGAAGAAAATGAAAAAGCAACAATCACCAACATCATCTTCCTTACCTTGTCCCTTGTTAGTTGGGGTCGGTGCAACCACTTTTTGTTTCCAATATATCCATGTCACGCTATCATATTACTCTTTTTTTTTCATACTTATCAAACCTGATACGATTCCAAATTTTCTTAAGGGTTCCTCTTCCTCTTCATTACGTGCTTTTAATTGCAAAGTAACAATTGTCAATGATCAAGTAATTTATTCTAAAAGCAAAACAAATGAAAGAAATAAAATAATAATTCCGAATCATTTTGTTAAAAAAACCTCATCATCTTCCTGCCCTTGCCCCATTCTATTTGGGGTCGGCGCAACACGTTTTCTTCTTCCATTCTCCCCTGCCAGTCACGGCGTCATTTACTCCTTTCTCTTTCATATCAGTCTTCACACAATCCATCCATCTTTTCTTTGGCCTTCCTCTCCCTCTCCATCCATCAACATTCATGTCCATCACTTTTTTAGTCACATGCGTTTCATCCCTTCTCATATCCATACCAAGACAAACGACTCCTTTTGAATTTTTCTGTAACAGTCGCAACTTTCAAACTTCCTCTAATTTACTCATTCCTTACTTTATCCATTCTTGTCAATCCACACATCCATCTCAAGATTCTCATCTCCGCAGTCTCCGCTATATGCAATCGTTTTTCATCCATCTTGTTCACAGCCCACGACAGGTCTAATCACGGACTTGTATATTTTCCCCTTTATCTTGAGGGGCATCCGTGGAAACCTAACCAGCTGAATCTGAACAGAACAAAATGCAATGTTTTTATTATGGTGTAAGTAAAATATTCGCTGCGTGGTTTTTGTGGCCTCAAAATACTTGTGCTAACCAATTACTGTATCCTCTAACTTCTAGGTACAAAAATGAGTTTTGTTACTGTTTAAGAACATTCTTTAAGGGACTGTTTGAAGAGGTTTCTTAGATATATTCGAAGAAACCTCTTTAAACAGTCACATAAAGCTTTTGATGCATTTTGGTCATAAAGTTCATATAATTTTGGGCTGTCAGTAGTTCAATTTGCTTCCTGACTCATAACAATTTGCTTTATACGCATAATGTTCTCACTCCTAGAACAGTAATTCACCATGCAAACAAACAGTGGGTTGGTAGATCCCACATCATGACTTCGATTTTTTTAAAGTACCTACTTAAACTTTAATCGTGATCTATTTATTCAAACTGCAGTACATAAGCACGAATGCAGATTTTTCCTTTCTTTCAAAATTATCTTTGAATTCTTCTTCCAGTTCTTTCCTTTTAATTTCAATTACTTTGCAATTGCTTTTAAAATAAAATTTATAAAATGGATGACCATTGTCAGTACCTCGTTTTAAATTGCATTGAATTCATTTCCATTAAATAATGAATGTCCAACAAAACTATGACATTCATAACTCTTAAGGTGTCATGGACTTACAGTTATCAGTAAACAGTCTTCAACTATATCTTTACCGAATTAAATTGGGTTTTAAAAGACGGTTCCATCTCTTTCACACTTGTGTTTATAGAAATTAAAGCAAATAATTGCAAGTAAGTAAATGAAGACCAAAAATCCACAAATGAAAACTTTGTTAAGCACACTTAACCGTTTAGCAATGTGATCAAATCTTATTTTGCTAATTTATATCATCACTATTATTTTCCTGCCTTTATCCCATTTAGATTTTGAAGGGACTGTTACTGGCAGATAGCTGATATTACAAGGCCTAATTTAGTCCAAATAATATTAATAATATCCCTGGACATTTCACACAGCACCATCTAGTCCCAAGCTAAGCAACCTAATCTTGTGTTATGGTAGCTAGATGGCTGATAAACTACATAGGTATATACAATTTTTTTTTTGTAAATACGTACATATTATAGATAGAAAAACACCCAGACCCGGAACAACTACTTGTAGGTCATACAAATATTTGTTCCGTACGGGAATCGAACCCGCGACATGCAGCGCAGCAGTCAATCGCTTGACCACTGCGCCAACCGTGCCGTCAAAGTTAAAAACTCTTTAATTTTTTAATAAAATTCGATGTAAAAAGGGAAGTAATTTTTTTATAATAATAAAAAAAGATTAAGTACCTACTTCCCTTTTTGCAAGGCAAAGGCAACAGCTAGTGACTCTATAAAGTAGTTTCTACTTCCTTTAATTCTGCTTCACCCGTTATGATGAAGTAAAGAAGACACGATAATCAACTGTTGACATCATAAACAAGACTTAGAAAATACTTGGCAATGCAAATCTCAATAAAATTTCCATAAAATCATTGTTCGGATTATAAAATCCCATAAATTGACGACTTGATTGATGGATTTATTCCACTTCAACTTCCCGTAATTATTATGTTAATGGATCGAACAAAACCTATGACGCTTGGGTGAGCATCCGATGCTCCTGGACAAATTGAATACACCTAAACGAGGCGAGAAGTTTCCGCGCCTTTTTTGTTTCATGCCAACGTTTGATAGGACCTTCTCAAACAAAAAATTGAGGGGCACACTCAAGTGTGTTAGTACAGCATGAAATTGTCTTACTCGCGGTCATAAATTATCATCTTAATAAGTTAATGAGTGATTCCAGCAATACTTTTGTTTTTGTTACGCACCACGCAAGTGCCAACGTGCAACGCTACCGGTCGCCGCGCACCCGTTATTGCCATAAAAGACGCGCGCGCCGCGCATCTGCCTTTATCGAATTTGATTAAACTTCATGTTTATTTATCGCGTATTTATTTATACAAGTAGGCCTGCGCACCGACGCCATTTAGAGACAATAAGACTTGAAATGACAAAAATATTGCTAGCTTTTTGTCCGACTATTTTAATTCCTGAGGTCACTCCCGTTTGAACATTAACGGCTCGCATGGGACAAGTCCTGACTCAACAACTAGTTTGGTTTGGTATTTACGTGCCTAATGATGAGATTTCTCCATTGCAGTATGATGTTCCAGTGAAATCAAATGTTTATAATGCAGCTTGTTAGATGTATTTTCCACATGATGCGCTCGCACATGCTGGAGATGACGTTGACGTGAGTTGTGCGTATGCTGGATCGATTCGCGGCACGTACCGCCGATCAGACGCTATCGAACTTTTAATTTCAGCAAAAAATCGTTTGCGAAGCGTCAAACATTACCCAGTAACAGGTGAGTCGGTTACCTCCCGCGTGCAACAAGCAAAAAACAACATCTGTTAGTGAGAAATTTATGCAAGCATCGGTCGTACACACGATCATATCTACTTGAAATACGTCGCTGGAGACAAATTGCAGTCACTTCAAACGTGGCGAGCGAGTCCCACTGCCGCAACGGAATAAGCAAATAGCCGATTGTTTCGCTCCCGGCCGGGAATAGCGGCCCGAATAGATCTTAACTCCAGCGTAACAAAATACAGAGTCGTGTAGTAGTCGCACGCCGTAAAGTACCGTAAACCTGAACGTAAAGCACCGCACTTCAGCTTTGAATCCGCATAATTATCGAATAGGCAATAAATCGTGCGGTGTGCGGCCGCGTGGTTCGTATTGTCTGCTTTGACGACATTATTGTCTTAGTCTGAGGCAGGCAGAGTCGCGCGTTGTATCTTGTATCCGACTCGTCATAATCCGACTTGCGTAAAAAGTAGCCGTGCGTTATCAATATATTTATACTACCTGACGCGCACAGATAAAAACTCGATGTCGATTAATTAGGCTTTGGTAAATGCGAATAATTTATGGCGCTGCACTTAAGATTCGCATGTTCTTTTTAAATACTGGTAATTTGATTAATTGTTGTGCAGTATAAAAATCGTGTCTGTGCCAAGTTTTGTAATGGAAAAGTTGTGAACTAATTATTCAATGATAATAAATTCATTCTTATGGAGAGTCAAAATTGTCCAATGCTTATCCATAATTTCATCTATGATTTACAGTGATGTTCCGACCTCATCGGTTCGATAATGAATGAGGTGGTCGTAAACGGCGAAGTCAAGAGAACATTAATGTCAATAAAAAAACCATAAACCCTATTAGCCGTCATAAACTTCACCACATCTGGTCAATAACTCGTTTCGCGTACAAATAGTACTAATTGAATAATTAAACTTTTGTATGGTAACGGTATTGGTATTAGGTAGCTATAATATTTTTATTAGAAAAGATATAAAAGTTTTATTAGGTAATGAAAATTTTATTTACGATTTCAACACTGGCTGACTTACTAAACTGCTTGTAAAAGAAGCAAAAAGAAAGATTTAAAAGAAAAATATTTAAATGTGATGTTTTCTACTCCATTTCTATAACCTACATACATTGATATGATAATGCAGGGCAATATAACAAAAGGGCGACAATCATTTCTTTATTACATTTCCGAAAAAAGCCGTAAATTTTCGTGTCAAAGATAGCTCGTAGTCGATAGAGAACACGGAAACGAACTTTTTGTAATAAATACCGTAGAATAGAACAATAAATTACGTCAAGGTGTTACGTGTTTTTGGCCACAATCTTCCAAAACACAACTAAGCACAAGTACATTGTTACTCGAATTACCATAATAATCGGTTACCTGCTTATTCGCAGGTGAATTGTCACTTTTGTCTATGCGTTTAATAGTTTGCGCAACTTTTGTTGCAACTGCTCATTGTCAAATGTCCTTTCTTTGTTTTTTGCAGTTAACTGTAACGACAATAAAAGGAATTTTGTAAACATAACGGTGCAAATTTGCATCTTCTCTCTATTTTACATCACAATAGACTAGGCCCGTTTTGTTTTTTTTTTTGCGTATGAAATTGCGATTTTTAGGAATTCTCTCCTCTTCATATTATTTATGTTTTAATATAACACATGTTCTTGTTTTGACTACTGTTATTCTATGAAACAAAATGTTGTCTTTGTTCTATTGTCCCGTTTTGCTACCGTTAAGTTGTTTACCGTTTTTTACATATTTAAATGTGTTTCTCTTTTCAATAAAACGAATAGTTTATAGTTCATGTGAAAACAACTAGTTATTGTTCTTATTTCCTTTTTATTTAATAGTGTGCAATTGCGCTATAAAAAGATAAATAACCAATCAGTATCCATTACGTTCAAGTTTTTCTTTGTTCCTCTAATTATATTATTGAGAAGATCTTATCCATTAGGATCCAAATCGGAACGGTGAAACCGTGGCAATAGTGTTTTCCGGATACATCATTTAGAACCTTGAATTTTATTTTTTTATAAGTCTTGTGAGCCCAAGACAAGGAGAATTTGTATCAGCGATAACAATGATGGAATGATGGAAAAATGTAGAATGTGTTAGATTGACATAAATTATCGAAAATGCCATAAATTAATTTTCTAATTAATTAAATGCCATTTCAGTTGAAACTCATGGTAAAAATACAAAACACTTTGCGATTGCCACTTTGAAGGCAGGAAGACTTAAAACTTCGAAACGGTAAAAAATACAAAGAATATCAAAGAAAAACTTAACTCACCACAACTCCCAACACACCATTTTTTCTCCACCACCAAAAACAAAACTTCAAAACCGCAAAAGTCAACTATCTAAGTATAAACGAAGTTGCAAGTCCGTCGAAGAGTAGGGAGGCAGCGTGCTTCGAAAATTGTAATATTTCAAAATTACTCAAGAGTCGCGTTCGCTTGAATAATGCGATAACTTTGAGCCGGGGGGTGGTACCCCCGCGTGCGTGCCTCACCCCCCGCCACTTGTTTTTGAACTTCTGCTCCTGAGTTTGATCAAAATATACTTGCGCCGCCCGCTTCATTTGAGCTCGTTTATTTGACCAGGACAATACAGATTGTTGAGTTGTTTTGAATTTAATAAACAGTGTCTGATTATAACGCGTTTTAGTTAATCAAAACGAAAATCTCATTTTCTTCTTATTCTTTTGTTTCGTGACAACCCTGGACAGATCTGTCGTAAGCCTAACCAGGCTTCCGGAATCAAAGATCCAAATCCAATCCTGATCCAAAGATTTCCTTATATTTTCTTGTCTTTTATTTTCACTGCTTTATAAGTTTTTAAACTGTCATGGTCACTAACATTATAATTAACACTAGAAACGGGATATTTACCATGTCCACTGTTTGTTTTGAGTTCCCGATATATGATATAATGATACATTCCCTGCTGTTTGGATCATCCTCAATCGAACCAGATGCAGCTGAATTTTACCCTGGAAATCAGATCTAGTCTTATTTAATTTAAAAAAATCTGGATACTTACTAAATAATTTCAATATTCTCAGGTTCATACGGTAACACAAGTATAGCCAGCTTTTAAAGACTTATGAGGTACTGAAAGCCGAATATTCAGGCACCTTACAGAATTTATCTCTGTTCTATGCTAAACAGTATTCGGACTAAACTGAGAAATAAAAATTGAGCAATCTTGAAGAACTGGGCAAGCGTACCTACTTAGGTTCCTACTTAGAATTCGTATAGTTAAACCTAAGATTTAAACTGTTAGATGTCACATTTAGAACACACGAAACATATACCCAAATTGAAAAGAGTGATTTCACACATCCCGTACCTAAGAACGATAGATAAGTATCTACGATTTTCAGTATTAGCAAGAGAGACAGTACAGGAGGATATATAATTGGAGTAGAGCCCCCACTGAATGGTTACGAGAGACGGTAGAAGAACTATTGTTGGATTAACACACGACCTTCAGAAGATCGTGGTTAGAACCTGGTTGAGCCTTGCGCAGAGCAAGAGGTGTGCCTTTAGGTGGCCTATAAGTACTTAGCGGTGGAACAGGGCAGCCAACGATAAAGCGAGACAACACCATTGAAATGCCATTGTCAAACTGAAACGTGACCATCGCGCATTATGACGCGGTAGTGTGAATCTAACGATTTAAATCCTTGAATTAAACAGTAGCAGTTAATGTCAGTGTTTATTCAATTAGTTAACCAATTCTAACTTACCAAGTAGGTAGGAACAACACGCCTTCTAAACTAAGTTTTAATGAACCTCTGTAGACCCGTTTGACCTAAGGTCAGCTGGTCAACTAATAGATTTCTTTAACACTATCCAAGCCTGTATAAAACGGGCTTACAAAAGGCAGGTGTGTTCAAACTCAATAGATTTTAATTGATAGGCTGTGTTAATTTAATGAACTGTTAACAGTCAGCGGCTTCTGGCAGTAAATATTCTATATTTTGGTACCTACTGTTTCAGACAAAATGAATAATGATCAATTTAAACTGAAATCAACAGAGTTGGGTGCGTGTCTAAGCAACTTAAATTATTTTGTCAATATAATCGTGGATCAAAAATTTGCTAAACAAACAAGTTGTAATAGTCTATCTAAATTATTAATTACAGGACAGAAACCTGTCATTAGAGTTGAAAACAGAGGTTTTGAACAAAAGGTAGGGTCGAGAATTACGTATGGAAGAAAGGCAGTTAGAAAAAACCCAGCATTCGGTAATTCAATAAGTGGATGTAGCAATGATGACCGAAGAGTGCTAGAGGTTTTGAAAGCTATGGATGCTAAGCATTGTCCTCACAAAAAGTAAGTAGCACAAACGTTTCTGGCCCACAGTGCGGACAGCAGCAATTCCAAAGGCTAAATTAGAAGTGTAATAACTACAAACAATATAAAGAAAGACCAAGATGTAATATGTCGCCACAAATTGTTGACTAATTTCAAGTATCATGGCTAATAAATTCTCAAGCAAATAGAGACAGTTAATCAGATCTCAGGCGCAATAGCAAATGATTGGCTAACACGCCAAAACACGGTTGGTTGTCGAATTATAGCAGAAATACTATTAATTCTCTCACGCATATTAAAAAACGTAGGGAAGAACCAGGTGAAATTGACTAGCGACTGATAGTGAAGATATTCTGAATTTGAGTAAAAAATAAATTTTACGTGAATCGTACAACATTGCTCTTCAAGGAAGCAATCAAATCTACCAGAATAATAATCATCTGCCAAGCGTTTTCCCAATTATGTTGGGGTCAGCTAGGGAGTCTAATCGCTAGTAGGATGCAACTGAATACCAGTACTTTACATGGGGCGACGGCCTATCTGACCTCGACAACCCAGTTAACACTAGGTAATACGTTACCTCTTAGTAAGATGATCAAATATTAACAAAACACCAGATTTTTTAAGACTTAAATAAACATTTGCAACACCGACCCAAGAATGAATGAAAGATTCATTTTTTGGTTCTTCTAAAACTTCATTGAACTTATAATGATAAAAAATATTTAGTTATTTCCAAGTCTTTCTTTTCTGTATCTTGAAAGACTTGGAAATAACTAAATATTTTTTTAATAAATTACAACAACTATCCTTAACAGAATAAATCTTGATTATTTTAATACTTCATGATATCATACGGTTACTATGCAACTATGTTATCTGTGTAGGTACCTAGGTACGTATGATTTATTCGTCATGTAAATCAATTTCACATCCTTATCGACATCAGATGGCAACCGTATCCTGTTCTTCAAGTTTACATAGCAGGCGATAGCCATCTTCATAGATTTTACATTTCAATGATACTTAGTTCTAACAAATTATCTTCAAACAAAATCTTGTGAATATCAGAGTAAAAAATCGTTTTGTAATTTGATACCACACTTTCTGCTAGGTCCTTAGTTGCTAGTTAGTTCAATTATAGAAGTTTTGCAATTTTTACTGTTTCTTGCAACCAGTGATCTAAAACTTGTGTGGGTTTTAACATTTGTAGGAAAAAATGCCAGAAGTAATATTAGGAGAAACAGATTTGTTTTTAGAGTATTTTTCAAACAAAAAATAAGTTTCAGTTTGCAAAGTGTTGCTGGTGTAACTGTGTTTCAAAAATATAACGTTCCATCATCTAAATGATTCTAGATAATGATCCAAAGCTACTTGATTCTAAAAAGGACTTGAAAAATCTCAGCAAAAAAACACGAGTCGAACTTTCAACAACAGAGTCACGAACAAAAACGAGGCATTTAAAAACTCATAAAATAATATTCACCATAAACTTACTGACAATGCTTTGCGTCCTCGCCTCTACGTATACACTTATATGGCTGTAGTTTACATTTAAATTCATATACCTATATATTAATGTATATGTGTATTCTGGAGGCCGCACGTGGTCCATGCCATGTGATAAACCGGTCTTGGGCAAGCCTAGTAACCTCTAAACGACACCGTACGTGAACACTCTTGAAGGATGCCATATCCACACTTTTATTTTTCATTTAAACACCGTGAGATATATTTTGTGAGAAACAGAATAAGTCTCACTGGCATATTTTTTTAAATACGACTGCATTTTATTTATTTATTTATTTAAACTTCATGTACAATATTGGTACATAGGCGGACTTAATGCCACAAGGCATTCTCTACCAGTCAACCTTTGGGTTAAATAGGAAACATTGTGATAGGTACAATAAATATCTAAAAAAATAACTTCTTGATTTCGAAAATTTATATCCTTATAAGTATTGATACTAATACACATATATAAATAAAATAAACTACTAAATATTTACATTTTCAGTGGTATTCGTGCTAAAGTTGATTAAATCGCCATTATTTTAAGGGAGAAATTGATAATAAACCTTATTGATCTTCTAATAGGTAATGATCGCGTTTTTTTTTGTTAAATAAATGAGTGGATTTCTTATTTTCTAGCCTTTTCTAACGCAGTTACTAGGCTAGGGCACTTCAGAAAAAGCAATCTAAAAAATAAGCATGACGATTTAGTATTTTTATTTTGAATACCAAAATGGGAATTATTTCGGGATCCACTAAATAGCTTATAGGTACTAGGTAGGTAGCATGTTCAAGTTTCACACAACTTTGTCGTCTTGCTGTTTAATTTTTTTATATCTGTCAAACCTAGTGGTTCCTTCTTTCATGAATTATGTATGTATCAATCTTAGAGGTCGATAAATCCGCAGTTATCAGCACATATCTCGGGGTGACAGCTATGCAAATCACATCCACTGCTAAAGAAGATATCCATGTACACTCCAAAAGGCGATATTACGTTCTGTTTTATGAAAAGACCATTTTTTGTGACGTTCCTCGTGATAAACAGATGTCTTCTTACACCAAATTATGTTGCTAATTAATTTTAAAGTTTAAATACTGAATTAAATCGTGTTTTGAACTTGAACTGCACGTTCAACAAGCGCCTAATGAGTTACGTTATATCTCTTATTTTTCTAAAAAAAAAATGTATACCCTTATAATAATTATTCTATTTAAAAAGTACACCATCTCAATATAAAATTACTTGCTATTAATCTAAACGGAAGAAAAACTGCCTTTTAATTTACACCTTTACTGTAAACTAGAACAATGAACATAACATAAATAAATAATTGTTTTCGTTGTTTAATACCGTTTACATTTACAAGACTTGTTGCTTTTGAATTTATTGGTATGAGAATATATTGTTTTTTGCAACTTCAGTGATCAAATGATCATATTGATATAGAGTTTTTTTTACGACAAAAATTGGTTAAGTATTTTTTTCTGTTCCACTAGAGTAAAAAAGGGGTCTTTAATTTACACCTTCATTATAAGGTACAACTAAGTATACAGCCGAAGCCAATAATTGTTCAAATTGAAAACGCCTGCTCCCCGGGAAGTCGGTGGATGTAACCGCACCTGCGAAACTTCGAGCCCCGGGCAACTTGAAGAATTCTCAACTCTTAGAATTCTCGGCTCGGAACTTGCTTCGTCTCGTTAGCTGCTTGCCGCAAAACCTCCTCTTATTTATGCCCCTACTTTATTCCATTTGCGGTTGGCTTTTACTATTTTAGCGCTATTTTTCATTTTACGTAATAAAATCTTCAAGATGTGCTGCGAGTGATAGACTGTCATACTTGTAGATTTGCTTCATGCCTTTTGTTCCTGAAGACAAGAGGTTCTAGTAAGTTTAAGGGAGAGGTTAATATCACTGTTTGTCTCAGTATCACCCCAATTTTGAGTGGTAAAAAATGCCTATGGCATTAAGTCCGCCTTTGTACTTTTGTGTGCTTAAATTGTTAAATAAATAAAGATCTTTCAAATAAGTACAACGAATATTTAAAACAAAAAGTATGTTTTTTTCCATAGTAGGTTTTTAAATACACCATTGCATCATGTCCCATAGTTGAAGCATACCTCCAAACTTTATTAGTTCATAAAAAAAGAATAAATAATACCATCACATGGCTTAAACTACTTAATTTTCTTATTAAATTGTCACTCATCAATTTTACTAATGTCTACAACTACGCCATCTATCAAGTGTAAAATATTATGTCGACAATATATCAAAGAGAAAAAACTTGATTAACGATACAATGCTAATGGAGATCTTTAGTTTTGGTCATTCTTGTTATGTAAATTATTCGATGAGGTAGTTTATAATTTCTCGAGGCCGTAGATTTTCCATTAGCTTTCGAACTACGATTACTTAATAATAATGACTATTAATAGCTAATGACCAGATATTAACGAAACACGCATGATCTCTCAGCTTTGAGTAAGATATTCCTCTAAGAAAAGATGCGCCCAAGAATTCGGTACATTCATACTCCTCTTATTTCTTATAGAATTTTTAAAGGCCAGGAACTCGTCTTTTATACCTTTACTTATTGCATTAAGCACAGCATACTGCAATTATATCATATCAATTTTTTATCTAACATTTAATAGTAATAAGATCTGTCATTAAAACCGTTCAGTCCGATATAGCTTTCTAGAATTCGAGTCATGCAGTTGTAAGGTGTCGGAAAAACGCTGGCAATTCCATGAAAATGCATCGACGCAAAGAAACCCGCCGAAGAATGCCACAAGCCGTCTTTTAATCGATATCACTCATATCACGAACCAATTTAATCTTTGAGAATGATGGATTAATGTTAAAAATTTATTGGCATCCATTTGGTTGTTACGACGTTTTGTCGCATAAGTATAATTGTTTCGAGTTTTTATTTGAGCAAGGTGCAGATATAAAATGCGAACGGCGACTAAACGTTCCGATTATAGCATAGATAGTGGTACACAGTTATTGTTTGTATAATGCATTTAACGTACCTGGCAATAAATTATGTGAAATTTTATTTTATAAAAATACTCAGAGTTTTCAGATGAAAGTAAAAACGGTATGGAAACAGCGCGTGTCATGTTGTGAAATAGTTGTTTTTGTTGTAATAAAAATGCTTATTTTATTGTTAAATGCTAAGACAATGACGTAAGCTAAATATTTGGGGTATGACTTATCATAGACAATCTTACCTACATTGTCCAACAGCTTGGGAAACGACAGTTGACCAATGGCTGGTGACTATTCATTATGATATTCTAATGACATTATTTATTTTAAGGCATTCATAAGTCATTCAAATTCAAGGTGACAACATAAATAACAAAAACATTAATCATTAAACAAACAATCTTGCAAAATTATCACAATAATAACGTCAAAATAATCTAATCATGTTAACGGGTCATTATGACCCTGGTAATTATTGCAATTAATTATAAGCTCCTTTTAATAAACAAAGTAACCCTCCAACCCCTATATCATTAGACGTTTCAAAGACGGTTATTAATACCCTTTACTTTAGTTTATAATCCGTAAATTGTTACTAATTTGCCGGCTTTGAACGTGTTAGCACGACAGGGTGTACGCGAAATATTCGAGATATTTCAACTTTGTCTGAATAAAGTTCAGTAGAAATAGTTTGATCAAAATGTGTAAAATAACACCACAATTGACAGTTATTTGCTTTTGCCCGCGGCTGCGCCAGCGTGGAGGTTAGAAATAATTCCAAGGGAATATCCAACCGGGATAAAAAAATCTGTGTCCTCCATTATCCATGGGCTATCTGTATGACAAATTTCCTCGAAATCCGTTCAGCAGTAGTTAAAGCGTGACTTTCACATTTATAATATTAGTTTGGATGTTATTGTTGGTAAAAAGAAATTCCTTTAATTTTTTTCATCTATTTAATAAGATTACAGATTCAAAATAATTAAGAAAATTATACAGAACGCTTATCTTTAAATTATAGAGTTTATGATTTGGGTAGATAAAAGTGAACTGTAGACTAAAAATTTTATTACACACGTCATCTTTCACACAAGATGTGAAGGCATTATTAAAGTTTTTATTACTTAAATATATTAATATTCATAGCTTACTGTACTTTAATTATATCATTTAATTTAATAAACACTTCACACTTGTCTGGTAATGTAAATAGGTGGTATCTACCTACCTACAAATATTATTGTTAGAATGAGAAGAAGTATTGTTCACTTTTTATTAAACTATTTACTGTTTAGACTTTTAATTTTAAACAAAGAATTTACAGAAACATTCGCAATCGCCGTAATTTTTTGTAAAGTAATCTTCTATATATAAAAAAAATCGTGTCACGGTGTTTGTGGTCGCACTCTTCCAAAACAGCTCGACCGATCTTTATGAATTGTTTTAGATATGTATATCTGGTAGGCATGAGAATAGGTCGTAAAGTATATTTCACACCGCTAGGATGTCAAATTCTAAGTTAACGCAAGCAAAGCCGCGGGCAAAAGCTAGTTAACATATATATGAAAATAGCTTACTAAAAAGTAAATAGATAACTACAAACAGAACAATGTTTTTGCGCCTGTCAAAAAATATCCTAATACGGACGTGTAACGTAAATTAATGAATTTTAAACATTGGGGCCACTTTTGTAGGGTAAATTAGAAAATGAAAAAAAAAGTTTAGCAAACTAGATCGTGTCACACATCAAATGAACGGGCTCATTTTTTTTTTATAATTTTAAAATAAATAGTTTTGAAGTTATTTAATTTAGATAATTAACGTATGGAACCTTCTCCACGCGAGTCGAACTCGCACTTGTCCGATTTTTTTTAAATTCTACACAACATGAAACCATTGGACAGTAGATGTTGTTTTATCTTTTTCCAAGGTTGCTCACAATACAAACACACATAAGTTAAGTGTAACATAAGTTACGTAACTCAAGTTAGTGTGCCCGCATATGCAGGCTGTCTCAAGGACTAATAAAGATTGTTGAACAGCAGTACACTGTACTGACGCCATTTATACCATACTAAGGTTTCTAAGTACCATGACCTTTACTTTTTAGATCACTATTTAATTTTGTTGGGAACTAATTTGAAAAGCATTATATCTGCCACTTACTTCTCATAGGCACACCTGTGTCCTAGCAGTCGGAACATTGTACACTGCCTAAAAAATATATAACAATCTTATCTTAAATTCATTAGTTGACTGACAAATAATGCGCTTCCTGAACCGCTGGATCTGAAAGCATTAAAGCACAAACGGTATTTGTATATGCAAGGTCCCCTGTGGGAGTTAAAATATATAGTGTGAAAGAAATCTCAATATTGTAAACGTGAACAAGCACATCAATCATTGCCCTTGTAACAATAACAGCATGCATCATAATTATTATGTTGCAAAGACTTGGTATTGCTCCAGTTTTGAAATAAGGCAGTAGGTGCACTAGTAATATAGGTACTAGTCTAATATCATAGAAGCTGGGTAAGACAAATATTTATTTAATCGCGAAACATGATGTTTATAATTAAAAGTAGGTCTCATTTAAATGCCATTGACAAGATCTTACTAGTGTTCAAAGGACAAGGTGAAGAGTGTGAAGACTTGTAAAGCTCGCACAAATGTTAGCTACTGAACAGCTGTTATAAAAGTCAAGATGTAATAAATAGTTGCTTATGAATTATGTCCACATTAAAAGTTTTTATTTTACAATATATTTTTTAAGATTAATAGCCATTAATACAAACGTTAAGTAGACTAAACATTGCCGTTATGATAGGGACGACAAATCGTGTAATTTTTCATATAAATACCTAAATCTGCTATCTACAGAATATTTGAATATCATACAGCTTCCTTGTTTATTTTGTTTAAATGTAGTGTAAATTATTCACAATTATCTTTTTGCAATATCAAGAGTCAGTGAATTCTTTAATTTATATTTATCTTTCAATGTCTCTAGAGTCATTTTGATGACGTAATCGGCTCAACCTAGAGAGTTGCAATTCTAATAGTGCTATCACATTTAAGTAGGTACCGCCTCTTATCTAGGGACTGCCTCGTAGGTATAGTGGTCGCAAGCGCAACTGCTCAGCATGAAGTCCTGGGTTCGATTCCCAGGTCGGGAAGTGTTACTGAGTTTTTCCATCAGGAATTTCACAGTAGAAGCCATGGAGTCTGGATTTTTGCCTGGTTGATAGCAATAGGCTCCGCCCTATTACATAACTGGCGAAATGTGGGTGTACTATTATAGGTAGGTACACGTCTACCGAACCCTTCGGGGATTACTAGCGTGATGTAATATGTTAGGTGTCGATTATAGTGATAGTGAAAACGGGAATATGTCTAGTTATCTACCATCTGATTCAGGGTTAAGGACATCATCCCAAATATGCATCCTTTCGCTCCTTTGCTGTCCTTTCAATGTACCTTGACTTCCCTTTCTTACTTTAGGTTCCACCTTCTCAACAAAGGACGAATGTGGTAGCTGGGTAGCAACAAATTACCCCTTGCTACTACCGGATTATTATACCTTACTAGTTGACCTTCATTTCCTGTCACCCACCATCCTCCAAAAGCGTGATGTTTTAACAAAATATAAAGCCGTTTTACTGACAACCATTAAACGGACCCTTAAAGCCAAAAGCATTGTACCTCGATACATTGTGGCTTATCAACAATCTCTACGGATAGGAATTTTAACTAATAGTAAGTAGTTATCTGCCGTCGAGTATCAGTATTATACCTTCATGGCTCTTTGTGCTGGCACGTCATCATCATGATTGGGACTCCTTACCGGTTTCTGTCCGGGAGCTATTGGGTCAGTTGTTGGTATGATGGTTGTCGGCTGCTAGTACTTTTTCTTTCATAATATTAAATGAGCATTATAATGAAAGGGAATGCTTGAGAATCTTGGAAAAATATTATATCTAGCACAACACAATACACACTTAATTCTATCTCTATATATTTACTATAGATTTTGACGGAAATTCACGAAATTCTGACGGAATGTGGGTGTACCTACTATTGGGTTCAGCTCTGCCTAACCCCTTGTAGATTACAGACGTGATGTTCTGTTCTTTTATGGGACAAGCTCGCCACACTATTCCCAAACCACTGTAACTCCTGAAAGCCAGAATCAACAGTAGCGACCACCAGAAAAGCGCCGAGACAGTGAAACTTGACGAAGTCCCAGAGAAAGAATTTAACTGTCTTGGATCCCGCAACGAAATTAATCAGATAAGTATAGCGGAGGAGTAGGAAAACCATAATTTCCACTTCCCTCCATATCAGCAGGAGACAGAACGAACAAGGCTAATAGGCACGAAGGGACGTTTACAACTGGGATAAGCCCAGTTTCCTAGTACCTACCACAGATAAATATTATCATTAATGGGTCTGGAATTGTGAGGTGTCCAATAATAGGTATGGCAAAAATGCTTGAACGCACGGAAATTTGTTCTAGTTTCTACAAGGCCCATCTTGTAGAAACTAGTAAATAACTCCGGATGTAACCTGTACACTATCCAACTTAATATTGCGTTCATTCTGCCAAAGACTGCACTTCCATAAAATATGATGTGCAGAATGTTCATATTCGCAGTCAGATGTAGAACATTGACAAGTGAAGTCATGCTATCCACATTCCATTGCTTCATAATTTTATTATATTTGAAACATTCGTTTGTGGCAAAGTAAACAATGCCAAATGAATATTTTTGAACTGTAAAAATAAAATGGCATTGCGTGTTTTTTTTTCTAAAATTCTTGAACGGAAGAATAAAATTTGGACATCAAGTTTAGTTATACTTTACGGCAGCGTCTAAAAATTCTAATTTATTATGTTCGTTTTCACTCCACAAGATAAAGTTCAGAGGTCCACAATCAAACCAATCCCGCTCAAAATCGAATCGCATACACGAAACCGGTTCGAATGGTCACAATAAACTTTATTACTAGCAACTAAACGATCGAATCTTAGAATTAACCGCAATGGAAGAATCCTATGAAGCAAGACTATCTCTGTGGGACCTACAATCACAGTAGGTAGCAGTCGCGCAATGAACCTGATCGGGCTTACACACTTGATTGATGGATAAAAGGACGCCGAGCACAAATTAAAGAACAATCCAAAGCCAACATGGCGATGGAAAAGTAAAATCAACAATTAAACTCGTTATAATATAAGTGGGTGTGCAGACTGTGGTACGGATTTGTTCTGGGAGACTTGTTTGTTGAAAGAAGTTTTACAAATTCGTTTTGTGATGTTTTTGATGTAATATTAGACTTGATCTAGAGAAGAAACTGCTATTGGTCGTAGCTCTTTGACAGTCGTTACGAGTAGTCAGAGGCCTGAAAGTGTGACAACCAGTCTTACCAAGGAATGCCAAGGATGTTACTAACTGGGTTGCGAAAATCAGGTAAGCTCCATTTGAAATGGTATTCTGGTGAGTTGAATTAGACTGGAAGTCCACCCCAGCATGGTTGAGAAAAGGCTAGACAGACAATGATGTAGAGCTGAAATTACTCTTAAAAAATCAAAACTGACGGTGAATTTTAAAGCATTTCAGCTTCACTTTTTGTAGTACTTTTCCTGTAAATAAGTAAGACTATATCACCATTCTCCTGCACTTGTACCAATTTATTTGGAATGGGCGCAGCATATATTCTTCTTCCATACTTCTCTATTACTCGTCATCTTACTAATCACCTTCTTAGTAAGTAAGACTGTTTGTCACATAAATTATTTTACTTTCAATTTGTCCGCTGCATTAAGTGGCAACATCTGAAATCACCTTAACACAGAATGCAGTTACAAAGTCCCTCCATAGATACAATCGCATCCAACTTTAAGAACCACTAATGTACCACTACACCGGTTTTATTCTCAAAGCATAGCACCGTGAATAATTTTGACATACAGTGTAATTAAATTTCATAATATGTGACTATGTACGTATGTTATTATGAACGGTAAAAAATGTTAAAAATGAAAATGTATCGTAAGAATTTGGCTAACATTTTTTCAGGTAAACTTACCTATTATTAACATAGTTAGTTCCCAATTAAAATGTTTTATGATTAACTCGAAGAACAAGTAGGTAGAAGTATTATAAATTTGTGTAATTAGGTATTTTATGTATGTACAATTTGGAGTTAAGGCTCACGCACGTTGTAAAATGAAGGTAGATAACAGTTTAGTTATTAGTTTTATGTTATGCGGTGAGAGTCACATAAAAGCACACGTTTGATTGTTTAGCAGAGATAAAGAATACACAGTAGCATAGAGGTTTTCTGAGAAATTAAACTTTAATCTTTGAAAGTAAATGTCACAATCAATTTTTCGATCGTTAATTAAATTCTGGAATATAAACTTAGTTCATATTTTCTCAGAATTATGCAGATTATTGAAATATCCAAGTAAGACTTGGCTTGACTTGGAGTTTCAATATAAGTATTCACTATTTAATGTTATTTCCTGAGCATTGCGTGGTCAAGGCGCTTGCGCATGTCTCAGCTCACTCGTCAATCGCTTCGATCGAAGATCTCCTTAGCTTCAGCGACACACTTTAAAGTTTATTCACATTTAAGATCCTTGCGTAATTTTAAATAAATTATAAACTTTTGCCATTTTGTATTAGACATTCGAAACCTTTTTTTAAATAATTAAGTTTATATTACAAAACAGTCTCAGAAAGTCTGCAGTCTCTTTACATCCGGTTAGACTGGGAGTCGTCACCAACATACTCGTAGTTGCGAAAAGGCTATTATTATTATTGCTTATTTATTTCAGAGAAATCTCCATATAAGTAACATTACAATTATATAATACATCACGAAACATAAAAACATTAAAAAAAATAACATAAAAAGTTAGTGTGTTAGTAACACAAAAAGATGCAGCTAATATTGACAATCTCATACAAAAAATCTGGAAAAATACCTAATGCGCGACTCGTTTTGATCTAACTTATCTTCCGGCTTACAAAGGATTCAAAGTTAGTTTGAAGTTTTGAACATCATTCAAAGAAGCTCCTCAAATGAAGGAAAGCTCTTGTAAATTTTAACTTTGATCACTGCGCGTAGATAAATATTCATTCCACGCCTCACCAGTTGAAAGGGGCGTAAGATGAAGACCAGAATATTTCATAATAAATAAGAAGGTGGCGACGAGACGTTCGTCCTCTCCTGTGGCCTCGCAGTGACTGACATCAAGTCAGCGATGATTTATGCATCGCGGGCGCAGTCTAATTAGGCCCAGGCGCATCTCATTCTATGTAAATTTGAGCCGGCCCACAGAATGAATGATATTCTCATCGGTACGATCTCAAACTTCGTGTAGGTTTAAACAAATAAACGTACGAATAAGCCAGACGTGATACGAATAAGTAATTACGTTATGATCCTAATATTCATTATTTTAATACTCTTTGTTTATATTTTTAAGAGAGCACCCCAAGAGAAATAAATTTGACAACACCGTTGATCAACTACAGTTGTACGTGAGTGAATGTATTTTCACACGCCAGAAATTAATTCAGAGTAATTTTAGTACACTCTCAAACCAAATAAATAGCACGTTCCCAGCGAAAGACTGCTCTTGAAAGCTCCGTACTAAGATCCCGTTGCGTTTGGGGACGTCGCGTGAAATCCACTGGAGCGTAGTTGGGCATCCAAAATCTGTGGCGACTACACAGTACCGTGGTACGGGGGCCGAGGACGAGTAATGTTATGAGCAAGCCATTATTGTCTCGCCCCATACCGTAAAACATTACGCAGTCGTGCCGGGACCGACGAATGCATTTGGAGCTGTCAAATACCCCTAAACACAATTTGTACTTAATAAATCACGTAGGTAGTTCTTAATGCAAACAATTTGAGTGTTTTCTTCAGAATTTCTAAAATGGAAGATAATGTAAACGAACTTTTAAAATTCACGCAAATGTATCTTCTTGTTTTTCAATGTGTTTGATTTAGACTCAAAGGAATGTTCAAGCAAACAGGCCGAAAGGATCAAAATAATTATAAATACGTTAAGTGGAATTTCTTGGGTCAGTACAAGGCTAATTATCGTGCCTACACCGGTGCACGCCATTAATCTGAACGCGTTAAGTTCTTCCTGGGATCGTTAATTTGTGTGCTAACCTAATAAATTAATTGAATAACAGGAAGCGACAACAAAGTGTATAATAAATAAGCACATCTCAGGACATGTGTTAACTGTCAGATATTTTTCATTTTATTTTTGAAAATGGTATTAACAACTCTATGTAGTGTGGCAGTGAAACCGCTTAGGACCTTCTAGTGAATGTTTGTACGTATAGTAAAAGATGCTACGATCTCAGGGGAATAAAAGAGTTATCAATAAGTTTTATTCAATTGGAATAATTTAGTTTGGGATAAAGTGGTTGATAGCGGGATTTTGGCCAGCTGTTGATTCAAGACTTGTTGTAAAAGTTTCTAATACGGTTTTCTTGATATTTCCTTGAAGTTTTCGTGACATTTACCTAAGGATTTAGTTATTTACCTACTTAAGTATTATTTTAAAAATAGTTTCAGATCAGCCTTGGATGTGTGTTTAAGTTGTGCTAAAGTTTGGGTTCAAAATAAAAAATAAAACAAACTACGCACTTTACCAACAGTGACAAACAACACTGTTTGCGTGCACCAGATAGATGGAACTGCACAAATAAGATATAAAATTTTGTCAAGCAATAGCCTGACAAGCACGAAATCGCGAAACACAAAACGAGCGTCAACATAAACTAACATCCGGCAAACACTGATGTATTGCAGCCGCAGAACTATGGAAACAAATCTCTCGCAGTAATAATTTACGGGCGCAATATGGCTCCGCAGTTCGAAAACAAACAAACAAAACAAAAACAGAAGCGCGACCCGCGATAAAAGATGTCGCCACATTCGCTGGCCTCACTTTAAAGATAGACTAGCTAGAGCTTAGATAGCGGCAAATAAAGGACATGGACTTGCGCCTGCGACTGCACAGCGGCCCCTGACCAATCAGCGGCCGCCGCGTAATTATAGGTTGCGTTCGAATTAGGAACGACTGCCGTGGCTCGTGCTAATTGAAAATAGAATTCGCTGATTTATATCGTTTTGAGTCGGAAGCCTTTGCTGATTGTTTTTAACATGATTAACGAGCTCTCAAACTATATTTGAATTTAGATAGACTCCTAGTTTTCGAGACAATTAAGCTTTACTTGTTGCCGCTACTGTGTTGAAAATGTTAATTGATAAATCAGCGGCTGATTATTGAGTTTAATTTTACAATGTTCTGTTTCGATGCAACTTATTAAACAATTTGTATAAAACATGTAGTATTATAATTATACTAGTATTTACTATTCATTAGCATACTAACACGCAATAAATTAATCTCTAATGAATCTAATCTATTACATCGAAATTACAGAAGGCTTGCTGATAATCATTATGCAGTTTGACTTTGAAGTACATAACAGGTAATAAGATGTTTGATAAATTGTATTGTATGCGTAGGTAATTAATTATGACAGTGTTGCCTACATCTTTTCAAAAACGGCTTTTTGTCGTCAATAAAAACACTTGTTTTTAAATGTTGATTATCTCAATAAAGTAAAAGGTGATTACAAGCTGGGCAATTAATAAACACAGATAAAATTCCCATAACAGTTATTCGAATTATAATACAAACATGACTCACGAGGAAACAAATTAAATGCCCACTGTCCGCGCTAGGGTTGCCAGCTCGATAAAATGCTTCGAATTGTCGGGTGCCTATCGTCATTCCTGACTCAATTATTTAAAAAACGAACGCCCGTTGCGTGCGCATCCGTCCTTGTCCCGCGTGATTTTTGACGATATATCTGACTCTTTCACTCAAATGCGCCCGCGTTGTCGATAACCGCGGAATGTGCCGGCTGACTTCAGTCGGGCGGCGCTCATAGACAATTTAAATTGGAGAAATTGGTAGCCAAGTACTTCGAGAAACTGGTAATAACGGACAAACGTCAGCGTATGTAGATAGTGCGGGCACATCATCTATTACCAATGACATATTATTACAAGGAAACGAGGAACCCGTTCGTACTGTGTTATTTATTTACTTACTCAAATGGAATAATAAATACTTGTAGAAACGCACTTAGCTTTATTAAAAACCTTCGGAATAGGTAAAAACAAAATGATAGAAAATAAACCTTCGGCGAGTGCAGTTCTTTTCAATGCCCAGCTTATCACTCGCGATTCGCGCGACGACAAAGTAAAAGCAAAAGCAGAGCAAAAAGTTCCCGATCGACTCGGTGTCACCGACAACAAGAATCCTGAACAAATTCGAAATCGAAACTCGATAAGTGCAGTTATCGATAAGATATGCTATCGATATAACTGCAATAAAATCAATAAGGCAGCTAATCAATCCAGCACACGTAATGTGTCGCGAGTTTCAATTAAGACTTGGCTCGCCAACTAGTTATTCGCGATTAAGATTGAAGATAAAAACCCTAGGTCAACATAATAGGGATAATTGTATTCAGGTATATCATAACGTGTTGCAAGTTTTAATTGGCGTCCTAATACGAACACCGTTTAAAATAACGAGTTAGCAAGAGCTATCAATTCATCAAGATACAGTTGGCATGACAAACTTAATCCTCAAGGGAGGAGGGCATCTTGCGGCCTGTCAGAAAGCATAAAAGTTTGCGACGACAGCCAAAAAAGAAAAAAAGTAAATCCCAAACTAAACCGTTTACTTCCCGAGAAAATTTTCAAGTAGTCTTGAGCGCTGTATTAAGGGTAGCATAATAAGGCTTTCTGGATTAGGTGTAGCGCTCTTGAGTGAGAATAAACCCAAGGGAAATCCTGGCGCGCAGCTTTCCTTCTAATTTATTGCTTCTCCAACGGCCACCGGCCTTTGTATCGGATCTGCCGGGAATGAGAAATATATTTCTAGATGGATTAACATGTTTGCCACTTAGAGGTTGGTAATTAGTGTACCCAGGTACTTTCGGCTTTCTTGATTCTGCCAATGCTGTGGAGTTGATTAAAAGTGTGTAGCTTGAGCTAATAAGTCTATGATAGAGAAATACCTATATATCTCCTACGTTTATATACAGATAACTATTTCTAAGGTGCACAAATAAATTACTTCAGTCCATCTATATCATTTGAGAGTTTTTTTTTTGGTAATTTTGCGAATACTAAAGGCAGTGATAGTCATAAAATGTGATATGATCCCTTACAAAAAGTTTTTGAAGTAAAATGTATTATGTGAACCTTACCTACCAAGCAAAGTAATTTACCAACTTGTGGTATTTTTATCTACATCTATTTGATAAACCCAGGTTGAATAAGAGCTATATTTCTCTCACACAAAATCCCCACATCAGCTTAAAAGCAGACTTAAAACTGCAAGCCTTTTTAGTCACCACGATTTCGCAAGCTCACCAAAATAACAAATAGCTTGGATTGCAGCCATCGAAAACAAAGAGATGAGCATAGCTATATGTTACTGTCTCTTAAACAAATTGATTTAATGACTTCTTAAACTAATTGGATTTACCGGTCCACTTGTATTTCGTCTTTGCGCCGAGATTAACGCGCCGTTCACATCTTAACTTACTGTGGAAGTGTGATTGTGTGGACAACCTTGTTTGGCTATAAATTAAGAATTATATGCCTTTGAAGATAAAACATTTCACTTAAGATGTACACCCCACTTAAGAGTATAAAGCAGTTTTGTAAAACGATCAAAACTTAAACAAGAGCTCATTTAGTGCTGTGCACTGCGTCTCCCAGGTCCTAAATTAAAGAAAGAGTCGAGCTACGTTGTGTTGTATCGCGAGCGCTTCCTACTATTAATCCGTAGTAGTGAATTAGTGCGATGCACACACGTTTGTAGTGTGGAGACACTTCATTACGGGGGCAGGGCATAAATCAGGACTTCTAATATTAAACGTGCCTTGGTGGAGCAAATTGCGGCCCTGTCTGGGACAGTGCGGTCGATGGCAGCGACCTGATGAGCCGGGTTAAACCTTACTATTAATTACCCTAAATAGTTATATGCAGTATGGCCCGACAGAGGCCAGCATGTCATAAGTGTAACAACTATGGCCTTAAAGCACTCTGCTACACTTAAAGTAAATCATTGCCCATAGAGTTACAATGTGCAGTGAACATTAAAAAGAAAAAAAATTGAGCCGACTTTATCTCTACTTCCATACAATTTACTTTTTTTCTGTCATCACCCAAATGAGATATGAAATGTTTAAAGTATTTTTATTAATTTATTTTTTCCCACTGCGCGGGATAATTTCGCTGGCCCCTACCAAGATCTTCTACTAATGTGATTTTAATGTACTTAAATGTCTTCTCACCTATATTTGTATAATCTGTTTTGTGATTTTATTGTTATCTGAATTTTATTTGGCTTTATTTACGTACTTTGCTGACTGTAATTCATGTTTAAGTATTTTTATCATGCTCGTGTTTTCATAACAGAGCTTATTTAAGAGCTTGGTTTAAAAATATGGTCTTTGAATTTCGAAAACGTGCAAGAGTTAATGTTCTTCAATGATTTCAAGCACAGATTTCTGAATAAAACATTCTTATATCTCAACATCTTTACCTACCCTGCAGTTCTTGGAAATTCTAGCTATAAACATACAAATTATGTATGTCTATTTAATGGACATTGACTTCCTTAACGTCATGTAGATATACAAACATACACATACGCATAAGTTCATTTAAATAACGACTTAAATATAACACTTAGAACGCCATCTTCACCCATAGATAAATAAAAATAAGTAATGGGGGGAGAATTTGAGAAAAAGCGCAGTTTATAATATTTTTATCTTTTTTTGACACTATCGGTCCCTCCCTGTTCTGCGTGTTCGAGACAGGGGCGTATCGAGAGTCATTTAGGTTCTGGTCCCCTATCTGACCCCTTAAGAAATATGGAGTTGGAATGGGGACGAGGCTTCCACTCTTAAGTGTGAAACATCGATTTAAAAATGAAGGATTAATTTCACTTAAAATAATCTGCTTAATTTAAGATGCAACTGATGTCCTCGAACTTCTCTTTAAATTGTAAAACTGTAAGATTCTCAATGCGCAATAAGGTTTTATATTGAACTATTGTCAGTTAAAAACCAAAATTGGAACTATGCCCGAAAATAAAAATAGACTCGACAAATTGGGAACTAATACGTCTATGATAGACTTCTGCCTTCTCTTGCACTCGCCTCGCATACATAATAAATGTTCATAGAACCTATAACTATGTGGTAGGTGCTAACTGGCCTACATTCAAAATTCCGCGATACATTTTTGGTTGCGAAAGGTGTCAATTATATTAATTGTGATTGCATACCACCATTTATTATTGAGAACATCGCTGTTATTGCCAACATGACGTCACGAAGTCTTGTTTTAGACCTCATTTGAGCAATTGATCGCCTGAACGTGGCTCAAATGGATCGGAAAATGCTTGGGATGTTTGAAATTATTTTTGTCGCGGCGGCTCCCGTGGCGCAGACGTTTATTCGCCAGTGTATCAACGCCCTACTGATGTATGGCGCGTTCTAACATGTACTGTATTAACTTTTTCGTTCTATTGTTTCGGCGTATTTGTTTATTCGAGCGTTTTTGTGGAAATTTTGGGTTTTTTGTTGTTTGTATGATGAACGCTGTTGTTTTGTTTTATTGTTACGTGACGTTTAACACAGAATTCTATAAGTTTATACAAATAGATATTATTTAAGGCGAAAAAACGACGTTTGTATTTTAGTCTTTTTTTTGTAATACATAATAAATTATATTTTATTATTGTAGCTGCTAATGATTACTTACTGAAATAACTAATCCCTTTTGTCACTGCGTGTTTCATCATCATTATTAAATGACTTAATTGACATTTAGTAATTAATTTCAACTTCCCAAAACCAAACAACTGTTCCACAAAGTTAAACAGACAAACCACAAAAACGACTGTGTCAGCCAAAACCCGACAATTAGCACATCTTTTACCCAACCCGAGCCACCTAAACATCTTAGCCCCAACTTTACTCCAACAAACAATTCAGTTCCCACATTCGTGTCAATGGCTCGTTTGCGATGAACTTTAGAAAGGCGGCCGGGCCCTCGAGTACCTACGTACGAAGTATACGAACTCGCACATTAAAACTTTGCCCCAAGTTCGGCCCTGGTGAGTGCGTTGTACAGAAAAATGTACTTAATTAATTAACATTATTTATGATGAGTCGTAAATTTATTTATTAAGATAGAAAAGTTCTGAATGTGTCTAATTTTTTGGGGGTATTTCAAAGCGTTGGTGTATTGTTAACAAGGCATATTTGTGTATGGCGCGTTTGGATTAAGTTCTGTTTGTTTTGTAAAGGTTCTTTCACTGGTTTAATTTTGCTTTTACAGCTAAGTTGGTAGTGTGATAAGTTGCAATCGTTTGCCAATCCACAATGGGTAATCTAAAATTCAATATAATTTATCATCATCTGCCTAACCTTTTCCCAACTATGTTGGGGTCGGCTTCCTGTCTAACCGGATGCAGCTGAGTACCAGTATTTCACATAAAGAGAGTGCCTATCTGACCTCCATAACTCAGTTAGTACTGGGTAAAACGATACCCCTTGGTTACAGGTAGTCATAACGAGTAGTAAAAGTAAACTCGGTATGCAATGGCTGGTCACCCATCCACGGACCAACCTAGACAATTGCAGCTTAACCCGAAGATCGATCCGAGCGGCTGTTATTATTTAGTCACGAGCTCCTTGTCGTTACAGGTAGTCAGTGGCCCGAAAGTCTGACAACTGGTCTTACCAAGGGGTATCGTTTTACCCAATACTAATTGGGTTGTGGAGGTCAGATAGGCAGTCGCTCCATGTAAAATACTGGTATTCAGCTGCATCCGGTTAGACTGGAACCCGACCCCAACATAGTTGGGAAAAGGAAAGAAATGACTACCTGTAACAACTATCAAAGATCTACAAATGACAGCCAAATTTCAATATCATTTATACAGTTTAGTAATTAAAAAAATATTTCTGCACTTTTCTCTTGTATTTTATCATAGAAAAAATACCAACAGCGACATACGTTTCCCTGGAAGTGTTTGGCAGAGGAGTACCCATATTACTGCCACATCTCGCCCGTAAATTTTTGCGTTTTGTTTGCACCGAAAACGATTGTTTTCACAACCAGGTGTATGCCTCCCACCATGATTGATAGCAGTCTCCTAGGTGGTGTTAGTGCCATTATTCAGTGCGTAAGTTAAAACAGTGTCTACCATAACACATGGTGCAGATACGTAGTTGTAGAAAGCAATAACTTATCCCCCTCATCCCAACTATTCCCTTGGCTCAGACATACATCTATGTGTAACCTTACTGACAAAGATACAGCCCTCTCTGGATATGGTACTGTTGTGTAAGGAGGTTGGTTGGTTGGTGTGCAGTAAATTGTGGAATGGGAATTAAAGAGATTTGGTGATTTTAGATTTCGTCAATTAATTGAAGTTGAATTTTAAGAGTAGAATCATATATTTTGATACGTATTGTTTGCATAACTAGCCCGTAATGTTCCCAGTCTTTGGATACGGGCTCCCGTTGTGTGAGAGAGACTGGGCTGTAATCCACCACGCAGGCCTAAAGCGGGTCCCATGATAATGTCATGAGTAGGTGTCATTGGCATATTGTCTGTCTAAATTTTATTTTGTAGAGCTATTGCTATTGTAAAGGATCAAGCATTGTAAAGGATATTACCTGAAAAATTTTAAATAGCTTTAATTGAAAATGAATCAATAGAATACATGCACCCACTTGACAAAGTCTCCTAGTAAACATCTCTCTGGGATTTCGTCAATAGATTTACAATAACGTTCTGTCATTCTTTGGTTCCAAGTGCCAAAATTAATAACCTAACCTTAGCAATGGACAGACTGCTGTCCAATTTGTACACACATAAGCCTTTTTGCACAACATTCCTACCCCATCTAGCCCCCACACATCCATAACCCTACCAAATACGAAAGTTACTCGCGCACACCGCGTGTTGTTCAATATATCACATTTTGATTCGGTCGGGCCATAAACAATACAATATATCAATATAAAGCAGACGGTGGCGAAATTTGAACGGAGCGAGTGCGTTATATTTATGTTCGAGCAACTGTACGCATTTATGTACTGGCAATGTTTTGTGATGTTTAAAACACATATTCAGCGAGTCTTGTAATGTTTTGTTTAGTGGGACTGGGTGTGATTGTGGAGTATAGTGTACCTATAGTAACAAAGAGTACAGTAGTATTTGAGGCCTATACAAAGTAATATTCTACAGCGTGCAGCGTGGTTATATTTCAGGGTGGTATTCAGACCGTCAAACTGAACAACTTTCGCGATGAAATTACAATATAAATCGCGAAAAAAAATCGTGTTCCAAACACGCTGTAGAAGCGATAATGAAGACGGAAAAGTAAAAAATGCCGCTGAAAAGCTTACCCTGTTGACAGTCATTATTGAATACGAAACCATTCAAATAAAAAAAAAATCAAATCATTTATTGCTTTGCTAACATGGGTAAACGATACATAGATGTTTCATATTTACTCGTTTAACCAAGTTCAAAAGTGATCGGCATTTGTCTACCACTTCTAGTTACACTGGAAGTGAAATGCCTGAAATGTAAACTGTTCAGATTCACTTGTTTCTGTGAAAAATTGAATCTTGGATCTGAACTGTCAGGGAGCTCCGTAACATAGAGATTAAAGGTTAGGAAGATATATTTAGTAATTTAGTAAATAAAGTGTCTAAAACTTATAATTTTTTACCGTTGACTCAGCTTAAGTGGAGCTCGACACGTTCTGAATCCGCGCCATGTGTCTAACATTGACAGCTACCTATAGTTTATTTATAAATTGACATAAACGCCCACGATTGGCAAAAATCATTTGTCAAATTTGAGGATCCGCCAATTGCGGCTAAGAATAAGATTTGGTGGGCGTTTTGAACTGCTGTCATGGCGACTGAGTCTGACTGAGCTGAAGAATTGGCTTAAGACGCTTGGAATACCAGTGTGAAGTGTACGAGTGTGAAGGTAGGATTTGTGGTGCTATCGTCTATAAGACAGTGGGTTAGCAAGAACAGCAAGCCGTCACAATTACAAAAGAAAACTTGGACCTAGGGTAGTGTCAAAAGGTAGGTAAGCGGACAAGTTTCACTGAAAATCGCCGGCGAGTATTTTTCAACTTTCACGCGAATTACTTAAGGTTTTCCTGAATACGTACACAAACAATCTCATTCCAGCACCCTACAGGAAAACAAAATCTACAACAAATTAAAATTGTTCATAAAACTCGACATTTTGGTCATCCCTTGAGAGAAAACTTGTACTGAACCAAAAAAAGCTTTTAAAACCACATGTAAGCGTACATTACAAGTACAGTCGAACAAGCTAATTGGTAAATAGGCGACTGTTTTTAAACAATGCTGTGTCTGTGCTGAGTTGTTAATTGTTTTTCATCACGCTCTTTTCAATGACTTAAGCTTTAAAAGGCACAAAATAGAGTTCAAATTAGCAATATTGTGGAAAGATATATATTTTTGCCTGTATACCAATAGCTTGTTCAATTGTACCTAAATAATGAATGTGCTGTCATAGTGTGTTACATTTTGTTCGATTTTAAACGCATTAAGTGAGTCAATAAGTTTGCTTGAGTCAACTGACTTTGCTGAGAGTTGACCGGGCATTGATCTTGTTTGTTTATGGATGCATATGAATCAAATAACCAGCATCGATTTATTTGCTTAGTTTTTGACAACTATAATTAGAGTGAACATGGAGTAGGGATTCTTTTTATTTCAATTACTTATACCTACTACCAGCCTGGTTTTTGACCCAATGTAGGCTGGCTAACTTATCACTGGCTACCCTATCCTTGCTCTCTGCATGTTGGCAACTACAAAACCCAGGATTTGTGTAGACATTTTCCATAATTGGAAGTCAGGAAAAAATAAAAACTGCCTTGTTGGTCTAGTGGTCGCAAGTGAAGAAGTGAAGTCCTGGATTCGATTCCCGGGTCGGGTAGAGTGTTATTGGCTTCAGGCATTTTTCAGTAACAGCCACGGAGTCTGGATTTGCCCGGTTGGTGGCAATAGGCTCGCCCCTTATTACATGGGACGTACTATTAGGTAGGTACACCTCTGCCTAAGACGTGATATTATGTAAAAAATACTCGTTTTATTTTTAGATTTCTGTAACACCTGTATACGTATCATTGTGTAACATAGGTACCTCTTGTTGACAAGAAAATTGCACGGTTACGTTTACATTACAGATTGTTAAGGCCGATCTAGGTGTCAAATAATATAGAACGATGCTAGAACGTGGTAACTATAAATTACGTTCACCCTGCAATTAAATAGTTAACGCAATGTTTACCTACTTACACTTACATCATACAATTTCAACATAAAGCTTTCGATTCATAAACTAAAACAAATAAGAAACGTTTTTTTTTCATTGAAACAAAAGAAATATTCCATTTTCGAATGCATACTACTAAACGAAAATAATATGATCACTTTCATAACGACCGCGGGGTCTAAAATGGCCGCTTTAGCAGAATCATTATAGGATAATAATATGAATTACGTTTAAATTCTTAAAATGGTCATAGAAGTACCTACTATTATGAATTGTCACCTTGTGACTATTTTACGAATTTAAACGTAATTCATATTATTATCCTATTATGATTCTGCTAAAGCGGCCATTTTAGACCCCCAGGAACATACGGCTGCTGAATTGTATTACCTTAACTTGCGCTTAAGGGGGAAGCGCTGGGGTAGCCTCTGAAATTCTAATTTTCTTAGGTTAATTTAATCCCATTGATTGATTGATTTCATAAAAAGTCATTCAATGGGGTGAAATGAACTAAGAGGGTCGTATTGATGATTTTAATAATTATAACTCTGTAAAACCATTATTTGTTACGGTCGCGAATCATATTTTAATCAACATACAACCCAACATTGACTTGCAAATTGAAAAAACGTAAGAAAATTTTAACTTCGCGGGCCAATCTGGTCCTTTCACCTTATGTAGGAATAGTTTTTCAAATTCTCAACCTCAAAATCTTAATTAAACAACCTGTTCGTAGCCTAGAACAGTCTCCTTATCGAAGGAAGAACTGAAAATCTCCTTCAAAATGTAGTTCCAGCGAGCGATTATTCATAACACCTTAGAGCCAACTCGGCCATTTATAAAGGCACTAAGAACAGCGGCCTAAAGACTAAATCACTGGCAGTCGCATAGGTGCTTGATAAAGTTGTAGCTACGAACATTGTTCCAACCTACGCGCCTATATTTTGATTTGCATAAGCAAGGCTGGTTTTGAAGTACTGCGTTATAGTTTAAACGGCCCAATTGTTGAGGGTTAAGAAAACGCTGGGATGATTAACTGTTTAATCTTTTGACCATCATAGTCACAAATACGTGACAAGCAAACGCGTGCCATGTACACCAAACGATAAAAATATGTGACAAAATGGGAAGTGAAATTGTGGCTTGGCGTGAAGGGCACGCGCGTGTGTTTATGCTCTGTCGGTCAAAAGGTTATTAAAGAGATTTTCTTTTCGATTTCCTGAAAATAAAACCAGTCAGATGTTTTTTTTATCTAACTCAAATCATTTAAATATATCGCTGTACCTACCTAAGGCATCTAAACGAAAGACTGCTAAAGTAAAATTATGAGTTCTTTTAGTAATATGTTAAAATTTGCTTTCATGGATTTTAATTTTCTCTAACGCCTAACATAGTAAACAAAGCCAGCTGTTGTAAGTCATTTTCAATAAGAAACATTTATTAATTAGGTAACCAAAGTTGTTATTATTTAAGTAGTCAAATTAAACTCAAATCGACTTAGTCATTCAATTCTAGGTCACAAGTTTTGTTTTGATTCTCAGAACATCACTATGGGTTAATCACACAAGTAATTCATTTAATTACGCCATGTTGGAGCGTGTATGTCGCACGGACTCCAGACATGTTCGTGCGTTGTTTGCAAAGACCGTCTCTTGTTTATCCTTGTTCCAACTTACAATGACTTTATTGTCATCTTCAAAGACACTAATAACTTTAGACTATGGGCAGAATTTACCAATTAATCTGAACACGATCAAGACATCTAAACTACGTGCAGGGCTGTCAGTGTCATAATTGCTATGGATATTGATATGAACAGCTCTTGAACGCCGTTTCCGAAATCCGCTCTTGAAGTTTTATAAAATTAAATTCAAGAAAATTTATTTTCATCGAAATTCATGACGGCTTATTCAATTCTATATAATTTTGCTTGCCTATTTAAACTTTATTAATTCTGAACTTAATCAAACGTAGTCAAAATATTAATTTCAAAATTCGCGCACAACAATAGAAAATTACAAGAACGATTTAATTACTAAGCTTGCCTTGTTTGATCGTGGCTTGCGCGCCACCAACATGTCAGACACAGCAAGTTGGGCGCACAGAACATGTTCTAAGCGCGGTTGTGTTGTGCTGTTGTGCACGACTTCACTTAGGTTCTTCGCTCGCGTCTAAATATAATTATTTTATTATTAAATAGTAAAAAATCAGTCTTGTCTTTGTTACTAAATGGTTTATTTCGTTTGGTTTGAATTTTTAAGCAATTAAAAACTAAAATATCTTCTTCATTCTCTTGCCCTTGTCCCAATTCATTTGGGGTCGGCGCAGCCTGTGTTCTTCTTCCATACTTCTCTATTACTCGTGATCTCATCAGACACTTCTTTTCGTTCCAAATCATTCTCCACACAGTCCATTCATCGTTTATTTGGTCTTCCTCTACTATATCCATCCACAGTAATACTCAAAAATTTCCTTACGACATTTTCCTCAACCAAAATATCTACTGTTATAGGAAATTACAAGTCATTAAAACGTTGTACAATGCCTTCTTTTCGAATAAACTATTAATTTATCTATTTTATTTACTTACCGTGTGCGTTCAATTGCTCCCGATCTCATAGCATCCTTATATTCAAACGCGTTTGTACTGCACAAACACACAACATGTTGGGCGCACTAAACATGTTCTCATGTTCGTGCGTTGCGGTGTGTTCGCACTCGCGCAGCCCGTCTTGTCTCGCCCCGCCCCGCCCGCTACATGGAATTGTTTTAAACTTTGATTAATTCCTTGCCAGCGCGGTGATGTTGCCTTGTTTTCAGTTGATGAATACTGTACTGTACTGTGTCGGATAGTTGTTTACTGAAAAAGGGTTTCCAGATTAATTTTCGTGGAAACCCGTTGTTTGTTTTTTGGACTAGGATGTGTTTTTTTTGTTTTTCTGTAAATGTATCGTTCCAATTATCGATGAAAGCGAAATATTTTTCTAGGCCGTAATTTTGAGTCGATATTTATTTTACCTTTTTTTTCGAGAATTCTCTGAAACTTCATAGACATATATCATTGTGTAAAAGTAACTGACAATTTGACCTGTCGACAAGCGCACAACGAAAGCCACCGAGCTTGACACATTCAAAAGGCGACACAGCGGCTATCTCGAGAATTACATTAATTAGAGGTGTGGCTATAATTAATATTAATTAAAGTCACCTTTTAGCTCGCGACACTGAATGCGTATCGCAGTTAATAAATTTAACGGCATTGGCGGACCACTGGCTAACGCAGATAAAGATGCACCAGAAACTACGCAATTTTATCAACGATTCAATTCCAATAAAATACACCTTAATCCTGAAATCACAAGGTTCAAAACGATCGCATCAAACACTTGGCAATTACGTTCACTCGTTGTAAATTTTGCAAAAAGTGTTTATCATCCCCGCAAAGAATTGTAGGCTTTGCGACATCGAGATAAGATAGTTGACAAATGAATGAATTTACTTTGTTTTATGTCCGCTGAAAGTTTACGATCGTAAAATGCAGGAGTGTAACGGACGAAGAAATTATAAGTGAGGATATTTTTGATCTATACAACAACCCAATTATACCCAACTATTTTTGTTTCAATCATGATAAGGTGTGTAGTTCCTTAATGAATGGAACGTGGAATGTTTAAAATAGACCTGTTGAGGTTGTCAAACTTAATATTCGTGACATAAATGTCAGTATTAAGAGAATGTATGCGACCTTTTGTAAAGGTACGTGTTTTAGTTACATTATTATTGGAACGAAAGGTTTCGGGGCTTGAGATATTATGGACACTTACTTATGTCTGTATTGATCGATTTGAAAAGTTCACTCTCTCCTTTGCGTTGATGTTGATTCAATTCATTAATTGACCACTTCACGGGAATTCTTGTGTTATTTCTGATAAAATGTTAACCAGAGAATGCTTGACAAAAACTTGTAATTTACGTCACTCTTACATTGCACAGTAAATTCTTTAAAATTCCACGCACTCAAGAAGACCTTCACAGAACAAGAAGAAAAACTTTGTGTTTCAATCTAAATAAGAAATACTATATTATTTGTAATGGCCCCACATTTGCATCACATAAACAATAGCACCTAATCATTCCTCGTAACCATTCCTGACTAACCGAAGTCTACATTAACCCGTAGCTATTGTGTAGCGTTACTGCATACATTGCTGGCTTTGTGAACAAAATGCAAATGTATCATAATGTTACTATTGCATAAATCATCGCGCCCGGCCGCGCGGATGCCCTGCGCTGATTATCTAGCTATGGATTTCAAGATAAAAGCTTTATTTGTTTATTGCTTAGTCTGGAGTAAGAAAACAAAAGAGCAACCATTCCTATTTCGAAAATTGAAGGGTGATACCTACATATAACTATTTCAAATGATGAAAATGAAATATTACTGGCACCAAAAAAAAAATTTGAAAATCATTTTGAATAGTTCCGGGAACCAGCAATAGAATTTCGTGGTAAATCAACAGTTGCTAGACCCTTTATCTTGAAAATAGAACAGCACTATTTGCGTTATTCACGTTGCACAACAGACGATTTTTTCAAATAATATGAAGCATTGGATAAGAATTTTCCTTCAAAACTCTTTGGATTGTGATCGAGAATGAGTTGCGCAATTGTATTTCAGAGTGCTTTT
This sequence comes from Eurois occulta, assembly GCA_950022335.1. NCBI lineage: Eukaryota > Metazoa > Arthropoda > Insecta > Lepidoptera > Noctuidae > Eurois > Eurois occulta. Next base: position 12,425,954 of record OX465483.1, read on the forward strand.
TCATTTTGCCATTGCGGTTTTAAAGCAAGGGGTGTAAAAGACCCTAGATTTTCCACAATAAGACTGTTCATTACTCCGTACAGCGTCCGTACATAGGTGTAGGTCCAACTAATAATAAATTAAACGGTTGAACAACCGAAGCCAATTTTGAAATAGAAAGGGTTAGGTTATTATTCGGCCGCAGACGTATTAAAACCGTTCTCGTTTTATGAAAATTAAATACAGGGCCCATTCGACCCTTTGTATAAGACCACATGTGCTTGGGTTATGCAAATGACGTATTGGATGTCGGGGTACAATATATACTTGATTAGAGATAGTTTTGTACATAAATTACGACCAAAACTTCTAGAAAATTTGACTATTGAAAGATAATTTTGGAAAACTGTACACAAAGAACGAAACACATAACTAAGTAACAGTAACTAAGTTTTACAAGCTATGAAGAGGTGTATTTTGTTCATCTAAATAAAGTATAATTTCACATACTATAAATCCTACTAAAACCACTTAAAATTCCAACCGAATTTTTAAAACAAAACTGGTACATTTCATTCAAACTATTTCGAATAATGCTCCTTTCTTTTTCGCATCCAACCTATGGTGGGCACGGTGGAATATCAAACATTTTGTCGTTACAGAAGCATGCGAAACATATTTATGTCACGGAAATATCTCATTCTGTCAACTAAATGCGTTTTGGTTTAGCTAAAATTGCATGATAATTTTGATTTTAGGATTCAGCCGACCGCTGTGATGACGGATATAAATTCTACGCCGCTATATATTCACACGACTACGTTTCGTATTTACTAACGCTATTTATGTAACATGAATGGTCGAAAGTATGCGTAATTTACTATTTTTGTGTTAGGTATAAAAAGTTTTTGTAATGGCGGCGTTGGGAGATAAATATTGTTCTACATAATGCTCGTTAGTTTCTTACATTGTTGCTGCTTTAAGAAATGTTGGCAGAGATTTGTGGTTGATGACGAAACTCGAGTGTGTAAAGTTGGCTATTTGTGTGTAATCCGTGACCATTTATGTTTATATTTCAATATTTAAACTACGAAAGGAACAGCTTAATTAAAAAAATATATACCAATAATATAATTATTTCATATTTTGAATAATTTTTGTGGCATTCCTGAAACTGTTCACATCTTTTAATCTCCATATTTCTTGGAATTATCAACTAGCCTCGACTTCGTGCTCATTTGAAGATTTAATTTAGCTTAATAATACCCAAACATGCTATGATTTCGTACCTGATAGCTTAAAAATGTTCCTTTATCGCCTTTTTTCCCTTTAACCTATCCTTTTTCTAGACTTACGGCATTGAATGGTTCTCAAGTACGTCTTCCGCATTCCTTGAATGCCGGGGTCAGTGTTAGCTATTTTGATTGGGTCGTTAGCCCTTTGAACCTTTATTAACATAGGACCATGAGAGGTTTTTATCATTTAAGTAAATTACACTGTCTAGCCTCTACGAGTGAAAATGTAAGAAAACCAATCCATACGTCCATACTTTTAACATTAAAATATATACAGAAGTAACTCTGCCTGCTACCTTTTTACGCCTTAAAACTTGACTAGATTTGTATGAAATTTGGCACACTGGACGACCATGACCTGGGATTAATGCATAGGATATGCTTAAACCCGGTAATAAATACTTTGCCGTGAGATAAAATCTGTCTAGTGAAAAATGAATAAAATTTTTCATGCTGGCTACAAATTATTACCTTCATATTTTTTTCAAGTATCGTGGTATGGACATGTGATGCGGAGGAATGAGGAAAATGTAGTGAGAAAAATGTTAAGTATGAATGTAGATGGCTACAAGAGTAGAGGAAGACCAAAGAAACGATGGATGTACTGTGTGAAGGATGATTTGGCAAGAAAGGAGGTGAGTGTTGAGATGACGAGTAGAGAAGTATGGAAGAAGAAGATATGCTGCGCTGACCCCAAATAAATTGGGCTAAGGGCATGAGAATGATGTTTATTTTCCGGTACCAAGTGTTTTTAAAAAAGTGTGGTGTTAATTCCTTAATACTTAAATTTGTTATTAATCTATCAAAAATCACTTGGTCCCCTGCAATATCCTTTTCAATTCCATAATATTTCCGCCTAACTTTCAACCGCTGTATGACATTTCGATTCTCATGTACTAAGCTCACAATACAATAGCTCCGGAGTTAGTACATCATGCTATTGTGTAGTTTTAAATGGAACACGACACAAGCCTGTTCGACGGGCTGACAGTCTGACATGTAGGTATCATAATAAGTACTGACAGCCTGTGGGTAGATGTTGCAAGCACGATATTAGAAGTTGACTGCAGTGGGTGTTCGAGTCCCGTGCGTGACCATTCATGAACTACTCAGAATAGTTCATCATTTTGGAAAGGTTTTATTGCTTCGTTGTTTTACAGACGATTTTGAGTTCTGTTTTTGTGATTGTTAAGGTGCATTTTTAATTGAAGGTGACTGATTCCTAATTGGATTTGTGTAATCTGGGAACGTTTCGTTTATTGTTTCTGAACTATTAATTTCCTGCGAGCTTCAATGTTTTCGTACTAATGAAGGACAAATAGGGAGGAAGTAAAATCACGTTAAATGGGTTGAATAGAGTTATATTTTTAAACAAAACAATAAAAGTCTGAATACTTCTGAAGTAATTTACAATATTTCTATCACAGAAAATATACATTGCATCAATCTAAAAGATATGAATAGAAGAATACTGTCACATCTAGTACATCTCTTGGTTGAGTGACCCGAATCTAGGTAAATTGATCGACAGGCGACAAGCACCGTCATTTTGAACGTCAATGCGTACAAATTGAGGAACCCACATATCAAGTCTAGTTGGCAAATCAGTGATGAAGATCTCGCTCTCAACGATAACCCGGAGTAAGTAGCCAGTTGCGTCATTGGCATGAATTCATACGAGAATTGAGTGATCTAACTAACTCAGACACCAGTCACACGGATTAATTTAAATGTGGAGTGGATGATGTAAACAGTAGAGTGTGTGAGATGTGGGCGATGTCAGGAGATAGTCGTTAGTGTGCAATTGGATTTATTTCTTTATGGATTTTATTAATTGGATGGGTGTCAAGCTAGGATAGGCCAATTTTGTTAAACAAAAAACTTTGTTCATTACCTATACTGTGGTGAATCAAAAGCTCAATTCATCTCATGCATCATTCATGTAATGGAAACTGTTTTATTTAATACTAATAATCCAGCGGTCCCAGGGTTGAGGCACAAACGGACATATGGACGCATCACTACATAACGCCACTGATTCCAACAAAAGAATTAATAATTGAATAGTGTTTTATCTAACGCTAACAGCAAAGGGTTACAGCATAGAGGGTTCAGTACATATTGAAAAAAATAATGACAATGTGGCATCAAAAACTTTTATTCACGATCCCGAATTGTCTTAACCCTTCAACCCTTTCTACTCGGCTCATAAAGTTGGCGAAACGTACAAAAATACCGACATAATGCCATTTGTATAATGTTTCGCGCTTTGTTTTTTCATAGAACGGTGGGTTTGAAATGTCACCGCAGACTGGGGGTGCGAAAACACCCATTATGGGGTGCCGAGTGTATTAAAAATCGTTCGCGTCCTTTGCATTCTTGAGGTTATGGGTTTTCGTGCGTGGATCCCTTGAATGTGAAGAATGGACGGGAGTAGTACTGTGTATAGATAAATATCTATGTAAACGTTTATTACGTTAAAAAGGTTGAATTATGAGGGATTGATAGCGTAATGACTTGGCTATGGTAGTAATTCGAAGGTTTCGGTGGTAATGTTTTGGGGGCTTCGTCATGAGCACTTGAATAATTACTTCCATTTGAGCTTTAATGATAGTCGCAATAAAATAATTTCAAAATTTTCTACCAACGATTTCATAAAAAAAAAAACTACTGAGAGATTATCTCTAATAGGCAACTATGTCTACATCTACGACATACAGATTCAATTTTCGAACAGCAATAATATAAATAAAGCACTTTCACTGGAAAATCCCAAGTAAAAGTAAACTAGATATTTTCCACAACCTGACTCAACTACTAACAAATACCTAAATAGAGTTGCCAGCAAGCATTTATAACTCTTGTACTCCTGAAGCATAACTTAATTCTTGGTGTTTAAAACAGTTGCTTTAAGAGCTTTCACTTGAATTGAAAAGCAAAAAAACTATGATTTTGACAATACTACTTTATGTATTTGCTTAGTTACTCAATTGGGTGGTTTTACCGGTAGCTGTTTCTAATAATAATAGTGACATGATCATCTTCAATACAATGCGAGTGTAGAGCCCCGACACAGGATACCACCTTCTCACCTGCCTATCATGCACAAATAACTGCACTGTCTAGGATTTGAATGAGGCAAACGAAAGAACGAAGTCGCTACGTACTAGTTGGATAAAACCTAATTCATCGTTTTGAGAAGAAGAAGAAGATAAGGAAGAAAATACTTTTATTTCGTTTAGAAGTCTTTCAAGATTTCCTCCACTAACAGCAAACATACACTTTCTTCTATATAACTGTTGCATTATCCCAATTCATAGTCCACGAAGGTACTCTCAAAAATGGCAAAGACAGTTATCGTCACCGGCGTAGACTTGAAGTCTACACGACCGGATGTAGTAGTCGTTCCGGCAATAACATTTCCGGTACCGACACTCGGCTTACTTCCGTCGTCTGCGAGGGTACTGTTTCCTTCCAATTGTTTATGCCTTCGACAAATATTAAACGACAAGTGTGAATGCATCATAAACATAAATGGTACAGTTAAAGCACGGTAGCTGATTTTGATAGTCATATTTTTGTAGATGACAGGAGGCAGCAAGAGCCTTCTCTGTGCATAGGAGTGTAAACACAACTAGATACTAATGGTAATGATGTTACTCGTAGAACTGATGTTAAAATACTTGAATTAGATGAAGGTACTACAACCGTTGAAGCAATGCATGATGCACTCTCTTCATTGTTACACAATGTTCTATTATTGTCCCTAAGGACCTTAAATGACAGGATATATTCAATTGCCAATTTGGAATTTTCTAGTGTATCAAACGACTTTGCTGCTAAGCTAAGACCTTTCGTGGCCCTAGGCATGGTAGTGTTGCAGATTGTATTGTAAGGTTATAGTTTATTTTCGCTTTTTTATAATTACTTGGTGTAGTGTTTATTTTATTGTTAAGTAATTATTCGTAACTTTTAACTTTTTTAATATTTGTTTTGAACTATTTATTACTTATCACAATTGTAAAGTCGATTTAATACTTCGTTAAAATTTACCCCCTCATCATTATGTACGAAATCATAAAACTGCACGTAAATTCCAGCAATGAATCAAGCATCTCATGGCAATGACAATTTATTGCTATTAGAATATGGAAATGGCCGCCGCATGGAAGGGACTGGGCTGTTTTTAATTTGGCGCCAAATTAATGAAGATTCTGTTGTTTCATTTACGTACAGTCGTGGTATTTGCTTGTTTTTGTCCCGTAATTTGGTTTCGCTCTTGTTTTGTTAAACTCCGATTTGACTTTATTACATTATTTGACTGAGAAATTAGATGTTTTTGATAGATTTATGATTAACATCATTCTCAGGCCAAATTAGGTTAACTTTTAAACTAGTTCTATTACATGGGTTCACGTCTCACGTCTTCTTCGTCCGTACTGAAGGATACTTCGGGATTAGCAAGGCTTTAAACTGTTTCAAGTTAGTCTACATAGTTTCTTACAGTACTTACTGTGATTTATGTCTTGTGATCTATAGGCTTTATTAACTCTTGTATTTTAATTTTGGGACCTGATGAAGGTTTTGTTGCTTTATTTTATTCATGAGTGATATTCAGCTGTTCCGTCCAGTCTTGTAGTTTTACTGGTGTTTCATTGGATACATCCAAGATTGCTTGAATTTAATATATTTGGTTGAGAAAATTGAATTACCTACTTCCTAATAACTTTGTCTATTCTTATCACAGTTGGGAACTTCAAAGTGTATATTATCGTAGGTAATCAATTTGAGGGCGCTATAGTAAGGTACGAAACTTATATTCTAATCTCAGACGAACTAGATCCTGACTGTCCTGAGCCTGCTATAATATCTGGTGGACATAACATATCGAATAGGCTCGTTCCAAAAAGTTGGTATCGAGAGAGCTGTCCAATCAAAATACAACACAAAGCCATAACGAAATACTATTACTTGCCACCCCTTAGAAAACCAATAAGAACAATAATAAATAACTCTTATCATATTTCGAGTATGCTCCTGGTCGCATCGCGAGAGATCCGAACCTATATATCACTAGGAATTTACGAGGCAAGATACGACAGGAAAATTGCAAGAATGGTGGCGCAATCTATCTTAGTTGGGTTGCTTGGGGAGGCTGGGGTAGCGCGGGAGTCCCAGGGGCGCGGGGCGGGGGGGGAGGCGAGGGGGAAACTTCGAGAGGTTATTAGTCCAAGCATCTGTTGTTGAGCGGGGGCGTGATGAAACTCTTCGGGTAGGTACAAGCTAACAAATCTAATTGCTCAGTAGGTGCTCGTGTATACCAGCCCTGACAAAACGGCCCCCCTCATGCGGTCGCCGCGCAACACTATTTGTTAAGCGCCCAGGTGACCGTGGAAGATTTAGGATTTTTCCTAACATACATGCTTTATACTTACTTTTATTACGAGTAAATTTTGTACGTCGTTTGTTAAGTTGACGTCGCATGAAACACTCGGATGTTTTTTCACAGACGACTTTTCTACATAACCGGTTTTATGTTGAAACGTAACTTTTGAAATATCACTGAGAATTTAGTGAAATATGTGCAGTCATTCCTTTGCGTAGCGACAATAATTATTCGCGGTAGCTAACCACCGCTTGAGTCTCGACTAAAAAATATAATAAGAATTATTATGATGGAATTTGAGATAAGAAAAATCTAAATTGTAACAAAAATTGCGTGATACTTAACACTTACTGAGAAATTTTGTTTGGCTATGTGAGTTAGCTTTAATCTGTCGGCGTGACTAATCTGCTTGGTCAGTTATGTAAGGTCTTGGTTCTTGGTCTACTACCTAAGTGAATTCGGGGAATGGAGTAGGCGTACATTTTTTGTAGGCCCCGCTTGACGCGAGATAACAAAATACGAAAAGTTTAGTTCTACCGTGTACCCACCTCATACAATCTTTTTATGCTTATCTTTCTGTGATTTATGAGTTGTTCGGCGTCCAACAACGGGAAAGAAAGGAGGTATACAAAAGTAATTTATTTTTTACGTTTGTTTTTCTTGTCTTACCATCGGTGCGTGCGGTACTGGCCACGGGGCGAACATGTTTTTGAAGTTGGCATTTTTGAGATGTCGCAATATGATTTATGCTTGACCCCGCGCGTAGGCGGTGCTTACTGCTTAGTCCGATCGGTATTTTCGGCTCTATATACTATAAATCATAATACATAAATAAATCATACATTAAACGTCACCTCTTTATTATTGAGATTTATTTATGGCGCGATTTTCCCCGAATATGTTGTCACAGAATAAATATGAAAAGTAAACAGTCGCAGGCTATAATTTATTGTCTGCTGCAGGTAGGTATGTTTAATTTGGAGGTGTGATTTTTTACAGTGCATTTAATCATTTATGAGATCCAGCTCGTCTGTTGCATGTACTTTTTAATATTTCGTTTACTACATTTATGATCACAGCATCGAGGCTCAGTCTCGTCAGAACTAAGTGGTAACTCCAGTAAAAACTCTATCATAAATCCAAAACTGTCCGTTTATGAAACGAGGTTGTTAAGATTCAGAAAAAAGTTCACACGCTTTTATTCGACAAACACGTTGTTCTCTCAATTAAGCGTCTTTACTGGGCGGACAAGGCCCGGACACGGCCCGGACACGGCTGTACGGAATTATTCATGACGCGACTGGCCGACATGTCATTCGGCCAAATTAGAGGCTTGTCATAATGAAGTACACGGTACGAAGCCGGAGTAGTTGCACGTCTGTTGCTCTGCAAAAATGGTAATTAGTTCATTAGGCTCTTGCAGCATAAACTGGATGTAGAATTGGAGGGATTCTGGTCTCGTCTGTTGAACAATGTTGACTCCTGAATCTCGATGTTCATCAATCGTTCGGGATAGATAAATGTTTTGTAATGGATTGTATTTCTTTTGTTGTGGAATGCTTATGATGAATTATGACGGCACGGTTAGTACAGTGGCTGTGCGATTGACTGCTGCGTTGCGTGTCGCGGGTTCGATCCCCGCACGGAAAAAATATTTGTATGGCCTACAGATAGCTGTTCCGGGTCTGGCTGTTTGTATATGTGAGTTTAAATGTTTGTAAACGCACCCACGATACAGGAGAAATTCCTAGTGTGGGGCTACGTTTAAAAAAAAAAAAAATCCTAAGTATACTTTATAGACTTTCCTATTTTCGTTATCGATCATAGAGTTTCAGCTTGTCTTATTTTTGGTATGGAGAAATATAAAGTGAGCTTATTTTTTTAGTCTTACTCGTATTTTCTAAATCTTCGCAGAGTTTAAGTTAACTACACAATTGTACACCTAATATCGTCGTCTATTTTCCCAAAGCATTATAATTTTTTTCCCACCTCTCTTATCTCCCAATCAGCTATATAAACAAGTTCACAATTAATTTCTTTTTATTGTTCGCAGGTATGTGTGTGCTTTTTACGAGTCCAGCAACATTACGTGAGTATCAGTAAAACCGTTGGCTTTAATATGACCGTAATAATGTAATAAACTTTCTACGCACAAGTGCCGCTTTATTTCCGAGAATTTTCGTCACTGGTGACTTTCTCCCGTTTCCATGAAAAACCGTTAATCATAAAAAGTGAAGAAACATCAGTCACCGTTCCTGCAATCTGTTTAGTATCTTAAATTTACTTACTGACAACACATAAGCTAAATTCAGGTCTAAAAGCATGAAATGATTGCATATGCTATTCTTAAATAACAAAAGTGAGCTCTCGGAAAAGATTTTTGAAAAGTCTTAAATTTCTAAGCTTCAATAGCGGATGGAAGTTCATAATTTTTGCTATCGGATATACGGCTTGTTGCATATACATTTTGTAGTACATGTATGTAGGGCATAGAGTATCATAGACCACCGATTCATCGAAAACCGCAAGCAGTAGTTTGATCACAAACTTATCAATACACTAATATATTTCCCATAGATAAGTCGTCCTACTTAATAATCGTAGAAAACAGGATCGAAACCTAGTCAAACACTCGATATGTTTCTAAGATCAAATACAATTATGTACCTGCCTACTCTCGAACCGCTATACAACTTGAGATAACAGTTCCAAATGCGCTGGGTGAAGCACTCTAGTGCTTACGTCACTGGCCACGTCAAACCGCCTCCAGCGGTATCATACAAAAGTGCATGCATTATGAAGATTGCAAGCACATCTAGCTGAGCCAAGTACCAGGCTAAAGCTTTGTTGCCAAAAATCACACAATAAATAACACAAGGGGGCAAACTGCATGCATTATAGCCGTACCTTATCTTACTGAATTTGAAGCCAAGAATTGCCCATTAAATATGCATTAAAATTACCTGTCTCGGATGAAAAATAACGGGCAGTTTTAAGCTTTATTATTGGTTTGAAGACGCATTGACGCGTTTAATTAAGTAATTTGTGCGGTTGTAGTTGATGTCTGTGTTCGTGGTGTGTTTAAAGCCTTAATGTGGGAATATTACTGCTGGTATCCTGGGGAGTCTGTAATAGGGATGTTTGGAACCAAAGAGAGGTTAATCAATTAGGGTTTTACATTGCCATCAGCACAATGAGTAGGTGACAAAACGAACTATTAATGTAGGGTGAGTACCTAATTAAATATGTGAAGTTAACTTATTCCTCAAAGTAATAAGATATTCACAATAAATAATTCCATTCCAACCCATCACAGCTTTCTTCATAAACTTATTGTTCAAACAACAATAAAGAAATCATAAATCCTGTTCCCTTCACGACATCGATTAAAGAAATGATTGTGCAAACACGCAGACAAACAGGCGCTGCATTTTATATAAGGCAGAGATTAGTAAATTTGATCATGTAGCCACCGGTGACACGATGAATCACAATAATCGCATTCTGTATACACCACGGTCCCATCAATTAGACGAGTCGCAGGCAGATTGTATAAACAGATATTAGACCAACTCACCGTAAACGCATTATATAATTTGGGTTTTTTACTCAGAGTCCAAGGAATTCTAAGCAGGAGAGTGGCGATATCGGATCATGCAATTCTATTTTAGAAACCATTTCGTAACCTGGGAAACCAGCCGAATTAGAATACAGAGTACATCTTCAGACGTTTGGATGTATTTCTTTTAGTTGGCAGCATTAAGGAAACTGGAACAGTGTTTGATAGTGTTCCACAGCGATATATTGCCAATTGCAAAGTCTTAGAGGCTGCCAAATATTTTGTAACGAAAAAAATCTTCAAACGATCTATTGCATACAAATTGGCTGCAATATTATTGGCGTTGTAGACATATACGTAACAATTGATCTGAAGATTTCGACGCCGTCACGATATCGTGACGATAGATTGGAAAGTGTATGTGGCTTAAGGTCATCGTTTTGAGCGATTTATTGTTATCTCAATGACCTGCACACCCAGTAATTCATTTCCGTAAGAATAATGTTCTTTTTTTATAATGACGTCTCTGTCAGTTCAGTAAAACTTAGCTTTTCTCTAATGGGTACTGGGTCTGTTTTATCAAAATTATCTTAACGTACTCGGTTCTTTTATTCTTCGATTTTGTTTATTGATCTTTTTACTTTTATACTACACAAAATATTAGTAAATGTTGTTCATAAAATGGAGGAACGTAATCCTCGTCATTCCAACTTTCCACAACTACAAAGCCAAAAATTATTTCATGTTTTTGAGCAAACTCTGTCCATCCATCAGAGGTTGGTACGAGTGACATGTAACAATAAATAAATTTAATATCATCGCGCTTGTTCCCAGGGTCGGTACCGGACACGGCACTCCAAGTGTCCAGCGTCCGTTGTCCGTTCATTGCCAACATCACTGTCTCCGATGCTCTTGTTTCTAAGATTGCGACTACATGGCGCCGGTACTACTGGTTCTTGGTGTTATTAATTTATGTCTCGATTTGTTTATTTATTGATCATTGCTTTAGACATTAGAGAAGATTGAAGGTAAATATTTGTGAGATGGCGTAAGATTAGGTCTGGTTAGAAAAACTTAATTGCCCATAGACTTTAATAAAGTTATCGATCCTCCAGTATTATTTATGTTTAAAACAGATTAAACAATCATATTAGCAGACAAGAGGAACACTCTTTTTCGTTATCAGTTTATACAGGGTTTGATCAGTATGATGATGCCACCTTCATAGGGACATTCAATGTCAATCTACGCTTAATACCTAAGTTTCCAATTTTTTATTGTTTTTTGACTGTCCTGGACAAGTGAGCAGCCAAAATACTATTATAAATGCCAACATAAATAGATTGAAGACAGTTTTCTACGAAAAAGTTACTACTCTCAACCTCGTTCCGAACTCATTCCGCTAAAATATTGGTGGTATCCTCTAGCTTATCACACTCAGAGCAATTGGGCGAATCACGCTTTCTCATTGAAAAGGCAAAGCTATTCTAATAAGACATGTCCCGAACACAGTCTGAAAACAGTAACAATGTCTCTTCGTTGCATATATTATCTGTAACACTCTTTAACTAATTCTAATGTTAAACAAGTTAAATTCGAATAAAATAAACACACCCAAAACAATCCTCTGTGCTCTGTTGACGCTACCAACTTTAGTTTAACAGTTTCCACAATCTCACTTAGCAACTTGGCTAATCTCGCTTGCGTCCGTGGTAGGGCCCATCTCATCACAGGCTCACTGCCAACTGCTCGTTTGTTATTCACTAGCACACCTTCACTTGACATCGCACGCATACAGAGAATACTCAATGTGGGGAATTTTCGCATACGATCAGGACCATGCGTTTCGATGTAGTGCCGACGGTTGCCGTCTTTATTTTGGCTTTGATCGATGGGTATATAAATAAAGGAAGGTCTCGTTTGTCGTGCTGATACGGTAAACTAAGATTAACAGTCGATTTGTGGCAATTTTTTTGAGTGTTGTAGAAGCTGTTGGAATCCGGATCCTTACATACAATTGGGTCAGAAAAACAAGTGAATATCGTGCCTACTTACGATTTTTGGAAATCAGAGTGCCCAGATAACGGGCGATAGCATTCAGAGTGTTTCATATTTCTTCTTCGTATAAAGAATGTCACTTTGGCAAATCTTTAGAAGCCTCTAAGTTATATTTAATTACGAACAGGATAAACCGTCATGTATTTTACGCAATTTCGTTGGAAAGCCCTAGTTGGCAGCACTTAAGCGGACTTAACTCGGTACGTAAAGTTCTCCCGGCTGTTCAGCTACATGCGTTCTGGTCACGTTTTTATCCATTATGGATTATTGCAGGGCACCTAACAACTTGTACCATTATGCCTGTTAAAGCCACATGCAGAGGAAACATGTAGTTTCACTGTACAAAGTTAAGTAAATATTATAACGGCCTGCTGTGCATTTATGGACATTCAGTTTCAAATTCCGCAAAGTTACTAAACTTTGCGGAATTTTTAAAATTAGATTAAATTAAAAATAAAATTGGAATAAGATTTAAAAGACGTCCACGTGTTTCAAAAAAATAATAATATGCTTCCAACAAACAGTTGATCCGGTTCGAAGGACCATATGTAATTAGTTAAGTTGCTTGAGTTGTATCGGCAATTGTGGTTGATACTACAATTATTTCTTTTTTTTGGTTGATACAACAATTTTATTTTAACTTAAACTAAGGTGTTCCAGTTTAATTTTATTATTCATACCATTAAATACGTATCATCGAAGAACTGAAAGAATTATAGACGAGGTAGTGATCACAGGCGATCAATAAAAATAATATGAGCCGGTCATTTTACTTCGCTTAATTTAAAAATAATGTTCTCTTTTAATTTCTTCACTAAACATTTCATTTCATTTTGATTATTATGAATTTAGCACTAAGATGAAAATGTCAAGTTTTTAATTAAAACAGTAACATCATAAGTAGATTAAGATATCGCTAAAAGCTCAGGAAGTAAGAATGATATCACTTCCACAGAAATTGGAAATCGTGGGAGTGAATCTCGTTTAGATTAAAATCTTGTATGTCATTAATATTATGCGTGTCATTTATAGTCAAGGTATTTGATTTGATTTTTTATAGCTTTCATAGTGTAATGCTAAATTAGTGCCAAAGCTATTACATAGGTATTGAATATCGGTTCATATTGGTACCTATTGGTATTTGAATTGAAGTAGGTAGTTAGATAAGTTGACATTCGGGTATCAGTAAAACCATACCATAGTAGTAGCAGATTACTAAAATAGAAGAAAATTTTACCCAAAACTCTTATTTTGAGCTTTTTCAAAAAGCTTTCGCCAGTGTGCCCATAGTTTTATCAGAATCAGATAAATAGTGTCATCGATATATATAATTTAATAAAATTATTTCAAGGAAAAACTTGAAAATGAAAAAAAAATCAAAACTTAATCGGGTTAAAATAATATTGTGCTATTACAAAAAAAAAATTTACAGGATTATAATACTGTGCCATAAAGTAAAATAAGTTAACAATATAAAGATAGAAGCGCCAGGATAGTCCGCGAAGTTCAAATTTTACTACTATATCATGAAAAAGTCATTCAAATGGATTAAATGAACTTTGAGGATTGTATTGGTGATTTCTATGATTATAAGTCTGTAAAGCCATATCTGCTACGGTCGTGAATCATATTTTAATCAACATACAACCTGACACAGATCTGTAAATTGCAAAAACATAAGAAAATTTGAATTTTGCGGGCTATCTTATCACAGTTTCCTTAAATGAGGTACATAATTATGAGAAATTATTGAAAAAAGAAGCTGAACCTTCAAGCCAAACAATCTTGTAACTTAAAAGAACAAGAATCGTGACATACTTATTTAATATTAATCTATTACATACATTGCAGCTATGTTTTTGTGGCCACGTGAGATTAAAATTAAAACGAATTAACATAACCGGAAACGGCTTGATTGGAAACCCTTTTTCTATTTACGTTTCTATTATGTTTAAAACTGATAACATCGACTGATTTACGTTCGCCATTCGTATCGATAAAATTTATAAATCGAATAGAAAATCCCAATCGTCACCAAAACATTCTTCATTCATTTAAAATCGAGAAGTTTTGATACGAAACCGGTTTTTGAGATGTCGTTGAAAATGCCGATTCGCGATAAAAGGTATACCGTTGATAGAAGAAAAAAACACCTTCCGTGGTCATTGTCCGAATAATGACGATAGAATTCAAAGTAGTTTGTGGTAAAAAGTTATGTGTTGTCTATGCCTTATAAGAATCGGAGTCAAACAGTTTTATGTTATTTATCTGACCTGTCACCTATATTTTGTATTAAATGCATTTTCTTTTTAGAAATCCAATGATAAAAATGATTTGTATGAGGTAGACGACTTCCGAAACTAGTATTTTATTTATGAAAACTAGCCAAAACCGCCAACTCACACCAAACATATTTTTGGTAGGGTTTTAATGTTAGGTAATGACTGTCAAAGACAGAATACAAATTCAGTGGATGTGTATAAAAATATAAAGTTGAAGTATCCATATACGACTACGATTTTCCTCGACATAGAACCTCTACGACTCCACGCAATAACAATATTTTCGTAACAAACCTGTTTAAATGAATAAAGTCCGGTAATAAAACATTTAAATTATGAACAGTAGGCTCAAGGAAAAACATGGTTTTACCATTATTTTCCACTTCTAAACTTCCTGTTTTAGCGCGAAAAGAGACTTACAAAGATTTGCACGAAACTGGAAATTAATATTACGCGAACGACGAGCTATTAATTTTCAAGTAAATTGCATTCGATTAATTGCTGTGACAGTCTATTAATAACTAACACTGTGAGCCATCTTTCACTACATCGTAGAGACCCAGTACTTGCAGGTAAACTAGAATCTAAGTTAGTTGTGACTATAAATCAGGCTTAGAATATACGCCTGATGTTTTATTGAAAAATATGGCATCATGTTGTTGACAAATTGGAGCCAGCTGAGTAAATCATGGTGCAAGCAGGTAGCTGGTATTAAAAGCAATTTGCTTAGATTTTCTGAGGGGGGCGAAGTTTAGCATAAAGTGTTACAGGCATAAGTAACCCAGATTGATTAGTACTTACTAAACCTACAAATCTACAGCAGATGCGGTAGATTAGATAAATAATAATAGACCTGTTAATAGGTTTTGTGAGGTTTGATAAAAGCCTGTGTAACACAAGAAAAGGTTAGAAATTAAAAAGGCACAGCTAACACATCAGCTAAATTAAGTAGTTACAACAGCTAATGCAGAGGAAAACAAAGAATAGAACATTAAAGAAAGAAACATTCCACATCAATCAGAACAAGACCAAACAATCAAAACCGATGCTAAATTAAAACCTGACACACAACAACATGATTCCCCTCGATACAACAACGTAACGTAAACGTCCAATAACCGCGACGATTAACAAACCGATTCAGTGCTTAATAACAAACAATTCAGCGTATACTAACCTGCACAATAAACCGACCAGTTGGTAGGAAGTCAATAAAATAATAGCGGACTCAGCCACAATAGTACGGAGAGCAGAGCAAACAATGATGCTCGTAAACAATCTAACTGTGGGTGCAGACTGGCGATTTTGCGACGCGACTAAATTGGGTGACATTTTGTTTAGATGGGGAAAGTATTGAAAAGCGACTGGCTTTGAGAAACGGCAATCGCTTCTAAAGGGTTTTATTTCTACAATTACACTGTATTTCTTCATCATTGTGAGGTATTGAATGTCACTTTGACCAGGCCCTCTGGTCGATCAACGTGATGAAGCTTAGCTTATCTGCAATAGTGGACGTACTTCGGTTGTAATGATGAATACGATGAGTAAATGAATAAATGAATAAAAAGATTGACGGAGATTTGAAAGACAGCTAGAGCACAAAAATGAATAAACACTAAAATAGATAGAGGACTATTCATTTATTTACTGACCCATACACACGGGTGAATGTAAAATGTCAGCTATTTAATAAAATAATGAGGTACAAAGCCGCATCCGTGCAGGTGTTATCTACCATATATTATTAGTATGCTTAGAATAATCTAGTTGAAATCCTTCCCTGTGTGATTTTTAATCAATAAATTATAATTTTGTTAAAAATATAATTATCAGGTTTCTGCATCACTATAAAAATACAAGAAATACGTATACCGTGGAGATTATGGATTTGTTTTAAAAAGTTAATTAATCGCTCCTTGTAATAAATTCTTATAATATTTAGACATATTAGATTACACTATGGTCACTACCATAGTGTAATCTAATATGTATATATATATGTATGTCTCCTACTGGACTAGGTCTTTAATTCCTTTTTCTCAAATGTTACAATTGACTGACAACTAATCGCAATCAGAAAACTCGTGAAAATTGAACTTAGTCGCAAGTCTGCTTGATCTGAAGTATGAATTGCGAACTTAATACCTTATACTTTGTGGAAGCTCATTGAAAATCAATGAAGTTTTACGATTATCCATATTATTGACGGCTTTATGCAATTATTGTTTACTCCGTAGATTGTTCATAACGTTTTGAAAGATGATTTTCTCGATGATGTATTAGATTGTTTTATTTTATTAGACAATAAGTTTGGTAAGTAATTTATACATACTTCAAACAAATAGGTAGATTTTGGGACATCATCTTTATAGAAACTTAACATATTGTATATGCAAAGAATTATTCTTGTATATACAATATGTTAAGTTACATTTTTAAAAGCTCCCTTATTCTACATAGCTTTAGTAAATAATGCTTTCCAAACTGTACAAAAAATCTTCTTTAGACTCGCAATTTCTTTATTCATGTAACTATATACATTTGAATTGCTTTTTAATAAACTAAATACATCACATACCCTCTTCAACAAACAGACAATTTAAAAGTCATAAATTCGTTTTTAAATAATACTGTATTCAGAATGCAAACCCAGAACGAACAACCTTGAGAATATACAACTGCGGTTACGAGGGATCGTGAAATATAGTGAACAAATAATAAAATCATCAAACATCCATATCGACATTTTAAAATTACAGTCGTGACTTTCATTCTAAGACGTTGAAAGCTTACGGCGATGTATTATTTAAAGCCGAGGCGCGAGTTCCATAAATCATTCCACTGTCTCTCACTACAATCGTATCGATAATATTTTAAAGAATAAAACGTTACAGAATAAGGACCTAATTGCGTACAGTACTGACAAAAACTAATGTAGGACGACACGTGAGGGGTTCAGCCAATTTCATGAAGTGTCTCACTAATTATAATCGCGCCAAAACGGTGTATAATTAATCTTATTTGCTCGTTCTTCGCGTAATTAACATCGAAATTAGGTGGAACTGGTTGTCGCCATCATGAAGTTGTAAGAAATTGAGGTTTTAAAAATCCTGTTCTCATTACTGATTCAGCGAAGTGCAAAAGCTGACGCGAAAACAATCGTTTATTAATAAAGGCGACAGCAAAACATCGGTTCGACTCGGAATAAATCGGAAATGAAAATGCCGATTGTCCTTATAGTGCATTAGGGGCACGTACGCTGTCTCCGTAAGCCAAAAAGTGGTAACTCGAAAAAAATATGATTCGAGAAAAAGAAAGGGAGGGCTATGTGAAAATGCATTTGTCTTTTTCAGTACAAAAATTAAATCTTTTTTTTTCAACATGTTCCAATAATCAAAATACAGTAGTGTTTCTAATTCCATCATATTTCTAGTTGCAAGATGCAAACAAAAATAAAATATTATTATTGAATTTTTTGAGATGTCGCGTTTTTGCTTAATGAGGGCTTTCCGTACGGGTCTGAACGGACTTCGTCAGGTTGAACAGTTCTTTCTCGGGCACTGATAGGGTTGACGACGATATGGAATACGTTGCCACTCGGTTTCTTACACAATGCTTTTGCAATTCTAAGTGTAACTTATTGTTTTTCTTGAATCTTTAAGTTGTAAAGGGCGGTGAAAAGTATTACTAATTTCAATACCGTGATTGACTAGGCTGTCAATGCAACGTTGGCTGTTTAGGATTACATAATTAAGCTTTTAATTAGGTAAATAAATATATAAAACTTACCTACAACCGAATATTACGAGTTACATATTCAAAGTTTTTGTTCGTTGTGGTTTTATAAGTTAAATATATAAAAACTTGGGTAATACCTGTTCTAAATGTTAGATTTCTAGACATGATATTAAATAAATATTTTACCAACATCCGGAAAGCGTAGGTACCTACTAATCTTGATATAATCTTATATTGCGTTCCACAGGTTTCTATAGCAAAACCACAGTTTCAGATCTCAAATCTGCTGCCTAAATTCCTTTCAAACATTTTTTTTTTTTTTTTTTTCCTTTTTATTATTGCAATCTATCATTCTAGATATTCAGCAATATGTTTGAAATTCATAACAGGTCTGTACGGAAGCTGTCCAGTGACTGCCCCGTTTATTCTTGTAACCTCCTAAATTAGGTCTTGAGGAATCTTTCTCTTTAGTCTTCTAACAACTGTTTGGGTGTTCATTAGATTTACTGCTAGCTGGTTTGGATGAATTGAGATACGCTCTTTGTATGCTTTAGTCTTTTCTGAAATTTCTTCTATTACAGTTTTGATGCAGAGGTCGTGATGGAGTCTGTTATTTGAGACATACCAAGGAGCGTTCGTTATCATTCTTAATATTTTTGACTGGAACCTTTGAATTATTTCAATATTTGATTTTGCCGCCGAGCCCCACAGCTGAAGGCCGTATGTCAAACATTTGAAGAATAACTTTTATTATTAAAACTTATTTCACAATAAGTTACTGTTTTTAAAGATTTGAGATTTTGCAACGTCTCATTCCAGCGTAACGAATTCCTACTCAACCCTGCGCCAGCAACCAAAAATTCAATATTCAATAATTGTTGTACGGGGTACGTAAGCTTAATGTCTTCATCAATAACTGATAATTTATGTACAGCACGATCGGTACAAGACGAAATTGCGGCCGCCGGCTCCCCTTTGTAATCAGTGCAGAATTATAAAGCCATTGCAACACCGCAGGGCCAGTTCTCCGTGTTATTATAAAAGTTATATCTCAATGAAAGTACTGAATGATTGTGTTTTTAATCGAACGGAAATGTGGTTGGAAGAGGAACGCAAATATAAAGTGTAAACTAACAGTAGCATGTTAAACCAATTCGTTTAAAGATATATTTTGGGAATTTTTTTGGAACAGCCATGGGATTTACAGAAACAAGAGAGAAAGAAACCATTCGTGAAATAATTTTGCCAAACTACTTATTACTTAGTACTTTATTGTAATGCTTAATACTCAAGAACTACATAGAAAATAATCTGCCTCAATCATATGGAAAAACTCTTGAATATTGTCTTTAATGCCTAAGTAGCATACTGACAGCTTTCAGGAACTTAACTGGAGAAATTATTCAATAAATCGCTTCTAAAAATACGCCAAACAGATCTTCACAACAGTTTATTGTACAAGACATTGATAAATCATAACATAACGCGAACGAAACACCTTAAAATAAACGCATTCGGCTTCTAAAGTATTTACACTGACGAACTTGATTGATGTCTATCATTAGCCAGTTCGTGCATGGCTCTTGTTTACGGACGATAAAACCAGTGTTCGGAGCTCTCGAAAATTTTCGGTGGCTATTTTGAACGAGCTCTTTTATTAGTTTTAAAAAAGGTCGTTTAGATTACAGCGGCGTTCGAGGGTTAGGTGGCTTATTGGCTTCTGAAATATTAGGTGGTGGGATTAATGGGAGTCCCGAGAAATATTGTAGTTATTATGAAGTATCGCTCGCTATATATTTTCTTTGAGAAAAGTCGCGTTTCCCTTTTTCTGTGCTGGTTTTTGACATAGTGGAAAAGCTTGCAAGAAAAGCTTTCACGAAGGATTTTATTTTTGTGTTTGATTAAAGTGTTATGATAAACTTAATTGTTATTTATTAAGTAAATATAAAGTATTTACATGACTGTGTTAAATTCATCAAAGCAACGCCAAATACAAAATGTCCAAGTGCTACGCAATTAGTCCATTACCAAAACATTACAGATATTCCGTACTTAAATTCAATCCCCTATCTCACAAAATGGTCATCGCAAATAACTAATTATAAACCTCAAAGGAACGACTAAATAAACATACTAATACCGATTGCGTTTAAATATAAGAGCTCTTACCCGTGACCTAACAATACCGGCGGTGCCTCGCTGACCACTGTACCTACAGGTAGGCATCTAAACGTGTAGGTTATGCATACCGGTCCAGAAATAAAGCTAAACCGGGCCCGCCGTAATATCTTCATCAAGAGGTGTGTTCAATCGATTATACCGCTGTGCCTTATAAACCATATGCATACTTTTGTATACAACCTTCTCAGAGATATTCTGTCTTGTTTTGATTTTTATTTGCCAACGCTACGCCTTGTAAAAGTGGTTACATTTTTTCGTATCTCAATTGCGAGGATCTGGATAATGGACCTCCTTTTACTGAATTAAGTACAGACTCGATTTCGGTGCCACTCATAATATTTAATGTAAATGTTGCTGTTCTCATGGGTACGATAAAGATGTCGCAATCGCACACAGGCATTAATTAATTCTCGGGTGTAAATCAAAGTTCTGTTTTTATGACTTAATAATAATATGTTACCAACGTTAAATCTTGGTTCAATCAACTTTATTAAATTACTTTTTTAATGAAGTCAGCATGAAAGTAATTCGTAGTAAGATGATATCTTTAATTTTTCATTACCAAAATAAATGCGGAACAAATAGTAATCAGAAACAGTAGTTTTGTTTGGATGACCACAAATTACATGTTTCAGTTGTATCCGGTAGCGTACAAACATGTTGTTAGATTTAATTTCGCGAGCTAATATTTCATTTTGGAACATTTCACCAAATTGTAATACAAGGTATCAAAATTAATATACAAAACGGTGCAAGCATTAATTTAAAAAAGATCCAGCAAACATTCAGAGCGTGTATAGCGAAAGCCTTTAATCAATGCGCTACGCGCAACCGCGAAGCGAATTGCCGACTTATGCGTCTTTTACTTTAGTATGTAGATGAGCTTAATTCGCTCGCATCCACTCTGAGTATGTTAAACACTCATCGGAGGTATTTTTAATGTGAAATCTCCTTCCAGATCCAGAGATAAACAGTAAAAATTACACCGTTTTAAAGCATTTCTCTCTCGGCCGCAGTTTGTCATTTAGCACACCCTTAATATCGATGCCAGTGCCAGATAGCCTCGTGTTTATGTCGCTTAAATTAAATTGCCTGTGTTGATTATTGTGACACTGCTTTTTGTATGTGTTGAAATTTATTTTACTCCATATTTTATGTAGTCCGTGGTTAGCTTATGTTTTTTGACCTTAACTTTGACGACAAGGCTTGAATAATATTTGGCGGTTGGATGAAATTTTATTCTGCCACGCCGAATCTGCCAAGCTAAGCGCCACCTTCATAAAATGATGTTGTCATAAAAATCAATATAAACACAATAACATTCTATAAGAGCGGCCACGATTTAGCTTAACGTCTTCATTAGGGCGCGCACGACCTCCCGATCGCAGACTTGCAGCGCAAATTTCGACTCAGCTCGATTCACAGTCGCGTCCATAATTTGCGTTGTTCGGGTCCCGATTTGTCGGTCGGCTCCGCAATTCTGAAAGCGCTTGCCCGACAATTTTCAAAGAGGTCTTGTCGAGCAATTTTCGAACGCGAGCGATTGGTGCACTCGCGATATTCGAGGTGCCCGAGTCCCACGTCGTAATTGATGCTTGAGGCAGGTCGCAATTTTAAAATTTACCATGATTGAGTGTTCACCTTTTATTGCAGCGAAACTTAAAAGCTTTTAAATTTACGCACGATGCCAGTAATTTTGGTGAGAGATTCATTAAATTGTTGTTTAAAACAATGAATTGATCGGATACGGTCACGGTTTTGTAATTCATTTTTTAAACGTAGCGATCTGGTTCCTCCTATCGATTATCAGGTAAGATCATATCAAATTTAAAAAGAAAAAAATTTTGCGGATGTGGCTAATCCAAATTTTGTAGCTCCAGGGTGCACATCAGAACCTACTCAAAAGCTTTTTTCCCGCGCCAAATTGCGTTGTCTTTTCAGACCTGACTGCGGTTAATGCTCTAATTATCAGTCCTATTCACCCGCCCGACTCAAAAACTCCGCCATATAGTTTTCCATTAGCGTCACCTTTCCTTTTTTTCTGTAAAGGCATAATTGTACAACCTGAGCCTGCGCATGGATCAGTACAACAAAATGATTTATATTCTCTGGCTAGTTAATTGTATTTTTCTCCCAAAAAACATCGGGCATTATCTCCCGGCGGTCGACAGGTAACAAATCTTGCTTTTTTAAATATTATTACTCATCGTATTCGATTTGGGAACGAGCTCGCTACGAATGCTTTATCACCACCTACTCGGCGTCCCGCGGCTCACGATTCTTTGGTCCCCCTAAACTTTATTCAAATGCGACACACATTCATCTATCTATCTCAGTCGCACGCGCCGCGATTAGTCGCCCTCAAAATATACCCGTCTCGCACCACACTAAAATAGACTGTGCCCAAGCGCAAAGTGTTCGTGTCAAAACTTTTGTATAGAGTCGGATAATGGCTTACGAAATTTTTCCCCTACCTCGTGACTTTTTTTTACAGTCGAGCTTGTATCTTGGGGTCGTGAAGTTGTGTAAAAATATTCTGGATCGGTTGATGCGGTGTTTTATCGTAGCATAGGTTTTGTGTGAAGTCGGGCAGATGCCTTCTCCGTTCTATGTGAGCACAGAACACGACTCTGTTATAGTATGGACAACAGTGTCAGTTGTAAATAAGGATTTGTATAGGCCATACGTATCGTAGTAGTGAACGCGGTCCGATACGACCCTAATAATTTTATACCAACTTAATCGTTTCAAGTTCAAGATAATAGCAATTATTAATTGTTGTTTTTTATTTATTTATTGTGGTCCAACAAGAAACTTTGATGAATTTAATTCGTCTTGGTGTTTTTGATAGTGTTATTGAAGATTGTTTATTGGTGTGCTAGTGTCATCGTTAATCCAATTAAGTGATCTGATCGAGATTTTATAAGGATTTATGTTGATTGTAAGTATCAATCAAGTTTTAAACTAATCTTACTGTTTTCATTTGACTTTGTTATAAAGTTTGCAAACCTAACTTTTTATTTTTATATGTACTTTTAGATTATCTTCGGCTTTGCAAGTGTAATGCTTTAAAACATCTTTCAATTTTGCCTTTTTTTAACGATGTTTTGTTTAACTGTTCCAATTGGATAAATCCTTACGAGCTTCAATATATTTATTAGTTTAAAATTTATTCTTTAAAACTACTTAACTAAGTTTAAGTAATGCTAATGGCAGCAAAAATATTAAACTTGTTAGAAATACGAACATAGCGGCTTAACACAAACTCTTTAAACCGTCGAGCGGAATGCATCGCGATAAAAGATGTCATCCCGATCCTCAGACCTAAAGGCGAAATCAAACCATATTGATAAAACTCCATCTATCGATAACCAACCTTATGTCAACATGTCAAAGTTCAATATAGCTCACCGACATCGGAGGGTCGAATTACTTTTTTTATCAAAGGACCGAAACAAAAGTTCAGTCCTAGCTTTGGGAATTCATAAAATCAAACCTCCATCCGAATCGTTTTGTTATTCTCCGAAATCGTGCTCTTTTGTTTTTATCGAACATTTTTCATTATCATTTTAGTAAATTCTGGTTGTGTGGTGGAGTCACGCTTCATGCTTTCGCTGAAAGCTTGTACGAAAGTACTCTATGTATGAACACTTATGTGCTCCGCTGTACCCTCAACAACAAAATAAAAGCCGCTCACGATATTGCCAACACCTGTACTGAATTCTGCTTTTATCACTTAGGTATTTTTGTCAGCGACTTCCTTAGATAGCGAAGCTCTCACAGCCTCAAGGAAATGAAATTCTTATCGTGTTTCTGTAGAAAGAAGCTCACTCCTCTTATCCGCACAGGAAATATATCGTGGGGAAGCAGAGCCGCTTGCAATATCCAACATCTGATTGCCAAAAGAAATCGCGAGGAAATCTCGGGATCCAACAAAAATGTATCGCACCAAATATTTGGGGTGAAATTGAATAGATCACATTGATTGAGGGGTTTTGTTGTACATGGGCCAAAACATTTACTGGCTTCATGTAGTTGCACTAGTCAATAGAAAGTTGGCCTAGTAATTAAAGAATTCGCAATGAAATGTTTAATTGATTAAACGAAAATGTAAAACTAGTTGAAATTAATGGAATACGTTATCATGTAGACTAAATAAATGACGTGAAAACGTGAACACAAACAAGCAACGCGTTTATTATTGTCATGCAAAGCGACTCGATTACATACGAAATCACAGAATGCGTTCGAAAATTTTCAACAATGATGTCCCCTTTTTCATTCTGACGCTACAGAAAATTTACGATCGGTCCTCGCGACCGAGCATTTCGTGCCTGATGTTTCTAAAAATGTGTCAAACTTTTTTACAAACTTCTTTCATTTAGCGTCGTCCGGCCTTCCTCTTTAGCCTTGCAAGTTTTTATTTCTATTGTTTATTTTTTAGTCTCTATTGAAATGTCGCCAGGGCAAAGGATTCTGAGCAACACCGTAAAAACTGGGCACCCCGTGAGTAAATGAAATTTCTCTTTTTAAATGCCCTTTTGTACAAGTGCCTTTGGGATGTCACTTGTCTTTGTTGATTTTTTGAGATGAAATTAAACAACAAAAAATTCGTGGGGAACATTAGAATCAAAATTTTGTTAGCAGAATACTTTGTTTTAAAAAGAATATTACTTCGACATAGATACAAACAGAACCAAGTTATTAAGAGCATTTTGATCAAAAGATCTATTTCAGACGTTAACTAATGTACCATTTCGGTACCACGTTCTTCACGTGCAAACCTCATTTCCAGTATTTCCCCAAACAGGAAGTTACCCAAATCGCTTCGGGGTTCGATCACAAGCCCTTATTATTTGTTCCTTGTTTTATCAATGTTCGCATAGCGCTTTGCATAATCGGCTTATTCAGAATTTATAAAGTGTCCCCAATGATTTCTTTGGGCTCGGCGGTCGCAAAACCGGTATCTGCGTTAGATGTTTTGGTCGTATCTTCAGGCTAACGTTTATGCTTGATTCTAATTCAAATATTATAAACTAAAGGGTCACATTTATGTATTTGTACTGTTAATTTTGTTAAGATACGTGGAGTATTATTAGCATAATTTTATTTGGAATTTGATTTTAATTCGATAAACGATTTATGTGCAATCTTTAAATATTGTTGGACTTCTTGAAAAAGTTTTTTATCAAATCTCCGATATGTAGGTATCATCTAGGAACAAGAACAAGGAGTACATTGGTTAACTTCCCGCGCAAATTGTAAGAGTCAATTGAGAGGAACGAGACGGTTTGTGAACGTGGGCGATGGGCAAGCGAAGTGTCACAACTTAAGCTCTAAGTATATTGAAATCTTCCATATTTTGTAGCCATAGTTTTAGGACCAGACGATAATCTACTTGTATTTAACTTTGGAAGTTTCGAAAATTATACTGACCGCATTAAATAACTGAATGTTAAGCGCCATAGATGCAAAAACGTATTTGAAGAAGCTTAAAAAATTGCTCCCAAGTCCTTGTGAGTTCGTGGACAATTTGGTAGAGACTATGATGAATGGTTCCTAATTGTAATTCAGAAGTGACGGTAGGCTGGGTGGGTGCCTAGAATTTTGAAACAGGTCTATGATTACATTAGAAGTTTAAAAAAAACTTGTTAAGGCACCAAAGAAAAAATAAAGATACCTAAGCTGAAGACGCACCAGCATGAATCAGTACCCATGTATAATAAATTACTTGTAACCTTGCAATTTGACTTGTTAATCCAATATTTATTGAGTTTCCACACATGGACAAGTAGCAAAGTTCACATTACAGAAAATGGAAAGCTCGTAAGAATTATAATAGATTTACAGCATTTAATTTATATGATAATAATCCGATATATTTGTAAATATTAATTAATAATAAACTAATTGATTATTAGGTATAACTCAAGCCATTTCTGTTTTATTAAAAGTTGTGACTCATGAGTAATAAACTTAGCGTTTGATTACTTGGTTGAATCATACTGAATACATAATGAATTTATCAATATATTAGAATCAATAGATTCATTCGATAATATAGTAGATTGAGCTGATATGATAATTTATTTCCTTAAGTGGAATACAAAGTTTGATAACAACATCTCATTTGCTTTGCTCCAGTAGAAATGGAAATAAGATTCGACATTCTCACAAAAGAGAATGCTCATGGAAGTATGGAATCCCGTACCATGCTGCATCAAAATCAAACCTTGTTTTTTATAGACTACACTGATCGTATTAACTCCTACAAAAATTATTTTTGAAAAAAAAACCCGCGTTTCAGAGTTATTTTATAAAATCGAAACTAACCTAAAAAGTAGGTCTATTTTTTCGACGCTACCAACGACGTATTTTAACACACATACATTACATTATTGCTCTAAAAACAGCGTAATACACTAATATTAGTAAGAATTACGAGTTAAAGTAACATCCACAGTATGCTTGACTGAAACTCGATTTTATTTTAGACCTTTACATTGCCAATAGTCAGTCAGTACAGTACAAAATGTCAGATGCCACAGATAAGATAACTATAAACCATAGAGTATAGTAAGTGCTATAAACTAGTCGGGATTTAGGGATGTAATCGATAAATCAAAATCTTTAGGCTGAGAAAATCTATTTTGTTGCAAATAGCAATAAACCAAACTAAATCGATTTGGTGTACTGATCTTACTTAATTGTAATTAATTTTAGAGTCCGCTCGACAGACAAGGGTTTGTTCAATTGAAACGGAACGTCATTTATATTCAGTTGAAACGGAACGTCATATAAAGGGAGTAAAACAATATTCGTACTTTTAAACTCGAAAAGTATATTTCCAGTTCAAAAATCAAATCCCCGACGCGTAATGCCGTAAAAAAATATGAAACTAATTACTATAATATTTTGGTTTTGAGGCGCGAGACTTTTTGGTACCAACTTTGGTCATTGTCCTTTCGAAAATGTTATTTTTCAAAAACAAGCTACAATCGAAATCATCATTGCTTACGATTCTTTGTAATACAAAACATCACACAATAGCTTTAAAATAAAATTGAAAACAATTTTCACTACTGCAGCACTTACACACATCAAGACCAGTAACCGATAGTTGAACGTTATTATCCCGTCAGGAGTAAAGGAAATGGATAATAAACAATACGGCCCAGCCCTCCTTCATATGGCCAGGCCATAGCTTGAGGCTAAGCTGGTTATAGAAAACTGATACCGTAAAGTGAACACTAGAAAGGGCCATCACTTTCTAGGGGTCAAATTTTAATGGATTTTGCTACACCTTCTATTACCTGTTTAGTTTGATGTTCACTTAAAATTCCATTAAGCATCTGATTTGCAGGTCGTAAGTTAACTTCAATATTAAATTATTACTTATTACTAAGTAATAATTTAATGTTGAAGTTAACTTTCGTTAGTTATAATTTAATATTGAACTAAACAGTTTGCTAGATTATTTACAATTTATTGATTTCTTAAACATATATGGGCAAGGCCAACGTGTTGTTACCTCTAAGGAAAATTGATGCTACGTTTGGAATGAGCTTAATTAAGTTACACAGTTCATTTGCAGAAAGCAGCTGAAAATTATACCACCCTTGCAATATTTAACAGGCTTTTAAATTAAATTCTAGTTTCATTAAAGACTAACTAACTAAGCTATTGAATGAATTCTCGGCTACATTTTAAATAACAGCCGTTTTTTTACTTGCGTACACGCATCTGTGAGTACATAGCTTAAAATAATTTAGTAGAGTATCTTCGTTGCTTCCCTTTGTTGCCACACACCTGTTGTATATTTTAGAGATAAGAAATATACTGGGCAACTTTTTAATTATCTATTATTTTAAACCCTAATTAGGCAACTACGCCCACTTCCCGTGAAAACATGAATGGTCGAAGTAAATGCCTCTGTGGATAAAAATAATTGTTTTCTTTTAGATTCTTTTACAAGATAGTATTTTGTCTTTTATTGTGAAATAGTTCGTTTTTACATTGTTGGAAGTCTTTTTTAAGAAAACTTGTTTATTATCTTAACTGTAGCATTACATAATATTTACTTGGCACTATCAAAAACCCGAGACAAAAATAATAATTTTTGGGTACAACAATCTGTGGGAGACAAGAATAAAATATTTACCTGTGATTCATAAATTGTCTGATAAAATAGATTAATAAAACTAAATTTACATAAGTATTGATGATATCAGAAACAAATATTTAACATAATTTATCAATATTAAGTGGATGTGATAAAAGATTGAGCCACAGATTCCTTTAGCATTAGATAACTGTGGTTAAATGATAATGTAAGTTACACTAAATTGTCTCATTTTATTTTATTTAACGCTTATAAAGTTCGGTTAAGATAAGTATCTGATTAGACATCAGACACCGACAGAGGCGTGCCAGTCAAGTTTATGAGTGTATCTAGTAATAAAGAATACTGAATTATGGACAAAAAGATGCCGGACACACAAAAATACATATAATAAAATAGACATGTCGAATAACTGCCCACCACAAATTGAAAAACCGACTCCATATTAACAAACTTATGCTAATTACGAAACTTCCACATACAACTTTATATTTTTTAAAGACACAGCAGACCAAGGTGTTCATAATTTCGGTGTTCGAGTTTAGAGACGCGTGGGCCGGTGGGCGCAAGAATTAGCCGGTGTGTAAAAAGATTTTAATCTGTCCCGAATGTGGGCAGTGACTTATAGTTTTTTTCTATTATAAATTTTGCTTTCCAAGTCGAATATATCAACTAATGAGGTTGGGACACCGACTGTCCAGGGAAACTCGGTTTTCTTAGGTGCCTGTAATACATAACCCGGAACGTAAATCAAAGTGACACGGTGCGTTAGTTAATTAATAGGATTTCACGCTTTGAGCGCAGGGTTTAATTTAATAGGTAAGTTATATACGACTCTGTCAATTAAAATTTCATGGAATAGTTATTATACAATAACAATTCGAGGCGGTGCTTCATAGATTTGCTTCTAGATATGTAGTAGTGGACGGTAGGGAGAATACCTACGTCGCATGCTACCTGGATAGGAAAGCATGTATGGAATATAAGGAAGGGTGCACACAGGCGCGCCGGCCACAGCTGCCTGCCGCGTTAACTGACAGCTTTTAGATTAGGGCTCCCACCTCCCCGCGCTTCGGCCCTGAGCCCCTCCCAAATTGAGAGCTCCATGCCGCGCCGCCTAAATTAGTAACGGTTACCAAATTGCTTTTTAATTTCGTGTCCGTTATTAAGTAGATATTTTTGGAGTAACTACGCGTTTTTGCTCCTGTGGCGTAATGATGAAATCGTTGGAGTTTCGTTCCCAAATCTTTTAATTATTTTGCGCGAAGCAGCAGAGCTTTCGGCTTACGCTTTAACAAATTTATTATTATAATTGTATGTTCATTATATTTTTGTACAAACATTATGAAGCAATAAAACAAAACGGGCTGAGTTCAATATTGAGTTACAAGTAACAAGAACAACGGGCGGACATTGAGAAATCTTTCATCTCATCTGTATCGATGCCCGGCAGTTATTCATTGTATGTGTGTTTTTTGTTTCGTTTTTTTTTTCGATGAACCGAGCCCCAAGGCGCGCCGGCCGGCCCCAGCCCTGCCCTAGTCGCGGGTTTCGTGGCCCAACCCTAATTTTAATGGCTGCTTACTTCGTCACATCCGGCTAACTAAATATGGAATAGGTTTTTTTAGTTCCTTGTGATATTCGAGACACGTTAGGAATGTTCGGAAGTTAATCTAAATTAATTAATTGGATTTAGTAGGCATGCGTAATTTTGCATTTAATAACACATAGCTCTGCATATTATGCAAGGTTAACGCAACCCACAGCGCTTATCTGCGTGTTGATTAGGAGGCGTATCTAATTGCGATAATTAAACTGCTATAAATCAATTACTTCTTAGTAATTTTGTAGAATTTATGTGTCTGAGTTAAGTCGACGAGCATTCTGTTCTATGGGTTTTGTATTCTTGGAATAACACCTATAAAATATACCTACATTTGCGGCAAGAATTTTTTGTGAAAGCCGTATCTAACATAGCAAATTCATTAATTTATTAAGATTAATGAAAGTACTCAACGCAATTTTTCAACAGCTTACATAGCTTTTCACTTGTTGTAAAAAATTGCTACTTTAACTAATTAGGCATACCTTTTTAGTTTCAAGGTGCCTATATCGTCCGCCTGGGTAATAACTCTTAATCTTTTTGAATTGCATACCTACTTTGTTTTTTAACAATGATTGAATATATGACTCACAAAATCAGTAGCCTAATAAATGTATATCAGCCAAGCAGATCAATATCATTATATCTATTACATTCATTACAAGTTCCCAATCCACATTTTAAACGTATCAAGTCCAATTCTATTATTGAATAATCTAATACCTTTTCCCGCATAAATTAATTAATCCGAGTCAGATTGGATTCCTGTGTTCGAAGCGTATTAATACAAACTATAAGTCATCGGCGCTGCACTCGTGGAGTCGTGGCCAACCCTATCCCGCAAGCTGATGCATGAATTACGAGTGCGTCGGACGGGCCTGAGCGACCCCGCCGTGTCGGATCGACCGACGCTTTTTGTTATATTCAACCCGTAATTGCTGAAAAGTTTTCACGCCGTTGCGCTGGTCACGCGTATTTTATTACTATGAAATTGAATTATTTATGACGCAATGCCCGACAGAGCGACCATTGTGCGTTGTACACGTCGGCTGCTGAATTTTAATATTCGAATTATTATATTTTCACCGCTATAAAACGGAATTGAACGCGATTAGTATTATCCAAATCTGGGTAATACTCGTCACAAAATGACATATCAGCGCGGAGGCTTAATTGCGTCGCCCCTAAAGCCTTGTCCGAGATTTATGTATATCCAATCCCGGTCGCCTAATCCCGCTCCTGGCCGGGTCAATCCGACCCCGGAAAAGGTTTTCCCGGTTATTTTCCGTGGAACTTTTAATCCTGCCGAATACCGACATACATCATAGAGGATTAAGAGGTTTAAATTGGAAGTTACCGACGTCCGAAATAAATTTAAATCGGCTGGCAGTCGGTATTGTGATATCGGTGCCGATGCTAAATGGGAGCCAATTTTATCCCACAAGTAAATCTTCTAAAGAACGGACGTTTAGAAAAGTTGATATAAATATATGTGGACCTATGTAATGAATATCGATTCATACAAATTGGATAATATGGGCTGCTCTACATAAAGAAAGGGGTATAGGGGTAATTGTTTTTATATGAATTAGAGTTTAACCTTTTTTTGATCAAATATGTATCTGCTTAAGTAAAAATTGTTTAAAGTCTAAGGAATAGCGGCTTTGGTAGTTTTTGTACGATATTGTTTGTTATTCTCCTCATCAAAAGAATTCTTGATCTGCTTCACTGCATTCGCCTTGCCAATATACCAAGTTGGCATACCAATCGATATTCCATATTTCTAATATGCAGTATAAAGGTACCTCGCTACATACATACTCGTACCTACGTGCTGAAATGGGACCAAATTAAAATGGGTATCAATAAGGGCCCCATAAATCATGTGAAAGCGTCTAGCTGGCAGAGGGGCCCTCTGGAGTGGACCTTTAGGGGGACACCTGACCTGCCACAGTTGGGTCCTACGTAGCATATGGCATATGGTAGTTAGATGATACAGCAACACAGTATTAATTTTTGGCATCGGTTTTTTCTTTTCTATTTTTGCAGAATAGTTTGGAAACTTTGGCGAGACCGTGGATTGTTCAGTATTGTATTTAAGCGCTTTGGGCAACACTGAGCTTTTGGTAAAGTTGGGTTTACATGACGTGTATTTTTCAAACGTTCGATCGAATGATCCAAAAACTTTTAAATCTCATGTTTACTTTGAAATCTGTTAATTACTATAAGAATGACATCTCTTACCAAATATTAGCTACCTATGTTTAACAATGCACAGAATTACAAAAAACAACTATGGTTGAGAGGCCTAATAAACTGTTTGCTCAGTATAACCGAAATACAGTGGCATTAAGGAATAGCATGATGCTTTATTAGTAAACATCCAATTAACCCTTAGAAATGAAACAGTTGCCTAGGTAACTCGATCCCTAACAACATAGGTACATACATTGTATACCCTCAGCCATATACCCTCGTGGACAACACGGAATTGGGTACGTAAATCATTAATCAGCCGCGTCATTTGTTCGCGCCAAAATTATTAATGTCCGCACCGGCGCTGCGCTTACGTCGTACTGCCTCTTTAAAACGCAGTTATTGCCTTATGTGCTGCTAACATTGCAGTGTTGAATAAATACGAATAAAAAATACGTTTTTTTTGGGTTCAAATAGTTGCTTTGGGACGGTTATTGAACTTTTTGTTGAAATGTTACCTAGTCATATTTTTCAGTTATTTTTTATTTATTCACAATACCTTAATTAAACTTACTATTATTAAAACTAATATGTGTTTGGAAGAGTAACTGAGTTAACTTGTTTTTTTTTTGTTTCTTGTTTGAATAATAGTTTAAATTAAATCAGATTGACCGATAAGAATGATTCAATGAGTTCAGTTTACTTGTTTCCATTTCTTATGAAGCCATTGTTATGCCACTTTACCTAACCAAAATACTCGATTCATATGAGAAAAAAGCACACATCGTTTTACTTCTATTCTTTAAATAATGAGTGAATATTTGACAGCTAAGTACGACATTTTATTAAGCATTGTGTGAAATTAAATTATTATGTGAGAATCTTGCGCATATTTCTGCATACCGATGATTTGTAGTAGAAGTGTTTATGTTTCGCTTGCCAGGCGTAAAAAGGTAATAAGTAAATGTTTTTCCCTTCCGCCCTCCGCATCTCACATACCCAGCTGCCTTTCAAGGCCTACGAAAAAAACAACCAAACTATTAATAAATTCGGCAGGTGTTAAACAAAAAACAACACATAGATAATAATTTCAAGCATACGGTATTCCATAATAAGATTTCACGGCTAACACTTTAAAACGCCGTAAGCTACTTAATAACCAAATCTAGAATTCAACCCATAAATTATCATACATTGTCAAAAGAACAGCGGATACACAGAGCCGAAGTTTTCCGAAGTCACCGTGGCTAATCAAGTGTAAACTTGGTACAAAGTTGGGTGGCTGTTGGAAAAGGGCGTAATTCAAGTTGGAAGGGTTGTAACCGCTGGAGGGCTGAGGGCCGGAGGCGCAATAAACTGTCGGAGGACTCCCTTGATTAATGGATGTGTAATTGTTCCCACATAATGTACAATAACTTGCATAGATAAAAGCTGCGCCGCTGTGTCATTATGGATACGGTATCTGAAATAGAGCAATTTTCTTATGGGATGTTTTCTTATGGGATGTTTTCTTATTTAAATTTTCTGGTACTGAAAATTTATTGAATTAGTTATGTAGTTTGTTTTTGTACTTTGTTGCAGACCAATTCGAAATTAACTATATGAAGTACTTGGATTTTGATCTGTCATAAATTGCCATCAATTCAGACGGTATACTACAAATTGTTTTTAAAAATATTTAAAGCAATTTAACTATGTGTTAGTAAAGTCATACCCACAGCAAAAAGGTCGGTATTCACCTACAAAACGAAACTGGAACACAAGGCTGCATAGTATACAAATTGGAAACATTAATTTTTAGTCCCCTCTAATAGCCAACATTCCTCGACAGGACCCAAAGACCAATCCAAGGGTCGTGGGGACCCGATGCTTTATAATGAACCCGGAGAATGTTCCACTAACTAATGTCTTTGTAATTGTCCTTGTATAGTAATGTATCCCTGGATTGCGAGGCATAAGAAATTCACTAACTGTGTGGTTGTAACGGACTCGACGGATATTGCTTAATTTAATGGCGAGGAGATCACATTTAAGTTAGAATGTAATCAACTTATCGTCAGTTTCCCTAATAAGGAATTAGTTAATAACTGGTCTATTTCAAGATTTGTGGGGCTACTTAACTTATTAATAGAATTGAATTTAGCATGACATTATCGACATATTCTTCCATTAAATCTACATATAAATGTAAAATAATCGACATCGAATTATCATAATTCTATTATACCAAATTCTTATTAGAATACGTTCCGGTCCACACAAAACACTCTTCTCAGCGTATTAAATTAAATTTGTTATCAGGCGAATTAATCTCAGGGCTAGGTCACGCATCTATTGTCTCGGTTCCGTTTAACGCACACTTAATTACATGTGGTCTAACGTGAACACCTTAGCTAAAGGTGAAGATTGCACTTATCTTCCTTTCCTAATTTAGCTAAAGATAAATAATTCAATTACCACACGGTGGGGCGGAATTACTGGGTGGGCGAGTAATTGAACTAATTACGTCAGTGCCTCTGTGTTATTAGTAATGAATTATTGATGTGCCGTAGCGTGTGATAAATGATCTTCGCTTGTTAACTAGACAATAATTATTTTTTTCAGGCATTCATACGATGAATACAATTTTTACTGTCGTCTCGTACACGTAGCCTGTTTATGGAACAGCCTATTTGAATAAATGTTTAGACACTTCTCTTCTTCCCTCATGTAAACCGGTCGTTAGAACTTGCAGTATTAATTTGAGCAATTAGTTCATCTATTCGACGGCAGATGTCGCTGTTTCGAGTTGCTGCGTTTTCGCGGCCAAACGCGGGAGAGCGCCACTTCCCGCCACAATAACTGTCGTGTTTTATTATTATTTTATTGCTACGTTCAGTTATCAACGTTCTTTATTGACATTCTATTACAGCAGTAAATAAACAAGCGTGTAACCGCAATAAAAGTGCTCGTTCATCATCCGAACGAGATTGAGACGATAGTGAAGCGACAAATGTCCCGTAGTTCAACAGTGTGGCGTTAGAGGGCGTGATTTATGTCAACATTGATGTTCGTTTATGGTTCAATTTGTTTTAATCGACGATTATGAGCGCATTAGTTTTTACGACGTATTAAAACTTGATTTTAATGGGCGGCTCTTCAAATATTTACGTACTGCGGAGCTTTAATCTGAACTAATAAACTTATAAGGATTTATTGAAGTGTAGTCGGAGGATCAACTTCTTAATTTTAGTGTTGTAACACAATAAGTCGACCGTCGTGTGCCAAGTTGTATTTCAATGAGATTTAAAATTTGTTTATGATTATTATTTGAGTTGACGTTGTTATTACTTCGGGTTCTTTATTTTATGAGGAGCTTTCACTTCAGTAGCAAAAAAAATATTGTAAAGAACACACTGTTTCTAAAAACTCAAGTGGGCCGACTCACTGTTTGGTTTTATTTATTATATTGGTTATCGTAACAGTTAAACAAAGGTGGCATTGCACCTGTTGGCTCTTCATAATTGCGAAATCGAAAAAACAGATAAGCACACTGTTATCCTACACTGTTTGTCTACTTTAGATAATGCGTTCAAAAACTATTTTAATGCATTTTTAACCGACTTCAAAAAAGGAGGAAGTTTCTCAATTCGACCCTATATAATTTTTTTTTTTTTTTTTAGATATCTTTTCTAGCTGATGTGGATAAAATATAACTACATTTTCAAATTGAAGTAGGCGACTGTTATTTTTAATACTACTCACCACTAAAAAAACAAAACAGATAGAGGTTCCTACACACCGACACCCATTAAAAATACCTAGCATCCCCATTCGTCATGTTATCACTACTGCGCACACTTAATAATAATACTGGCAAGGGTGAGCGCGAGGTACCCCTAAAAATTAAAAATGGCCGCTGTCGGGCGCGGCTCGATTGGTGGCCATTACTCATTCGGGCAGCAGGGGTGCTAGTCATTTGTCTGCGTCCCACCCCCGCCCGAGAAATGCTCGCAAGATGGGGTATGCGAGTGTCATATTGTTTTATTGTGTTTAGGAAACTGTTTTAATGTTTTTTTTTAAGGAAAATATTGTTTTTTTTTTTGTGTGTAACTGTAACTTTCACAAAACTTGTGAAAGTTACAACTTAATTGATTTTTTTTTACACAGAAAATACACTTTCGGTTATTACGGTGTTCAAAATTGCA
Organism: Eurois occulta; assembly: GCA_950022335.1. Classification (NCBI taxonomy): domain Eukaryota; kingdom Metazoa; phylum Arthropoda; class Insecta; order Lepidoptera; family Noctuidae; genus Eurois; species Eurois occulta. Next base: position 12,462,540 of record OX465483.1, read on the forward strand.
GTTTCTTAAAGTTCACAAATCTAAACAAATCTAAAATGTAAATCTTACATACAAATTCCAAAAATCCTGTGATTTTTGCCTACTAATATTCAAATATAATCACGTATGTACATGGTTATCTAAAAATACCTGTGCGTACGTTATGTTATGCGGTTGTTTGAGCTTGATTCACACTGACCTCCGTAGGTACTATTGAAAACTGTATCACGGCAGGTCAGTCTTCTTCGTTCACAAACACTCGCACACTTCGACACAATTACCGATAATTTGTATTTAACTGCTAAATGGAACATTGATTTATAAGTATGGCTATAAGAATACTGATAGTCAGTGGGTATTATTTGATCATTTGATGACAAATATAACGCAGGTAATTATAAAATATTAAAAGTATTTAATAGGTACTTTATATTTCTATGAAAATGTAGTAATGACTTCTTTCGGGCTAGAAGGTGGGCATTACACTTAGGCATGAATTCCTAATTTTGCTGAAAGTTTCAGAACAAAGGTATTACGATAAACAGACATAGGATTAAAACAAATAAGTAATAGTATTGAAAATTCTATTACTTAGTTACAATAAGCAATAGAAACGTCAAGTTATTTTTAACTCATAATTTCCTTTGAACACGATATCTATTTTATTTAAGGAAGGCAAGTACCTACACAAACCTGAAGCTTATATTTCAAAACACAGTTACCATAAACAATCCATAGTAAAAACCAGTAAAAATGATTACATACCGACACAACTCATAAACGAAATTAAAAACTATCGACGAGCAACTATGTGGGAGCCATCAGATAACACAAACTTAATTAGTTTCTTCGTGTTGCCTAAACGTAATTCTTATCTATCTGTGTTTATGAATATACAGAGCTAAAAGTTAGAGGGACAGGTCTCACTGATTAGGTCTCCGTAATACTGGCAACTTACAAACTTATTTCTTCAATTGAAAAAGAAAAAAATAAGGTGAAGGTTGATTATTCCTAAATTGAGTAGTACCAAAATAAGTTACCTTTGATTTTGTCAACGGTAAAGATAAGTTTGTGGGTGAGGTTGCGTGTTCCAAGGCAGTATCGGAACCCACCTCACGCACTCTTCCGAAATTATTTTAATAAAACCAGGTTAGGTGAATGTTTTGATATTTTTTCCTCAAAAAAATTGGGAAGGGAAATAAACGTGGAAATTATTTGACGTAAGCTTGTTTTGTTTTCGTGGAAATTGTTGGTATTTTTTTAGCTACTTCTAGTTTTTTTCATCGTGCGATAACGTAATACTATTTTATAAATATTCTTAATTTTTCTACTGAAAACCGCCCGGTTTCCTGTAAAGAAACACACACTTTATTGACCTTAGTTTTTCATGGTCAGGTTGCAGTTATTGAAGTCTTGAAACTTTTACACGAGTAAAATGAAATTATGACGACATCAGTTGAAAGTGAGCTATAACTCAATTGCAAGAATTACCAGCACACAAAGTTACATTGAGAAACAGATGTAGACTGACTAAGACTGGGCCAATAAAATCATGTTTATATTAATCGAACAGATAATTAAATTTCAAAACTGTGTTGGCTAATTTATTTTAAAACTAGCAGAAATTAAATGTATCGTATTAAATAACTAAAATTATAATTAAGCAGTCACTACGCTAGGTACATTAGTACAGGCGTGTACAACGTTACTAGCACAATATAATAATTGAATATTTGCAACCCTTATTAAGTCCAACAATGGTTGACCAAAAATAAATCAACAACAACAACTCTATCTTTGAAACAACAAAGCACTTGCATTCGCAACGATTATTATCTCTAAAACAAACTTAATGCATTTAAGGCTAGTAGCGACACGGTCTAGAGACATTTTACCACTTAGCAAACATAATTTCTCAATCATTTTGACCTTTAACTACATTTAAATAGCGCCTATTTTCGGATGGTACAATCGCAAATTTCTTAATCGTAGCCAGCCAATATCCTTTTTCGCTTCATCTAGACCTTAGCTTATAAGACATAGCGCCTGTTTTCGGTTGTGGAGGTAATACAAATGAATAGTAGAAGGACCAGTCGTGATCGAGGATCGTGATTGCGACACCGTACTGCGTGCCCTTTGAACACGGGTTCCGTAGCCGTGAAAAATCACTTGAACATATGCAAGCTGCCGGCCTGTCCCATGGCGACATTCTAATCCAGCGTAATGGTAGCAAAGACATTTATTACGTGTTCATTCTTATAAATCCAAGTTTTATCGTCGTTTGGAGTAAGGTGGACTTATGTTAGTTATTGTGTAATAGACCGGTAAATATCCCTGTTTAGGGAATTAGGGAAAAATATGGAGTCATCATCTGCTTTGGAAGTATTGGTGTTAACTGCGTTTAAAGCTTTATTATTATCCATGGGTAAAGGCGATAGGCTCTTTAGCTGTCACTTTTACGACATTTAACTGCTTTTCACAACAAACAACGCCATATTACTGTCACCTCCTCATACTATCAACTTCAAAGTAAACAGAGAGCAAACATATTTGTTTAAAAACACTAATTTCAGGTACCCAGCCACGCTCCAACTTTTTATTCTGCCTGTACTCCGCAAATGATCGTTTGGTTGAACACGCGAACACGCTGGCACCGTAAGCTGTGTCGAAAGAATTATTGCCCTATCTATCTCGATATCAGTTTCATGATACCTGCACGCTGTTAAGACAAATATCAGGCACGATTAAGTGCTTTTTAAAGTTAGAAGTCTGTTAAAAGTTTAGCTATTTAAAGAGCCAGCTTGTAAGGCAATTTCTCTTTTGCATTTGGCTGAAAATATTTCTGAGAAATAGAATGTCGAACGTGTTCGAATGTCCACTTACATAGTGTTGCTAGAAGGTGTGTTCGATAAAAAATATTCTTAAAATTCGTAAATTGTGTGCGAAAAGGTCTTATGTTTTCTACACGTGGATCACGTATGATTCATATTGCAATAACAATAACAATTATTATTTCATAATATTAATAGGCAACAAAAAAAAATCGACTAATTATTTATCGACTCATCGATATAATCGATACATGCGCGCGCGCGTTTTGTTTAAAATTCGAACACCGACGCCGCCCGGTATGGCGCACAAGGGATCATAAAAAATTATGGCTCTATTCTTTTCGATACGTGATAACTCCTGGATCAAGTGTCGAGTGAATGTTAATGTAGGGCTGTAGGCTGTAGCTAATATGACACCGATATGCTTCCGGGAAGTATCGATATGGTGTTTCCCAGGTTTGTTTTTGAAGTTTTCACAACACTTGCGGTGACGTTTTTGTGGAGCTTTAGACGTAGCGCATTAGCAACGTAGCCTTTGATTTACTACGCGACAGTCTGTAGCAATTGAGTTCAGGGTTTGTTTAACTGCAAGTTGTATTGGTTTTTCATTAAAAAACAATACCTAGGTTATAACTTAGAAACTGAAGCTAAAGTAGAAAAGTGATCCACTACTAAAGAAAGTAAATAATTTAAAAGAAAGTAAATAACCGTAAAAAATAACATTTTAATACTATGTATTTTGTTATCTAATAAATGAGTAGTTGAAATATTAACTTTACTCACAAAACAATTTTATTACAAACATTTCAATCATCGACATCAAATTTTAATTACTAAAATGTCATAAACAGTTATACTGTATTATAGTTTAGTTAATAGACTATCGACCTGATATTACGGGTCATAAATAATTCAACTATCAATCTATTATTTATTTAAACAAATCATAACGCCGCATACATGAGCGTGTTTGTAATATATAATTTTTGGAGCACGTGTAACCTTTTTAAAAAGTATTTTGGCATAGCAATCCTGGTCACTACACTACAAAAACTATAAATCTTCGCATTAGTATTCCGATACAACCTTATCTGTTTGCGACAATTTATACACGTGGAGAGCTTTTGTTGACTCAAGCTTTCATTGAAACGGTAAAGGCTTAAGACAGCTGTGAAAGTTAATAGAAATGACTACTTTAACAGGTGTGATATGAATCAAATGTCGGGTTCATTCGTTTCTTTAATTTAATCAAGCATTAACTATTTTACGAAAGATTAATTATGTGACTGCTTCGTTCGTCGAGTGGTCGCAAGCGCAACTGTTGAGTATGAGGTCTTGGGTTCGATTCTTGGGTCGGGCAAAGTGTTATTGGAGTTTCCCGTTAGGAATTTTCTCAGTAGCAGCCTCGGAGTCTGAATTTGTGCCCGGTTGATGACAATAGTTTCGCCCCCTGTTACATGGGACTCAAACATAACTGGCGAAATGTGGGTGTACTATAGGGCACATCTGCCTAACTCTTCAAGTAAAAACGCAACCAACACTAAACACTTAAGACTTCCAATAAAATGCCTGACACAAACCAGACAAACATTGTGAAAAATCATCCATTTCCAAAACTGTTAATTCGCCTTTAAAATTATCAGTTTCCGCTACATTACGAACAATGATGTGACAGTTATGAAACATGGACTTATTTTGCTTATAAATAGTGAACATTTTCCAATAAATCAGTATATTTTATTGGATAGTTTGAGCTTTCAGCGGTAGGCGTCACAAATCATGGAAACGCATCGCCCGCCCAAACTGACGCGAAATGGTGCAGAAACTTTATGTATTGTGCGCACCTAGTTTTGATGTGTGGTGACGTTTGTTTTACATACCTACTATTGTAGTTTTAAAAAGTTCATAAATCTGTGGGAAGTCGGACTGTATATTGTAGCGAAATAAATGTCCAAATCTGCTACATGTTAAACACTATAATTGAAATATTAGAATTAAAAGTTAGAAATGGTTTATAAAAACGTATAAAAAAGGTCAATTCGTGAAAATTTAAATTTGGGTAAGTAGCTAGGAGTAATTTTATACCAACCCATAATTGCAAAAGCTTTTGGTGGAAAAGAACCCTAACTTTTTTTAAATATTAAGGGTCTAAAGATATCTATTGACTTATATTAAACTTAATTTGATTAAATAAATATAAAATACAATTTCAGTTTTATAAGTTTTAAACTATCATGGTCACTAACATTATAATTAACACTAGAAACGGGGTACCTATAACACCCACCCGCAGTAACTTCAGTTTATCCATGATCATGGTGCTTGCAACAGCGCCGAAATATCGGGAACTCAAAACAAATAGTGGACATGGTAAATATCCCGTTTCTAGTGTTAATTATAATTTCAGTTTTACCTGTAAAAATACTTAGTTACGTCTTCAAACGGGTCGACTCGATTCGACTTGAAGTTGATGCAATAAGAAGAAAAATTTTGGTATAAAATATTTCCCGAATCCCACTCCCGGTGTGGTGTAGCTCCGTGTAACATCACTCGAACTTCACATTCGGTAGTTCGCAGTTATTGAGGGTTAGGGAAAAGGGCCAAAAATCAACTACGGCCCTAACCTACTTACTGGTTTTAAACCTATGACAAATGGAAAAGTACGGTTACGAACAATCAGCGTCGAGGATACTCTTATGTTAAGGGTAAATACGACAATAACGGCATTGAAGTATGGAAGTATTAGAAAATTCATAATTCATCAATACGTACCAAGAATACTTAAACATACGTCAGGAAAACAAACTGTTTTCAAGGCTATTTCGACTTGCTTAAATAGTCCACAGCAACTTGCTGATCGCACGCACAGATTAACTATATAATATACGCTCGGCATACATAATAATGGCTCGGCAGGTCAATTAACTCTGTAAACCTTTTTATCATTCTCTCCAAAAGAATTTTATAACTTCAACGTTCTGTATAATTTTCACGATTGACAATTTTCGTACATCAACTTTTTAAATTACTCTTCAAATTTCAAAGACAGTTTAAAAAAACACATACAATATGCAGGGAAACACTGCAATTTGTACATATATAGTCAAACTATGTATATTTTTAGATTATTATTGGTTTTCTCTGAAGAACTCTGTATCCTGCCAGGTAGCCAGTGGCACGAAAGTCTGACAACCAGTCTTATCAAGGGTATCGTATTACCCAGCACTAACTGGGTTGTATAGATCAGATGGGCAATCTACTGGTGTTCAGCTGCGTCGGGTTGGACTGGAAGCCGAACCCAACATAGTTAGGAAATGGCTAGTCAGATGATGATGAAGAGATGATGATTTACATTCGAGAAATACGATCAAAATAACAGTAGAAACAAGTCTATGATAGAAATCGCGAAATACTAACCAAATTTTATCAAAACATGATTTTGATTTACCAAAATAGTTCCTGTTTGCCGAACAGCAATCTGCAACCACATAATTATTATAATGTTCATTAAAATGCCAGCAGCCTATTCCGCTCGACCACGATAAATGCCAATTAAATCGTAGATTAGATTAAATTCAGCCGTAATGTCTGTCTCAGGACAATCAAATCCAATGCCTCGTTTGATACCGGAGGCAAGATTAATCAAGTACTGGACGCCAGTAATGACGAGAAATGTCCTTAATTTAATGTGGCAAATAATATGTGCTACAATGATTAATATTGTTTATATTCGTTTATCTTAATTAAAATAGTGCAGCTAGTTGTATCAGTAGCAGACTTGAATGACAGTGACAAGACACATGTCACGGATACATTCAAGTTTTGTAGTAAAGAACTGATTAGATTTGTGAATTATTTGATGTATCGGGAGTAGATTTACGAGTTTCTCAATTAATTGTGATAACCTAAATTGTTTTGTATGATTTATAAATCGTTGCTTGTGCTGTACTTAGATCTTTAAGATGGATTCTACGTTGAGTAACAAGGGTTGTCCAGCCTTAAGCGCTTTCTTGACGTAAGTTTAGAACCTATTCTTATCGCTGCAAGTCAAATTGTATGTGGTTGTTGGTATAGTTACTTTAAAATAGAAGGTACGTGAGTAATTGGTACCTATAAAAATACAGAAGCATATCGAATTTCGAAATTAGGTAATTAATAAGCGGCTGAGTAAAGCCATTATTCAATAATACCGTGAAAGTAATTACCAATTATTATTTCGGATCGAGCGTAAAAATGTTTTAGGAGAAAAAAAAATGGTGTGTCTAACATTCAATTATAGCTGCAGGCCTTTTTGACGCCTCATACATAATACGAGGACTTAAAGAGGAAAATTAGATTGGATATGTATTATTTATTTCCAAATGCGTTAATAACACTACTACAGCAACGCGCAGCAATTTTTTATGCACTTCAGTGCAAGTGCCAGTTCTGTAAACCTTGGCGGGCTGCTGTTAAATGTATCTCAACAGAAATAATACGAACTAATCGTAAGATTGACACTCATCAACACACCAACGAAATTGACCTGAAAATGCCAAATAACCTAAAAAAAAAATTAAAAAAAAAATTTGCATTTGGAAATTTGGATTTTGCGAGCAATTTTTTGTACCATGATATTTCCACAAATTGTAAACAAACTCATCAACTAAGCACCTGAAGCAAAAACGATCGTGTGGGGCATAAAAATTACCAAATTACATGAAAAGCAATCAATTTCAGCAGCACACGGCCCATCAATCCGAACACGGCATAAAATCTAAATCTGCGCGTGCACATGCATAGTTAATCATTCGTTAGCATAGCAATCTGCATGCGTAACGTACCCGCGATGTACACAGTAATTAATAATTTCGACACTCGCCGATTAACATTTAAATCAGAGTCGCATTCGGTCGGGATTGGTCGGGGTCGGTCGGGAGCCGTCGTGGCCGATCGACCGTGGTCGGGGGGTGAACACTGAAGTCTGACGGATTGATTTATATTTTGTTTATTCGGCAAACAAATGGCTTTGCCGCGTGCACGGATATCGTCAGCGAACAGCGATGACTGCTGAGCCAGTTTTAGCTGCTAAACCAAGATCAATGATAAATGATAGGCTTTCAAAATTTTTTACACAAAAGTTTATGTTTACCGTTTGTTTTACGAAACCATTTATAAACTGCGAAATAGTTCATTATCACCGTGAGGTGTAACAATACTGTGCATAATTCATACTTTACCATACCTTGATGCTAACTTTTCTTAGAAAGAACTTAACTGTTTTTGCGTCAACTAAAAACGGAGAAAGAAATATAATTTTCTGAATTCCAGACTATTTTTTTTTTCAAAAGAACTACATTATTCTCATTCCCACTAACTAAACTTGATGCTCGACGCATTGACAGTTAACAGTCAATTACCTACATGTGGGGTAAATGTACCGGTTGTAGTCTGCATTCAAAGCTTCTTTAAAAAATGCCTATGTAAATCTTATTGCGGTTAACAGCGTGTAAATGTGGTGGCTAATCTATCACCATACAATTAGCTTGCGTCTAGACGCACACGTACCTTCGACTGGCTGAAAGATAAATAGTGGCTGACAGCTAACTGGCCAAGCGCCTGCTTGATACTGATAACACTATCTGACAAATTACAGTTAACATTGTAGATACATTGCACACCGTATTTCGTACTTGTAATTTATCTAACGAATGAGCCGCAGTTTTCTTTCTTACAAACACGTTTTATTTCTTAATAGCAACCAGTTAATCATATCGTCGTGTGAAGTTACATTTAGATTTTTTGTACAAACTAAAAACTAGAACACTTTGCCAAAATTCCTTTCTTATTAGGGTTAAAAACAGCTGGTATCCAGGCAATTACTTGGGTACTAATCCATAATTTTCCACTTAACAACTTAGTAATGACATAAATAATTGCACTTCTTACGTCTATAATAGCATCTTTATGCTGACCTTCTATGAGTTCATCCATTAATTGCCCGATAAAGGTATCGGAGCATGCCCTATAAATTACCGTAGGTAGTTATGTTAATATTGTCACTATGAGGTGGTTTTGCTAGCCGTCAATCGTGGGTCACGCTCTGCGGGCAGACGTTTCCCCGACGCTGCCCGTCATTGGGCCGCACGCCTCATAAACGAGACACCTTCTATTACCGTATGTATTAAAACGAGGAATGTATTAGTGCTAATAGAAAATTATTGGCTGGAGTTCAGATTGTGCTGGTGATTCAGTTGAGACTAATAAAGCTACTGGATTGATTGCTTTTCTGCGTCGTTTCCTGTTTTGTTACTGGCATATAGTTCGTTCCTTGGCAACAATCGAATAGATCAACCGAATCGTCTCTATTCATCTATAAGTCAACCTAGAATCTAGTGTTGGCTATAAAGCTCTTCCTCTTTCCGGTGCCATTTCAGGCTTTGGTCGGACATCCTCGGCAAAACCAGACAAGACATTTATTTGTTGTAACATGAGACATAGACAAGGACCAAGGACAAATACTCAAGGGTCAAAGACTTTGTCTTGCCTACACCTATGAATGAAGAATCGAAAAGCTTAATGGAATCGGAAGGTAAGTTCTGTTCATTTTCTGGCAGTCTAGCGCAGACTATGAACTCCTTTACCTAAGAAATCAGAAATCAGAAATCAGAAATCAGAAATATTTATTTGTGAAACATAGGTACAGTGGTTGGTCATGGTTTAAAAGGTAATAGTGCGCTATGATCAGCCTATTATAGGCATACAAACATTACGAGTTACAATTTATACAACAATTAAGTCAAAAAGTCAAAATATTTTTAAGTAAATGTCAAGATAAATTATAATTAATTACAGTTTGAATTATTACAATAATGTCATAGAAGCGGATTACTTATTACAATAATTACAATTAGGAGATGATGTCAAAATTTGTCTAATAAAAAGTCTGATAGACTATAATAACATTTTTGGCACAGCATACTTCTCAGTTTTTGTTTAAATAAATTAAAATGTAGGTTTCTTAACTCTGCTGGCAATTTATTAAATATAACTGGTGCCATGTGAAAGACACTTTTATACATTAAGGCAGTATTAGTTTTTGGAATATACAGACGACTTTTGTCCCTTTGGGTCCGATTAGAAACTGTAGATGCTAATGTAAATAAATGAGGATTCTGTTTAACAAAAACTGCCACTTCAAATATGTATAGTGACGGCAGTGGTAATAAACTGTGCTTTTTAAAGAAAGGCACACAACTTTCTGTTGATTTTAGACCAAACATAGCCCGGATGCATCGTTTCTGTGCCTTAAAGGCAAGATCTTTATCAGTAGAGTTCCCCCAAAAAATTATGCCGTATCTAAGAATAGATGCCACCAGCCCATGATACGCAATTAAAAGTGCACTGGAGTTTATTTTGCGTGCAAGTGTATGTAGGGCATAGACAGATCTACTAACTCGCTTGCATAGCTGTTCAATGTGAGGCTTCCAGGTCATTTTGTCGTCAATATATAAGCCTAAGAATTTACAATTGTCTACTTCATCTATTGATTGCATGTTAAATTTTACATTTAGGTTATTCGGTGCCGGCAAACGTTGTCTAAAGTACATTATTTTAGTTTTACTTAAGTTAGCTTTGAGATTATTAATATTAAGCCAATTCATGACTGACCTCAATGTGTTGTTTATGTCATCTTCATAAGTATTTATGTCTTTACATTTTATTGTTACTGTACTGTCATCCGCAAAAAGAGCTATGGGATTATCAGTGGCATTGGGTAAGTCATTGATGTACAAAATAAAAAATTGTGGTCCTAAAACGGTTCCTTGAGGAACGCCGTAGTTTAGTTGACGTTCACACGATCTAAAAGTTTCTTCTTTTTTTGTTAGAGTATTCACTCTGGTCAATTCAGTGTATTGGTGACGGCCTTTGAGGTATGATTCAAATAATTTTAGTACATTACCTCTCATTCCATAATCATTAAGTTTACCTAGCAATGTATCATGTTCAACGTGATCAAAAGCCTGTGTCATATCCATGAAGATAGAGCAGACAGGTATTTTTTTGTCAACATTTACCATAACAAAATCCAGAAAATCATATATGGCCATATTTATAGATTTATTATGTCTAAAACCTTTTTGTTCTTTTGCTAGAATATTGTTACTCTCTAAATAGTTATTAAGCTCTTTGTAAATATATTTCTCGAATACTTTGGAAATAACTGAAACTAAGGCAATGGGTCTATAGTTCTCTAGACATTCTCTATTATCTTTTTTGTAGACTGGTTTTATGACAGAAATTTTTAATTTGTCAGGGTAGATTCCAGCCTCAATAGATAGATTTATCAGGTAAGAAAGATGAGCAGAAATATTTGTAGCTATATATTTCAAGACTTTAGTTGATATGGTATCATGACCTACACTGCTCGTATTTTTTAAACTCCTAATAATCTGCAATACATCATGCGGTAAGCATGGCTTCAGAAACATGGATTTTTGCCTAGTAGACATATACAATTTATACTGCATATTAAGTGAATCATCCTTAGGTACTATTTTATCGATGAAATAATTATTAAAAGCATTAGATATCTCACAAGGGTCAGTTATTATTTTGTTATTTATTTTAATGTTAGTTATAGCATCATTTGGTAGATTTTGTTTAGATTCGTTTATAATTTTCCATGCTGTTCTACTTTTATTATCCGACGCGTTAATTAAATGATTATTTTGTGCGCGCTGTGTGAATTTGATTACTTTTTTGTACCTTTTTGAAAATTCTGTCAGTTTAGCTTTATTTATCTGGCTAGGTTTTTTCCTGTATTGCCATAAAAGTTGACGTTTTTTGATACTACAGGTCTTGATTCCTCGCGTTATCCATTTAGCTTTACGATGTGTATTAATGGTGATATATTTAAATGGAAAGCAAAGCTCATAAAATAACTTGAAAGAATCAATGAAAGCATTATAGGCTATATTTGGATCAGAGGCTGAGTACATTTCCGAAAAAGACAATTTCTCTATACAATTTCTAAACTTCTTAAGATTTTCCTCACAGTAATCTCTACGTTTAATTTTCCAGCTTTTTATCAGGCATATCTTTTTGACCTGGCATCTCAGTATCTGAGCCGTGTGATCAGATAATGCTAAGTCAATAACTTCAGCTTTACACTTATTGTGGTAGTTGTGAGCAAAGTTATCAATACATGTATTGCTGATTTTTCTGGTAGGTTCAGTTATCTTAAGTCTTAGGTTATAGTTAAGAAGTAAACATTCAAATTCAGATGTGATGTTATTTTGTTTTAACATATTAATATTGAAATCCCCAGCTATTACAATATTATGCTTATTATAATTTTTGTTTACATATTTGAGCATCTTATCCAATCTCTCAAAGAAATTACTTAGGTTACTAGCAACCGGAACCCTATATAAACAGATAATAACAACTTTGTAGTCTATAAGTTCTATTGCAGAGCATTCAAAAGTTGAACACTCAGTGAATAACATCGATTTTTGTATCGCTTTCCAATGATGACCTTTTTTCACGTAGATACACGAACCTCCTCTTTTAGAATTACTTCTGCTAAAGTAGGCAGCTATGCAAAAATTAGGTATCATACATATATCTTCATGGCCCAACGTCATAAAATGTTCAGTCAGACAAATAACATCAATATCAGTTTTACTATCCGATAGTTCTTGTAAGCAGATTGTTAATGCATCCGATTTGTTCCTTAAGCCTGCTATATTTTGGTGCATTATGGTGATATATTTATGACCGAAAAAGCTTCTGCGGAGTAGGTTTTGGGATGTTATTTTGGCTCGGTGACATTTCCTTGTTTTGGTCAGCTCCATATTTGCAGCTAGCGATGGAGGATTCTATATAAACAGTCATTCTATAAATGTCCTTGAACAATGACTGCATTCCAAATCTATTTATCGCGCCGGTGCGTCTGTCGAACATCGTATCGTCATATATCAAATTCTCATTGCTGTCCAAAAAGTAAGCATGTTCGTGAGTAATGGTATCCAAATATAATAAATTGTTGAAAGTTTCTACTCTTGAATTGTACAGGTAGTTGTTTGTAAAAAATTTGTACGTAGGGGTGCAGATAATTATATTAGTATTTGTGATTTCTTGCAGGTCTTTTCTTATCTGTAATATATCATCTAAATATCTATTTGTAACTTTAAAGTCCTCTTCACCTAGTAGAATAACGCAGTAGTCCAATGAAGTCAAATTCGCTAACTTGGCTCTAATACCTTTTAACAAAACTTGCATACTTGCATGGGGTGTGACGTAGTGACAAAGTTCACAGTTCTCAAATACGTTTTGTGCAGTATATAGCAAGTTATTTTTGTTGTCTGTGCTTATAATACATATTTTGTTACGTTTTGAATAGTTTTTGACTATATTCACTCTTGGTGGTGTTAGTTTATTAATATCGTTATTTATCTTCGATTTCGGCGTTTCTGTTTGCGTTTGTTTATTGGTTTTATTGTTACTGCTTTTGTTCCTTTTTGAGTTGGACGTCTGTAGTTTGGTGGGTGTTAAAGTTACATTCTTATTAACATCATTATTTTTACTTAATTTTTCGTTTAAGGCCTTGAGATTATTATTTTCCACAGACAAAGATTCAATTTCTAAGTGGGCGTTCTGTAGTTCTAATGTAAGATGAGTAATTTGTTCACGTAGTTTCTTAACTATGTCGTCTTCATCATCGGACATTTCGGGTACACTCGTAACGGTCTCATTTAATGTTGATTTATTAGCTACTACCTCACTGTCGTTTAATATTGAATCAGACTTGGTCCTCGTGCGTCGGAATGTTATGTTATCCAGAAAATTCATGTTGATTTATTATACGATGGTTGTAAAGTTTGAAATAAACTTTAAAAAGAGAATCCTGTTTCACTGGGGATCGAACTCACGACACCGCCGTCCACACTTCAACGAGGCGAGGCTGTGACCGCGGCCGCTAGACCAACTGTGCCGTTGAGTAATTAGGCGAAATAGTGATTCACATTCATCGTATTGTTTAGTTTGAAATTTAAAAAGACGTTATGATGATTCATGCAATAGTTATTTTTGCACTTTTTTTCCACAAAAACAGTTTTTTTTGTAACTAATGTGTTCAGAATATCCACACTATTATGCTTTAAATTACACTTTTCATCGTTTTAGTGCTCACTCAAGTTTATAGAAGCAAGAAGTTTATGAATGTTGTTATTGTTTATTTTGATATTTTGCTACCATTGAATGATTGGCTCGTTTTATTACAACTGTTTTAACACTTTAACGATTGTTACTGTAGAAATTTTTGCACTGTAGTGTTTAATGCACTTTGTAATGATATTTTTATTCATGAGAAAAAAACTGTATTTTTGTCCAAAAAGTTCACTTCTTACACGGGAGATAACACTTGTCCATATAGTTAATATCACACTGTACAGATTTAAGTAGATTTAATTATAAATAAACACTTTAATCTATTTTTTACAAAAATAATATACGGAGCTCATTTACTTTGATGTTCGCTTGTCGCCAGCGCCATCTAGTTAGTGAGTAAGTTCGATGATATTTCAGGCTTTAGCTTAGGTAGGTACCACCCATGCAATGGCAGTGAGTGCGTACTCCCTAAAACTACCTATACTTCAAAATCACAATGCCTAATGTGTAGGTATCGAAAAATAATTATGAATAGCTTTAACATGCTGCCATAATATCTAATTCCCAGCAGCTTTACACACTTTCAATCCAACTCAAAATATTCGCAAACAAAAATTTCGCGAGTTCAATTTCGCAATGTTTTCGCGACTATTTATTCCTGTCAACCAGTGGGTGCACGTGTCTTGAGGCACGTAGGCCGTTACTACTAGTTTAGATACTACATGGCTGGGCCATCCCACTAGAATACTTATCCTACAAGGAAATGTAAATTCGCTTTCCGATTTCGTACTACTAAACTTTATAATGAATCACTGGTTTGGTATGTTAAGGATAAAATTATGTAGCCAAATCAAATTCACAAGCTTAGTTGGACAGGACAGAAGCCTGGAAAATAGCCTTGGCATGCAATTGTTGTGTTTTTAATCTGTTAGTTGCTTTTATTTAAGCCAAAGACCATCGGCTATTTAGTGTCAAAATTGCCCTTTCCCCTATTAGTCATGTTAACGTTTCATAAAGCCTGAAATAAAGCGATCACCCGTGCTTCAGGTGTTTTTCGCCACATTTTTGGCGATGTTACTATCAAATCATTCCAAATGCGGTCATCAAAACATAAAATGACGTCTACCAAACACACGTAACACGACAATTATTTCAAAATCGCGCAGAGGGCACACAACTCGTGTTCGACACGCGCTGCCCAAAGTTTTTTCATCAATTTGTTCACCGCATTGATATGCGAAATGTAGTCGCGAATCGCACGTTGCATACATACGATTAAAAATCGCCGCGGTAGGTGACCGGTGCGTACTCAGCTTTAATTGAATAGATTTAGCGTCACAGCTCGACTCTTAATTGTCTAATTTGAAGCGAAAACAAGGTATGGTTTGACGGACGAATATATTACAGTGGTATGCAGAGGGACTTTCTTTTGGTGCGATATAAACAGTGGCGGGAATAACAAACAGTAACGCGACTTCTTGACTTTGATACTGATTAGGCAAGATTTTATGAATTAGGTCTTGGCACACTTTAATCGTAACCCTTGACAAAGACTTCAAGCTCACGTTCATTACCGCCTAGTCAGTTTCAAAGGCATTCAGTTACAAATTACAAATTATTGAAACAGGAAGTCAGCATTTTCTATGAAAAATATGTACCTACAATTTCATGATGGAGAACTATTTCATTTCGGCTCATAAACATTAGGAGTAGAAACTTACTGCAAGTTTACTGAAAGAAGCAGCTATCGAGTTGTTGTTTTTTCAGTGTGTGAAGGCTCTTCCCTTCCGGGGTTTCCAGTCAATGACATTTCCATTCACAGCTACGTTTCTAATAACATTGCGTCACTTCAAAAAATAGAACGATACATTGTCAACATTTTTAAATTATTCAAAACGCTTAAGGGCAAAAAGTAATCAAGAAACTATTGTTTAGCCGGCCTTGTGTCTAGGTGCAGCATTATTATTCGTAGACCGACGACCATAAACCTGAAGGTATGTAGGCAAGGCATGTGGGTGGGCTATGCTAAACCGTCGATACTGCCAAACGTCTGCGGACGGTTGCAGAATACCTATGACCGATCAGCCAGGACCGCTGGAAGTCTTAGAAAGAAAAGTTTTGATGCGGATGTATTGTTTTGGTTTGAAACAATTGGGGCGGGATAACGGTATGTCGGTTTCTTTGATTTTCCTTACGGCCTCAAGGCAAACTTTCTATTTGTTTACTTTCTATTTTGGACAATTTATTAGTGTCAACTGACAGATTAGTTCATCACGTCTTTACTTATATACATATAATTACAAGTATAAACAGCTATCTAAGCATAAATCAGTTTGATGCCGATGTCATAATTTTTCAACTGTCAGTGCGCTACGAGGTCCCCACGCCACCTGCATAACAAATGCAAGTCTCTAATTAGTTTTACGAGCCTTGTAAACAACTCAAGATATCAATCAACATAACCAACACACGTACTCAAAATAATTCACTTGGATTATTAACTTTTCAGTAATTTTATAAGAAAAATATCTTTCCCGATAGAGTTAAGGAAAAGCATCCAAATTTTTTCACAGTTTATCATGACGAGGAATTCAAAATACGCAAATAAAACTAAAACAAACCATGTTCTCGCGGCACTAAAATAAAGACAAAAGACGACACCAATAAATTGTCGCTGAAAAGTAACCAAAGCATTATACAGTTGCATAACAGTACAGTAACAGTAAATAAAAAGAGGAAAAAGGAGCAAAACTGTGCACGAAACTGTGCGCTTTTAAATACGGACGACGTTGAGCGCGGGTAAGGCAAAGACATTTATGTTCACTAAACAAGTAGTAAAAGTCACTACTTGAGCGTTTTTATGGCACTCATAAATGTCAGATTGTGCGCCGGGGGTTTAGCAGGCCGGCCCGTGCGCGGGACGCCCGGACCCCGACCTACTGAATAAGGCATCCGATTTTACGAACCCGACCACCGATACTTAATTGATTCTGTTCATTTCTCAATTTGTGTGTGTTTTTTAATGTTTTCGTTTACACTCGCTTGACGTTTACGACTGTCATTCGTTGTATAATAAAGCGATTTCTTTTCCTTTTTCAGGTAACCATTTCTGCTGCTTAACAGTCCATAAACAATAAGGCGTCATTAAATGGTAAGTTGACGGACGGCATGGCGGCATTGCGGCTGCGGGAATGTTTAGGTGGCGCGTGAATGACGAGCGAACACAACCAGATCGCGCCGACTCGCGATATTTAGCACAAAAGTTCACATAACAAGAGTTGCCACTGTAAAAGGAAACATTACCTATAGCCGAAGACAGACGTGAGAATAGGTCGCGTTTCTCAGCAACGGGCCCCTATGCAAATTATTGCATCATTAAACACCTCGTTGCGAGCTTTCGTGTTAGATTGACGTTTGCTATACCAGCCAGTTGTCTCAAGTTGAAACACGATTTGTAAGACCGGATGCGTTTGACTGGCGTTAGTTTGTTCAATTATTGTAAAGAAAACGCGTTGTTCTTGCTGCGATTGACGGCTCTAGATAACGCGTTATATATGTTTGGATATTTTGCCGGTCATGTGTGAGCGAGCATGCAAATTAAATCGCTGTAATATTATTATGATTAAGGCGACACACCCATCTTGTTGGGTCAAGTCTTAATCATCCGTTACTAAGGAACTATAAATTGTCTGCTTTATTGCGACAACACGTTGACTCATTTGCTGCTAAATTATTTTAAAGAGCTGCTTAAAATTATAACGGTTGATATAGAACGCTAAATGGCCAGTGTTTCAATTTTCTGGTATGAAAATGTTGACAGCATCCGTCTACGAGCCGCGTATTTGCATAGTACGTGTTTACGACCAACTAGGGTTATCACTGTACTAAAGAACTTTTTTACTGTAAAGCATTTTGCTACTGGTGAACTCGTAAAATGTATATCTCGATGAAGGCATTAGAGCGGTAGCGCAAATAAAATCTTTGAGTAAGTGGGTTATTTCAGTAGCAACTTTTCATATAATGCTTTTCGAGTTTTCAGGACTGTTTAGGTCTAGAATAACACGGATATAAAAGAGACTATCAGAAATTAATTATCTCTACTTATCACATCATTGACGCCTAACATTCTTACAATTGTGACAAGAAAATGAGAACTTCAAGCGACGTACTTCATAGAATTACAGCGATTAAAAATAATTTCGTTTGCTTTCAGTAATTTCCACTACGTACGTTTTCATAAATTAAATGCAAGTTTTGATATGTTATGCGTTGAATTGGTATTAGTTTCAAATGATTGTTGTTTAACTATTTATCACTTGCTCTTTTAAATTTCTCGAAACACGGGAAGTCTCACCTGTATCAAAAACATGACAGCAATTTTAATGGTTTTACAAATTCGGAGCTCAATTTTCCCGTCAATAAAGAATGTAATTTATTATATTTCTTCACTATTACCTGCTAACCCTACTGCCATATCCTAGGCAGTACACCTGCTAGCAGGCAGTGGACATGTGTATGGTGGTACGCTGACTTTTATTGACGCGGCCGTGTTTATTACTCGCCCCTGCCTTCTTCGGCCGAACCTGGTGACAGTTTCGCCTCTCGGTGTACTGGGGTTGAAGGATAACCACGGCGCGAGTGATTTTGCATCATATTAATTTTAAACTGTTACCGTTTGTGAATATTGTTTTGTTAGTAAGACAATCGTATTTGAGAACGATGATCAAGAATGCGTCTCGATGAAAAACTGACTGATGAATTTCTAATCTGTTCCAAAATTAACGGAATTGGAAATCGAAAGCGTTGTTCGGAACTCGAACCTAAGCATTTATTGTGCATAGCGTAAAGGGTTAGTTTATCAAAACATAAATTTTTGGTTTTGATTATGTAACATATTATCCCTGTTTTGTCATATTTTATAACATAAAAACCCAGGACCAATTTATTATTCCATTAAGAGTCCATAATACCAATAAAATAATATCATGTTTCAGTTGAGTGAACTCTTTACTGTTTAATAATGCGCATATGAATAAGAAAATGCAAACAAAAACTCTAATAAAACTTAATAAGAATAAAATAAAGAGCGTTGACGAATCAATTTTGGTAACCGCTTCCGCTTACAACTTGGATCATTTGCAAACTTCGTTTTATGGCTTTTGAATTACTTATGTTAAATAGAAATGAGGCATGGGAATATTCTACTTAGTCGCCTACCGGGCCGATGCAAAGGAATTTGATTGGAATTGAATTGAATTTGTTTTGCATGAATTTCACTGTGCGGTCTTACTACATCAATAAAATATTTTATTTTATTTCTTTTCCCTATTTTTTATGCCTAAATCGTAACTATTTTATTACTATTCAATTAAGAGCGGACGTGCAAGTAAAACATGGCTTTGTAGATGTTTAATGGCACATCAGCATATCAAACTAACGAGTTGTTTATTTCTTTTTACTTTCATCATTTGGCTCTATTTAGTTGTCTCCTTTTATGGAAAGGTCATAAAACTTTCGTCAGTACAGGCTTTTTATTGATGTTCATTGTGATGTTTTTTGAATAACGTCAGCAGAATGTTTTTAGATAAAATTCTCTTCTAAAGTTGGTGAAGTATCAATTTTCTTTACTGCAGTCTGTAACCTACAAATGCTGTGTCCAATTTCTGTCTGTTTTTCAATTTTCCCGTTAGTCTGTGTTCTACCTTTTTTTTTAAAGAAATTCAATCATTACCACCAATTGTGTCACCTGATTTTTCTGATTTTAGAAATTCCTAAACAAAGTCCTTTTCAAACCTGTCGATTTTGAACGCAACCCTCTCATAAAGCTAATCATTCTACCATAAAATAGGTGCGTATACGCTGAAAGCACCAATCGTAATGGCGCGAGAGGGCATGTCCGCGATCGTAGCGCCACGATAGCATTGTGCGGTGTGGTGCGCAAGAGTCGATCGCGACGCCGATTGCGAACGCCTGTCGCTTACGTGTCGCCTCCCGCCCGTATCTCAGACCGCATCGCACGCAAATTATAATCGATACCATTATTGTAATATCCGAGTGTAACATTCACACCACTATTGTTCCTTTTCTTTGGCGTAGTCTTAGCTCTTTGTTCACGGCCGTCTGATGCTGTTACAGATCTATCTAAAAAGTCGAGTAACAGATACATTGTTCAATTATAGCTTTCAACTGTGTAATAGTAGCTAATTAACACATGATTTATTAACACCTCTCAAATGTATTATTAATAAGATACTTGGAAGAGTTTCTCGTTTGAGCTTTTTTGCGTGTGTCGGTAAATGTTCTTTTAATTTTGGGTCAGCAAGGAGGAGTTGTTCATAATTTTCTTAAACATGGTAATTAAAAGCAAAGATTGCTGTGTTTTGTCGTCTTTTCGCGTAGTGTTTAAGTTTATTATCTTGTTTAATGATTCCGTGTGATCATTAACAAGGAGTTCTGACAGGCCGCGTGCCGTATCGGCCGAGACTTCCAATTTAAGTAGCGACAAGGGGACACGTAGTCAACAACTGACACCGATGGTAAAAAGTTCATTTTGTTCCAGCAGTGTTTATTTCGTTTCCAACTGTCCTTTCTGGTTTCACACTCCGACCAAATAATGTACCGAATGTTCGTTTAATCGGAACATTTTCTCGTTCCGCACGAGTTATGAGTATGACTTACGATATTTTTTTTAGGTTAATATGTAGTAGTAATGAGCTGTCAACTCTTATAGTCATTACGACTTTTCGATTGTGTAATTGGATAATTTATTCGATCTTTATCTTTTCAATTAGCGTCGCGTCGTGTCCAATGATGTGAAGTTTTAATATTCATCTGACAAATTGTTGCCATTAATTTTTAATCAGTTTTTCTGTTTATTATTTTGCTTCATCATTGTATGCATCGAGAACAAGCGTGACTAGTCCACGATTTTATTATTTCTGCAGCATAATTTATACGCGTTAATTGTTATCTCAGGTTTGTTTTAGATTATTTTATTGATTAATATGAATTACCTAATTGAGTTGACTCATTGCATTGCTCTACCACACACCTGGTGGCCTACCATGACGTCTTAGAGCAGGAGTAATTCCAGAGTCGGAAAGAGATGGCGCTACACGACTTGTATAGCTCTGTCTCTTTCCCACGACGTTATAGTAAACCCCTGATTGTGAGCATAGAACAAAAACAAACGGTAATAAGATTTCTTTAACACCATTCAAATAAAGCTATATTAGGCAAAAAAAACTATTGTTCACATTGGGTGCTGTCTCAAAAGTTTCAGGCATGGGAGATAAGACCTTACCATCCAAAACCTATTACTTTGCCCATACTAGCCAGTAAGTAAACTTATCTAAGTGTAACGAGGTCAAAGCGTCTTCTTCTATGATAAATGTAAGAATAGGTACTATATCTATAGAGTGAATGGCAATACAAGAAAGAACCTCTAATTTTGCTAAACAACACTTGCAACCTCCATACAACTTATTGGCGTTCAAACTGCTATCCAGCCAGCAACAACCATGCATTAATAAAAACAGATAAAATCCTCCTTTTTTATCCAGACACGGACTTTGGGCGTGTCCATGGTTGCACTGTCCTCATAAATCACAGCACTTACGAACATTGTTTCATCTCATAAATGCGATACAGTGCTGTCTTTATTTGCAGCCTGTCTGATAGCAGGGAAGATCTCAATTCACTTGGATCCAATCTTGAGTGAGGTGTACTGTGCGATATGGAGATGAAAGGTTTTGTTCTGGTTGAATCTGGTTTCTGGTTCTTTGTGATTAAGATTTCTTTTGTAATTCATCATCTGTATTTGCAATGATAGAATTTAGAGGATTTAAAAAAGTAAAAAGTTTGGTAAATTCAAACTTTGTTATAATCTTATTGTGACTGGTTCAAAAGCTTCTAAAGTATATGAAACAGACATTTAAAATTTTGTTATCACTTTTTTCTTTAGTATTAACTTTCAATTTTTACGATGGTACCGAAATTAAACAGAACAAAAATTAATGGTTTTTCATAAATATTTATTAATAATTCCGTTACCTGTCTTTTCTATGGTACATTACGACTTTTGCCAAAGTTCATGAAATTCAAGAGCCTAATTAACTATCAATGTTTATGAGATAACATTGGGAAATTGCCTTTTCGTAACTGATGCTTCACGTTCGGTCAAGAAACTCATTAATAGTTAGTTAACTTTCCAACAGCTGAAGAAACAGGTGAAAGTCCTATGCAAAACAGGGTCACTATGCTAAGGCATCACGCGAGACACAACAGCTGTTACGTAAAACAGCTATAACGGCTCTAAAGCTATAAATTGACGCAATATAAGGTCAGGGTCCCCATATAAACGTTCAGTGTTCGACGTTGGATGCACTACTCCGCAAAGTGGTCATTCGTTTCAAATAAATTACCATGTAATGGCGCGTTAATTTGCATACTCTACTCGACGATACAATTGTCACAGCACACTAAACACAACCTTAACTCCGCGTCATAAGCCACGTTTTCCTTTACACAGTCGTTTTCATTCAAAAGCTCCAGCGATGGTGGCGCCACCGCGGCAAAGCTCGGAACTACGAGCTTTCACGAAAGTTCATGCACCATCCCAGAGATGGCGCTACGGTCGCGGGGTAAAATGGTTCCAGTTTCAGCCGTTGTTGGGTAGCTCCGGGGGTTGAAATTGTCCGCGTTTGAAGCTAGAGGGTGGTTTTGTCGCTCCTAAGTGAAACGGATTTGAACGAATAGATGGCGCTACACAGGGTCGTGGGAACTTTGTGAACTTTTTGGAGCTTTCGTTACCATGTGCGAACAAGTTAGCAAGATGGGTGAATGGTTTTACTAACGATTGCTTTGAATTGTTGTTTAGTCATTTAAGGACATTTAGTAAATACTCATTCCATTAAATAATACTTTACTATTAGATAAATATTTTAAGCTTTTATGAGTTTTGATCATTTAACCTGTTTAAATAAAGTTGCATCATATAGATAAGCAAGAGATAACAAATGCTAGGCGAATAATTAAGACTTAATAAGTAATAAGCTAAATTATTGCCACAAAAATATTAGCTTTGGTACCTATTATTGAAACCTTGAAACAACTCTGTAATGCTATAATCCTATTAATTTCAAAGAGTTTTGTTTACACACAACTATTGTCCTACCTTTGAATGGAGACACTACAAGTTTTATGCAGCAAAAACTTTTTCAAAAGCCTCTTTACTCTTTTTCTAACAATGAAAAGCGAAAGTGCAAGTCTCCATGCAAATTATGATTCGCACAAAAGTACCTGCTTCTGTTTATTGTTCTCTATTGCATAAGTAAAGTTGACAATATAAGTTGTAAATCTACTGTTTGACCCAATTCCAGACTTCTTTTGTCGACATTTTGTTTCCACAATAATTGTTTTGACTTACCTGTTGTTGAGAACTGTTGAGGTATTTTGATCTTTTGTGCAACTGACTTCCCTGTGTAAGTTTTGCAAAAAGAATTTGGTAGTTGAGGCTGTTAGTGTTCAACATTCAATTCGAACAGAAAAACTTGAGTAGTTATTCCAGTAAAGCAAAGCCTATTCTGTTACTGGTGTGGTCTTCTGCTATAACCACTGCTCTCAAAACGGTGAGGAAAACATCGTAAAGAAACCGTCATGTCCTAGAACTTAAAACCTTGTGACATCCATAAACCAGACTGGACTACGGCCCACTTCCTCTCGCAGAGAATATGGCCTGTGTCCCAGCATTGGGAACTCTTTTATTGACTTATTGTGTTGTCTACACAGTGATTAGGCAATAATTTTAGTAGTTAAGTATCCTTACATTTTCAATGTTTCAAATTGGAACTAGCAATCATCTTTTCAATTAGTTCTCGGTGCTACTGCGTAGGCTTGTGGTCTGCTCTTTGAAAGCAATGATGTTCCCCTTTACCAAGAAATGATGTTCATTGTTATAACATAAGAAACTTACAGTATGAACTTCAAAACAAGCTCAACTTCCTAACAAGAGCTCTAATTAACAGAAAATTATTCTAAAACCTTACACCCTCCGAAACACAACCGCAGCCGAGAAATTTAGATGTCTCATGCACTAAGCAAACACATATGATTTATATCCAAACACGGGGTCCGATGACGTTTCCACGCCATAAATCGCAGCCCTCAAGGCGAGCGGACATATCGGGTGCTTTATGAAGAGCACAGACTCGACGACAGTACGGATACGACCAGCGTACCTAGCCGGGTATAAATTGGTACACGCGCCGGTCACAGGCCGGTACACCCGGGTACGCCAGGGTATAAATCTGGCACATCCGGCCGGCTACCGCGCCGGTAGTGGCGACGATTATTCACCCAATATCGAGTTTTGGCTTCACTAGCTAGCTTTCTAATCTTCGCTTTCGTCGAACTGGATTTATGTCGGACGCTATAAACGTTTTCTGTATTTTTAAGGCTCACCCAACCCAGACTTCGTTTTCAGTTTCTGCTGTTAAACCTCGTGAAATACGACCGAATCATTTTCACGTGACAGCATCCCTAATTCAGTGTGTCCATCCATTAATTTCCATTACGAAACAAGAGAAAAAGTTAGTTTAATTTCTCGTACTTATCCTCTCGTGACTTTGATAACATTTCGCTTAGTTACATTTATAACAAAGAAAATGCCGAACAACTTTCGTAGCTTGGAAAACCTACCAAATTATGACGTAACTACTAAAAGCTTTGGCATCGACTTCTAGAGCGGAGCCCTAAATCAACGTCCGTACTCATTAGGGCGCGTTCGGGAATCCTCGGAGTAAACAACACGCTGCCCTTCGACTGTCGTTCGTCTAGACATGACCCAGCTCACCTAGCTTTGCCTTTTTTCCACCGGCCAAATCCCCGAATCACACACGGCTAATACGCGACCGTTCGCGATAAATCAACTCGCCATTTTTGTTTTCAACGCACCGATAACTCTTTTGTCATAGGGTGATGTAGTAGTACGAGTAGGTAGGGGTCCGATGGAGTTATTTATATTGTCGTATTTTCCTCGGTGGAAGAAAATTTCCTTTCTGTTTGCTTCATGGGTCAGTGATCAGATTCGTTCGGCGGTGCCTGCTGCTGATGGCTGCGGCTAACAAGCATAAGGATGTAAGTGAAACATATAGTAATTGTTGGAGCAATTAAATGTACACTCGCTTATCTTAAGACCTATCACGGCTTGAACAAAGCGCCGGAAAATTACTTACCTGCTCGTAATCTCCTTTATAACCAGTTATTTATTATAAACGGTATGGCATTATCAAAGTTAAAAACTGCAATTAATCTATTAAATCATTATTAAATTGTTGCAAGGAGGTATTTATTGGAAATTTCTGTATCATTAAGGTGGAACGCAATTTAAATTATATTTGAACAGGCGATCGAATGTACTTATTATTAGTTCTAAGATTGATTGATTATGTAGTTCTAGTGACTAAATGCCATTTAATATTGACTTGCGCAAAAAAGAGATATAATCAAGTGCAGCATTTTCAATCATAAGAATTGCTTAGATATTTTAAAACTAAGCCCAATCATCTTTAAACGGTCGCTGCTCCTGAAAACAGAATAAAACCACATTTTCAAAATAATTATTTTAAACCAGTGAATTTGAAAGCTAGAATAAAAACGCTTGTTAGCAATTTAGAGTGTCTCCCTTTTTCGCCGGGAGCGTTGGCACCCCACGACTCCTAGTTCGCAGGCTCGCTCCCTATAAGGGAAATAATTGTTTATTTTCGACAGCCACGCACTTAAGTCCACTGTGAACTAACGACCATGTACAGCGGTCACCCTACCTAAAATCATGATAAAACTTGATTAGAGAATTTCATTAATTTTGTTGTATTTAAAATACACACATTACATTTACATCAAGATAGCAATTTTTTTAGATAAAGTCTATGGAAATCTTGTGATTCTTGAAACTGCACTCCTTACAAATAATATGCGTAAGTAGGTCACTAAACTGATTTCCATAAATTACATAAAAACGACATGCAGATATACCATGACCATGAGGTAAACAAGATACTTTTTATCGTGGTAGTACGTCCCCGTGGGATAATTTCTGATGGCCATGCGGGCGAGGCCGCAAGTAGAAGCTAGTTGGTGATGAATGTTAGACTGCAGGCTTTTGTTTAATTTATTTTTATTTTTGGATTGAGTCACTCCATATAAAACAATTTTAAACAAGTAAGATTACACAGAAGCTTTTAAATATTTGCTATTCCAGTGTTCATTGGTCGTTTTTCACATCCTCCCGCATTGCATCCTACACCCTACTTTAATACCAAACATTCCAGATTTAAAACAATCTTCCCGCTCAAATGCGTTTACATACCAAACGCAATCAACGACAATACTAATTTTTTTTTTGCACCCATAGACAGTAGCGACATAAATAACAGGGACATAGCGGGAAACATAGACTATAGAATGGCAAATGTCGGTGCTCACTCGCGACCATTGTAGCGTGGCGCGGAGGCGTTACGAATCAATGGAGGGAATTATCGGCACTGCGACTGGAGTGGAGATGACGTACTTGGAAAAATATGGGAGCAATCATCTTGTTAGCGAGTTATGATCCTGTGCGTTGTAAATGAAGTTTCTAGTATTATGTGACTTCTTTAAAGGATAGGTGCTACGTTTTTCCTTGGGACTGCATCCTTTCCTGCTAACCGCATCCACACTATTGAAGTGTACCATACCATCAACAGTATTGGGTCTGAAATAAGGTTGAAAGAGAGATCGTAATTTGTTTTGGGTCAAGTGCTTCAGGTTGAGCATACAACATTCAAGATAAATGTACCAATGTTGAATGATGAATTTCAAAAATTAAATTCTGAAATTTCATCTCTAGTGAATACGGTCAAAATTTACAGACAGAATGATGTATTCGAATTGCAACATGCTGTACGTTCAAACTAAATTAATTTAGGATATTTACAATCTAACTGTGATAAGAATGTTCATATATCCAAAACAAAATGAGGTTTGTAAAGTGTTGCAGACGGGTCAAAATTGTTGAGCCTGAAAGAATGAGAAAATTAATTTTAACAATACATTTAGATAATATCCATATTTTAGTTTAAGTAATAAAACCCAAACGGTCTTATTACAAAAAACTAAATAAACCTTGGTTTAAACCTGGACTATCAAGTCCAGGCTTATCTGCAAAACCATGGTCTAAATTTGTTCGTATTACAAAACCTAAAAAAACCGTGGACTTCTTAGTACCGTCATTTAAACCACTGTTTAAATATAAACCACAGATTAATACTAATATCATTCGTTCACCATGACATCATTCTATTATAACGTTCCGTATGCCCAGAAAATAAAACGTTTTGATAATACGCTAATGATTAGATTATGTATATGAGTGTTAAAAATATTGAGACCTGGTTATTTTGCATGGATATAAACATTATTTAGTTATTTCGTCGATTGCAGTTTTGTTTAGGCACATTACTTAATGTCGTATTAATTTCTAAAATACATCTAAATACGTATAACGAAACGTAACATTCTCGCGCGTTATATGAAACCATAACATTAAACAAAACCATCACAAGTGGAACAAAGTTCATTTAGCTTTGGAATTTTAAGTCTGTATTAGAACAATTGCCTCTTTGTTTGCCTTCTTTGTTAATTTTAATAATTTAATCTGTGAATGTGATGGACCAAAAAAAAACGATCTGAGAATTGGAATGTCGAGGAAAAAGTAAGTAAACATAAGTTACTTAGATGAACTTGAAATCCGTCTTTAATTTATTGATTTCAAGCTATTATCCATTTTCAAGTTAAAACAACACAAAACAATGAAACATATTGATAGTAGAACCTAAAAAATAAACTTTGAAAAGGTTGAAAGATCCGATTTAGTGATTTAGACCATCGTTAAACTAGGGGTCGCCGAGGTTTAGCGTTAGACCATGGTTTAGTCTATGGTTTATCGCTAAACCACGATTTGTAATACCATTTTTGTTTAGACCGTGGTTTATAGAAATTTAAACCAGGTTTATTAGTTAAACCGCTTTTTGTAATAAGACCGAAAGTGTACATTGACACGGCCAGTCAGACGTACAAACACACACTTACATCATTTGTCTAGCTTTTTCCCAACTATGTTGGGGTTGGCTTCCAGTCTAAACTGGATGCATCTGAATACCTGTATTTTACACGGAGCGACTGCCTATCTGACCTCCACAACCCAGTTAGTACTGGGTAATACAATTCCCCTTGGTTAGACTGGTTGTCAGACTTTCGGCCCACTGGCTACCTGAAACGACTGACAAATGACAGCCGGGACCAACGGCATAGCGTGCTTTCCGAGGCACGGAGGAAACTCGGTATGTAATAGTTGGCCACCCAACTACAGTATTATTATTTAGCCACGAGCTCCTAACATACAGACACACATCTTCTATACAAATAAATGTAACTAAAGTGTTGGAAAAAGGATTAGATTTCCGTGAAAAAAATTAAAACCCTTGAAATTGTTAACAAAATCCGATTCAATTAAGGAAGTCATATTTTTATTGTAATTTCACGCCAACGAAGGTCACGAGGCACAGCTAGTCACCTAATAATATTCACGAGGACATCTCCATAGTCAATCTTGTGCCAGATTAGTTCGTCCCACGCAGCGTATCGGTTGAAGAGGTAAATGAAATGCTATCCGGAGGGGAAAAGTTAAATTACTGAATTTGAGGGTCAAAGAAATAAGTCTTCCGTAGACAGACACGCCTATTGAGTTGTCTATTGATTTAAAATGTGTTGTTTTGTTTATGGTAACGTGCACTAGTAGGTACTTTATGTGCTTGGCATTGAAAGTGAAAGGACACAACGTTGAAAAGTAATGGTTAGCAAAGTGTAAACTGCATGATGCCAATATCGTCAACATTTCAGGTCTCTCGCAAGGACCGCAGCAATGGCCGATTCTTAAAAAAATGGCCATTTCCTTAATAGCGCTTGTGGTTTGATGCAAAAAAAAACCGGCCAAGTGCGAGTCGAACTCGCGCACGAAGGTTTCTGTATCTTTATCTATAAAAATATGTGATGCAACTAAAAATTTAAGGTTTTCGGAATTTTTCCTTTATATGTGCTATAAAACATTGCTTCATGCCAAATTTCAAGATTCTTGGTCGACTGGAAGTACCCTGTAGGTTTTGATTCCCTTACAGGTATTATAGACTTGAGCATTAGGTATTATAGACTTGAGCATTTGATATGAATTTAAATGTAATACCTCTACGCGTTCATGAGGAAAGGGGTAGTAAGTTTAAAATTATTAAAAATATTTTTATTATACGATGTAACAAACAATTTACGGTTTTCGCAATTTTCCCTTTATTTGTGCTTGCTTCGTACCAAATTTCAAGATTCTGAGTTTACGGGAAGTACCCTGTAGGTTTTGATCCTTGCGAGTGCCGAAAATTTGCGGCATAAATGGCTGTATCTTTTGATTGCGTTGGCTTAAAAGTTTGATTTTTTCACAGCTCCAAGGAACAATAGAACTGAATTTTTGATATAAATTACAGCTTGTTACCTCCACGCGTTCCTGAGTAAAAGGATCTTGACAGACAGACAGACGGACGGACAACAAAGTGATCCTATAGGGTTCCGTTTTTTCCTTTCGAGGTACGGAACCCCAAAATCAACATAGTGCTGCCATTGCTTACAATAAATTCAGCTTTTACTGCAAATCCTATATTTTAAAGACTTTTCACATTGGAAAACGCCAGCACACACTATTTTATCTGAATATTTTATTTTTGTCAAAAACCCTCTGATGTAACACAGTCATGTAAAGTTGCATTAGCATTTTAAAAAACTTTGTTGCTCAGTTTGCGCAATTTTGTTTCTCTTCCCCTTGCCTATTCGATGAGGAGTCAATACACACACAGTCATACATAATACAATACAATGCAAACAAATCTTATCTTTATTGCAATTCTGTTAAAATTCATTTTTATATTTTACTTTCGTTTTTTGGGTTTTTCCGCGCATAAGTGGTCAATTCTGAATTTATGGGAATCGAGCTTACTAATCTCTTGGGGTTTCCCTGCTCTATTTCTAAATTGTACTATATTGTTGTAGTAAGGGCGGAGTCAAAATAATTCTTTCCCTGTCTCATTATACTAAGTAGGACATAAACCAACTGTTTTGTTTTTAAAATGAAGTTATTAAGTAATTGAAGCAATAAAATTCATGATATGAACGTTCAAAATGAGGCGTTTGACAAATATACCGCATTTACCCAAAACCTCCATTTGGGGTAGGGTCGTAGTAATGACCCCGTTTACTGTTATCTATGGCGATCACTACCACAGACCCTAAATTGCCGCCAAATTTAAAATTCGAACATCATAATCTAACTTCTTGAGGACGAATTAAAAAAAAGACCGGGAGACTTTTTTACTGTGCGTGTCCGTTTGATTGCATGTTTTATTTATTGGAGATATAGTTCAAAATTGTTTGTGTTGTGACTCTGGGAATTGGAACATCTGCCGGTGTCTGGAAGCGGCTCGCGCGCATTTGAAATTTTGAAAAAGGCTCGACGCCAGAGCAACAGATGCGACATGGATTCCAAAAAGCAGATGTTTATTAAATACCCTCATAGATTAAAGTGGGGAGTGCTTTTGTTTTTTTCATTTCTTACATTGGACAATATTGTGCCTTAACTGGTTTGACCCTTTGCGTTGATATGCGGGCAAGATAACATGATAATTGGTTTCGTCGACTTCTGTACTGATGTACGATATGAAAATTGCTAATAATTGTGCTTATTACTTTGTATTGCGCGCTGAATTATGGAAACGTTTTTTGACTAATCGATTATTACAAATAAGGTGTTCAATATCCTGACCGAACTCAGACAAAAAGTTGTTGTAACTGGATACAAAGGGTATTTGTAGAATTGCAATAAAAAGTGGATCGGCGGAATAAATACTCGATATCTCATTTATTTTTCATACCTACGTTAAAATTGCAGACAAGCTTATCATTAATAATATTTGCTGCGTAGATTATTTCTATAAATAATTATTAGAAGTCTTTGAAGTTTCGCTGGCTAATTCAAATTTACCTTGTGTATGCTTGATTTCTAAATGAAAACTTAATTTTTCCTCAGTGTTGTTGCTAGTTGATAAAACTAAAAGATTAATTTATACAGAAGGTTCATAATGGGTGTAAAAGTTCCTTTAACGAAGCCAAAAGGCACTTGTTCTCCCCGTAATTGCGATCTTGTTTCTGTTGTGGACCATACCTGGGAACCTTTTAGTTATGGAGATAATCATTGGAGGTCAATAACGTTCCAACATTTTCACAATTTTTTTATTTTTAAATACACGTTTTTAATATTATAAGTTTACTTTAAATACCTCCACGACCCCCGTACTTTTCAATGCACAATCAGCACAATGTTTTGAGTGCATTACATCGAGTTCTACAGTAATACGTGATTTTTCACCCCAAAAAAAGTTTCCCAGCAATATTTTTTGAGTAGAGTTACTTAGTTTGATGTATCCAGTAGTTACAAATCGATATTCTCATACACAAGCTGTAGAATCATGTACTAATGCCAACACTACAATCACACACAAATTACTTAGTATTCCGTCAATGAAAACTAAACTGTGCTCGACATACCATTAATTCTTACACTACACTCAATCACGACGTTTTTAATCAAAAATGTTCGTTGAAATTAACACAAAAAAACAACGGTTTTAGAACGTTATTCCCGTAACGAAGGTGAAATTTCACGGCCAATTTTTATATGATTCGTGGAGTTGGCACTGGTTTAATCTAAACTACGGTTTAACTGCTACTTGACATGCAACTGCGTGGAAGGGAATTAGATAAAAGTTTTGGAACTATTTCATAGAAACATTCACGGAATGGGGATGGTAAGGAAATAAAATATTTTGCGTAAATTATAATGCGTTGTGGGTGAATAATTTTGGGTGGTTTTGTAATGTCATAAACGTTTCACCCTTTAGTTTTCGGGGTATCATTGACATGTCAAAAATTCCTACAAACACAATTTTTTCGAAGTTATATCAAAGAAGAAAAATGCCTCTCATAACTAAAACTTTAAAGCGAGTTTTATTTATATGGCGACACTTTTGCGTATGGTCTGTATGGCAGTGAAGGTTTTTCAGTAACTTCTAAGTAGAAACTAGATGCTGAAGTAGGTGATCTTTACTGTGGCATGTTCGAGATATATTTTTTTGTTTTAAAAACTATTACCTGCTTTCTGTTTGATTTTAAAGCATCTGAAGCCTTCCTAAAGCTGCTGCAAGCATCTCAGAACATACTCAACACAATACCTTATCAACTTCCAAAGCTCCCACTGCGCATTTTTCGACTACTATGACGTCATCTAACATGGCACACTACACTCCAGTCCACACAAAAGAGGCCACGGGCGATTCCGGCCTCGCCCCACTACCTCGGATATAATATTTATGAGGGGTACATTTTCACTCTATAATTACGTATCGATTCGTCCGTCCGAGTGACGCCCAAATATTATTCATACGAACTCTTCAATTACTATTACGTAGGTATACGAGAAGCCGTTATTTTTGTTTAGAATTTTTTGGTGGTTATTTTGATCGGTTTCTGGCAGTTGCGACGGGTTAAAAACGATTATTTTGGAATTGGAACGTGTTTTTCCTTTATTTATTTCTTTGAATTAAGAAAAAGACTATCCGTGTATGTTTCAAGGTCGATTTCAGAATGCCAGACTGAAATCCAGAATCATATCATGTCAGATGTTTCTACTAAATAAACAACAGCTTAACATAATACTGATTTGTTATTCAATTAACCCTTGAGAACTAACGTCGGTCTAGTCTGTGTCTATGTTGAGACTTTCCGCTTACGTCATAAGTTTTTATACAACCTGATTCTTCACAGCGTATACAAATCGCTATAAGCCATTGTTTTGACATTAAACAAGAGTTATACATGGATATAGCCTTTTCATATTCAAGTAAAAGCCTTAAAAAAGTAATCAGAATAAGTGGCCACTATTAATTACAACCTTTATTAATTAAATGGCCGTCAGGAATTTGCGTGTGTCATGCCGCGGCCTAGTACGGGCATTTTTGAATAAAGTTCCATTTTCATACAAAAGAGGATGTACTTAGGTTACACAAAAAGTGCTACCAATGAAAAGATCAATTCACAAAGATAATAAGCAAAAGTGAAAGCGTACACGTGATTGTGGAGTCCCGTTGGCATCGTACCTGTTGCAGTCTTATTTACGACCCAAAACAAACGCTTTATCTCGCCCCGTCCATATAATGCGACCATAAAACGTTCCACACCGATCCATTTACGACTTCTTGCATAACACCCTTTTGTTTATAAACAAAAAGATTTCAAGGTCCGCGCTACCTTGCGATTTTAAAGTCGCAATTGAATTTTAGTGACCGTTTTTCGGCCGTCCGGTGAACTTGCTCGTCCTCGTGTGTCGAGACGACAAACTGCAATTTCGTTTTAATAAAATGATAAAGCCGGCGATTAAAATTCAGTGGACACGCGCGTCATTACCAGCTGATCGATATATTGCGGTATTTAAATTGTGCTAGTGGAGTGCCCATAAACGCGGAATGGGTTGTAAATAAACAATAAATTATGTAACGTATCGTTTAGGGCCGATAACCTGCGATTCCTTTTCACATCTATCTGAAGTTTACAAGCCTTATTATGTTTACGATCTGCCAAGTGATAAACGAAGATGAATTAAATTGACGTATTATTAATTAATTACAATTATGTGAATTTTCTGAGTGGTGTTGACGGATATATTGTGAAACAATGTTGTAGTAATGATTAATGGATATAAAGGTAACAAATTAAATTTCTCGTATTTGTTAATCTAATTTATTATTATTATCCTTTAGACAAATTCGCCATACCAAACAGTATTAATTGAAAGTCTGAGCCAATTCTAACCAATTAATTCACGTACAGTTAATCTTGATTTTAGCCATATTCTACAATATTCATCTCAAAAGCAGACTGCTCTCACAAACTCAGCAGCATCCAATAGCGAACTAAGCGCGAAGTGTAAGTAAAAAAAAAATAGACAAAAAAGTGATTCTAATGTGGGGAATGGCGGCTGAAACGCACCGGGAGGGGCGAGCGGGGCGGAGCGGACACAAAAAACTAATAATAACAGTGTGTGTCACCCCATCACTGTGGAGTGTGGTGTCCCATTCCTGCGTCACCCGACGTCACTCGTGTGAACTTTGTATGCCATTTTGGATCGAGACGCTTTTGGGAGCGACTTTAATAATAGCGCAATAGTATTTGTATATATTTAGATCGGGGGTAGGTATTGCGAACCGTCTGTCTCTCGAACGTCTGCTAATTAAATATTTTAGTTTTGCAAGAGATAATTGTGTTTATTCTGTCTCTGGGAAGCTGTTTAATTGGATAAGTTGTGTTCGCTGACTTTGCATAGACTTAAAATGTTTTGTAGTACAATGTAAATCAGGTCACAATGTCGTATCTCTAAAAAGAGCGATGCTTAGATTTTTAAAGAGTATAGATAAATCGTGGCGGGTATTAGAGATCAGTGTTTTTTAAATCCAAGCACGTTTTCTTAAAGACAGAAGGAATTTCAATCACTGTAATAAAGTAACAGTTCTAAAACTCAAGACCACCTTCATTGCCAAACAAACGGTCCACGTTCTACTAATCTCACAGATACACGTGTAGCGTAGGTAACATTTTTCTCAGCGGATTTAAATCTCCGTTCACCTATCATTACGAGGGCGAAACTAATCCAGCGTGTAATCTTACGTAATTATAACATGGCGGGGCTAGTGTAAGTCACGAATCCTGCTATCTAGGCATGAGGCGAGACTTTAAAAACTTTGCTCCTATGTATATGTTGAGATATGTATATAGATACCGTGGCCGGAATCTGATTATCATCGCGGACGGAGTAAAGTTGTGGGCACATGGACACACTTCTGTAATAATGTTTTTGACAGCGAATTTGGAACGTCGTGGAACGTTATACTCAGTTCTTGTGTAGAAGAAAGCATCGCTTTGGTGGTTGAATAAGTACGTATTCCTATTTTTCTTAATAGTAACTTGGTAGTAGTGCTTGGTGGTAGTAGTTCTTACGATGCAAGATGTAGCACAACAATCAGTTCCTTAGGGGTAAAGGTATTCAGCTAATAATGATTATATATTTCTCCACACATCAGACAATTAACGCATCTAAGGCACATTAATCGTAGGGTAGCAATTCCATGTGACACTTTTGGAACGTTTTAGCTTGCTACGATGAAGCGAATCTACGTTTACGTGTCTACCAAAGTTATCCACTTAGATTTGACCATGGTTCAAAATAAGTGTTCTTTTTTCAAAAATAGCTCATCAACCAATAAGCTTTTAATCAGGCACAATTATGAAGCCCAGTGTCAGGAAAAATATCAACGATAAAAGTTACTTCCTTCATAGCTCATAGCACATAGTGTGCACATTGTGCTCCTTGCTTTATATTAAGACCGTGAGTTTAACCGGCTGATAATCCGGGATGTAAACACGCGAAACACGATCGCCTCCCGAAGCCCGCCACCGTCGCTTGCTACGTCAAATAATACACTAATATTTATTTATTTATCTACATGGAATTTTGCTCTAATAAGGCCAGGGCTAGTGTGGGGAAAGCATCTTTGAGTTGATCCTGCTGGGTGCAACTGCAAATTTATTAAGAATGCTTTGTCTGAAATGCCAAACACACATAGTAGCGTACTATAACAAAGAGTACACCCATCATGTGCAGTGTCATCGTGCATATACAAAACGTTCGTTCGTGTCTTAAAAAAACGCACTTTATTTCTATTTAATCCATTAGAAGGAGTCACTATTGTAGTGTTGCTCTTTTTCTTTGTAACAGTTATAATAGTGTCATAAAATAAAACATATTTCACATCCAGCTTTAAACTAAATATTTCTTTAAACGAATTGTAGGTCTATTTACAACTGCTAGTATGAGCACGCAATAAACTAAAAAGCGATTACTAAAATTAAGATGCAAAAACTTTATCCTACCATTTATTGGCATTTCATCAACGTCAAACCTTGATGTGTGATGGCCGACAATATAAGAATTATGGTCAATTTTCCCCATGTTGTGGGATATTTAAGTGCTTTATCATCTTATCTGGGCATGCAGATTCAAAGCAAAAAAGTTGATATTCAAATGAAGGTGTAATGATAGTGTTTGTGGTTTTAAAGTACCTATCATATTTAATTTGCCTTCCCTAGAGGCTAGAGTACCTACACGAGAATCGCAGGACAAGCTTTGAGCAATTTGGTGAAGTTGCCAAAACAAAACAAAACAAAAGCTAGTTCAACTATTCAACAAATTCCCAATACGATTTATGAATTTTGAATTCAGTTCGATTCACAAAAAATGTGTTCCATTTAAAAAACCGTTCGATTTGACAAAAGAAACAATGCAAAACGCTAAATTAAATTCAAATATCGAAAGAGGAAGTCGCCGCGCCGCCCCCGCGTCTCTCCGAGATTTATTATATTTGTCCTGCGCTTATTTCATTATTGCCAGTCGCGCGATTCCGAACAGGGCCGTTGAAATTTTAGGAATAGTTTACAATGTCAATGATCTGTGATAGTCACGAATATGCGGTAATTTGGCGTTGTTTCATATTAATGATAAGCATTGGTATGTTTCTGGAAACCGTTTTATTAACAAAACTTTTTCTTTTTGTTTCAGGTAAATTCAGGAAGTTCATTTCAGACAACTTCACGAGAACATAGCATCATCTCATACCATTTAAGTGTAGGTATATTTTCACTGCAGTATATTTTCCAATTTTCAATATCAAGCCAAAACATTAAATTATAAAAGTGCTAAGGGCCCAGAGTTAATGGATTGAACATTTCAAAACAAGAATAACTTGATGGGGTTAAAACGTTATGTAAATAGAATGAAAATCGTTTTCTAACTGAACTGTAAAAGCGCGCAAAAACTTTTTGATGGGCTCCCACTGAGCTTACAGTATATTCAAAATTTTGCAACAAATTAATTTAATTTTATGTGAGTTATAGAACATTTTATTTTAAAAGGCCTTTATTTTTAACGTGACATCTAAGTTTGATAACACCTTTTTAAAGTTGCAAATTACTTAACACAAATGTCTATTAAAAGTTCGTAAAATTTCGCGTATACAATCACTTATGAATAGAAAGCGTTCAATGAATATCTGTCTCGTTCACACTTGGGAATAACCTTATCAATCTAACACGAATCGAACAATAGCGTCGCATGTTTGATTTATACAGTCGCTTAGTAGGAACATTACGGATAATTATAGCGCGACTAACTGATTTTAACGCTTGAAAACAATGAATTTATTTAAAATCGTGAAGTGCTTTTGATTGAAACATTAAATTTAACCGTTCATAACGGTTTAGCCAGCTTTGATATGATTGAAAGATAATTAATTATCTAAACGTAAAAAAAACGCATTTTTTTGCAACTTGTTCTTCCTTCAATTTAACCGTTATGGTCGAAAATTCTGTACTTTGAAAAAGGCCAAGGTTTCTCAGATACTCTAGATTAAGTTCATCGCACTAATTCCAAGCCACGTCGACCTTTAAAAAGGCAATTTCAAATTGCGAACTGTCAATTGGAGCGTTCACGACAAATCCCAAGAGGTCTCGTTCGAAGTACACCTCCACAAAAGCCGAACAGAAGTAGGAGCTCAGCTCACGAGGTTTTCAAGGGTGGTGGCTGCTTTCGGCGGGAAAGCAGCGGCTTGAAGCGTTGCCGGGGGTGGGGTGGGGTGGCAGGGGGGCGTGATGGCTCGTATTGATTTAGTGCCGTCGTCGACGGAGCTATGTACTGCTAGGTAGGTAAGTATCGCTCGATGTCGCTTGATGCGCTTTCTTTGAGCTGTGAATGGATGAGTAGCGGGCGCGAACATAAATGATGGCCTGAAGTTGGTAATGTTGGTATTCTGTGTTGTGTGGTGAATAAAATTGAGATACTTATTTTTTATTCTGTTGTGTGTGTAATGGAAAATCAATCATTTCTGCTGAATAGACCAACCTATTTGAAACTTCTGTTTGTCAATGTCCAAAATTGAATGAATAGACCATGCCTCTAATTGGGTTTTTGTTTAGTGTGATTAGAATAATCATGTTTAACCAGAATCACAAAGTATGAACAGAAACAAATTGATTAGGCTATTTCGTGAAGACATTATATTTTTGGCGTAGTACGTTTTGAAGTCGAGACTGATCTGAGTCATAGCTACTGCGTTTTACAAGTTATTTTCACACCCAAGGAAAAAATATTGTCTACAAATTCAAGAATGAATAAAAGCAAACCCACACAAAAATCCTAGTATAACACAATCTAGCAATTTTCCGGTGCAGTCAATGTAAAAGCGCTTTTCGCTGCTGCAGCGCTGTATACCCCTGAGACCTCCAGCGTCGAAGATTTAAATGGATATTTAACTTTAGTCTCAAGGAACCTAAAGTCTATTGCCTCCGTCCTCCAAGTCTGTAGGTTTTTTTGCTTAGAGAAAAACTCGCGAAGCTCCTAGCAAATGGTTTTAAATAGTCCAGATACAGCGTTTTAAAACTTTTATAATGGTCTGTTTATTTAAGTTTGTACGTTTTGTCTTTCTCTTAGAGTGCAAAGGGATGGTTTATTTTTATTTTGCACAGCAAGTTCAGCAAGGCTGGATAGATACTGTCTGAAATGACCTTTAATGGACGAAAGACCTTAGTGAATGTCTGAGGTTTTTGTCAAGTCAGTCTTTGATGCCCAGTCATCATTCACGGTAGATCAAAAATTGCACAGTGCCTTTGTAATAGACTTGACGCATTCTGAACTGTGTTTTTGATTGGTATTGTGTCCGATACATTGCGATAGTTCGCTTTCGATGACTATAACCGATAGCGTCATCACTGAATGGTTGTGATAACAAATATGCCTAGTTGGACGATAGGTATATTTTGAGGTTTTCAGCTTTGGTTTGAGCTATGGAACCAAATTGAATAAGGTATCTGTTCCCATACATGTTATTACCAAAGAATCCTAGGCCGTAAATATTTCTATTATAGTGTATCTGGGTTAGTAGATAAGGTGCGATCTTAAAACAGCTAATTGTAAGACATAGGTACAGCAATATGTTTAGTTTAAAGATTATGAAACACTAGCACAGTGTGGTTTATAACAGTATGTTTGTACCTAGATGCTAACATTCTACAGTTATGCCCGTTTACTCTAACACTAGGCGATAATAACGCACACACAGACATTAATGCCTAAATAAAGCACACTTTTGAATTTCTACGTTCGGCTCAGCCACGACAGTTGAAAATTCATATTTCGTCTGGTACCTATTAGTTCAAATCAAATCAAATCATTTATTGCTTTGTAAACATAGGTAAAAGATACATATATGTTTCATATTTATAACCAAGTTCTCTACAGTTTACCGTCCAATGGGCATGCAAATAGTGTTCATACAGTTTCAGTTGACCATACTTAACTGAAAACATAATACAGTAAAGAATAAATGTCAACCATAAATAAAAATTATAAATTTTAAAAAAAATGTCAAACGGGGTAAAAGTATGTCAAACCATAATAATAATATGTCAATCAGAGTAATATTACAAATGTCAATCAGCAAGTGCATCATCATTAAGAAAGCTGTCAATAGTGTAATAGCATTTAAAAAGTAAAATTTCATTTAGCGCCCTTTTAAATTGTAATACAGTCATTTTTTTATAATATTTGGTAATTTATTAAAAATGCGAGGCACGATACCAAAAAAACTTTTTTACATAAGTGCAGTTTTACATTTCACATGACATAATTTATTAACATAACATATTGTATCGTATTGGATTTAGTTAAAAAGGCATTAGTCCTTCTTCACCAAAATATAATAAACCTTTTTGTTTTATTAGACTACTGTATTACACCACACAGTAGTCAAAAACATTTAGCATTTTTCATAACAGAACAAACTCATTTTAATAGTTTTATTTCTGATCTGAAGAGGCTTTTAGGCTTTGATTTATAAAAGTAAATGAGATTCTAAGTCAATTGGGGCTATCACCGCTCCTTCGTCTTTTAGCAATTCAATTATAAAAACTCGATCACATAAATGGATTGTTGATACCGCTAACATAAAAACAGCTTTACGAATCTGTACACAGAGTAGTTTTAAAGACAGAAGCTACGTAACAGTAAAATGCTCCGTACTACATCGTTTTCAAATGAACTTATGAACCAAATTCAAAAAATGGCAAAATAATAAGGTTAAAGAATAATTCACTGCTAAGTAACTATCTGAATACTTATTGTTTTTTTTTAAGCTGTCTTAAAAATATTGTAAAACTGGCATGTCTCATAAGAGAGCATATTGTTTAAAATATTTTTCTTCAGCTTTTTTTTTCTTCTACAAGAAAGTCGGCACACCCAACTCACTTGCACTCTCTGTTCGCTAACCTACTCTGTGTCGACATAAAGAATTTTATGGTTGTTGCGGCGATGCCCGCGCCTACACTTTACACCCGGTTTTGGGTACGCTTCCTACTTATTTTAATTACCATTTTAATTGCTATACAACCGCCGATAACGATCGTTTCGTTACAAGCACTATTGTTTGAATTCGTTCGCACAACAAAAAATATATGTACGTTCCTAAAAATATGTTAAAAAACGAGAAAAATATAAATAAAGTGAATAGTAACAAAGTTTTGACGCCTAAACGTGACGTTATTCAGAAGTCAGAACTTTATATACGCTTACTTTGGACAGTTGATATTTGCAATTCACAGACAGAAGTCGCTCGGCAGGTAGGACTTTAGAGTTATCTTTTATTTATAACTACGCAAAGAATCCCTCTCTAATGTCTAACCATGGGATGTCAGGTTGCTCTCCCCATTGGAATTGGGAGCGAGAAACTGATGAGTCTTTGAATAATGTTGGACAATGCCATGCATGGTAAAAATACCGATGTCCATATTCCAAATTTATATCAAAGTAAATTTAATAACATTATTAAGCATCATCATGAATTCACGGAGAGGGAGAGAGTACAAAAGAAATAAAGACAGATGAGTTCCAAAGCCAAACTAGTAGAAATTCAATAATTTGAGGAACCATGGACAACAAGTTGGCTCTATCCCTCCACAAGAGCGAAATATATCCAACTACAGAACCGTCTTAGACTGAAAAATCAAACAGGTTTTAATTAGAATCATTTTCTAGAAAACACTATCAACACCTCAGCTTAACCGAGTATAGAGACAGTTACACATAAATAGTAGGGGGTCCACAAGTCCGGAAACCAGCGGGTGTTCGCTCTCATAATTATATTCACGTCTGATATTTTTGAACTTTCACGTGAGCGCTTTATTTCGCCGCTTTTTTTCTAAACTCCGTGATTTACGTCAGTTGGAGTCGGATTCTGTGAATGTCGAGTGTCGAAAGCTTTATGCGGGACCAAAATTTATTTTGTTTTAAACGATCCCTAAGCATTGTCTCTATAATTTAAGTTGCGATGAAAAATTATGTGTTGAATGTATCAATGAAGATTCTCTAGGGAAATAGGGTACCTATGTAGGAAAAATGCCCGATAGAAATTACTCTGGGCAGCATTTAATCAAAACATCATCAGTAAAAGTATTTCGCAATCTGCTCACTCTATAAATTTTATCAAAATGACACGTTGACGCGAATATTAATGACACTTTTAACACAAGACGGATCTTCAGCAAAATTTATCCTATGACATCAGAGGAGTTCGAACTTACGGCCCACAATCCGAGCTCAAATCAAATTGCTTGCGTTTGGAGCCTATGCTTAGCAGTTGATACTGAAGAAGATGACGTCGACCAAAATTCTCCTCTGAAAAAAAAGATCTTCCCTGTGTCCAGCAGTTGACGCTGATGATGGTGATGACAGTGGCTTTAATTCCTTAAAAAAATATCCACTAAACTAATAATGAGAACACATAAAGCAGCTATTCAAAGTAAAAACAATTAGTTACCACAAAGTGTTACAATAAAAGCGTGCCCACTCCTCTTTCCTGTTAGTTTTCGCTCCCTTGCACTTTTCCGGACCAAAACGAACAAAAAGATTTACGTTGGCCATGTCTGGGCCTTTCTCTAAGACTACTTCTGTTTGTAGGTAGTTATCTTCTTTAAGTACTTTAATGCGCAAGGTGAGAGGCTTAAGATGTATTTTGTGATAATAAATCTTGTTTTGTGTTTTTTCATATAGATAAGTTGTTATTTGTGCTGAACATTTAAAATAATTAAAAGATGGTATTTTAGCTGTGCAGATACTTCTGCTCTCTTTTTAAGGGCGTTTCATTTTCTTTCAAAACTAGTAATCATGACGTTTGTGAAGTTTCGCTAGCGAATTTAACATCGCCGTTTATAAAGTATGACACGAAGTGTTGTCAATCGAAGCAGTCTCTTGCATGCGCAGCTCAACCCAACTTAGTTCTATGACAATATTGCTCGAGTGTTACGGAAGTTAACATTTACCAATCGGCTATCAAAGTAAGTAGAACAATACGGGCATCACCTGATAAAGCTTCCTCAAGGCGATAATTCACTCAAGAAAGTAAGCAGGTAATTCATCTTTCCAAATTTTCTCATAACTGAAAACAGAGTTAATTATGATTTATTAAATCTATTTCCATTTCTACAAAGCTGAATCACACCCAACAATGAGTTAATAATCCAATTAAATTTCCTTCGACTTCTGTGTCCTGGGCCATGTTTCAAATTCAAATAAATCACCAACTTGAACTCGTCCGACGGAAATAGCACTCCGTCCGTCCATAAATCCAAGTCTATTTAAGCAATCTCAAACGAAAAATCTGAAATAAGCCGCATAACATGTCACCTAGCACATAACTTTTTCAATTCCAAAAAGATTAAACAAAAGACAGTGGTTTTTTAGAAAATGTATCGCGGTTGTTCGAATTTGAAACGTTCTAGCTATATATCTTCAAAAGAGATCTATGCCTTTTAACACCGGCGGCATTATGCTAAATTACACAGATTGATGTCACAGCCAAAATTAATTTAACAAGTCCAGGCAGTATGTCAATGTCATATTTACCCAAAGAAAAAAACTTGCAACTGTCAATTAAACGTCAACTTAGCGTTCCGTTAATCGATACTGCCAATTCAAATTAGCAACATTAAAGTAATAACAGGTTACAAAATAGACGTTTTACAGCAACAATAATTAATTTTTCGTGATTATCGTGCACACAATCAATGCGAACGTTCGCGCGCGATACGCATCGAGTTAAAATAATTAATGCAAATTTATGAAACGCGCGGGATTTGGAACGTACCGGCGCCAACGACTAGACTTGTTGCTATGTTCTAGTTATTTTAAGAAGCTGGTTTCGAGTTTTGACATTATGGCATTGAGGACTGTTATCGATCCTACATGTTTATTTTTAAGTGGCTTAGACATCATGGCTATGGTAACTAAGTAAAGCTACACACAAACCTTTTCAGGGACCTTCAAAATTCATGCATTTGTAGACTACGCAATTGTTCTTAGCCATTAATAGAAAAAAAACAGCAATTCACGAAGAATACAATAAAAATCTTTGAAACGTGTTTTTTATGTTAGATTCACACGTGCAATGTCAAGGCGGCCAACAACACTTCATGTCACCATATTTAAAATTAAAAACATGTAAAAATATTTTCGTAAATATCATTAATAGTGTAGTATCAAGCGTGGGAACTACTTAATTAATTGCAATACTAAAAATTATAATGAAACAAACTAGTTTTTTTTTATTATCCCACAAATCTATGCATATCTATTCAAGGCTTTCTTATTATGTATGTTATTTATACGTCCTGAAGTTGTTTGTATAGTTTCTATCGCAACAAATTGGTTAATGATTTAGTAAATATTATTTTTAATGAGAAGGTTTTGATGTCTGTACGTTCGGTAGGTTACTCTAAATTGTATATAGCCAAATACTTATGAGAGTCCTACGAACTGTAAAATACTAAATACTAATACCAATAAGCCATAACGACCATCTTTCGAAGTTCTTTAGGCGGTTGGATCAAAGGCCTGATTCAGAAGGCAGTACTCCTCGATACGGCTCGCATTGCGAGGAGGTTCCTGTCTCTGAAGTCCTTACCACCGGTAGCTTGGACCCTTCTCTCGACATCGGCGGAAATCTATTTTTATATTTTGAATTTTTTTTTTTTTTTTTGTAAAAATATAAAGAATGTGTATATAAATGAATAAACGATAAGAATAAAAATACGGCATAGGCTTTTTTCTTTTCCAAGCAGCCTATAGGAAGTAGTGGGGGTACTTCCATACAAGCCTAAATTGTATTGTATAACGGGCTGGTGTCCGCAACTCCACGTCCAA
Source organism: Eurois occulta (assembly GCA_950022335.1). Lineage (NCBI taxonomy): Eukaryota > Metazoa > Arthropoda > Insecta > Lepidoptera > Noctuidae > Eurois > Eurois occulta. Next base: position 12,506,988 of record OX465483.1, read on the forward strand.
AACGCGTATTTTGCGTAGGGCTGTTGCTCTTATAACCTACTACTCTTCATGATGTTAGGGTTTCTGAAGAGTCTGCTTGCCTTATGGGCTTGCCATATTGTTGGAATGTTGGTCCCTAGGGGTGGCGCCACTGATAGAAAGAGTCTCGACTAGAGTAAGTCCATAGATTCAAGTCCATAGATAGAATTTTAGTCCATAATAAAGAATCTTGTTTTTTTTCCAAAGTTATTGTAACTGAAGCCGACGTTATCACTAACAGCAAATATCAATAATTCGTCTTCACTTATCTTAAGCTTCGGTGTTGTTGATGCAGCGAAGTAATTAGTCTCCATAAAACCTTTGATACATATTAATTTATCCCGTCATACCGGTTGTAATAAATACAGTCTGAAATATACTTGAAGCAGCAGTATTGATGAACTGGTGTTAATGCTGCTGCCCCGTTATCGATATCGTTATACTGTGGTCAAATTACGTCACTAGTGTGTTGCCAGAGTGCTACACGAGATTAAAATGTTTTTTATGGGTATCACTTTTATCGGTTTTTTTATTTTATTTTATAAATAATTGTCCCCATTGGTTCTGATACCAAGTTTATACCACCAACGGGTTCGTAATCATTCGTTTAAAATACTGGAGTTATTAAATGTAAATAATGATGTAATTAGCACGAATAAATTTTAAAACGAGGATTAGCACCATGATGAATTTATTAAGCTTAATACGAGTATTTATAAGAACCCCGCAAGGTTAAATTCATAGTAAGACCGCTATTAAGTAATTTATCACGATCACTAAATAAGCTGTTCTGGACACAATATTTGCGCATAATATAAATTAAATTTCAGAAGCAAACGCCTACATAAATGATTATGGAACTTAAACGAACGAGGTAAACACTAATAACACGCACTTTCATTTCATTATAAAAGTGTAAGACCACCTTGTATCGATTCAAGTATTCATTATCGATAAAGAATCGAGCACGTACTCCGATAAAGTATCGATGTTTGGTATAAAAATCGTTGGCGGCACCTATTTAATCATGTCGGCTGGCTGTGCACCTGCTTGCATACATATTCATTAGCTCGATATCGGTACGCAGTCACTATCAATGACGGTTTTCGCAACACTACGCTGTGATAAAAAATACGTTTTGGAAATCGAATTCGATTGTTTAATTTAAAAACACGTGTTCGAATGTCGTGTTCTGTATTTGAATCGTTTGGCTGAATACATGAGAAGTAAAGCTTCGTTTAGACTGTAACAGAGTTGGCGACACAAACTATAAATTGGGATCTTATTTTGTGTGGTTCACATTTGTGAGAATTTTAGTGTTAGCTAAGATGATTTTGCTCAAGACTTTTATTTATACAATTTTAGTTATTATCTATATGGTTTCCGGCTCATCATTTAATGGTAGAGTAACATTTTAATTAACGCAATATCAGAATATGGACCATATATGAATGATTTTTGAACTGCATATCGAAAACAGTAAATTATACGGAAGAAACTCTGTAGTACAATTTGGTCGTGTAACAGTACTTTAAATATAGACGTGTGCAAATAATTAGTTACATCTGCACTATCAACAGCCCATAGAGCGGTTATTAATTTGATTTAATTTAATTATTATTTACTCATAAATTACTGCGTGGTGTTGAATTACACACTATAACACGCTTAAATCACTCACAGGGTAATGACTTGGAATTGTAGATAAAACAGTACTTATTTAATATTCATGTAGGTGCGATATCGTCTTTTGTTCGTCGTCTTGGGACGAGAGAAATCCGAAGCTTTTCAGGTGGAAAGAGATGTGAGTTGATAATAAAGATAGTCAAGCGGTAGTAGGTAACTGATACTATTACTTATGACGAACTTTAATTGGTCATATTGCTATATAAAGCGTGTAACGGAAGGGGGGTATCAACCCTGAAGGAGGTGAATGTGCTCATGAAACTCAACAACTTTCCCCAAAGAACATAGGTCGAAATATGAAAAAAAAATTTGGCCCTCCCATAGTAAATCAATCAGCTGGTAGTCAGTTTTGTAAGGGAGGGCCAAATTTTTTTTTCATATTTCGACCTATGTTCTTTGGGGAAAGTTGTTGAGTTTCATCAGCACATTCACCTCCTTCAGGGTTGATACCCCCCTTCCGTTACACGCTGTATAAAGTCGTGGCTCCGTAGATAATCGTTCAACATCAGCTGCCTTTATCCAAAAAAATATTGTTGAACATTCAAAAGCGCAGTGTATTTTCTGTTTGGTTCTAAGCTCTAAAGTTTTTGGATCTGCTCCGTAAGTAGAGATTGCATTAAATTTTCAACTGCACAAAATCTGGGCAATAAAATCTCAATCCATAGCCTCGCATTACGGGTAACCAACCGTACCTCCTCGGCCCCTCAACGGAAGGAAAAAATTCTAATTTGCAAAAAGCTTTTTAGCTACTCAAAGACGACGTTATCACGCGATGATATCGATCAGTTTCAACGTCCGTATTTTTCCCGGTTTAACGAGCGTTTTCTAATCAAAACGAACAATGCTATCATGCAAACAACACCAATTAGAATTGTTACATAGGAACGCCAAAGAAAAATGCAAAGAGGAGACGAATTCAATTTAAAATGAGATCCGTCTGCGTTCCGCTTGGTCCCGCGTCGATCGGGGCGAAATTGAAAAAGAGAAAAAAATCCGAGAGTGGAATAAATAAAAATAGAGATCCCGCTACAGCGCAAGTCTCCGTTGAAATGAAAATAAAACAGCAAAAAGCTTTTTGTGGACGAAATAAATTAAAAAGTGTGTCGCGATTTTGTGAGCGCACCGTCCGCCATGCTCGCCCCGACTGTCTATGACTATCATGCTCGTACTGCGAATGTTTCATGTGTTTTCGATTCGCTTTTAGGAATATCGCTTTTTGACATCTTTTGGTATAAACTTTAAATGATCACCTCAAAGTTCCATAACTATGGATAGAAAATCAACTTCTTATATTAATATTAAGGTAATTTCAGCAACTGAACTTCAATCACTTGTGACAAGATCTCGTAAAAATTTCCGATGTTGTTTTGAGGTCAGCTGCTGCAAACTTCTATTTGTATTCAGAAAAACAACACTTCGAGCATAACTAATATAAAAAAAACCAGACGAGAAGTGTGTATTTTTTTCGGTGTAACTCTTATACATCACACCAGCAATAATTAATTACAGGTGTGATCGTTAACTTCGCCCGACATTTTTACGACTACACGACATTTCTTTTCATAGTTTCACAACCGATGTGACGTCACTATTTCAGTTGCGGATAACATTCTGCCCCGTAAGCCAAAAAGTGGTAAGTCAACAAATACCCAATATGTGTTGTATCTGATACAACAATATTCTGTTTAACGTATCGATGACAAAAAGTTCAAACATGTTAGGCTCAAAATTCAGGCTATGCGAACTCCGCTCACTGATGCAGTCAAAAGGTCATCAAGTACAACATGTTTTTTTGAGATTTGTACATTTTACTTCGTGTTTTTTATGATCCACATGCACAGTTTCTGATTAGTATATATGATGCCAGATGGTTTTAAACAAATTTTCTTTGGGATACCGCTTTTTGGCTTACGAGGGCAGCAATGTGAACCGCGGTTCGATGACGGACGCTTGTCAAACGAGATGCGGACGAGCAAGTGACGTCACTGACCAGTAAATACAGCCAAGATATTGGTTATTTATGGGTTTGATTGATTGCTGAAACAATCGTCGTGCCATGTTCGTTTGGCGTCGACAGAAAGGGATCGTCACACATTTCTCTATGCTGTCGTTGTTCCCGGTATGCAGTTTTCTGTCGGCGATTTTCGAATTGTGTTGATTGCAATTCGTTGTCAACCAAAACTTCTACGTCATTTTCTTTTCAGTCTTTACTTGATTCAATGTTTATCGGTCTCAATGCTATTAGCATTGCCCTTTGCAACTTTAAAATTAGGTTATTTCCCAAGTATTTACAGCGTTTTAATTTTATCTATGCTATTGTTACCTATACAAAGAAAGATATTGCACCAATCATACCTCTATGTCCATTTCCAATTTTCATCAAAATCTTCAATTTTGGGTGCCGAATGTTTCGCATTAATATCAAAAATATTTCACATCTACCAAAATTACAACCACTTACTCAAGTCATTAATCAAAAATATATTTTCCGAAGCATTAGCAACCCTAAATATCTTAAAATTTTAATTCATCACATCCCTATAAAAGTACGTCACCTATTTAATGCACCCAAGCTCGGCGTAACCATCGGGGGAAAGTTTTACCTAAAATTATATTTGTGGGTCGTCACGCTTTTCCGGGGGGTGAAGTGAGGGGAGAGCCGGGGGGCGATTAGAGGGGTCTTTTGTGAGCTCGCCGTAGGTGGCGGGCCATGGCCATATCTATAGGAAAGCATTGATTGATGTTCGATTTATTAATTTCGAGAAATTTTTAGTGAAAGTTTTTCAAACGTCTATTTCAGGTGTAATGAATTTTGAATTGATTATAACACTGGTAAATAAAGTTCACGAAGTTGTCCCTAGTACCTACAATTTAATAAGTTGGTCATGGATGGTCGGCTTTTTGTCACCATCAGTTGACACCAGCTGTCATTTCAAAATCACTGGACCATACTACATACGTAACGCTGAAAAAACTAAGTCCCTCAACCCAGATAGACCTCCATTAAAACTGCCCTTCTAGCAAGCCAGCTTTCAGATTAGTAATAAATAAAATTAAAGATTTAATTTAAGTTTTTTATATAGTTTGCTACGGCGTAGTACAAGGCGCTACGCCGTAGACCACTTAAACGTTTTTTTGGCTCTTTCAGAGTTTTTGAAGACTTTCAATACGGTCTACTTTTTCTTGATCCGTTTTTGTTTTCTATAGGCTTTCTAGAATCTTACGAACAACAGAACATGACGTAGCTACTGTATACGGGTTGTTGGCTGGGGTCTAAATATATATTTTCCATGAATTATTACTATGCACCCGACTATGAATACATCACATTTCTAATCCGGCCGGCACTTAAGTTGCGGGGGCAATCGGGTGTAATGCGCGTTTACAGTGTTTCTATAGTTTTCTGTTGTAAACTAAACGTAAACGTTACGTGCCAACAAAACCTTCGACCACCTTCGCCGCGAGCCTCGTAAATGTTTTACAAAATTGTAATAAAGTTAATGGCGCTCGACAAATACCTCATACCCGGCATTTATGTACGCAAATACATAAAACACGTAGTTTACTAACATATGCATATTATAGGTTGCTACTTCTGTACTAATGAAACTTTCTATAGAAAGTATTCGTGTTCTTACACCACTGTAATTTAATTTAACGGCTGTAATTAACGAAATTGTAGCATTTCTATTACACACATAGTGTTTAGCTACCGTATGTATCGTACGGTAGCAGGAAATTAAGTATTAATTTTAGCTCAGACTTTCAAAAGCTACCGTTTGAAACGGCATTCCTTGACGCGCCAACTTCCCAACTTTAAATGGGGATCCCGTCAAGGTGGAAGAAAGTGGCTTACAAAGAAACCATTTATGGGAAGTTGGGGCTATCCCGAGAAGAAAGTTTGGTAAGAATTTTTAATCAGCGGGGCTGAGGGGTGCGGGGTGGTGTGGGGCGGCGTCGCGGCGGCGGCGGCAGTGCGCCGCGCGCGGCCGACGCGCCGCCCGCCCACAGTCGCCAGTCGCCCGCCGCCATGCCGCCCCGCGCGACTCCGCGCCGCGACCACGCGACCACGCTCGCGCTGTAAACTCGCGCGACCTCACGCACGAAACTGAATAAGTTCGACAAATCCTCCTCCTACCTGGACCACTACATAGACAAACGAGTGTCACAGTGATAGTTTCTTTTCTTTTCTTACTAGTACAAAATTGTATATCTTCTGTAGAGAGAAATATTAGTATTTTTATTGTTAAAGTACAAAATAATGTAATATAGCGGCACCGTAGCGTCTATAGTTTACATACGAATAAAATACAGGGTCAGTTTTTGTATGAATTCAATGTGATTGTAGTTTAAGTCGCCGAGTCGAGATCGCTACTGTTCATACCGCTTTAGATTACCTACCGTGAGTAATTCTAGGTAAGTAACTGACGGTAATGATACGTCTGCTGCCCGTCTACATCTCATTAAGAGTCATCGCTACTATCGCGATACGATCACTGTTACACTTTCAAGTCGGATCATAAATATTAAATTCGGCTTTATTACACGGCTTAAGCCTTATAAATCAAGTCGTGGTACATAAATTCAAGTAATACACACTTACCTACGTAATTACAGCTTAAAACACATATTAATAACAAATTATTGACCAACAACTTATGAACGTGTAAGTATGAATTACACCGACTAACATCTTCGGATACGGAACGTCTAAACAGTACGAAAACAAACCATATTTCTCTAGCGATGTGGCAACTGATGGCCGGTGCAACGGTGGCTACATTCAAGCTTTGTAAATGCAAAAAGCATACGTATTCCGGTCTCGAAGACGACACCGCTATGATTTAAGCGCGCGGCGAACTCCTAAATCACGCTAGGTGGCAGAGGCGAGTGCCGACCGACACCACTCCGATGCTCGCAATCCGCAAATTGTTTGTCCCAAGCCTAACAATTTAAATTTAGCACGAACAAATGCCGATCGTAAATCGAACGGCTCGCAATTGTTTTGAATATAGCCACGAAACTTAGCAGCGAACAATTGAGATGCAGCGGAGTCGCGTCGAAAGTTTGATTAATCGTTCGCACACAGCCACCGGCGCGTTTTGTGTTTTACCTAATGTGTTGTGAGTTCATAAATTGTTTTAGGCTCCATAATACGCATTAAAGTTGAGTTTTCCACGGGGCATTGCCATGACAACTTTATGGAATGTGTTATAGTAATTTACTAGCGATAAATTACTCTAGTAACACTTTTTAACAATAAAGCTTGAATGTCAAATGACTTCGTGGTTTCGGACAAGGGAAAACTCATACAAATTTGAATTCACACATACAGATTACCTAATTTGCAGCTTAATGTTGTATTAGCGTTGTTCATAGCCCATGGGAATTTTGATAGCCAGAGAAAAAGAAAAAAAAAACCGCTTCTATCTTTGCTACAAAATAAACAATGCTACAAAATAACAATTTGAGATAAAGAATATAAATTGTTCACATTTAACTTGGAACATATTGCATGTTAATGAAAGAGTGGCAGTTTTTACTAAGATAATTTACGATTGGCATGGAATTCAATGAATGTGTCTCCATTTTTTATCGTTCACATCTCTATAAACGTCTCGCAGAGCTGTCGACAAGAAAAATATCTTTTTAAAAACAACATTTTATCACAAAGGCGCAAACGCAACAGCTTAAAACAAATCCTCTTAAAAAAAAAACAAAAAAAAACAGTTTTTTATCAAATTCTTAAAGAATGGGACAACCACTAAATCATATTTGCCCTTTTGTTCGGTGTATTACAAAAGAAAAGAAACTAGACTAGTTTTTATCTTTTGGACGCGTGTCTCTAACGGTACACAACGATATTACGAAAGCGCCCAAAAATGCTAATAACAATGGTTTACGTGAATGCGTTTGCGCAAGACATCGCTATGTTTTTGTACACGATTTTTCGTGGATAGAGCAAAATGTAACGTGTTGGCATTTAAGAGCTATTGTTACGGGGGTGGTCGGTGAAAGCGAGCGTCATTGAAGCTTTGTTATTTATCAGTTTACAATATGTCTTTGTTATTCTACTTACCTTTAAATTACACCGAGACCTGACGCAGGCAGTGATACATTGAACACCTAGTTTTTGATTACATTATATTAATTTTTGCAGGTTCTCCAAGTAAACATTTTATCAGAACAACGATATTGTACTATAAAGCCTAAGTATTCCACGCAGAATACCACTAGGCACTATTCTAGGCCCCTTGAAGTGGAGTAGGCTTTTTCTACATTATGTCTTTTATGTAAATTGTAGAATGGTCCGGCATTAAACATATGTATTTAGGTACGTACCTACATATGTAGCTTATCAAACACACGTTAAGCAACTGATGCTGATGCCATGAGAACCCGCGGGCCGTGACCCCGTTACAAACAGTTTTATTTTTATTTTCTAGTCCAATTTCCTTTCCAACCGTGTCTAAACTTCATAAATATAACGACTTCCATATTTCGAAACACTTTCGAAATGGACACGGATTTCGTACGTTTTTACGAAATTTCGTATATACCTGTGTTTCGTATGGTAACATAGTAGTTGATTGCTCTAGTTACCAGTTTTAGTAACATCATAATTCGTATAATTGAAATGGATACTTTAAATGTCCGCTTATCTGAAATCGTTTATGGTAATATTGAGAACTTAATAACACTTAGATTTATTTCTTTGGCTACTGGCTATGTGGCTACTACGGACTTTAACATTTCGCACTCTCAAAAATAAAATCATCACCACAACAAAGTCTAGTGCCATTCGCGTCTGTTTTGTGATATAAATCATTCTCGATCCGAGTAATTAAAATACTGGTGTACGCCAGAATCAGGCATTTCGAATTTACGCGGCCAGCCTGTATACGATGTAAAAACACGAAACAGATATTGTACGAGTGTCTGGATATGTGAAAATGGCGACTGAATTTCAATTGAAAATCGCTATCATTTTTTCACCCGCTCTGAAAAAACCAATAATAGGTAGTCACGGTTAGCTCTTTCATTCGTGGCAGTTTTTTAAAACAGCTACAATTTGTAACCTTTGGTAAAGCTTTTATTACATTCCTTCGCGTTCCCCAGTGTAAGTTCATGTGTGAACGAATTGTACTTCCAACTTTAACCACCATATTAATACCCAATAAAAACTTTTTCATATCGCATAATAAAAAAAGAACTACACACATTCTTATTTTGAATGCATCCTACAACTGTTTTAACGGCTTCATTTGTTCGCGTAATGAGTCATTTACGTATGTAAACAAAAACAAAAACGTTCTTGCAAATCAATAGGCCGTTGAGAACGACTGTTATCTACAATACACGCATAAAACAACCAATTACAAGCCTATAATCTCAATATGCCAATTAAGGTTAGTATTACGAGTGCATAAACGGTCGCCGGTTGAGCGCGGTAAGTGCGTCGTAAAGTAGGATTTAATAGCTCAGCTGACTGCCGAGGGAATCCCGGCATTGGTACAGCTTGTTTCAAGGACTTGGAACAGTTTGTGGGACATTATCAATCAGTTCGGGGTCGGTTTATGTTATTGAGGAGGTTAAGTGAAAGTTTTTGTAATCATTTCAATCGATGATGAACGACTTCGGAAGTTGTAAGTTTTTTACAAATCAAACAGAATTTTTCAATTTTTAAAACTTATACTGGCTTGTTTTGTAAAACATGAATATGAAAAATATTTCCTGCCTCAAAATTCGAAGCCAGACCAAACTAAAAAGTAATTAACAACGCCTATAAAGTACATAAGATATAGAATAATGAGCTTATAAAGTTTGTGTAAACGGTTAGTTTGTCTAGTAATGATGTTATTTCTATGTAGACAACTTGGAATCCGTCGCGTGACTGCAAACAGAAATTCTTATAGTGGGACACGCCAACTATTTTATGTATGTTATTTAGGATTCAAATGTATGTATGTTAGCAACTATCAAGACATTTATGAACATATTCATAAATGCTTAACCGTTTATTGTCGCAATAAATTCAGGTATTATGCTTTTGTTTTCTGAAAGTGGTATTTTGTCTAATTTTATTGAGGCATTACTTTTATTCACAGCACATAACAAATATTTTCACGTCAGCTGTAGAGGAGAATTAAGTACTATAAATGTATACAGGGCCACTTACTTGGTATAAATAAATGAACCATAAGAACTGGAATTTAGAGCAAAAAAACACTTGACATAATCAACTATGATAGAGTAACGGATGATCTACAAACACATGGTATGGAATATTAATCAACTAAGTTGGTGGCTACAAAAATAATAATACAATTATATACGATTTACATAACATTGTAATACACGATACTGATTAAGAACACATCTAATCAGGTTTGAGTAACACAAAGAACAAACCAGACCTTTATTCTGGATTAACACGATCCCAGGAGGCATCAAGCGAACTAGAGCCGTCCGAAAATCTACATACACATAGACACTTACTGCGACACCAAATTGTACGTAATTTAGGGACTCCTACCGAAGTTAGTAAAACAGATCCGAAGTCACAACGATCCCAACGAGAAAACTGATAATTCGGATAACATTGAATAGCCAAAAGAAGATACCAATCGATTCTCTCAGAAAGTCAATGAAAACGTTACAGCGTGTGGATAGTCGGTAAAGAACATGGTTGCAAAGCTTTACGATAATCATAGCGATTTCATCGCATAAACTGATCATTCACACTCCATTGAATAGTCACAAGGAGATTGCCAACGATTTCTCACAACCACACAGTCAATGGTAATGTAAGAGTGTGTAGATAGTCTGAGTGAGGAACATTGTGGGTTACTTCGGCCTATTTGCTATGCAGGGCAGCATGGTTCGCCCTGATTTTTGGCCGATGCCGACAGTGAGCCCAAAATGTATTAGTGGATTTAACGCCTACGGAATAAGAGGCACCGATCCAGAAATGTGACGAGAATACGATATTAGAATAGAGGTTCTAATGCTTGGGTTAACGAAGTTGGGTTCGATTTTGTTTTAGCTGATTTATTTATTTATCGATGGGCTCGTAAAATACTATGTCGGTTCATTTAAGGAATTCGTTGTTTTTCAGTAGGTACTTTAATTTAAACTGCAATTTGTATTTAAATTTGGATTGAAAAATGTACCTTCATTCTATTACATCCCGGCCATCTATTTTTTTACTATTACTGGCGAAAAAATATTTGTTGGAATGCACAAAACGGAATTTGTTTAGAGACTCAATTTACACACATGATTGCGTGTTTGATCGACGAAACTACATTAAAATAGATTGGTTCTCTAATCAGTAGGGGACCTAATGCAATTTCCTTTATTGTTTCCATCCAATAAGACAGGTGGGGTGGGACACAAGGGCTGAATATTTAGGTAAACGATATGATTAGGCTTAAGTGGAAATTGGGGAAAAAATATGTCTTGTTTGTTTTGATGACATCCTACGCCTACCACAGAAAAAAAATGGTTATATATTTTATATGGCAGCATTGCATAAAACTAATAGTAGTAAAATGTGAAAATGTATGCTCTGTTTAAAAAAATCGTCCACTTGTGACCAAACTTATATCAACCCTGCCAAGGGTAGAGTTCCCTTCAACAAGGATTTCAATTTCCTGTCCTATTTAAAGCAACAGTAACCTACAAGTTCTCTTGATGTTAACATTAGTTTCAAATTGGTAGACTCAACAATATATCAAACAAATTACTTAAATCAAATGCACGTAGCAACATAGTATGGAAATATCCAATTATTCCCACAAACTTTCTAAAAGATGCAAAAGAAAAACTGCATCAAAAACAGAGACCAATGGCCACCTGCTTCGCCATATTGTATCCCAATGAAAAATATGAGTAGGATGTGGGCGGTGCCAAGCTTAACGGTCAAAACGATCTATGTTCCGACCAGCTATTAAATTCACACGAAATTAGCAATTATATTGCAAGAAGAAAAAGTTACTTCGCTACTAACATTGCTTTCGTGAACAATTTCATGTTCATTTGTAATTAGTAGTTGGTAAGCTTTTGTCTTAGAAACAGGTGCAAAGTTGACTATGTTTCAAATATTGTTAAAGTTATTATCACCTATTACGGCAACAATGATAATTATAACACCTTTGTCGTTACCATGTAGCCACTTATCTAAAAAGCGCTTCAAGCTGTCTTTTACAAGCTGGCACAAGCTGTCTTTTACAAGCTGTCTTATGCTTGCCGTCATTAATTTAGACGGCGCTTAAAGCGATGTAAAGCTGTCCTTAGAAAGGTTACAGCCTTCAAGCGTTCTTTTAAAATGCCCATAAACTTTCTTTTAAACTTCATGAGCTGAATTCATAATTGTACTTCACTGTTTCTTAAGACAGAAGAAAGTTGTTGAAAATTACTATTTAAACACTTGAACAAACTTTTTTGATACAAATATGAGCCGTAATTACACTGCAATCGAATTAATAAAAAGTTGTAAAAACATGTTTTTGCTTAGGCTTATTTTAAAAGCAACAGAATATAAAGTTTTTCAGACATTCTCTTTTCGTTTCAAAATAGACCAGTCACATATTCAGAACGCAGCGGTAAATAACAAAACACACATAAAGGTTAATGCAGACGTGCGTACATAAGGCGTCGTGCACACTCGCATCTCATTTCCCGCCTACGCCACTTCCGGTGACGTCACTCGATAGGTGCTCGCTAGGGGCTCGGCTTACAATGCTGTATACTAGAATAGAGCTGTAGAGCTACCGAAAAGGTTATTACAATTTTGTATAGGTTCATTTAGTGATATAATGTCAACAGGATGCGAAGCAACATTCTTCCAAAAGTCAATCAAGGGACTATGATCACTGATGCCTTTGCTGAGCAAGGTAATAATAATGATTATTGCAAATCCAGAAGTCATTTTAAAAGCTGTTGAAATGAAAACTGATGACCTTATAGCAACGGGTAGCTCTATCGATGATAATCTACTATTATAAATTTTATGACACACATGAGCACAGGCATATCAATAGCACAGTAGATGCCATAAAGCCGAGGCGTTTATTAAATATTAATAACCATTCATTACTACCAATAAACAGATCCCGCAACAATGTTTCAAAGGTAATATATAATTCCGATCTTGTCCTTCCAGGAGGACCTTACTAAGATTCTGAGAAGATACAAATTTATCCATCAAAGTGTGAACAAGTATTCCTTTGTCAGTTGAGACTTGTGAGTCAAGGAACATAAAAATAGAATGTTTTAAAACACGTCCAGGGATTCCACTATTTATTCCGGATTCAAAGCTAATTGACATAAAAAATCGCCTGAGTAAATCGTTGAAGCGTTCGCGTTTGTTTCGTACGAAGCGTGTTTGATTCCAGGATGTGATAGTGGAGTTATCGCCTCCGCGATGTAATCATTCTTTATTTCGCCGTAAACCGGCCAGGTTTCGTCCTTCACTCAATCGTGCACGCAAGAAACGTTCCCAAAAAAGAGGTGTGGATACTTCCTGACCTTTCTGCTCGTGATTGCCTCTTTTGAATACTGCTCTAATTTATTCGTTTAAAACAAAATTATAAGCATTAACTAACTCATCATTACTTACTGGATAAGTTTCGTAAAATTGTTTTTTCGTATCGTTGTAAATTTCTTCGTCATCAATCACGCCATGAATTGATAAATAAAGGACTTGGTGTCCGCATATTATTATTTCTTCTGCACGATTACTATTAATTCAGTCATTAGTCACTTTAAAACTGAATGGCTTGGCTTCTGACCGAACGACTTTAAAAGGCAATTCTTTTAAATTGGTTCCCATTCTTCATGCTATGGGACGAATCAGAAAGCATTAATTGAAAAAACGATACGGAATCGATTTTAGTGGTTTAACGTGGTAACAGTGGATAAAATTTATAAAATGAATGACATGTTATTTACGTTGACTGATGGATCCATAAAGAATTATGTCATCGTCCTGAACTAAGCTTCTTCAATGGGGCTCATAATGTAAAAGCCTCGTTTTTTCAGAGACACTTAGAGAAAGCTTTCTAACTCAAATACATATCTAAGTACTACACTGATATGACAAAAACCAGTAGCAGTCGGTTACTTTACGCCCTAATGTGATCTTATCGGCGGAAGGGCCCGAGTCGGCGCGCTTTGCCACTTAAAGCTACGCTATTTATATCTTGGACCCTTAGACAGATTGGGTGACCGAGCATCTGTCTAGTGGAGTTCAGTTTGGAAAGTTTTGAACGAAAATATGAGTACGCAGTCTTCTTAGATGGACCAACGACCTTAAAGGGCTGGCTGGGTCAGAGTGGACGCGAAAAGCTGAGGACAGGGTGTTTCACCTTAGCTTGGGAGAGGCCTATGTCCAGCAGTGGTCAACAACAGGCTGAGTTGATTGATAGATTGAAAGCCTTCCTTAACTAAAAAAATGTTATTAAATATACTATTCGATCCCTAATTATTGAATCAGATGACAATAAGGCTTTATTACCTCTCATGTCCTCTGACAGAGAGGTCTGTACCCCAACAACTGGGAATATTATATTATGGCCGAATATGCTTGTGCTACGCTTGAGCACCCATATGGTAAAATCACTGTGAAATATTTTGTCATAAGGGGGTTTTTTAACATAAAGGGATCTCAATTGATTCTTTAAATGTGTAGTGGTAGTATTTCGTCTTATAACAACCTATTTACAAACATCTTAAAGTTTAAGTAACAAGATTAGATATTATTTTAATACCGCACATAGCCCTCTTTTTACTCGGCCATAAATTAATTTCGTGTGAGAACATTTTGACACTGACACCGTCCTATTTATTACGTACCGAAATTGACTCGGATCATAGACCACCATTCATTAGAAACAGATGCCTAATAACCAATTAAAATGCAGTGCGTTAAATGTGCTACATGATATCTTATCTTTGGTATTAGGTCGCGTTTCTGTGGTCAACATGCCTTACTTGTGTGTGTTTGACGTTAATGCTGCATGTGTGAATGTAACTGGCTGTAGTTTGTGACAGAGCTTGTGTCAACTTGTGTGTGTGTGTGTGTATTATTTTTAAAGGATAGCAAGCTTATCTTTGAAATCCAAAAAAACAACAAAATGCATCAAAGAACGATCGATAATATTCTTATTAGTAAATGGACAGGCAGCGTATCATTTTATTGAATATTTGCAAAGAGTTGGGAACTTATTGATTTTGCTAATACTATGATTTTTCTTTTTCAGGTATGTATACAGTTTTTCACAAGAAAATTATAAACATCGCAATAATGGAAAGGATACAGTGGTCAGTATTAACGTTCTATAAAAATAAATTGTTAAAATAACCAACACCAATGAAAATGGTATTACTATTCTCAATAACGTTCGTAACAATACGATGCATGACTACAGAGTCAACTTTTGTACGGATCTGTCAATAACGAACGGAAATATCAAAAACATATTCTATAAACACGACAATCAGAACTCACCTTGGGGTGTCAGTGCAGAAAATAATACAAAAATTTAATAATACGTGATCGCGAAATCCCCTGTACAAACGCTTCTCACAAAATCTTTTTACATATAAACTGCATAGAAGCGTTGAACTTTTACAAAAGCACTCAGGTAAGTATAGCGATAGGTAGTGCCGTTTATAGAATAGGATAGAGTCTTATCCACTGTGTGAAATAGAAATACGCAAATACAATGAGAGCGAGGGGGACGGCGGTATGCAACTCTGTTGCGTCCCTGCAAAGCTTAGAGCTCAGCTGTCTGCCCCGAGCGGTGATGTTTGAAACACGGGACAGGCGGAGCTTAGCTACAAATCACTCAATGTCACATTTTGACATTTGAGATATTAGGTCTTTTTTTCTATAACACCGCCATCTCTTATTTTCTCCGAGAGCTTTTAGATATACATTGACAATATGGCTAATTAACGTAGAATTTGCGACTTTGTTTATTTGAATAGATAATTAATCTAGAGCAGACTTGTAAAATTCTCGTAAGTGACCATTAAACATTCACACAGCTCATCAGAACAGCTATAAAGTTTACGACGTCAAAGTCGTTTCTGGCTTTAAATTTTGAACACAACGGCACGGAACAAAGTAGGCACGGTCTTTTAGTGGTACCAAGTTAAAAAAGTTTACGGCCAATTTAGGTTGGCCCCTTGGTTGTTTGGAGATTATACTGAGTTCGGGGGTTTGGAGAGGTCTTGCGTTACTTGGTCGGTCATGGTTCAAGGAAGCGCCCTCAAATAGTTCAAATGAGGCCATAAAAGTCCCGCTGAGCGACGTCTCAATACAAGACGTGTTCAGTCGCGCTAATCATATTTTTACTGCCCACATAAATTATTTAAGCAACAAAAGCCGCTGGCAACAGTAAATTGGGCTGCACGCACAGATGACCGCACCACAATTTGTAGAAATTCGCTTGTATAAGCCTATACTAATTAAGAAAATATTATTAGGTAGATTACCATTAAAAATTACCCAAGAATTCTTTATTTTTAAATTCCACGATCGTGTTTTGTTTCTTCCAAGACTCTAATTACTTCTTGCGAGAACAGTATTCCGTATAAGACAGTGTTAAACTAATCGAATTTTCATTCGGATCCTGTCAATCGGTGTTACCCTCGACTTTTCCTATTACGAAGCTGGAACGGCTCCAATACGGCATTACCTCGAACTTTAGCGTAGCACTTGACGATATTAATTTTCTTTACCTAAATATCACAACCCTGAAAATGTTTGTTCCAAGAATTAAGACACATGCAACCTCAATTTAGGTCTTTTGTTCAAAATAATTCCAAAAATGAAGACCCATTATTGCTTAAAAAAATCAAGCATATGACATAGCTGTTTTGTCCGCAAATTACGCAAAACGTCCAAACATGTCCAGCTTTGTGAGAAGAAACAATAACCCGAGCTTTTGTTTGCATAATTAATTCTTCGTCCAAAACTCAGTTCGACCGCGATCCCATACCGTTACACTCGTAAACGCAGCAGGCTACAGAATACGGATCCACAATTTTACCCAAACGCTTTACGTAGCCCTTATAACATTCCAATAAAGCTCAATTTCTGTTACCTTAAATGCAGAAATAAGTTTGACAAAATACGGAATCTTTGTTTCACGCATTCTAATTCTTACACATTTTTTCCGCACATAAAAAACAATGCTTATAATGAATAAAATTATTTAGTATAATTACTAGCCCGCCTTTATTCGGTTTGCGTTTTGTTCACGAAAATAATTCGTTACTTTAAAATTATTAATGGCGTTGTAAAGATGATCTTTGATAACGAAATAAAGCTCTATTTTTAAACACGGTGCAATTAATTAATTATTTTGCGTTTTAAACTTGAACGAGAAACGCAGATATTCTGAATACCGTCTCCAATAAAAAACAGATGAACTGTCGAGCGATATTTTTAATCTATACAAATAAATAAAATTAAGGTATCCGTTGGTAATATCAAAACAACAGCTTTTTACTGAACGCATATGAAAATAAATACGGCATTTATAACAAAAACTCAATTTTTGTCTGTCTGTTTATTCCGGCTAATGTCCGAAACGGCTGGACCGATTTTGAAGGTACCTATTTACTTTTACTGGCAGATAGCTGATGTTATAAGGAGTAACTTAGGCTACTTTTATTTTAGAATAAGAATTAGGATTCCGTGAAGAAAAGTAATATTTTTTTTAAATTATAATTTCACGCGAACGAAGGTCGCCGGTAACAACTAGTCTTAAAATAAAGTTCCTTCAGTTTAAATTAAATTAAAGTTCACTAGTTTTTACTCGAAATAAAAACAAAAACCGAAACGCTATTCAATGACCACTTAGAGAAACGTAAAAGACAAAGCAACATTCCCTAATACATCATAATTCAATAAACTTACCAATTAGACCCATCTTTATAACCAACAAGGATCATAAAATATCATCACGCTATAAAACGTAGTACCTGAGTAAGCAGTAAATAAGGCAAAACCTTTGCGTTGCGGGCAATGAGCTAGTTAGTATCGGGAATAGCTACACTCAACTTTTATGGTAGTCATAAAAATGTTTTTACCAACTCAGTTGGTTAATTAAACAATTCAATTATCATTGTTACTATCTGACGCGAAGTATAATCAGTTACATGGTGTAGCAGTGTAACTGAATCCATTAGATAGTATCCCCACTGACCGGACAATGTCGACAGTCTTTGAAAACTTGTACCTAACGGGTGCAGTGGCAATATCATTATTCATTTTGCACGCATACATATTTACTCCGTTCCACAATATAAAATAACATTATTTTTTTCAACGTGTTAGAATCTAAATTTACATTTTAATAACTTAATTAGCGCTTAATCGCTGAAAAAAGAGAAATAGTAATTTATTACAAGCGGTTTTATTTTTCAAGTCGTTCGTCACGGAAAAGGAAAATGGACGATTCCGATGAGTTATTCGGTCGTTGACCGGTCACTAACTACAATGGCCGTTTGTCTAATGCATCCGTGGCATCTGTTCACGTATATTCTGTATCAGGAAGGTGTAGACATCAGCTGACGAAGGTTTTCTAATATAGTCGCCCCCCGTGGCGTTAAGACGGCTTGATGGATGGTCAGTATATTGAAAAGCAATGCCTAGCAGCTTCATTTATGCCTCACACATAGGGGTTGGTCACGCGAGTATTAGTGGGATTACTATGGGGAATCTATTTGATCAATATTATTGGATTAGTTGGGATATTGAAAAGCTTCTGTGGTGTTCGTGCCTAGGTAATTTGATTAGAGAGTAATAGACAAATAGTTTTTTGGATATCAGACAAATACTGAAGTAAATGTAACGATGCTGAAATGATATGATGCTTATTTCTGAAAGTACGCGTCTATAGAGTCTTCTTTTTAGCGTGTCGATGACAATCTAAACTGAGTCGGTTCAAAATTTGGCGACAAGTTAAACATATTCAATAGCGTCCATCAGCTCCTGTGATTTGCAAGCAACAGGACAAGCAGGACACGATATCAATTGTCCCATCGTTCGTGGGGCAACACCACATTTACACTCCAGAGGAGAGTCATCTATGTATCTATACCTGATAGGTTTTCCTTGCTTCGGCCAACTTGTATCAGGAGTCTATTCAAAGACTTCCAGGTCAGTCATAGCGTGTCCAGGTAAATGGAGTCATCTGAGACACTTACACGTAGAAACGTTTTTGGTCTTGAATGCTTTGGAATCTCCACAATACTGAAATCCAACACAATACTGTACATCACGAATGTAACAGACATTCGTGATGTACAGTATTGTGTTGGATTTCTATCTAACCCTACTTCTAACACTACCACTAAAGTTCATTGTAATCAGACCATTTATTATATTACAGTTGCTTTAATGAGTAAAACATAACCTTTTCTCTGTCGACTTTAGCCAACATGCAACGTTTTTCCTGTACTGAATCACCATGGAACAATATACTAAGAAATATTTCCTGTTTCAGAAAAACTGACTATAGTATACAAGCATTGTAAATGGAATAGACATTCATAGTAAAATAGTTTCTACCTTAAGTACAGGTATTGAAGCAAATGGCCAAGGTAGATATTTATTCAGCCTGTTAATTTATACTAGTTGTAGTGACAACTGAGGCAGAATGCCGCCATCATAAATTTCATGTAACTCATATATTTCATTTGATATTCAAATATGTAGGTGTTACGAATACTGATAAATGCATAATGTTACTAGTAAACTAAACGTACAATTTATTCGTAAGAACTTTTGTGAATATTTCTATGTAATAACAACAAATACCATTAGACCGTTTAAAAAATTACTCAGAAGTGTACTTATAAATATATGCTCATACTCATTGAAATAACAAAAAGCTTTTTATCGATACAATACGTTCTCAATTACAAAATATAAGGAGTTCGCGAGCAGATGTTTAATGAAACCAATTTTATTTTAAAAGCTTGAGTGTGGAAAACATGCCGATAATCGCGCGGCTGCGATGTTCTTAGAAAAACAAAAGAGATTACTCATCCCGATGCTCGAACTCTATCTGAGAATTCTTCGAAGCGCACCACCGCACTGGGGCCTGTAGCGTCAGCACCGACATTCTACGTTAAAATACCCAACATATAAACTAAACACACTCAATAAAACTGCTTATACGTAAACTAAATAAAAGCTCATTGAACGACTACATAGTAAATCATGATAGAACATTTTCCTACCATTACCAATCTATACCAAAACGAAACGATTCGAAACTCAACAACATTTTGTGAGGTAAAAAAATACAATTCAACCCGTCATCGCGACGTGACCGCGTGAAATAAAAAATGTACGTGTGAGGGTCTGTCCGTACCCACCCCTAGACCGAGACGAGAGAGCGTAAGACGGAGTACAGAGAAAGTTTGAGTGACGTACCCCCTCCACCGCCCCGTCTCCCCCAGCGAGGATTTACGGCGCCATATTGGATTGGGACAAGATGACACGAGGCCCGGATAATTTGGGCAACGGTATCACGTGACAGGACCCGAACTCTGAAACGGCACTTTAATTATGATATTCTCGAGTTTATTCCACTTTGAGTTTGCGAATGTTTAGTACAGATGTAGTAAGTTTTGTTTTGTAGTCTATACAATTAGATTGTATGTATTTGCGTATTAAATATGCCATTTTGTTAAATAATTATGTAGGTATGTAGAATAATGTTCGCTCAAAATAATTGCCCATATTCAAAAGTATCATAATTAGTGAGTTGGTATTTTATAGTTTCTTTAAAAATAAGTCAATCAAGTTTTGTAACTCTGGTTAGCACAAACAATTTTAAAAAATATCGATACGAATCCGATCCGTGTAATAAAATGTAAATTAAAACAATAAAAAGTCAATAAGATATTCACTGGCGTTTTAAAAGTCAACCCTCAAATGAAAAGGTGCTATATAAACAAAACTAATTCATCAGTAAGGCAATAAATAACCCGAAGCGGTTGCACGCACTCGCGCGCAGCGTCTGATGTCTTGACACGCATGCGCCGTTTGGCGTGCCAAAGCACATACTCGTACTGTATCTACAACTCAGATAGACGAAGAAAATAATTGAGTGCAGAAGTTTTAATAAATCTCAGTTGAAACTTTTGTATACATTTTTACACATCGATGATAAATACTGTATTAACAATGTATGAAATCAACTAATCAACGATGATTAATTGTTCAAGTATTCGAGAATTATGATGAAGCGATCGTTATGCTCCGGCCAGCGTCGTTTAACAAAAGCCGCTGACGTAACAATCCGTGCAATACGAAACAAGGACGTCACCAAACTGCTGGTATCCGAACACTCGAGGGTGCGAATACTGCAAAAACAGAAATCTCGTTAAGATGACAATTTATGGGTTGTTTTTGCTAAATGAAAATAGTCGCAGGCTGTGAACTGAACAGACCTTTTTTGATTTTCTTAATGGAATCTTTCCGCTTGGGATTTGTGTCGAGCGATGCTTTAAGCTCTTCCGTTTACTCACAATACCCTATAGTGGCAGATTTGTACAAGCCTATTTTCTTTCTTTTGAATATTTTTCCCGAATCTTGGCATTTCTATCGTATAATTGACACCGTTTACAAAACAAGCGGTGCCATGCTCAGGGTGAGAATGTTGACATAAAAATGTTGTAAACAAACAACGTAATGGGCACCTATACAATTAGCGGCCTTTTCATTTCCTCGTGGACAATAAAAGCTTCGCAACATTGATACAAACTTTCTTTGTAATAAAGCAACCAGCCGGAAGCATTTCATGATTTATGACAAAGCAAATTTTTATTTCCATTTCTCTTCGTTCATTGTTTTTTTATTATTATTTTGCCACAATTCCTCGCAGCTTTCCAGTGGAAAAAAGTCACCGTGGAAAGTCGCTTTCGTTTTAGTGGAAATGGAAAATGGAGGAAAAATAAAAGAAAAGGCCGCATATGTGCTGCGAGCGAGAAACTTTGGCGTTATGATCGCCGGCCGAGTGGACTTGCCACAGCATTTAAGGGTTAAAATTTTCTTTTATTTTTACACCACAATAAATTTAGCTTTTAATTTGAAACAGTAAAACGCGGTGCTTTCATTAAAAAAATGGAATCATTAATTAAAACATTTAAAACAAAGGTATCAATTTACACTAACGGTGTGTCTTGTAACAATTTAAAATAACAACGTTGAGTAAAGAAATTAGGTGATACAAGAATATTTATAACGTTTGCATATTTAATCTATTTGTGTAAAAAAATTGCTTGTTAAAACTATTTATCTGCCTACAAGCAATAAACTTTAATTGCAGGTTGTATTTCACTAACGTTTTGAGACAAAGAAGGTTTTATCTAATCTCGCTGTAAATGCATACGAGGAAAACTTGATTTACCGTGATAATTGTCTACGTATTTGCTACGTACGACGCGAGTTCTGTCAAGTCCCCAGAGGTTTCACACAGTGCTGCCGAGGCGAGTACATGCCACTCTTTTTGCCTCGTTTTCCTGTCACGCTTGCCTTTTCAGATATTACGGTCTCGCTCACTCTTTATACAGAAACTATAGACCTGTAGACACGTTAAATTACAAATGAGTTTCGTGTCTCTTTCCAACAACATTCGTTAATAATATAGGATTTATACATACCCCAATTCATTAATCTCTAATAAACAAAAACCTTTACTTCCTCGCACAGTCAAAAAACAACTGTGTTACACAAAAATTAAACAACGAAAAAACATAAACGTATTCACACTAAAGCTACTCCACGGCTGCTCTGTTCCAACACGCGTCATTCTATTTTCTTTATTCCACTCTGTTTTGTTGCGTCCCGCTGCTTCCGTACCGTGGACACTTTTGGTTAGTTTGTTCTGTTTTCCGTATAATAAATAATAAAGCCCATACCACTGGACTATGTAGAAAACATTCTGCGCTAACTGTGTCTTGACTCTTGTATCGTTAGGGCAAACGGGCCCTGTCGCATTTGGAGGGTTAGGAATGTAAAAGTTTGGGTGGCTGCATTACGTCTTAATGTTTAAGAATGGTGTATGTGAGACGGTTTAGGAGGTCAACGACCTTTTATTTTCTGTATCAAAATCTTTAACATAAATTAATCATATTTTTTGAATGATTCATAACTCTAGTGATTTATTTTTAAATAATTAAGGAAATGTTGTTTTTTTTTAATGTAGGTATAGGTAGTATGCATGGGTGTCTGTCTATGTATATACAAAGGGTCTAAATAGTACAAAGAACATCTGATAATAATAAATTATTTCATCGAATCTTAAAACGAGCGTAAAACCGATAATCACAGTCATTATGTATGCAGATATAATGCAGACAAAATCGTGATTTGATCTATGGTGCTTTAATATTCTATTAACCGATATTCAGTCGTTTATTAGCATCGATGCATTATTTATATCTGCTAGTAATATATCATTATTGAAAATAAGGGATATATTGTCAATGATACGATTTTTCATTGATCAATGGTGGGCACGCGTGCACTTTTATGTACAACTGATAAACGGCGCCCGTTTTATGGGGTAACACCATTGATATCGAGTCTGTACCATTGATTTATCGGTTCGGGTATAATTCGCAATTTCAAAAACAAGTTTTTTAAGTCATCGGTTTTATACGAGATATATATTATTTGATGATCCGTTGATGAAATATAGCTAGTTTAAGTCACAATGTCGTTTAACCGTATAATAGAATCGAATTTAATTTTGCCCATTTTGAACTTGATTAATTAACTTTTAATATTGAATGTAACGGTTGCCAGAATTGTGCTCATCTTTCTTCGTGTCTACGGAAACTTAAGCCAGGCTAGCGTTAAACTTAAATTGAATTAGGAATCCGTAGAACGCTCAGACTAATCATTGTTTTCTTTGAGCTAACGAAAATAAAATTAATTTCCCAATCAAATCAACGTAAACTAATATTTAAAAGAATCGCAAATTACGCCTACTATCTATCAATGTCATCGCTGAAAAAAAATAAAGAAAAGAAAAAGAAAAATATCTAAATTCAAAAAAATAAAATTCGAAAAGTTTGCGTTTGTTCGGCTCGCGATTCGCGAAAGAATCAATTTTATTGGTAAAACAAGCGGCGTCGGTGATTTATGTCGTACGAACGTGGCCGATAGCATGTCACCGGCCGGTGTTCGCGCCTCGCTCTAGAATTTGCTAGAATATTCTTTTGTGTTTACAAGTACAATGACTTTTTGGTGAATCGAATTTCTGTTAAACGTAGATACTGAAAGTCAGAAAGACTGAATTTCCCAGAAGCATTGTCATCGGTTGATATCTACTTTTTATTTTTAAGTCACGAGTTAGATTCTTGCTTTAACTCAGATCCACACCTTTTACATTCATCAATATCAAGAAATAAAGTATCTAATCGTAATTGTCGTCTTTTCGGTATTTCCACTTATGAAATACAAATTTGTATTTAAATACAAAATGCCAGTAAGATGCACTATTCTTATGCATAGGGAATCTCCTCGACATTTATTAAGTTGAAGTTTCAGTGAAACAAAGAAACGCATTGACCTTTAAGCAAGGTGTCCCGATTAGAATCTAAGCAAATGTAAAAATATAGAAAACAAACAACCTTTTGCCATTTATTTGTCGTTTCTACGACAAAATTATACATTTACTTATCAATGTAGGATGTGAAGTATGTTATGTGTGCTAAGAAACAAAGCCGGGTTTCATGTTATAATGTTGGTTCTTTGGATTCTTACTAACTAACCATCACAAATCTTTAGAGATTTGGAAAAATGGATCTTAATAAATAAAATGGAACTAAAATATTCCTGAAAAAATGCAGAATGTTATGCAAGAGCAAAACGTTGAATAATCCTTTTTTATTGATCCAATACACGAACGCGAGAAAAACCGTGAACAAAAGCCAGTTCCCAATAAGCAGGTGCTACATTATCATATGGAAGTACACAACCGACTACAGACGCTAATCTACCCGTCAAACATTTGTTCGCGGGCTATATATCATTATCGATCGCTATTACTATTAATTCGCACGTTTACCCATCAATTACCAAGAGTTTTTTAATCATTTGTCATTTATAACGAGAGCTGCATAAGTTTAAATTAAGTGCTTATTGTTTGAAATGGTTTTAGGAAACATTAAACTGTCATTGGCAACATGGTTGCCACCGTCAAACGATATTCTTTAATAGTTCTATTTACATTGGCCGTCCCTCATATGTCTTGTTTTTGCTCGCCCAATGATGTACATTTACGATTGTACCATTCTATTCGATCGTTATCATAAAGAAGGAGTAATGGGACTGTTTGCAAAGGTTAGAGAAACGTTTAACAACTTCTTGTAGTTAACTTAACATATAAGTGGAAGTGTTAGTGAGTTGTGTGACAATATTTAAGCCCTACTTTATGCCACAGCCCTATTCATCTAATTGTCCCAGTTTATTGCAGATACATCTTGAATTACTGTCATTATTAACTTGCTAACCCATCAAATTTATGGGCTTTAACCCAAACGTAATGGAAACAATGTGTTACTAAAAAGCAGCTTTACATACATTTTAATATTCAGTAGGAATATGCGAGAAAGTCAGTTACAGGAAAATTACGACGCATTATTTACATTAATACACTTAGTTAATCAAGAAGCACCTGTGCAGGTGAAGACTGAACCTAGAAATTATTAGACTAGATAAACCTGAAATTAATACAGAAAGTTTTTTTTGTAATCAATGGCCAACATGAAAATGATAGTAAAGATAATGGAAGGCGGCAATATAAGAATGAGAGCAAAGAGTTTATGCTCGGCAAAGCTGATTATAAAAATTAAGACCATGCCATCGATGATAACGATAATAAAATAGGATTATCGACCATAAACACGACGATATACAAAGCTTCTCAGTTCCATATTACGATGCTAAACGTTTTATATCTACTTAACGGATCATTAAGATTATATTTCGTAGCGGCAGTGACTAACGTTGCGAAAGGTCCAAATTCGGGAGGATTGGGGTCACGTTCGTCGGATGATATTAAGTGGACTCAGATATGTTGGTATCGTGACTTAGATACAATGGAGTCATTTTGTGATCTGTTATCTGGTTTACAGTTTGCTTTATACGTCGAACCGATTAGTGCAGTTTCAGTGTAATTATTCATTGATTGGTTGGTCGGTATTTAGTTAAAGGTTTTTATAGATGAATGCTTACAACAAAGCTCTAGGAGTTTCAGTATAGACTAGACTAAAATAAAGTATCGATTATTTGTTGTAATACACGTGCGATAGATTTTTATAACAGTGAATGTGAGAATTCATAAATAATATCAAGGGAAACTAGTATCCATAGAAGGCGTAACAAGTTTGTGGAAGAATATAAACACCGGAATCCAAGCGATGACTAAGTGTCTGCCGATCTACTATTTTGGGTAAATCTTGATCAGCAAGCTCGACAGGTAGTCGCAGAATAAATAATTACTCGAAATCCAACTGAAATGTAACTTCCTGCGGTTAGGTTAATGGACTAGGCTAATGAAATAATGAAATATAGACCATTATTTTAATAAATTTTAGAAAGCTCGGAAACAACATAAATTAAAACCAGAGCATTTTGTGTCTTGAAATCAATTACTGTAGCAGATGACAAATGGGGACTACAAAACTGTGATAAATGTTTTCACATGCAAATTCGACGACCACCAAGGTTGAGTCGATATGATTATCATATTCTAATTGGTTTAACGAATGACACTAAAGCGTACAGTTTCACTTCCATCATAGTACTTCTCCGTTCGGTTTCAATTTCTAACGGCAGAACACCGGGAACTGTTTAAATCACGCGCATGCGCCGAAAATAAACTGCGCGCGATCACTCCTCCGCCTGGCCGTAAATTCACTGCTAATTTACAGCCCCTCAATGTTATAAATAAATAAATATTCGTCGTAGAGCGCCACATCCACTCTCGACACATTGTGCCACCACTTGGATGCTGCTGTCATAACAGATCCTTCGTTGGACGCTTAATGGATCGTTTCGGCTTCTGTTACGAAACTCTTTGTATTTGGGTGCGCTAGCTTCTTCTATAGGGATTTCAGGTGTTTTGTTTTCACAAACAATGTTGGCATGCATTGACTAAATTGCAGTTTTTTTTTTACTTTTGTAATTAATTATGTTGTTAACATGCTTGACAATATTCTCATTTGTCACTTGGTAACAAGCACCCATTGAATTTTCAGTAGCTTTGAAGGAAACATAATCACTTGCGCCATTTAACATAAAATCTTTCAGCAACAAGATCTAATCAATTATCAACATAGTAGTGGCGAACTCACAAATTATTCTGCCACTCGCAACGCTGGTACCCAACGAAAGTTATTGAGTGCCAAGTAGACTGAAGCAAAGGAACAGCCGCGTTAGCTCCGTGCCAGCGATCATTGGTGGGATTGTGGCGGCCATTGTAATACAAATTCCCCGCCGCTGTTACCATCTGTCTTGAAGCCGAAATTCGAAAAACAATAATAGAAGGAGAACTCAGCTACGACGATTAAAATGTAGCGTACCGTATCCGAGGTGCATAGTGACGTGTCATACTTTTGTCGATCTACTCCTGTCAGCACCAGCTACAGTCGATAGAAAGCCGTCTTATATCTGCCATACGTAACCGTAACTTGAATACATTACTATGTTACTAACTTAATTTATAGTTGATTTGCACCTGCAGCAAATTATCAATGCATAGTTCTGTTTAATGGCATTCTTTCACTTCATTAACTATCATTAATCGTCGCTTACATTCTTAAGCCGCGAGGACAATTAATCTGATTCTTCGACCAACAGTAATGTTCTTGGTTTCTTTTCGAATCACTCCCCACCGTCACTGCGCGAGAAACACCTTGGTTTACTAGCGTGGAACTTTTTGATTTGTGTCGGTGTGTAGCGTGTCACAGTACATTTAACGAATTGAGTTATTAATCATTTCAGCACTTGTCGTGACGATGATTGATTTTTCATTTTTACAATTAGTTTGCAACAAGAAAAAAGTTGTCTACTAATTACAAGAATGTCGATTTTATTGACAACAATGCGGTTTTCAAAGGTGTTGAAAGGCTGTTGATTAAGTTGCTGTTATATCGATAGAAAATGACGTGTGCTATCCATCACTATTGATATTTTGTGATGCGCTCTGGTTGCCAGCGGGCGGAGTTTGCATGGTGCCAACTATGGCGAGCGCGTTAATGTAGCATCCATAAGCGCGTATGTTTTTATTGTCGTCTGCGCAAGAGTGGTCTAGCTATTAGCCGACCTATGCGTTAATGCCACACACGGTGTTGCATGGACAATCGCAGGACTTTGATGTTTCAAAACCTGTTATTATGAATCATCAATGGACCGATGATTTAAATTTTTTGATTCAGTACCAGCTCTTACTGCTGCAATATTTTACAAGACACTATTTTTTTTTCCTGATCTTCTGTGAAGCTTTATTGACAATTCGTGGGAGCTTGACTGTTGTGGCTTACGATAAATGTCACACTATTAAACAGTCGTAAACTGAAAACTCTGTCTGCATTGCAGCGATTGTTATTTAGTTTTATTAGTTTTAGCTAGCATCGCGTTTACGACTGTTTGTGAAACAATCTTTTATTATTCATCTTACAAAACGATGACTTCAATTGTTCCAATTAAACGTGATTAAAATTCAGATTTGTAGACATACCTTGTTTACATGGCGCCTAGATTTCCATGTTTCTAACTACTTCAAAAATTGGTCTAGTTGTGATGTAGCACATTTAAGGTCACATCTCACTGCCAGTCGTTCAGGTGATTGGATCGTGCGACTTAACAAGTGCAGCAGTTGTTACGGTCTCTATATAGAAAATAATTGCGCCAGTTATCCGAAGAGTTCCAAAGCTCGCGGTGAAAGCGTCTCAAATCACATACGCCGAATCAAGATCAGTTAACATCCGCAACACATACATAAACAATATGTACATATGTGTGTACGTGAGAAGGGCCCGTCATGTTTTATTTATTCGCGGCCGACTCGTAATAGAGTCGTGCCGTGAGAGCCACCGCCAAGTTTTTTGCCGACCGTAAGCCTCGTCGAGTATTGAGACGTCTGGATGCTGATGTCTTGTTGCCTGTCCATACTATACTTTCGACATGACGGCGACATTTATTTTTCCAATGTTTTTTTACACATCCGATACAACATGTAAGCACAGCACTCGATGTAAAACTGTGATAGATAACAAAAATTTCCGTTTACTAACATTTTTCATCAAAGGAACCACTGAGTCTGGGACAGCTGCGAGTGGATATTAAAAATCCATTCATCACTGTAACAGCAAAAAATAAGAATTCAGATTCACACTGGAACACGGTGACTGCGAAATCTGGTGAGACGAGGAGGTATTTTCCCTCCCCCTCTGCCCCCCGATTTGTCGGGGGTGGGCGCACGCCTCCCTTTTGACAGGAAATGATTGTCTAATATTAGCTTTGTTATAAGGTCCCTCTTTTGGGATTTGAGCGAGTTTTTGGAGTAACGCTTCGGATGTATCTTCGTAATGCTTGTTGTCTAAGCCATTTGTTCTGAAGTTGTACGATTTGCAGCGATTCCTGTTTACATTGTGAATCTGGCACACGTAGACCGATTCGACATTGAGAACTTGTTTACCAATACTGTGTCTGTATGTACAATTTTGTGGATCGGATTAATATTATGATCACGCTTTTCAAACAGAATTAACCAACTGTAAATGTTTGTAATAATTTAGCTGACAATGAACACTAACTTACTCTACACTACAGCTACTCGTTCTCATTAAAACGAATTTATTGTGTGGGTGCTTATCTACGTGCGTTAGTAAAAATACACGACAAAAACTCGGTAATATTAGAGTGTCGTACAAAAAATCTAATTCGTAACGTTGACTCACTTTAATAATTTAAATTAAACACCCAATGAACCGTAGGAAAAATTTCGGGTCGTTGATCTTAGCCTGAGAAGTGTGAAGAAAAATTTTGAACACCCCCGATAATCACAATAAAAAGTCGTCGCTTCACAGTAGTTCACAGAAATAAAACTGAAGCTTTATTTTCTAATTTATTGGTGTTATATCTATTTCGGTTCGGTTTTCGTCAACGGGCCGCTGGGAAGTGACTGGTGTCGCCTATGAATAGTCGCACCTACAGAATCCCGACTACCCGACTCCAGTGACAGATTTGTGTTTTACAAATGAATTCTGAGAGGGTCCGGAACACTATTTTTTAGTTTAATGATAGATTTAGTTTTGTTTTCTACGTAATTTATTCATACCACCATTAGTTTGTCTACCTATTACAAACACAGGTTTATTTATGTATGTGAATGTCGCTGTTGTACAACTATTCCTGAAATTCTGAAACGACGTCAGTGTGTGCCATGTGCAACATTTGTATATTACTCTATCGTTGAAATATTCAAAATAAATTGACTCTTTATTTATTGAAAACAAACTTTGTTAACCGATCGGCTGCGGTTTGCACACTGCAGTTTCACAATAATCCGTACACATTAAAACAAAAGGGTTTATACAAAATTAAATTACCAATATCCGTGTCGCGCGTTGCCACAAAATATTTTTGTTGAATCGGCAATAATGCGAAACTCGCATATTGTGCGATTCGCGCGTAGATAACAGAAATAATGGGGTTCAAAAATGAAATTAATTCCAGGTTGATGATTTCAAATTGAAAAGTCACATCGGCTTGCGCCATAATTCATGATCCTGAAACGTGTCCGGGCCGCCGGTGTTGGACGCCCGCGCCAACCAGCGCAGGGTTGTGCGACACAGCCGTCCTTCTACTTACCAACATACATAGGCATAACGTTTTGATTCCGAATTAAATATCACAAAATTATGCATCGTAATTTTGGCTACACGTTTTTTTAGTCATGCATTATTAATATCAGCATAAATACACAACATAATAATTTCTATTCACGTTTTTCATATTAATAAAAAGACACGACTAAGCCTGTGTAATATATTTTTGCCGCGTATTGAATAGAACAAAAGGAGAATGCAAATATTGGCGTTATGATGTGCTATCAGCCCTAACTGGCGGGGCTCATTGTCATAGTCCTTTGTCGGAGGTCTCTTCCGCTTCACCACGCGCGATATCTCGCAGAGGTGGCGCCCCCAACAAAATATTCATGAACACACCGAGTTGTGGGATAAGTTTTATTTATATACACAACTATTTAGTACATAAACAGTACATAGAGTTCATAGTTGATATGATACGAGGAGTACCTAAATGATATCAGAAAGCTTAAGTTGAATGAAGAAACGTTGATTACTAGTATATATTTTCTCATATTTTCTACTTAGTTTTTTCGAAAATCTCAGAAAAATACGTAAGTAGTGTATTTACTTGAGAAAATAGTAACAAAGATAGGCTACGAATCCCTGCTGATTTGATTAGGTGACAACTGAATTGTAAAAATAAATTTTATTTTTTCACGTCGTAGTGTCAGCCCTGAAAGGCGTAAATACTCGTCGTGTAAATACAAAAATAAATGTAGTTGGCTATCCCAATATTTTATTCTTATTAAATGAACATTAAACTTTTGCTTCTTTACGTAATTTGATAGGATCCTCTAGAGGCATTCGCAATTCATATTTTAATACAGCTCACTTTTTACTAAACACCAACTACCCAAATTATCTTGTGTTTTTAAGAAAAAATATGAAGTAATTTATAAAAATAAGGGTTTTTTTATAGAAACCTGGGACCAACCCTAAAAATTTCAAAGTAATTTATTTGTTGTAAGTTCATTCTAAAAACTTTTTCGTTTACAGTAAAAGTAGTGATCAATTTCAAGTGACATAGGTACTAATAATTGTTTCTAATGAGTTAACGGTCTCCGAACCTGTTATTGAATGTTTTATATTTATAGCATATACTGTAGAAATGTGGAAAGTAAGTTTTTTATATGTAAATATAGCTCGGTGGCAGGTCTCATGTTTAATGCAACCGCTATGTCATGAACATTTGTCGGTTGCACCATTTCAGACGGCTGTAGGTACTCCTGTTAGCTTAGTTTCTACTAAACATTTGCACAAAATGTTGAATTTCATTTCGAAATAATTCATCGTTCATATTTCGTGTTTAGTTGCACATGTTCCATACAAATAAATTGTCTAATCCTAATAATAGTTTAGGAACGAAATACTCACGAGCAGTTAATGGAGACGGAACCTTTTATTTGGAGTCAGCTTCCGGAATAGCAAGAATTTTTAATTAATATTTTAAAGTTTTAATAAGCTCGGTGACGTTGAAAAATATCCGTGCTGAACATGTTAATCCAACTAATTATTGTACAGGGTAAATTAGAAAAGACATCGTAAATCATTCCATCCACAGGTCTCAGCCATGTAACGCCGCAAGGCTTTCAAGGAAACACAATAGCTCTGATGGTGTCCCTGTCTGGTATCCAAGAACCGCAGTAGTAGAAAGAGACAGAGTCATTCACGAAAAACGAGCCCGTAATTTGCCTGCACGAAAATTTGATAATAAATCATAATAGTTTTAGACAGAGCAGAGGTAAAAAAATAAACCAATTTGGAAAGTGAATTGTAAGGCACGGCGAGCACCGCCGTACGGTCTGTTATTAGAGCAATTATGTTATTATGTTCGCCGTATCTAATCCGAAAAACTAAATTGGAGTCGGCCGCTGCCGGCAAATGCCCGATAGGTTCAATCATTTCGACTTTTGGGTCGCACGAAATTCGTTGCGGAAGCAATAAGAAACACGAAAATTCCGAACGAAATAGTCACAAATTATCCAATAATACATAGTTGTGAGCGAAATATCGATCGATGGACAAAAAACCGGCCCAACATATTTTTGAGACCCCATTTCGCTACGGTTCATAGTTTAGTACAAATTAAAAAAGGGTGCATTATTGCAGTACATATTTCAAAGTTCACATTTCATAAACAGCCTCGCGTCGCCCTTTGATATCCCTCACTTAACTCATATTTCATTCAATATGACCATAATTGAAGTGATCGCTGGGACTTCATTAGAATAGGACGCTTATTGCTTCAGCGTGAGAGTCCACAGTGGGCCGGTGACGTTTCTGTAGATAAAGAAACATTGTATGAACGATTGCCTCTTTCACAATTTGTATCTTTAGCATAGTCTGTTGGTAAAACAGGTTTTTCTCGTGTGTTTTCGTTTCAAAATGCGTGGTCCCTTTGTATTTTCAAAGTATCAAATATGAATACCAAATAAGGGTTGGGACAAAAGAAAAAGTGACAACTTTTTTAATTTATGCGCAAACGAGTACATGAAAACGTAATAATAGGAGCGTGTTTGGTAAATATATTAATGTAATAATTCTCTGAGGGCGTTCCTAAAGTTGTCGGGTGTTATTTTTCTAAAATTTCACGGTAGATACATCATGTAGGGCTCGTGAAAACTTTAACGTCTTCATTAAAGTGAAGTGCTTGTGTTTTGTTGGCTCTTCATGTTAGTTTCCACAATTTGTGTTACAATAGAGATTTGGTGAAAGCAAATGAAGTTGTACAGTTTGACCAGTTCTAGTTCTTTATTCAGAGTAGGTAAGTTGCAATCATCATAATTGTTAAGGACACGGTTATTAAAACAAGAATTGATTTACTGTACAATGCATTACGAGACATTAGCGTAACTAACATAACATAACGCCTGTAATTCCCGACGGGTTGGGCAGAGGTGTACCTATTAGTATACTCACATTTCGCCAGTTAAGTTTAAGTCCCAAGCCAAGCAAGCCTATTGCCATCAACCGGGGACAAATCCAGACTTCGTAACTACTACTCATTGAAAGCTTTGTTCCTGCTCGGGAAAATGCAAATTTACAGGAAGGCCGCGTTATCTAAAATGTCAGTCGTCTATTGAAAAAAAGCTGCGTAAAATACGTTCTACGTAATTTCATTAGGTAAACAATTTCGTCTCACATAAATTCCGAAGAAACCGTTCACCTCAGTGTTTACAGACTTTATCTAAGTGTTTATTTTTAAACTCACTCATACGCAGAGGAAATGCAATAAAATATTTATTTTTCATTAATATATTTTCTTCAACTTTTGTTTACGAATTGCACACAACTAATTTATTCTATTCTTTTATCGTTTTAATTAACTTTAGACCGATAAATATGAGTGTATATATTTTTTTTTTCAATAATTTATTGCAAATAATATCTCGGTTAGTGTTAATGGTTCGTAATTTACATTGAAAGTAATAATTTATTTTTTTGCTATTTGATAAAAAAGTAAGTGAAATAAATAGCATGTTGTGTTTGTTTGTAGCAATAAAGCTTGACTTTTTAAGTGATAATCGTCAGACAAGGTTTACAAGACATTTTATCAGGGATTAATTAAATGTTCTGCTAAAACATAAACAATTTCAACGAAAAAATATCACGGGTATCATGTATAACAGGAAAAAAAAATATATATAAAATGTATAAATAAGAAATATAACGTAAGTAACCCACGGCATATAATATGAGAAATATCCTTCGTAATTGCTTGTAATTAGACAATGACATCGTTTATCGCCAAATCAAATAGGTCACGTAGATAACATTAATAAAACGCAAAAAGTACGCCACTGTTTCAATATAGTAGATAGGTTTTCGCAAAAAAATATTGTATAAATGACTAAATTAAACAAAAAAAATACACTAACTATACACAGACAACATTTTTTCTAAGCAAAATAATGTTATAAGACAGATAAAACTGAACTTGACCACAATACCAAATCTTTATACTTAGCTCTGTTGCACTGACCCACTTATCTGCCTACTCTACTCCTGACCCTGTGGTCATATCGCAGACGCAATGATAAAACATTGCCATAGGTCAACGATAACAAAAGCCAACGACTTTTTGAAAATATTTTTCCTTGATTCCTGATAAGAATGCACTATGAATAAGTTATTGTTCTATATTTGAATAAACAATAATTCTATCCTACTCAACAGAAGATTGTATACGTTTAATGTATTAATAATAAATTATAATTAGTTAATTTATTAATAATTGTTATTATCGTTAAGTATGATTACGATTTAACCCATTTAATTATAGTGTGGAAAACGATGTTGGTTTTGAAGTGAAAATTATTTGCATTTTTAAGTGTGTAATATTAAAATTATGAGCTTTTTAAAATGTAAATGTAATCTGTTTCATTTAATGGCGTTATAAACTGTAGATATCTACATAATTGGTGGCTTTGGTCAATATAACAAATTGGTTATTATGCCATAGTTATTTGCATTGATCACACTAATCATGTTTTGCACACATAATTTTGAACGTGTATTTTTACACTGATTTTATGATTTATTGATCGAAATCAAAAATTCCAAGCGAAATGATTAATTTGCTTTTATATTTAAACACACTGTGCGCAAAATAATTTTATTATTTGTTTGTTTGAGTCACAGTTTTGCAAGTAATGTTGGAGTAAATGCTTTTGAAATACCTAGGTAATTGTAGAGTTCTTGAAAAAGAGTAAAACTTTCTACGAAGCTCAATATCAGTTTAAATCACGTTTATTAAGTCAAATTATTCAAAAACAGAACAAGATAAACAAACAACGTTCCATTTTTAACTGACCGTTTTCTTTTTTTGTTGCAGGTAAGAAAGAATTCCTGGCCTCATGGAACCTAAGGAAATATGTACGAAATTCAAATTGCGAATTATGTGCGCGTGTGTGTGAAGTGATCGTTTGTTTTGTCACGTGTTCGCCATGCGATTATCAGTTCAATGGTAATTAACATAAAGTCGTAATTCAATTTTGCGCAAAGACGTGAACTGTGTGTTTTAGCGTGTAGTGGTACGACAGCTGAAAATCAAAGGGAAGTTTTCTGTCTCGCTTGGTCTGAGGTGACTTTACAATAAATGAAATGAATTGAAATGATGTTGGTATGTATATCTTCTTATGATTGAAACACGTTTTAGGGCCTGTTATTATCAAATAAGAACTTTTGTGAATAAAGTTTTGTTGGAACAAAAATTTCAATAGCTGTTCGGGTAGGTAGACTAACATACAGTAGACGTTATTATATCGCCTGTTATAAAACGAACAAGGAAACTGGTATTAAATATCCAATTCAACAGCAAAGGTTTGCATACGAAACTAGTAAAGAACTGTTGCATAATAAAAATTACAACTGTTGGCTGATGTGCAAATTAGGGTGACCGTGTGATTCTCAATTCTTGGACACTTCATTTTATACCCGTTCGTTTTTTGTCAAATGTATGACAGAAAAAAGCTCTATATACAAAAAGAGCCTTAGCAAGCCAACTGTGCGCAACATTGAATACAATTTAAAGACTCAAACAGAAATGATTTGCTCGATTAGAATCATAGCGTCAGCGGTGCATCTCTTTATAACGTTTCCCGCCCATACGAACCGCTGCGCTACATGCATTCGCACGCATTCGGCTAATCTCACATGTGATCGGCCACATAGACGCGCATAACCAGCCATTTTATAAAACCGATACAGTCCCAACTCCGTTCTGCAGTTAGGCATCATTTCGTCTGGCCGCGTTAAAAGCACGCTGCATGTTCGCACTCCCACCCGCCACAACACAGACGCGGCTCATGTATGAATCACGAGCTGCGTGTGTGCGCGTGCCCGTACGTTCGCGCTCCGCTGGAGGCTGTCAGTGTGTTGGTGACCATCGATACACGTGCACGCGCGCCTGTGTGCGGGCCCACTCATGGCAGCGGACTATGACGGCTCGTAGATTTGACAGCTAGCTCAATGCGGGTTCAGACGTTCATTATACGCCGACCGATGTAATTTTCGTGAAATACTTGACAGTTTTATTTATGTACGATAAAGACATTAGTGTTGTGACGCCGCCTCTACATGTGACAGTGTTTAACGTTGAACTTAAATTTTGCGCGAACTTGAACTTCAGTGTTTCTCCCCGGTATTGGAGTCAGCCCAATTTGACGATTGATTTGTGACATGCCCGGTCTCAAGGAGCATTTATGATGGTCACAATTAGATACGGCTCGTTGGAAATCTGTTCGAGGGGTAACGGAATGAATAAAAAATCGTTGGACGTTTTGCAATACAGACTAGACGGAACGAAAATACATTCCATGACTAGAAGATGTAAATAAAATAAACTTTACTGAAAGTGCCTATAAGACAATAAAACTAAACAAATATGATAAAAAAGAGGTGATATTTTTGTTTTCCATTATTTTCGCATTTATTTTGATACGTTTGTAGTGTGTAATAAATATATTTTTATAATCAGTGCTTATGACTAGGAGTTAGCAACCGGATTAAGTGATTAGTTTATGGATTGTTTGGGAACTCCCTCTGGAAACGTTTTTGCCG
This sequence comes from Eurois occulta, assembly GCA_950022335.1. Lineage (NCBI taxonomy): Eukaryota > Metazoa > Arthropoda > Insecta > Lepidoptera > Noctuidae > Eurois > Eurois occulta. The sequence goes on from OX465483.1 coordinate 12,544,170, forward strand.
CGCAAACATTATTGGTGAGTTTTGATAGGTGTTCAGTATCTCAATAAATTGTGTTTGTAAATATTTTAATGCAATTATGTTCAAATGTTTTGTTTTCATCCCTTTGTTTTCTGCTCTACTACCTACAAGATCTGTACAAGAATTCACTAATAAGAATAACCTGAAACAAGTTATTCTACATTTCAAATTGACTGGTTTTTATTCACGCTACCTACCTATTTTCAAATGAAACAAAGCGAACAATAAAAATAAATAAGTATTCATAGAATGAAAATTAAGGTACATGAATTCGTTTATATAGATATCATTGACATGTTTACAACCTGACTTGAATTTTATTTAATTTGCAATCATAAACTTAAATTATTTGCAAGTTTTGAGCACACTATACCACACAACACAATTTAATTAAATAAACTATAATAAAAAGTCCAGAAAAATATGCTTATAAAATAAATTATGAAAAATATATATCAAACGGAAATATAAAAATGCAAATGAAACAAAACAGCTGTGACGGTAAATCCAAAATGAATATTATTATAAAAAGAATAAGGTGCATATGTCACTAAGATTAATAGAGACATTAACGCAAATAAGCATAAATTTTATTGTTTTCTTTTATATAATAATGGTAAACCCTGGTCACCTTTTTGTAGGAGTCGCCGACAAGCAGGTACCAAAAAGGTTTGGTTAACATTAATCAAAATCGTAGTGTTGTCCTTTTAAATGAGTCGACGAACGGCGAAATAGAGATGTAGACGCAAATGGGGATGAAGTTTGGCACCGCCCTAAGAACGGCCATTAATCTGTGTTATTTTCTTTATCTATGTATCTTATACATCGCAACATATTCAGTTCAAGTATTATTATTTAATTATTACATCAACCATTTTGTTTATTTTTTAAATAAATAATCAATACCATAATCAAATGATTAGCATCAATTGACATTTTAAAATTTAGTGTTATTGTGTCATAAACGTCAATTTTGGTGTAAACGTTTGGTCGTACAATTTAATTTATGTCCTGACCATATTGCACCTAATAAAAATATTTGAATTGAGATGACTAGCGTAGGTTATTCGTATTAAATTAATTATTTATCAAATTATTGGGTTAATTATTTAATTTTTATAGCCAGTTTCTGGTTAAGACCTTTTAAACCCAATAAACGTTAAACCTAAATTGTTTAATACGTTTAAACAATTTAGGTTTAACGTTTATTGGGTTTTTTAGGGACGAATTCTCTATTATTTGAAATAAATACAGTTTATTGTTATATAGCAGTATTATTTTGCGAATGAAGTTATAAATAAATACAATTCTACCATCTTTAATCGTGTATCGTGACATCATGCCTGAATTCGGGTCTGTTTTAATTGTCTCATTAAACGAATAGAAATAAATGTTTTCCACATGTTTTAATCTATTCAATGAACGCATGTTTTGTATCTCCATTTTACAACGCTGCCGTTGCTAATATAACAGGCTTCACTAAATCAATATTTAGCTCCAAGACTCCAAACATTCGTAGCGCAAATCAACTGCTACATTTCTTAACAAATATATTTAAATACTTAATCATTTAGCCAATTAAACGTGTAAACGGTGCAATGTTATAAATCAACTGAAAGGTCAATGGCAAAAAATTGAGCCGTCAAAACTGGTACCATAAATTGATCCAGATACATGGTCGTAGCAATGAAACTAGGTGCAGATTTCCTAGTGGCTATTATTCTAACGGTCCCTTTCACCGCTATCTTCTGACCATCTGATGAACTGCTTTTTTCAAGTGCCTTAATAAAGCGAGCAGCATGTAAGATTGTAATGTTCAGTAGACCCGTAGATTTGGTCGGTGCGATAATACGCCGTGACTGTGCGCTCACGACTTTCTATGAGTGGACTTTTAGAGATCGAGCTGTATTTTTTTGGTATAAAATTATTGTGCCCTTTTACGAGGTAACGATTTGAAAGTTGCTTACACGATGTTATCGTGTACCTACGGCCAAAAACCCATTAGGTAGTTGTAGATACTGATATTGATGGATATTGTCACAGTAGTCAACGCCAATATTATACACCTATCTATTAAATCGACTTATAAATCTCCTTAAGTAGACGTTAGTTTATAAAAAAAATTCGCCATCTCCAAAACATCGGAACAAAAATGATTACGCCCACCTTTGTGTGTCGTTAATTTAATATCATTCGTTTATGTCATCGGCTCCCACTAACAGAGCGAGCTTCTCATTAAATATTTTAATTAACTTTCAACGGTCATGTAAATGTCAAAAATATATAAATGTCCTGTCGGATGTGTGGTCACATGAGTAATATTTTGACATAGGTTTTATAGACGACCTTTAGTTTAGACAATTACTTACGACTCCTAGTAAATTAAATTAGAAATGGAGATTAACATTATCATCGTGGAACAGGTTTTGAATCGGTTATTGGAACTAGTTCACACTGTTCACAGTCTATTCTGTTAAAGTTGTAGCAGAGACAAAATAATGTGATACCCATTATTAACAGAATGATCGCTTATGTTAATAAATAGAGACGTTTTACAAAAAGGTGTGACCCTATCAAATAGTAAATTAACGTAAAGTTCAGTAACTAATATTTTAAAATAAATAGATACAATTCATAATTTCCTAACACTTCCATAATTATAAAAAGACACATCTAATTAAAGCCGACGCAAACAAACGAGACGACAAACCTCCGACGTTGAAAAATTTCCTCAAAATCGACTTTCTGCTTACAAATTAGTACAAAATAAAGATAATAACAAGTGAATTGGCGGTTTGACATGTGAAGTCGGCGATATTAATGTGTATTATAGGCCCACACCCGATCGTTGAGGCGAATTTGTAAAATTATCGGCCGAACGATTTGAATATTAATCTTGGGATGCGCCCGCGCCGATCGAGCTCGTTAGATTACCAACTTTTTGTCCGTCGAACATTTTTGATAGCTTACAAGATCGATCATTAATCATTCAATATACCTAGTAGTACCTACATGCAATTTTGTAGTCAGTTTAATTTTTTACTTGAACTTACATGTCAAAAGTTTAAAAAGTCTGTTATCTTTTTTACGACAAGAAGCAAACACTTATCTTTAGCATTGTCTATCCTGATAAGTAATTGTTTTAATAACAAAATTCCGGTAGTAATGAGTTTTATGTTTTGGGCAATTTAATATGATATGATTACCATATTTAAAAAGTCAAATCGATTAATTAATCAAAAACATGCTTGTTATTTTCGTTAATAGTGTGATAATGTTATTTATCAGCATCCATTTAGAATTAACGTAAAATGAGCTATATTTAATAGTTACTAAGAAATACATAACATTATGCAAGAGAAATAAAATAAGTTCCGAATGTTTTAAAGATAAAATCTTTGTTGCTGTCAAAATTATTTTGACTAGAGTTTTTAAATTCTTGAACGCTTGGCCACGCATATTTACAGAAATAGTAATAAAATGAATATAACGTAATCTTTATTGTTTCACAGAGACGTTTATTATTGAAAATAATGAATTTAAAGTGGAGTTGTTTTGACGAAACTTTTTAAAAGCAAATACTTACTATTTTTATATCAGAAATAAAATGACATCAGTTTAAGAGCATCTTTTGAAGTTATTTAATTAAAAAGGTAATAAAAAGTGGTCGATAGCATCGCACTTTTATTTTTTAATGAAATTTTTAGAGTTTTCGAAATCATGTTATTGTAAGATGGTTAAGCTGTATTAAGCTATTGGGTTTTTCCATCAAGAATATCTCAGTAGCAGCCACGAAATCCGAATTTTGTGCCTGGTTGATGTTAATAATCTCGCCCCCTATTACAAGGGCCATTATTAGGGACACCTCTGCCTTACTCTTCGGGGATTACACGTTATAATAAGTTATGTTAAGCATTGATTGAAAAGAAATCATAATGGAAATACTTATCCTTAACGTTCTCATTTATTTTTAGCCAAGTCCTGCCGAATTGATAGTCACAGTAGTCACTGCATGTATGAAAAAAAAACCGTATTTTTTTTCATCATCATCATCATCATCATTTCAGCCGAAAGACGTCGACTGCCGGACATAGGCCTCCCCCAAGTGTCGCCATATCGACCGGTCCCGTGCGTCTCGCGTCCAGCGGATCCCCACAACCTTCACCAGGTCATCGGTCTACCTAGTGGGAGACCTTCCAACGCAACCTCTTCCGGTTGCCACTCGAGGACTTTTCGGCTCCATCGGCCATTCGTTCTGCGAGCAATGTGACCTGCCTGTATTTTTTTATAAAAGCCGAAAAATAACTTTGAGTTACAATTTTCTTTTGAAATGTGTTTCTCTTTTGGTATTTTGCTAAGTCAGAAACATAAGACTTTTCAGTTACAGTTCTTATTTGAAAACAGCGCCCAGCTTAAAGTTTCCTTTCAGATTTTCTTATAAAAGTTTTTGTGAAGCTGAAATTTTTCGTTACAGGCCTGTCGTTTCTATGTGATATCAAAGTTTACTTGATTTTTCTGTAAAAAGGCAATTTTTTTATTTGATGTCAAAGGTGTAATTTATGATGAGCGAAGAGTGCTTATATTATAAAACAAAGCTTTTCTTTAAAAACTCTAAGAAATACTTTTTAATAGGAATTAAGCATGTTAAAGCCGGCTGGTAACAATTACCTAAATTCTTCCAATGATCCTATTTACATTTAATGCCAATTGAAATTAGGAAAATAGCTAGGTTCTTTTCTAACAAAGCTTTTGCTCATTTTGTAGAGTCGAGGTATTTTGCTCATAGCATAGATTATTCACAAAATATTCGGTTTGAAAATATCAAAATGCAGTTCCACTGTGATACAGAGATGTCCAACAAAACTAATTATACTTATGTAAGCATTGCCTAATTAGATACAGCGTCTGCGTCTCAAACGTTTGAGTTGGGTTAGACAAGACCATTTTGAGGGTGACCGGGTCTGCAATAGTGCCCATTGCAGACCTGTTCATATAGGTACTTATATATACGAATATAGATACTTATACAGATGAATTGAAGTTGCTATAGCAGTGTTATTTCCAACTTAATATCAAGGACTATGGAAATAGGAAAAAAAATGCTTTTTGTGTTGACCATGATAGCAATGCACTTTGATGTTTTGATATCGCTTTTAGTTTCATAAATGTGTATTTTACGAACGAGAGCCCGTTTTAAGTAAAACGAAGCGATACTTGAATATTTTATCACTGTTGAAGTATCAACAGCGAAACGTACATTTGTTGTGGAGGTCAAATAGGCAGTCGCTCCATGTAAATTATATACGATAGCATGATATTCAGCATGCTTCTTGTTAGACATAAAGTCGACTCCATCAAAGTTGGGAAAACGCTAAGCAAGATGATACGTTGTTACTTTTGTAATATGTAGTTGTAATATACAAAATTCTGCGGTATACCTCATATTGATTAAATTATATAATTAATGTGCATTACCAAGGACTACCTATAATTTGCTTCATCAAAGTTCGAAATACTAAATTTACACGACCATGACTGCTAACTCAAAAACACAAAACATTGAACTCAACAATTAGGTTTAGCAATTATCACATAGATAAAACCCACGTATTCAGTTCCTCCAAACAGGGCTGATTTATTACTTTTCGAATAACAATATACTAGGAGTATTGTTTAACAGTCCCAGTGAACACTTTGTTTAAAAACTATCGCGTATCTATGAAAAACAATTGTTTTAAAATATTTGTTTTAATGTAGTAATTGTTTATGCGTGTAGGTGACAATTGTTTTTTATAGTTTTAATGTTGATTCGTTGGTAGATTTGACGAGATATTGTTTGAATGAAAATCCTTGCGTGCATTACACGATTTATGATACTTCCTATATAGTTTTGTTATGTTGTTTTATATAATACATTATACAATGTAACAGCTAGCTTTTGCCTGCGACCTTACCCGCGTGCTGCAATTTATTTCACAAGAAAATACTAGTATAATTCATATGTTCCAGGTAAATCCTAACCGGGTTAGAACATAGATACCATAGCCATGGGCTATGGTCTATCCGTGTGTCACATTTCACCCAAATCTGTTCTGCCGTTGAAGCGTAGAAAGGAAGTAGACAGACGGACAAAGCTACTTTACGTTGGTCTAGCTATGGCTGCTGAGCATGAGGTCCTGGGATCGATTCTCAAGTCGGACAAAGTGTTATTGGATTTTTCAATCGGGAATTTCTCAGGAACAGTTACAGAGTCTGGAATTCTGCCCTGTTAGTGGAAATAGGTTCGCCCATTAACATGGGACTTAAACATAACTGGAGAAATGTGGGAGTACAATTATTTACACCTCTGCCTAATCCTTCGAGGATTACAGGCGTGATGTTATATTATGATATTAGTAGGTATGAGAGTATTTAATAAATATACCTTGAAGGAGAACTTACTATGAAACATCACGGCCTATAAAGTAGCAGCGATAAACTCGCAATAACAAGTAAGAAACAAAGAACTTGTTCATATAAACTCATCTAAAATTCTGCACCAATTGCCCACTTTACAACCACAATAGTGGTCGCTAGTTAAATGTGGTCACTTTTGAATGATCCGGCCTTGAAAGCGAAACGATTCGGAAAGCGGTACAGCCGTACAATGATTGTTTGATTCCGATTCCGACAACCAAACGAGACAGACAGTGGTTCATTTGAATAAAATTCACTCCCACAGATATCAATCAGTTTGTATTTTTGTATTCTAGATACAAAATTGATTGATTGATTGACGATTGATGAATTTGCGGACGTAGTTTCAATGTTTATGGGATTTCTCTTACATGAAAGATGAGATAATATAAACAAATTTTTCATTATACGTCTGGATATTCGCAATTTTTTATTCTTTCACAAAGCTTGCGAATTATTTACTTACTTTGTCTGTCTATCAATATTCTTTAAAACTTTCTCAAAGTGTTTAAAGGAAAGTCTAAATTAAATATCACACTGTGGAGATATCTCGGTTTAGTAATGAGAAACAAGTTTAATTAGCATTTGACATAGCTATTAATTGATTTACGAACACGTTTTATAGCTACGTCCGATCCAAATGTGTAATAATCTGTTTTAGAGTACCGTAAGATAAAATAAAATTAAGTAAACCTAAAAACAGGGTCAACTTAGATTAATTGATGAAACTCTTTTGACATGATTTTATATCGACCTGTCACGTCTGTAAAGTTTTGTTTTGTGTAGTTAATTTAAAATAGAGCCTGCACGGGACTTTTTAATTTCTTTTTCAGTTAAGTAGGTATATCTCTTCCATAAATAAAATAATCGTATGTTGCTCTATGCTTGTCAAAAGCCCGTTATTTATTTTAAACTAGGAATGCATCAGCTTGAACAAGATTGTATTTTAAAAACATGTGCATTTTCAATCCATCTCGGTCTTCAAATGGCGAAAGAAAACATTGTGAGGTAATCGCGTTGACACCTAATAAATTTTAAACATGTGTTACTGAGGGGACCTGTCTGCCACCTATGGGAGCTTCGCTTCCTTACAGATTTATTGTTGCTCAGCTTAATAAAAGATTTCTCACTGACCCTGCTTAATCCTGAAGATTACTCCTGTTTATTATAGGCAAAGTTTGTTGTTAGTCCTATTTCTGCGTTTTGGTAGGCAACTTAGTATAAATAGTTGATCGTCTGTCTGCCCAAATAAAAGTGTTTAAAAAATTGGTCTCGATTATAAATAAGTAATTTTTAAGAGTCACATAGAGACATCAAAGTGTTTTTCTTTCGAATTTCCTATTTTAAATTAAAATAAGTTAGGTAATAATGTTTTGAAGTGTACATGATCCTTCAGTAGCATCTCTGGACATTAATATTTTAGAGACATTTAGAGAATCTCATTGTGTTCTTTATGTGAAAACGAAAAATATCTTTGACAGGTTAGGGCAAGGAAATTGTTGCTATACTTAGCCATCCCAAAAACTCGTAGAACTACGTAAAGGTTGACTTTAAAACCTGGAGCCACCGTTGATGGTTCTTTAAAATATTTTAAATTATAAGTTAACTTCCCACTTGAAATAAAATGAACGCTTTATAAAACAAGTCCGTTTCACTCTTAACTAGTTTTATTGCTAGTTACTCAATACACAGAGTTATCTAGATTAGCACAGTTTATGAGCCTAATATATTTTGCATGTGAAATTCGTAGCTAGAACGTTTTATCACTTAACGGTGGTTAGTGAAACCACGCGGGTTTTGGAACGTGTTCAACTAGAGAAATTAGATAAATGATAAATTGATCATTAGTAAAATTTGTTAATATTAATTACTAAAGCTACCTAGTATTTTCCGGACTAGATTACTGAAGATATTCTTGCTGGATTTTATTTACCTAGTTATTATTATAATACCTTTACCAATATTATACCTATTGCTGTATCTGTTTTTATTAGATACTTAACTATTATTCAGTGAACTTCAGGAGGGCAAATCCACATTGATCATTTTAATTCAGTCTTAAAAGAAGGCAGTCTACTATACCTACTACTTAAATCTTGTAGTTGATGTCAAATTAAAGGTCACTTACTTTTACCAATTTTCTTTAGAAATAAGAATGTAAACATCTAAACAAAAACCAAACACACTCCACGTACCTACAATGAATATCTGAAGTATAATAATATATGAAGTCGAAACTACATCAGTACACAACCTTACTTTAGTTACTAGATATACTCCTATACCTACTCATAATATTCCGAAGGTTCTAAATACATAGCACAGAACAGAGTACATATCAACACATACATCAAAAGTTACTCAAGCTAGGCACGATCCCCGGCGGCTACGATCATTGCTCTCGTCTCTATAATTTTGGCCTTTAGTTTTTTTTTTAATCGGCCCGATCTCCGATTGCGGCATTCGGCGTGGATCCTTGGAATTTTATCCAACCAGTGATGTGATGATTTATAACCGAACATTAAATTAAGAATCGGGTTTGTACGTTAATTAAAACATAGAAGTATACGGTTTTTTTGTGACGTGTTTTATTTTGATATCGGTTTATTATGCCGCAGTAATTTAATTGTTATGTAAATAAATATTATTTTGCAGTTTTCTCCCGCACATGTATTTCAATAGATATTGTAAATTCAAACGTTTAATATTCAAGTAATTTAACTAGATAAAAACACGATGCGTTAAACTATCAACATTAAATGTATTAGTTTTAATTGAAAAATCGAATTGTTATACTACGCTGTTGTAAAACTACCTTTTTATTACAAAAAGTAGGCTGTATTGTGTTGAATATATTCTGAAATTATGCTTTATTATGATCATAAGCAAAAACCTACTAATAATGGAGTAAGTAAGTTTTTCTTTCCTCCCGTCAAAGTCATCTAACAACTGAACAAACAGTTACACATAATAAGTCTGATACTTTGTAATTCTATTTACTCAATTCAATATGGAACTACGTCTGTTCACGATCGATTAGGTAAATTTGAATAGCGTCTACGTGTTGCTATACCTACTCATTTTCTACGGTAATTTGGTAGTAATTTCAGCGGATTATCTGTCTATGATTTATGAAACTCCCATCACTATTTTGAATTCGATTTGATCAATGAAGAGCGTATCTTTATTCATGTAAGGATTAAAGAAAGTAAAAGGTCATTCATTTGTTTTTAATTTCGGTTTTTGATTGACCCTTATTTTGTATGAGATTGTTTGCAAAATAAAACAAAAGCTACCCATGATTATTGCCCGATTGCTACTTAAGTATTGCCTTTGTTTGTGTTTAAATTCAGATATTATTTAATTTGGTGGCAGCGCCGTGGGTTGTTTGGTTGATTTGGATGTTTTCTTTTTATTCCGCAAGTTTTGTTATTAACTAACCTACCTATTCAATCATATTATTATTCATTGACTCATTCATAGTTCGTAGTCAATGACATTGATTTTATCTTGCGTTCAGTTTCTGCTTTTGGTTGTTTCCCAGCTTTATCCCGCTTAGGTTCCAGATTTACCATTATGGTTTTCAACCTAATTCTATGATCCAAGTAAACAGACGTTACAAACTTTTCTTTGGTAACGTTTTGAAACGTAACCGCGGCCAACCGCCAACAACCGGCGGGCAATAGGCGTTGCTAGTGATGTGCCACGCGCGAGGTGTTCCCGCGCTAACTGCGCACCGTCACGCGAACACCGCTCCGCCCATCCTCACGCACACCTAATGCCTGATTTTTGAAACGCCATCCATTTTTTACCTGACTTAATTATGCCTGTAATTCAATACCTACACCGTCTGAAATCACACTCGATCAAGCCACAGAATTTCAGGTCATGTTTTGATATAAAACCGACTCCCACCTGCAACAAATAATGTTTGTTATTTGTTCTATTTAAGGAAACAACAGTTTGAAAACAGTATTATTTATACGTAACGTTGCATTCTGCTTTCTGTCTACTTATTTATAGCGAAATGCTGAGCAATACAATGCTGCAGCTGAAAGAAGACAAATAACTTCTCGGATAAACATTAAACAGGTTCGCATTAAAGGCTTAAATTAATAAAATACCTAAGTTTTTTTATTTTCAATAATCATACAAATCAAAACGCAATATTCATCACTAGATTCATCATTCATACAATTATCGCGACGTAGTCACAATGAAATAGTCCAAGTGCAGGGAACTAACACTCGTTCTTGATAAACGGCGGCCATCACTGCACGCCACAGCCTATTATGAGAGCATGACGTCACCGCCCCGCCCCCCTCCTCCTCGCTTCAATCAAACCGGGGAACCCTCGTCATGCCCCCACCCCACGTTCCGCTTTACTGACTCCGCATTTTTTCTCATAATAATAACGTCGAAAAAATCGCACAAAAAATCTCGACAGACGCGGCGTTGCTCATCCCATCCCTATAGCCGCTGTCCTTTTTGGAATCGAGTCTCGGAATTCAAAATTTGAATTTAGATAGAACGGAATCTTTGTTTTTATTTTTCAATTAGGAATAGAGTAGGTATACCTACTGGCCAAATATAGAGGTACCGATTTTGGTGGTTAGAGAAACTAACTCTACAATTTTACATAGAGACAAATGTATGAGAATTTAAAACGTCTAAAACCAATCTCTAATTATTATTATTTATGTCATTGACCTTCTAATTGATACTAATTAATTAGAAGCAGCATGTTTATACATTAAGTAGGTAGCTACCTAATAAACTCACTTTATTCCTGTTTTTTTTCCGGTTGAATCTTATTAGAAGTTTCTAGCAGGAACAATTTTTGTATTAAATTCTTACAGGACTGTGCACAAATGCTCAAACAGTTGTTACAAATTAACAATAACAGAAGGTCATGCCAGTGGTCACAGGTGTTTCCTTTATAAAACTAAAGTAAATAGCCTTATTGGATAATAATATTACCTACCTATTTAGATAGGAAAATCAACAGAATGATAAAAATCCTCTATTTTAATCATTATTTTTTTTCTTTTGTTGGCCTAAGCAATGTCTAATAGGAATTTATTTGAAACCCAATAGGTTAAAAAATCTAATTAGACGCTTTAAATTTCTTTGGAATTGCTTTGCAATTAAAAGTAAAGTCAAAATATTATTGGTTTTTACAAAATAATTCATCAATAAAAATGTAAAATAAAAAAATGTTTTCGTCAAACTATCCAATAATGCCATCTGTCATCGAGTCGAATTCGTTCAAAAGTTGAAGTCAAGGACTCCACGTGATGCGACTACTCCCCGGTAGAGGTCAGCAGTGTGCGAGTTTTTAAAAGTTTAGTTAACTATCTCTTTATTTAGTTCGGGCCAACTTTCACAGATGGTGCTGTTGTCAAAATTTCTGTGATGTTTATTTTATTGAAGTGGTACAGTGACATGAAATTAACTAAGTTTATTTCGTGTTCATTCTAAAGCTTGTATGTTTGAATAAAAATAAAATTGGTGTTAGATGTGATTTTTCTTGGGTAAAATGTGACGAATGACACGAATCTACTTATTTGGAAATTATGAAAAACTTTAATTAAGTAAAATGATTTGGGCGAACCCGTAAGATAGTATTTCTATAATACTGGAAGGACATTCAGGTTGGCATGGGAGAATTTAAATTCCATAATCGTAAAGCTTAACCCTTGTCAATGTTGACAGCGTCTAAATTAATAGTGCGTGAAGGTATTTAGCAAAATATAGACTTAATTTATGTATGAAAAGATTTATGACTACATAAGATTATTGCCAACAATATGACGTGTGTTTATTATAAAATAAGTTTGCATATTATTAAATATTAAACACGTGTAACAGTAGCACTTTCAAATATAATAATAATAAATTGTCGATATTCAGGTAGGCTTACTTTATAATTATATAAAAAATACCTATTAGTAGGTACCTTCGCAGGTAGGTTTAAATAGTACTCAGTTAATACTAATTACGACTACGTAAACTGCACAAATCACAGTTACTAAAATGAAAACTACAAAATTAGTCTATCGTAAAAATATAGGCGTTAGGCATCCAAACTAGAGATCATGATCTAATAGTACAAATCTACTACTTTGATAAACTTATATTGAGGTAACTTATGACATTTTTGTAAGCAATCATTTAAATGGTTTTGACTTTTTTTCCAAGATAAAAAAAAAATCAAAACTATTATGATTCTTGATTTAATTTTTAAAGTTACTATTTACTCACACTCATTCATTCTTCAAACTAACAAGGAATGAAAACTCAATTCCAAAGCGGTATTACCCCATAGATCTCACAAAGGAACGTTATTGAGAGGAGCGTGCTGCGACCGAAGCTTGATGAATGATTTTCATCGCTACCGGCGCCAGGGCGGAAACTCTCAGATACCGCCCGCCCAGGGCAGCCGCTGCGCGTAAATTAACCCGCCCGCCATGCCACGTTTCCGTTTACATTTCTGTTACATTTAATGTAAAGCCGCGATTTACTGTTCCGATGACATGGTTATGATAAATGTTTTTTGGAATTCATGTACTTAATGTTTTTTCAGACGTCACTTTCAGGGTTGAATGTATAATATTTTTGAAGTTTATGTGAAATTTAAAAGAGAATGCTCATGGAAGTATGGAATCCCGTACCATGCTGCATCAAAATCAAACCTTGTTTTTTATAGACTACACTGATCGTATTAACTCCTACAAAAATTATTTTTGAAAAAAAAACCCGCGTTTCAGAGTTATTTTATAAAATCGAAACTAACCTAAAAAGTAGGTCTATTTTTTCGACGCTACCAACGACGTATTTTAACACACATACATTACATTATTGCTCTAAAAACAGCGTAATACACTAATATTAGTAAGAATTACGAGTTAAAGTAACATCCACAGTATGCTTGACTGAAACTCGATTTTATTTTAGACCTTTACATTGCCAATAGTCAGTCAGTACAGTACAAATGTCAGATGCCACAGATAAGATAACTATAAACCATAGAGTATAGTAAGTGCTATAAACTAGTCGGGATTTAGGGATGTAATCGATAAATCAAAATCTTTAGGCTGAGAAAATCTATTTTGTTGCAAATAGCAATAAACCAAACTAAATCGATTTGGTGTACTGATCTTACTTAATTGTAATTAATTTTAGAGTCCGCTCGACAGACAAGGGTTTGTTCAATTGAAACGGAACGTCATTTATATTCAGTTGAAACGGAACGTCATATAAAGGGAGTAAAACAATATTCATACTTTTAAACTCGAAAAGTATATTTCCAGTTCAAAAATCAAATCCCCGACGCGTAATGCCGTAAAAAAATATGAAACTAATTACTATAATATTTTGGTTTTGAGGCGCGAGACTTTTTGGTACCAACTTTGGTCATTGTCCTTTACCTCTCATTGATGAATGAAAACAATATTTTATTCTAAACAAATGAAAAAAAAAACAAAGCAACAAAAAGTAATACTAACATGTCTTTATGGAAAATCTCCAACTAAATATGTATTTTTTCCTGTACTCAATGACTACACGTGTAACACAGTGCCTTTTAACACAGTTTCCTCCAATAGGTAAGCTAAGAGAAAGGGAAACGCTGATTATTCAGAATGCGTCTCGAATTATTCAATGTAGCGGTAAAACGCCGTGATAGGAATTTTAATAGAGTTTATAGACAGTCGCTTTCCCATTTAAACCATTGCCGTTGCTCAATTCAAACTTAATTTTAGTTCTTCATAGAATATCGTGTCACATAAACGATATTTCCAAAAAGAAACTCTGGATGTCTGCACATTTTGAACTTGAAAGTACACAGTTCAGTGCCATCGATGGTAGTTCATTACAAAAAACATAGATGGCGTTGAGTTAAAATGCATAATTCAATACACAGAACAGATGGTGTTGTTCTAAGTTTATTCAAATGAAAAAGTAACATTCCATGTATTTATTTCCTGGCAAAAACGATATAGAAAACCACTTTGTATACTAATGTAACAAGCTGCAAGCTATAATTACAATGATTGAGATAATTGAAAATCAGTACCGCCTACTTATTGTCATAACATCTCACCCCCGCTGCTATTGTTCCTACGTATGCATGCAATGTTTGAATCACGTGTGGCAATTACAAAGGTGTCGGCGTTTGTATCTCGCCATAAATCAGCTTTGCGCGATATAACAATTAGCCGGTATGATAGCAATGTTAATTAAACGGGTATAACTCGGCGACCGCAGCGCCACAAGCGTCCGAATTCGGAACTATAGTGAAACATTGCGGGATTCGATTCAACTCTGTCCCGTATTTACCGATGACTTGTGTTATGGTAATATTTTTTTAGTGTAGGTAATTATAGTGGAAATTAAATTATGTGTAAATTAATTTAATTAGTAATTCAATTAAAGATGTCCATTGAAATACCTATGTATATCAACTTGATAAATATTTAGCAGTAATTAAGTGGAAATTGCTGCTAGACATTCAATGAATTTTGACTCTTAACTAAGTGTTAAGTTATAAGTTACGCACAAAAACGCCAAAGAAATTCAATAAAGTCGACTTCAATAAAATGACAAGAAAATGCTTAGATAGTGAAGCTTGCCCTTTTATTTTTCATTTCTTGATATTCCGACATTACTTGTTTACCTAAACGTCATAGAACTAAGGAAACTGAAGTTTTGAAAAAAAAAATTGCTTTCTCAGGATATACTTACCTGCGTGGCTACATTTAAATTATTTGAAGCTCATTGATTGACGACGGCACGGTTGGCGCAGTGGCTGAGCGATTGACTGCTGCGTTACGTGTCGCGGGTTCGATTCCCGCACGGAACAAATATTTGTATGGCCTACAGATAGTTGTTCCGGGTCTGGCTGTTTGTGTATGTGAGTTTAAATGTTTGTAAACGCACCCACGATACAGGAGATATTCCTAGTGTGGGGCAACGTTTTTCAAATAAAAAAACAAAAAAGAATTGTTTGGTTGCCAAGGACATGTTACCCGACTCGACAACCCAGGACGGATTGTCCTGGCGCCAGAAAATTAGGAGAGCTGACCCCACCAAGGTGGAATAGAGCTTCGAAGAAGAAGTTGCCAAGGAGCTTAAATGCTTAGCTATACCTACATAATATACTTTCAAAAAAATATCAATAATCAATAATCAAAAGTTACACTTCCCTAGAATATCGCAAACGGGATGTCGGAGCTTAAAATACATAATAGATACAATACTTCATAATTCTATGATGTTCCCAAAATCTGCCACTACACATCGATATCGATACCACCCACAAATTTTATCGACAGTCGATATAATCTCCACTAAATCGACACGAGCAGTCAACATCCAGACGTTTGACGCTGCCCCCGAACCCAGCGGAATTCCAGACATTTTGATTGCGATGCCGGTAATTGATAGCGTAGACTTTGATTAACAGATTCCAGCTTACTGTACCCCGTAATCGGTGATGTGGGGACCATTTGCATCGGTTTGTAGGTATATAGGTAGTTGTAATTAAATGCGGTAGGTGGTAAATAGTTAAGCTACCGTTCCAACCTATACTTGACCGATCAATCCTAGAATTTTAAAGTAGATACTACATATTATGAAGCAGAGAATGGAAGCCCTAGCACGAGTTAAGACGTTTTTTGTGACGTAAATACGTCGACTTTTACAAAAATACAATTTTTCCATTTTAGTTAAATTGTTTGGAACAAGCACAACCAGTATCATCTATAGATAGCATAATCAGCCTTTTATGTTCCCACTGCTGGGACGCACGGCCCCCTCTCTAGAAAGGGAATGGGCTATAATCCACCACGCGGGCCCAGTGCGGGTTGGTAGATATCACATGTCTTCGAATTTTTGGTTCTAGGCCATGCCGGTTTCCTCACGATGTTTTCCTTTACCGTTTTGAGAGCAGTGGTGATGTAATAAATTACACAAAGTAATGCGCCTGCCTGGGTTCGAACCCACGACTTACTGTACGTAAGTCGGGGCCGCCACCACTGGGCCAACGCTGCTCTCGATATATATCCATAAATAATTATTATGAATTAATTCTTAAAATAATGAAAATATTATTTGTGAAACGAGTACTTTTAATTTTCGAATCGACGTATTAACGTTACGAAAAAACGTCAAAATTCGTGCTAAGGCCTATGAACTACTATTTCATTTATTGTCAAAATACCTTGGTAGATAGGTTAGTATATCTGTCTTTATTAATTAACTCCTTTGGGATTAGGTTAGTGAGACATACTAGGACATTTTGTAGATACAAAAACATACTCCTCTCCAGGAACACCACACTATTTTGAACTGAAAGATTGCAGTTAATATCTTTAGTAGATTCAAATATAAATAGTGTCAGATTGAAGTGTTATTATTGTCAGGTTCCAAATACCTACCTCAGTTTCATTCTCTATAAACAGGATGTTTCAATTTTATAACATCCTAAGAATTGCTAAACCTTCTAAAATAAACCATCGATTTATCACCTCACCGATTTGTTAACGTTTACACATAAACGTCGTCGTATTTATTTATGAATTACATTTGACATTTATATAGCAATACATCAGATTCATATCTTTACATACAATTTATAATGCACTGACATTGTAAAGGTTAGGTGGCGTTTCGTAATTATTTTAATACTCTACAAGTCAGAACTTCCGTTGTTGAACATAGCTAAGAAGAAATATAATTTACATTAGGTTTAAAAAACTAAATTGTTTCCTTTAGCTTAGTTTGAAGCTTTTGGTATTGAATACTCCTTATTATATTTTTTGCTTTAAATGAAGCAAGTCTGCAGGAATTTTAAAATGCCACATTTTGTATTGCAATCAATCAGGTCCTTAAAAACATCTTTAAAATTGAGAAGGAAAAGTAATTCGACCCTATGATGCCCAAATCCGATGAGTTGAGAATATACTGTTTTTCATGGTAGGTATCTTTTTGAATCCTAGTAGATTTGCATAAACGAAAACTATGAATAAAGTCAGTGTCCTGGCCCTCTAAACTACCTAGCCATTTATCAACTCCACGCAAAAACTGCGTTGCACTGATGCTGACACGAAACACAGCTTTTATGCGCGACCACGGCACGACGTGACAAAAATTAAATGATATGATACTACTAGTGCGAAACAGTAGCCACAGATAGCGATCTACTAACAGAGCACAGATTATACAGCCAGATAATTGCATAAATGCTCCGTGCAAGTAAACAAGGCGTTTCTAATTGAACTACCGTAGAAGCGATGTGATTATGAACACATTATCGAGTTTGATTAAACCTTGGGCCTTACTTAAGCTCTGAATTTCATATTTTTGTTTATAATCTCAGTTTGACCTCTAAAAATTGTACCTCAGAAACTTAACTCAGTCTCATTCAGAACGAAAGTCGCAAAATGTAAATTCACTCATTGTTTTTCACAAAGGCCCTGTCAGAGTCATTGTTCACTTTTGGGAGTACAAAGTTCTATTCTAGAATTTGACTCCATTAAAGTTTCATACATAATAAGGTGTAATTAAGTCGCTTTTCACTTTTCCTGCTGTTTAACCCTCCACATGTCACCGCAAACAGTGACATACTAACGCGGTAATCACAGCATCTCCCATCCCGGCGGCGTCATGAAAAATTATGGAGCCACCGCGAAAATTACACAAGTTGTCTGATTAAATTTAGAAGTTGGTTGGCATAATTAGCAGGAACATAGCTATTCACTCAGGGTACGCTTAGTGGCCCGGATTTACGCCAGAGGGGTGTTGGGAGGAGTTTTCGTGGAAAAATGCGCTCGTTTTTCAATACAGAGAGGACTCGTAATGTCACGTCGGGGAATATGACGTGTTTAAGGGTTAATAATGGAGCGAGTTGATGATTTTTATGGTGGAATGTAATGAAATGTCAGGGATTTTTCACGTTTGTATACCTAAAAGAAAGTTATATAGGCGAATCTAATCGGCCTCTTACAAATTCGTAAGTTAGAAAATAAAAACGAAGACTATTTTCTAGTAGTTCGAATAGCTTCTAGACTCAAAGATAGCACTTTAATTTCATTAATTTCGAAGCAATTAAGCAGGTACCATACAAACTGAACGCAACTAAAAAGCAACAACACCTTGTCCAATTTCCTTTACAATTTTGATTGCGAAACAAGGTGTCTATCTAATTAAAGGATTAATTTAACACAACACAATCATAAGAACATCAGAGGGAGCCACCGGCAGATTAATGACCAGCCATGTTTTATAAATGGTGCGACCACACTGTTCCTCAGAAAGTGGTGGAACAACTAATATGCATATGACGTGTAATTAATTGAACTACCTGTGTTTTAAACAGATTTTTGATGAATAATAAATAATGCTACCAGTTAGGTCTAGCAGTCGCAAGTGCTATTGCTGAGCATGAGGTCCTGGGTTCAATTCCTAGGTTGCGCAATGTTAGTGTTACCATAAGGAGTCCTCGCCCTTATGTTGTGAAGAATGAGACATCATTGCTGATTTATGTAGAACCTTATATCAACCATGACAGAACGTAATGTCCATTGCTCTCGTATTTAATAGTGGACCATTTTGATCTGCAGACCTGACAAAGACTGGTCTGTAATAAACAGTACAGATTTTACAGATTCATTGCAATATGTTGTTCTAAGACAGCAGGAGGCTAATGCCTTATTATAATCTCATATCAGTAACCGAAGTTTAAGGATAGGAGTATGGTGTCCAAGGCTGAAAAATAAAACATTCGTTGGTGACTAACACCGCTCTTATTTTAAGACTATAAAACTCGTAATACTTACAAAACATAAAACATTACAATTAGTACTCTCAAACGGTACCAATATCTTGAGTTGATATCGTCTGGCGTTGCAAAGCCATCAGAGGCGTAGCAAAACGAACAAACATGAATCAACACAATTCATTTATCTGCAATCTTTAATGTTCTTTTACTTATACCGTCCCAGCATTCATTAATAAACGTTCATAATAGGTACACTTTTGCAAATTCTGTCTTTGAGAATCGAAAATAACTTCAAAAGCGGCAGCTTGACCTTAAAAAGAGAACTTTTTCGTAGCAGAAATTAAACTGACATCCATAATAATTCAAAGAAACGGGTTATGAAAAATTCTCTCCTCGAGACGAATAATACTCGTACTGCTCCCGCCATGGAAAGTGCTCTACTTTATAACTTTTTTCTGAAAAATAAATCGAGGTATGAAAAATTTTACACAATTAAAAAACACGTTGTTAATCTAGAAAAAATATAGCTTCAGCATTTACAACGACAATACATCGTGTTTGTGTCAACGTTTTTTCACGATATTTATCATGTACCTTTAACGATTCCACTGCATTATTTGTGAGTTTTATCGTAAACGATGACACAAATTTTATTTAAATCACTTTAATTACTTAACGAACGACGATTAATGTCATCAGTCCTGTCATCTAACGCCGTTATATTTTAAATTAAAAGTACCATAAAATAGGTTTAAAAAAAAACTTCGCTCGAACGATTCCATGTAAATCTACGTCAACAATGAGATTTTATTGAGATAGATGGGAACGATTTCCCGGAACTGAAAACAGTGCAATAAAACAAGGTGGAGCAACTTTTCTTGCGTACTGTCGCATTAAACCGATACAGGGTGTATAAATCAAAGTACGTTGTTCCCACAATAGCTCTCTAATTGACAAATAGTAGAAATGATAAATACACGCGTTGGAAATTTTCCCAAAATACGCATCCTTTGATCGTGTCTTGATTAACAGCTGCCGACTTGTGGTCGCGAAATGTTATTAATTTTCTTTTTAATTTGGTCCCTAGTCTATTAGACGATGTATTTTTGTATGATTTATTGTATGACTGTTATAAAACAAGACACGAGATGGCCCATCGAATATTTAACGTATGATTAAAACATTTCCGAGTGATTTACACGTTAGTTCTTCAATGAAATTATTTAAAAAATGTAGTTCTGTGCGTGTTTCGGATATTAATTCAATACACACGTAAATCTTGAAACATTATTTTCATAGAACGACGTTTATATATCGCTGAAAGATACTTTAAATCATTTTTTACGTTTTTATCAAGGTGTTATCTGTTGCCAATATCTCGGGTGGTCTTATTATAATTTAACACAGAATCGTCCCGATAAATTTCAAAGCTTTAATGATTCCACGACAGCTATGTTTCCGGTTTCTAAAAGTCTTATGCAGCATCAAATGCTACTGACATTCCTAATGTTTGTCTGTTTCGCTGTACCTTTCACATCCGAGACATAAAACTACGAGTGGTTGTTCTAATGACATTTACCGAAATTGCCTGTTTTCTCACGATTTCTGTTTTTATCGAGATTCTCTGAATTCTCTGAAACAAAACTAGACCGGTCTTAACTTAAGGCTATACTTCTTTTGTCCAACGTTTATCTTTAATAGAATTGTCCAAGAATTTACCTAGAAACAAACTCATAAACATTTTGACACACACCTAATTACATATCCAGCTATACTTAGAATCAAGGGGCATGAGAACGAACCTCGGCTGACTCACAAACCAGTTATTTGAGAAATAAATCAAACCTTAGACATCCGTTATCAAATTATCAAAAGCACGTGAGACTTAATTTCGACGGCGGTCAGTTTAAAGATATATTCCTTGAACGTTCAGGGTTGAAGATTTTTATCTTGATCGTAATTGTCGGCTAGAACATTAGCTGTACGTGAACTACATGTCGAGCCACGACTATGAGATACCGTTATAATTATTACACGTGTATTTTTAAGATTTTTCGCCGAATTATGTTAACATTTTGAAGTAATTACCTTTATATGCACACTTAATTTACAATTTTTTTGCTGTCCAACATTCTTATGCGCTGCTGCACGAGCTAAGCCTTTATAAGTGCTGATTAAGTCTAAATTAAGTAAAGCAATTAAAGTGGAATTACCGTATCTAGAGCTTAACACAGTCTATGTGGACGTAATTGTTCGTTCTCAACCAACATAATTATTGGTTCTTTACAACAGGCGAAATAATAACCGGCTAACTTGAGGCACTCTGCGAAACAAGACCTTAGCGAATAAAACCTCATAAATCAGTTCTCGTCTCCATGTACTTACATCTATGGGGCGAGAGTTAGTTGTTGGAATGCAAATGAAAATTGAAAATTAAAAAAAGCGAGGGTCGCGCCGCAGAGGGGCGGTGAAATCGTAAATTTAAATTGTCCAGCCCTGTACATGCAAATTTTCCGAGTAGGCATGCCTTTCAATTGTTGTACCGACGCTCAGTTCACGCTCGCTTCAAAATTAATTAACGCTGTTATGTATTGTCCTTAGAATTTTCACGATTTTATGTGTCATCAACAGAAAGATTGAACCCGAATCTGGAATAGAATGGATGCTATTTTTTACTGATGGAACTCGTTATGGAAATGAAATATTGTTTTGGTATGTCTGGCTGGTTCAGCTGATAATTTTAGCAACAGATAATAATATTACATGTTCCCATGCCAATGTTTGTTACACAACAAAACAGTAGCATCTGCGAGTAGCATATTGTCTCGAAGTCGCCGCCATCATTAAATGTCGCTAATGAGGCTTGAGCTTTTGGTTTTAAATAACTTGCGCCGGCCCTTAGGGGCGGCACTTCTACTGCAAGGATTTTTTACTCAGTATATGATGTTAATAAAGCATATCGAAAATGTTCCGACGTGACTTTGTAACGTTGTTAACTATTCAGAATTTTAAGTTGTAGGCAGTAGCTGCCTCTTACATTAGCTTACCATAATTTGAGCAAAATATGACGCAAACGCACGTTTGAAGTCGTCTTAATTCTAAAATTATTCTTGTTTTTTATTTGCTTAATTGAATTTTTTGTTCCATCATGTTGGCTACTTGGTAAATTCTAGTAGCTGTCGTATTAAGTACGCAATAAATTCTCTACGTTAAACCAGTAGAGCAAGATTCGGCGATAACGCGGTGGTTTCTGTGACACTTGTCCCTCGGCGCACAAATTAACGTCCGTGTAAAGTTATATCGTCGGGCAGCGGCACGGTTGTCACTCATGCTCCATCAACTGCTGGGAAATGTCGAGGGTATGACGGCGGGTCAGCCACATGTCGATCTCGAGACGTGACAGTATTCCATCTGCCGTCTCACTTCTCAGGATCCACTTCCTTCAGCCAGACAAAGACAGATTTCAAATATGAACCGCGTTTAAGAATGTGCCGCTTAGTTATCTCCGACGAACGGGGGCCCGTATCGTAGACAGGTTGTCGCTAATAGGCGTTTTACTCGGAACATGAGGTTTTATGACTTCGTGTGTGTCCCAGCTTTAGGACACGTGTTAGTCTGTCAGTCAGGTCGGCGGCGGCGCGCCATGACTCTGGCGCAGCTCACGGTGAGCTCGCCAACACAAACACGATCGACTGATAGTCGCCTTCTTACACCTGACCATTGGCAATTTAATTATAGATTTATTAAGTGCATCAACCTTTCTTTTCAGATTCGAGGAAGAATCAGATGAGGATACACCGTCCGTCAACAACGAGCAGCCCATCAGTGAGACCGATAGCTGTCGTGTAGTGAATGGAATCCGAAGTGTTTGTGTAGTGACTAAACTGTGATAGGTAGTGTCGGCCCGAGGGGCCGAGAATCTGCAACGGAAGATACGGACGCGAGCCGCGCGGGCTGCGGGCCCGCGATGAGCGCCAACAACTGCGATAGCATGACCTACTTCTCTAACGCCTACATGCCCGATATGAGGAACGGCGGCGGCCATGAGCACCAGCAGGCGCACGCGCACTACGGCGCGGTGCCGCAGCAAGGCCACGATATGGAGGGCTGCGACCAGCAGCTCAGGCCGGCACAGCACCACTACCCCGCGCAGCCGGCGCCCGGCATGCCCTACCCCAGGTTTCCGCCTTACGACAGGCTGGGGTACTACCAACAAATGGAGCAAAATGGCTACCGGCCGGACAGTCCGTCTCAGATGGGGCACATGGGTCCAAAGACGGCGGACGGGTACGGGCCTAACGGTCACCAGCCACCAGCGCCAGCGGTGTACACGTCGTGTAAGCTGCAGGCGGCGGCGGCGACGGCGGGAGGCGTGCCAGGCAGCCCGCCGCTGGAACAGGCGCAGCAGATGCCGCACCACATGCACCCGCAGCAGCACATGGTGCAGCACGGCGTGCCACACCAGCAGCACCTCATGTACCCCGTGGACGATATGCAGCACCAGACACAGATGCCGCCCATGCACCAGCAGTCCATGCACGCGCAACAACCGCCCCCACAACAGCCCCCGCCAAACACCAATGCCTCGCTGCCCAGCCCACTATACCCCTGGATGCGAAGTCAATTTGGTAAGTGTTACTTGTTTCTTTGTAGTTATACACACCTGCTCACTTTTAGATATTAGTAGAGCTACATTGACAGACTCTTCTAATCGTATCAAACCCTCTACAAATGCAAACAATAGGTTTTTTAAATTTTGGAAATCGAAGTCTAGTTCTTTATAACATAACAATTCGCTAGCTACCTTCTTGCCATTTAAGATAAAAGTGACAATAGACTAACGACTACCCACCCAGAACTGTTTATTGATTTATATTGCGTCGAAAGCGAGAGCAAATTCCTGTGTCAACGTAGAATTTGCACAATATACATTATACGTGAACTCAGGTAGCGAAAATAGATTCGACAATTTGCAAAAACACTTTCGCTCCACGTGCGCATTGATGAGAAACAATAAGTGCCAGAAACAATACCCAGCCTACTGTTCGGGGATTATTTATGAGTCGAAGAGGCATTCAAAAGGAATTTCACTTTTCATAAAATTTACAACTGCCGACACAAAAGAGCTCACCTTCTGTTTAGCTGACGCCGATCCCGAACAAAGACCCTCAAGTTGTGCTACCATCTCCTACTGTTTTTGAATTTGTCGGAAATCTAATTTATGGTGGAACCGCCTGATTTAGGGTCCCTATTGTAATTGGCGATATCATTCGCAATAGAGATTCTGTTTAGAGTTTCGGGTTTAGTTTTGCGTGCATATTTGCGCGGGATAGTTTGGCTACTGTCCGAGTCCGAGTTATAATTATTCGTGAAAGTTTTGAATCAGTTTAAATAATTTTACCTTCTAGTGATATTTTAGTTTTTAGAGGTTTTTGTGAATTCCAAAGTGGCGCTAAGGTAACAATTCTCAGAATCTATACTAATTTTCAAACAGTAGTTAGTGGTCGGGCGTCCCTTCTCTCCGTACCTATTGGTAAGCTTCCTGATGTCTATTTCCAGCCTATTGGCTAACCACACAGTATCTTCGTATGACTAGAGGTGTTCTTTATTCATTAAATGCAGTCGCAGATTGCGGAAATTCCAATGACGTGAAGGCTTGGTAACGTCAACAACTACGATATTCTATGTGTCTAGATTTATTTATACCTCTCATATATTATTTTCTATAGGAATGTCTATAGTCAAGTATCATGAATCATTTGAATCTGAGTGTGAAAGTTTTTATCGAGTAGACGGGCGACATCTTCCTTTTCTTCATCATTATCGTGTTTACAAACAAGATAGGGATCAAAAGCAACTCTGCAATAAAACTAGAGTAATTATGATTATGAAATTGATGGTGCGAATGCTATCAATCCTTGAATCGCACCTACATTTAACGGCAAATAAACCTAGAAATAGGACTCATCAGTCAGACTTAAAGAGAAATGCATTGAAATTGTTGCGCATGCCAAAACGGAGGCTTAATTTAACATCACAGCAATTAACAACACAACTCACAAAGCATTTTAATTCGTATAAATCAAGTAATCATAATTCAAATCTGATAGTATCTGTATGTTCGCCAAGTTTTACTGTCCCTACGTAGCGTAGGATGTGGACCAATTTAAGTCCAACTACGAACTTACTAGAGATGAGGAGATAGATGGTCGATCATAATTTAAAACAACTGAATAATCGGTTGATGCTAATCTACTAAAGACTTGAATTGATTTAACATTGTTGTTGATTTAAAGATTAGAACGTGACTGTTTTATGAGCAGTTACAATGCAATGCATTTGACATGCAAGTATTTTTTTACGTCTTGTCCTATTGTTTTAACCGCTTCGGCAATTGAATTCAAATGGGCAAATTATATTTATGTTAAGTTTTCTAGTTTTGTTTTTTGTGAGACCTCTATTCGATCATGCAAAATCGAGCTATTCGTCATTTCGGCTACCAAGCTTCTCCCTAAACCAGTTACTACTAAGCGTTTCTGACCCATGTCATAACCAATATCTGGCAGCTAGATGCCAGATAAGACGTGCCAATTTTGACTTAGTTTCTGTTTGCCAGACGGTCTGAGTTGGCCGTCGTAGTTAATTAATTCCCAACTTCGATGTGATTTGATGAGGCAGAGATAGATGGTTCTAAAGTGGGTTGCAAGAAGATGATGCAAGTAGTTACGCCTCTTGTATGATAATAGGATGATAATGCATACTTTCAATTCCAGTTGGTCAACGGATTCTGGGAATCTTGTCCTTTAATTGCTTAGTGGTGTTTGTCAGGCGATTTCTTGTCTCTAATTTTATTCCTCGTAGTTAGGATTCTAGTCTTTTATTTTTTAATTATTTATTTTTTAGGAAAAGTAACAGCTAAACAGACAGTGAGTAGAGAGAGAGAGAGTTTGGAGAGTTTTTGTTTCCAATGATGTATCGGTATGGGTAATAAGGTGCAATTATGTTAGGGCTGACGTCGGTTGTGTTACATCAATAAAACTCGATCGACATCTACAAAATGGTATCTGTGGTAATTTTACTTTTATCATGATTTTTTTTTTGTGTCTGCAATTAGCGTCAAAAATATTAATTACACAACTGCAGATACGAAGCAAAAAAAGTAAACTCTACCAAACGAGTTCAGTAAAAAAACAAATCTCGGATATTATCTCTTAAACACCAGACGTGCCTATTTAGCATATGAAAAATACTCGATGCTTAAAGCACACGGTAGCAAATAGTCTCACTTAACCAGAAATCTCGTTAAAGCTCTTATGTTATCTACTTGAGAACGTTCCTTCATTAATTATCTTCAAATATCGGCTGCCATTTTGAAATAAAAAACCGACCAATAGGAACACCGCATGCGTTTGTTTGAAAATAGAACGCCGTTCCGTTTGAAGCTTAGGAATCATTAATCATTGACCAACTGTAGCTACGTCTACGCAATGATTATGTACTACTACAATCTGTTGGTATGTCTGTACTTAATGTGCTACATGAAAGAATAGACAGGAACATGCTGATTAGATCAATGAAATTAAATAATCGATAGTAGCATCAAAAGTTTTGAAAGAAAATCCACAGGATAGCATTAGTGCAGTGCGGAATGACAAAGACAAACATTAAACTCTGATTACACAGCTGATGTGGCCTAATGAGATTTCGTGTTAAAACATATCACAAGCTTTACTGATAGAATTATGTGACTCATTAGTTTTAAAAGACAAATGATAAATCTGCATACATTTTTCATTTCACTTCAAGAGGAAGCTGATGAAGATACAAAATGAGGAATTTCGGATGACGTCAAAAGGTGGTCAGTTATTGCAAGATAATTAATAGAATCACGGGAATAATATTTATTAGTAGCTGTAGTTTTTTGTTTTGAAGTGACACATAATTGGGATAACGAAGAGGAACAGGATATACCAGTAGTCCAGCAGGTCAAATTAAGCAAATAAATAAATGAACCGACGTAAAAAAGGCTTAAGTTTTATTAGTACAAACTAGTAATGTCCCAATTTTTTCTTATTGTATAGTCAGTCAGCCAGTGACCATCGACTGTAGTTTTGTTAAGCCAAACTTCTCTTCTTTTCTCTGTTCGTAAATATTTCGGAGCATCACGCTGAAATATTATCTTGAAAAGCAGTAGCGCTTCAACAAAGCCTCTAATTTCCTAAGCAGTAGGCGTTTCATTCCCTAAAATCCCTTTATCAACGCCACTGGACTTATTTTCTCCAGAATTCACACAAAAACACCTTTATTTCGCCACGATTTGACGTATAGCCACACTGACTAACGGCATAGAAAGATAGACTTACCTAGTCCGAGAGGTAGGCCGCGATAAGTCGCGGGGAATCGAGGTGGAAATGGAAATATAATGGAAACCCCCCCTACGCGCCGCCTCGCCCCCCTTCGCATACAATGCCGGATAGACGACTTGTTACATTTCATTGTTCAGTTATCAGCCCCGAGGCCTTTGTGAAAGCCAGATGATTGAATACAAGTATTTGTTCTCGTGCCTGCTTCTGATTTTCCCCGCTTGCCACTGAAAGCTCGAATCGTTTCGTATTAAACATAGAAATGTATAATACAATTACAAATGTGTTACGGTTGGCTGTTTGTTTTTTCTTGCAAACATCTAGCAGGAATTTGGTTGTTGGTAGATTGTAAATAAAAAGGGAATGTGAAATTGATAGACAAGACAAGGGCCAGTTTGTAAACTGAGAAAACCCAAATATTATGATACCAACTCACAGAACATAATAATTTTGAGTAACTTTTAGTCACTATAATTTCATGCAAGTGCGCTGAAAAGTTTTAAACAACAACTAAATAAGTACAAGGTACTTCAAGTGCGTTCAAACATAATTTCGAAGCTGAAAACTCTCACATTTTCTTACCAGTCACACCTGTAACTGTATGTTTTCTTCTTATACGCAAATCGTTTTCTCACTTCATAACTTAGCATTTTCTCGTAATTTTGTCGCCATCTGTGACAAAACCTAGTGATTTTCAAAGTAAAGTGCGCGATAAGTCCCATTGTCGGTACGTTTGACTTGATCGATTGTCGATTGTCGAGCAGTAACAATGACGATAAATGCCTCACTAGATTGGAGTTCAGTTTCTTTTTGTACCAAGCTTTCTACTTTTCTTTTGATTTTTATGCTTTCTGAAACTTCTTTGCTGTTTGTGATGGCTTTTTCTTGTTGTTTAAAGTTCCACGTCTGAATTGTTCATGATATTTTTCCGATAATAAACGATTCAACTTCCATAACTTCAAAGCAGTTTATAAACTTTTAAAATTATGATTATTGTCTTACCAAATAGCCTTACTATGCTAATCCAACACATTTCTCACAGGAAATTGTATTTTACATATCTTGCATCATTCAATTCAAATCAATCAAATTACTCAAACATAATCATCAACAACTTAATTCGTTCAATTATGCATTGCTTTATTGCAAAAGGCAATAAACGTCATTTGAATTACCCATTAATTTGTCGTACCTACAGATTCTGCATCATTACCTTTCCTACCCTTCGAACAAAAATGATGAAGTTAAAAATTTCCGCAAAATGTTATTATTTATTTAACACAGGAGATGGTCCGCATTTCCCCAACTTCCCCTTGTATTTACACGTGCTATTATTTGCATAAAGATTTTTTTACACAGTAGGGTAGAGTGGGGTAGAGGGATAAAAATATATTTCTAATTCTGTTCGGTGGTGACTTTCCGGTTCGAGCCGGTAGTGCGACGTTGACGAATGGCGTTTATACTGTTTTTTGATATTATTTTTTCGATGTCGGCTTAGGAGTTTTGTTGGTTTTCAAAGTAAGTGTGAACGAAATATAGTATAGAGGATATTGTACAGCTTTGCTACTTTAATGAATTTTGTTTCTGTTCTGCAACTTGTTTTTATTTTCTAGTTAAGAAGTACTCACCGGGTCGACGTCATACAATAGGAAAAATATGACTGCAAAAGATAGTTATGTTGACTGTGTCTCATTTTATTGCAAAAAATATTCTTAGTACAGCTAGCCAAGGTCTTTACAAATATCTCAAGTGAAAATAAATTACGATGCATATATTCGATCGCAGGTAGAGCAGCATATAATATGTGGTTAACATTAGCTTACTAACATTAACTTAGTTATAATTTTATTTCTGTTAAGTTTCACGACGGTTTACGTATCTTATCTATTTGTAATATAAGTAAAATATTTAAGAACAAGGTGTTCTCATGATCACTGGATCAAAAGTGAATCTACCTCAGTAACTTAGCATTGGTAACTTAAAGAGCTTAGAGTGTGCTTGCTAGTTCTTAAGTTATCTGTAAGATGGCGTTGTATCAAACTTTTAAGATTTGACACAGTAAAGTTTTTTTTTTCTGAAGATATTATAATATGTTTTTAATTGGACACTAATAAAATTACATATTATTATGGGCTGCCTTGTACAAATTATATTAAAGTTACTTATATCTATTATTTGGTTCAAAAAGATAACATATTTCTAAATATTCTTATATCCAATATGACGATTTGCCCATTTACGAAACTTATTTTGCAATCCTTAAATATTAACATTTGTAAACAACATATAAGTTAATCCATTCACAACAACGTTGATTCATAGATATACAGCCACATATACCTACATAGAAGAAATATGAATATGATTACAACACAAAACAAAAAAACCGTAAAAGGAAAAAAGTTGGGAGCTTATTAAAAAACCATTACGGTCCTATAATTACATACACCCACATCAAAATACACCAATCCCATTAATATATGTCTAACGCACACATAGGCAGCCGAGTATTCACGAAGACACACGAACATTCACGATTACCTTCTCACGAATAGTATGGGACTCACACACTGACGTGTTGAATGCTGTATGACGTGCTGCCAATGTGTGGGTCATGGAGTTGCCAGTTATTTTTGATACCGTTAATCTGTGGTAAAACTTTGTGCTACATTTTTAAAGTAATTATACTTATTGTTCATTTTGTTGTGGTTAAAAAGTTCACGAGAAAAGTACTTGTTAAATTTTTGAAATTTTTTGTACCTTTTAAAAGTTGCATTTTTCTGTACAATATTATTGACTCTTGTATTTTAATTTCGTCTCTAGGTAATAAATGATACAGAAAACCTTAAACAAAAATCTAGATAATAGCAAGATGTCCCTACAAGAAAATGAAGAGACAACATGTTCCTAGATATAAGCGTAGGTTACAAATGTTACAATGAAGATGAATGTAGAGATACTTTCTTGCCACAAAACGAACATAATTATGACTCACTTCCAAGCTTTAATGAATGGGCTTGGTGAATGATTTTATCTTTAAATTACAGTGACTAAACGCAGGCGGAGTCAAGAATTACATAATTCATAATTAATGCATAATTACATAAATCTTTTTAAAAACTGTTCAATAGTGAATATATACAATACTGTGAGTTTACTCACAGTATTGTATAAAAATTCCCATCATTTGCATTTTGTGTTGGTAGCAGATAAATCTTAATTATTTTACAGCTATCTTCCTTAACGTTTAATAACTTAATTCAACTTTTGTAGAAATTATGACTCTGAGATTTTGCTTGTTAATCCGAAATTCAAGTAGAAAAACCAAAATATCGCTAATTTGAATAGTTATATTCTTTCCAAGCAGATGAGAAATGTCAAGTCTTAGATCAGTAAGTAATTAATCAAGTTAACACAATACATTCCTTCAGTTTTCAACTTCAGCTAAAGTTCACTAAATAACAAGGTGCCTTTCTTGTACCCTCTTTCAAGTTACTAAGTTCAGACCAATAATTTCCCCGAACTACGTCCTTTTACTTGAGAAGTAAGTTCTGTCCAATTAACTGGCAACATTGTCAGATATCATCGTTCTCTGTTCGGCCCGCTCTCCCCGTCCTTGTCTCGCTCGAGGTTAGGATAGCTTGGCCCACATTAATTAAACGTCGGGATAGAACGCCAATCAAACTTTGACCGCCGCTAAGCCGATGAAGCCGAACTTATTATGTGGTATTAAAATTCCATTTTCGAACTCCAACCGCTCTAAATTGAAATGGATCCATAACATTATGGAATGATAGCCACTAATTCAATAAATACTGGAGTACCGGCCATTAAAAGTTGAAAAAGTTTGACGTATTACTCTTTCCGGCCATAATTACCGACACAGCAAATTACTGAACTAATAGGTGGCGTGTCAGATATCGAAATTAAATTCTATCATCGCTCGATACTCATTAATGCGGTATTAAGTCTGTTCATATCATTAGTTGTGTACAAAAAGCGGCGTCACACGATGCGTGCACATGTGCGAGTCGACGGTGCCACATAAATCATAAACCGTATCTTTGTACTTGTGCCGGTAGGTAGGGAGTAGCCACGTCGATGGAGGAGCGGAAAAAAGCCCCCCCGTTTCCTGCCCGGGGATCACACATGACCGGCCTGTCTATCTGCCAGACCCGTGTCAAATATTCTCTGGAGCGGAGATCGCCCCCCACCCGGCTTACGGGGGCAGGGGAAGCCCCCTGGGGCACGCTGTCCCGCGGCGAAGCTCATCTTGGAGCCCTAATGCGTTTCGCGCTCGGCATTATGTTGAGATGAATTTTTAGGCAGCCTCAGACCACTACTGTTTTTGTTACGCTGGCGTTTCATAGACTCATACCTAGATGTCTTCCAACCTACTTATATCTAGAACATTTAATATCGACGTTGGAGTAAAATGATTGAATATTTTCTTTTTCATTAAGATTTTCGCTTTCAGAGGGCGGGCGTTGAAAAATCACCACCCCGCACCTTTCATAACTTTTCACTTCGTGATCCAACGCAATTACTCACTTTCTATCGCCTTCTCAAATATTCATTCGTGCTTTTCCTGCTGCAAATTATAGTAATAGCCCGAACAAAACTGGTAATTAGCCCCCTACGTGTAAGGGGGGCAGTCATTTTTATAAAAGCTTCAGGTCATTACATTTCACTTTTTCATGTTTTTCGAAACGTAATCCTGATAACTAATTGATGGGTTTAATTTAGTAATGGAATGATTAGTATTTTGATCCTTTATCGCGAGCTGTCCTGATATGGTTTGATTGTATGGCGTGAGTATGATTAGGTGTATGAACACGATCCGTAGGTGTGCTGGTACAGAGGTCGGGTAGGATGTCGCGTCGACAGGCGGAGCCGGGCACAGAACAAAGCTGTGCGAGCCTAACAAAGACGTCACCGGCCGTGGCTGCGACGCGGAGTTATGGCACCCATTGTGCGCAACAATACCCAACAAACGAGTTTGTATAAGCTATTAGGTACGCGCATTAATATATATTTTTTGTTCGCCCGAAAATTTAGCATTCCATTACGAGGGAGAGAAATGAAACGCCCGCCGCATGAATTATATTAAAATATATTTGAATATTTCATTTGACACCTTTTTTGCGGGCGGTATTTCGTTCAATCCCGGGCGGGAGCGCGTAATTTTTAGCATACACCAAAGCTAAATTTTTGGTGAATAACATTCCATTTCGGATGCGAAACACGAAGGGTATCAGCGTCAACACAACACTGACTGATGGCTGTGTGTTCACGTTATAAATTCTTTTTGAGATCCGCTCGGATTTGTGATGAAGCCTTTCCTCTGTATGTAGATTTACATTCGAATAGGGCTGTGTATTATTAATTCGAGCATTACAACCTTTTAGTATTTCCAGCTAGAGATTTGATCGCAGATTTGTTCGTCTTATTCTCCATAATTAAATTCTATTCAAATTCCATAAAAATAAAGTTGGTATATCTAGATTCTCAAACCACGAAAATAACATTACACCAAACATGGTTCACTATATCAGATATGTATACAAATGGTTCGAAACAAAAGTCATTAGGGCAGCATACATAAGCCACTAGCAATCTTCAGTACATAATCTAGCGGCCGCCCAAACCTCGGCCGGCAATGATTAATGATTTATCAAAACTAAGGCAGCCATGTTGCTTTTTTTAACATGCGTCACTCGTCCCTTTGTAAGATTCGTTAACGATTTTCCTATTGTTGTAATGGAAATACTGCCTAAGTATAGAAGATCGTGTTGTTTATTTCCATAGTAAAGTAATAATTACCGTTGCTATAGTATCATTATGAGCCTGTTGTATCCCACTGCTAGGCAAAGGCCTTCCTTTCGTGCTTCCATTTTTTCTATCTGTATCCACTTGGACCCTACCTTCCCTCTAGGTAAGAGTACAATTCGTCACGCTATCTCCTTCTGGGCCTACCGCGTTCTTCGATCTTCAATGTGTAGCCACTGTTCCCCAATTGCTACGCTAATAAAAGAGGAGTCATCATGATCACTTAGCCAATATTGTATAGCTCTGCATTGATCTGCAGTTCCAACGGAACAATAGGACTGAACCGCTAACGCCTGGAAAAACACACATGCAGACATTCCCAAAAAAGTTAATATACTTATACATTTTAATAATACCTACTCGCATGTAGGGTTAAATATGTACGCACACGACACATTAATCATGCATGAGGTACTCGTAATTATTATGTCGCGTGTTTTGTCATCCATCGCATTTTGGCCGTGGATTTTATCAATGTACAACAAATTGTGCTCTTGTCATTAGTATACCAATGTCGTTTTTACAATGCCATTGCCGTTTTAATGCTAAGAGATATTATTTACGATATTTACCACCTGTTTAGTGGTCCATCCTTTTTATGGGTTGCTATGGTTAAAATTAATGCAGCAGTGGGTAATAAATAAAGACCATGTCAAAATTGCGAGGAAGGCAAACATACCTACCATTCGATACAATTGCGATTAATCGTTGGTATGAAGATCATTCGTAGGATCCCTTCCTTTCATTGTTCAATGGGGTAAACTACAAAGATGAGGCATTTGTTTGAATTGCAAAGTCACTGGAATCAGCCTACATCTGTATCTCAATAACCAATGTCACATACGTACAATACTTTACACCAGTTCACAAACGACCGACAATTGTAAGGTCATACATAAAATTTTAGGGTCACTCAACTTTACTCCAATCTTTTCTGAGAGATCTTGCTTGCTTGACCTTATCAGATTGCAGGGTAGGAACTGGACTTTAAGTGCTTTACAATGTATCAACAGAATTGTATTTTATTAAGTGGTAGGTAATGCACAAGTTTGATTGATACCGTTCTCAAGTATAGTCTTCAAGCTTCCTCTAAAGGCTGGAAGATTTATTTTCCATGACTAGTCCTTAATTCTTCATCGGCATCTTTAAAGCCAAACAATCGTCACTACGACATTTATTTATTTTTATACGATTGCTATATCAATTAAACACAATAAACATGGATCGACCTTCGCTATAGTCGTTGGAAACCAGCAATTTTATTTACGACGTGTAAGCGTTTAAGAGAAATTGCATTAATCTGAATACCCGTTGGATATCATGTACGATGTTGCAATACACTGAGTGATTTCAATATAGCTATAGGTCATAACAAACAAACGTTCATAAAGCATTTTGAGTTCAGTCACGTTGAGTATAAAGTCAGGATTCGATTGGTTTTCGTCGCCCAAATATAGCGTTGGCGTGGAGTCGAAATGTATGAAATTGTAGGACATGAATTATGGATTGTCGATATCGCTTCAAGCTGTTGCTGTATTTTTTTCGTGTTCCTGTGGCGATACCGCAACGAATTAAATTAAAAGCTCTTTTCACTTGTCATCTCTTGATGAATTTGGTATTTAGGCTCGCACGCTTTGCCTGTTATTATTTTTTTACTCGCGGTTGCGCAAATTGTTTGGGACTATTTCATAATACGACTGACATTCGAAAGGTTTGGCTTCGTTGGTTATATTCATTTTTTATTGCCAAATTATTTTGCCACTAGTATATCAAGTCTTAACTTTATATTTTCAGCTGTAGAGATGAGATCTTTCATTCAGATTCCTTTAATTCAACCATTTGCTATCGGAAATCGTTTAGTTAGTTTATCATTTTCTACCCCAACCTTCACGACATCGTTTGTTCTTACAGTCTTGATCAAAGAAATGATGGAGGTTTTATTACTTCCAAAATTCCTTGGAAGGTATGATCGATATACGATATACGACACTGCAATTTGGCATTGTTTTCCTTCACTTTCTTCCTTGAATCAAAATAACCATGTTTACGACTTAAATGCGGTCCCCATAGTTGTTGAAACACCTGCCTAGACCGCAGAATCTATTGTACGTAATTGCTGCAGTTGTCAAAGTTTGCCATAAAGCTTATAATATGTTATTTGCTGCAACATTTTCAGTTCTTTGGTTTGTTGATTCTTACACATACATACTCGTATTATGTGGCTTCGTACAAATATTCTGGTTATTATGGTGGTGCAAATATTAAAAAAAGAACATGATTCAAAGAGTATTCTACACGCTGCAAATAAAACTGACCTTTCAAATTCAATAGATGTAGATATAACATTGTAACGGTTCCTTACTTTAATAATAATGCCATTTATAATGAATTCTATATACAAAAGAATATACATCTCAATTCAGTTTAGGCTGGTTACAACCGGTTTGCGGCAGCTGACCGTATTTTTCGACCCTTTACCTTTGTACACGCAACGCTGTAATCAGTACAAATGCGATGTGAGATAGCGCACGCCTTTCAATATTTTAGCACGCACTTTATCCAGATAAATGTGAACCAACCTTTACTTCTCAGGGGATTAGCAACGTACGGATTCTGTTGCAACTGCCCTGGAAAACGGTTTCGTGAACTTATTATTACTAACGATAATCTCTTCGGCTCGATACATCAACAACGCAGCAAGAATTCTATCGATTTTAGATTTCTTACTCTAAAACCGACTTGAAATCGACAATTACTTTGGTCAATATGAAAAAATCGATATAGTAAACATCATTCATACATGAGGTGCCTACGACGTAGGTGTCTCTAAGGGCCAGTGCTACTTCAATCTTCATACGGTTGTCATAGATAGGTATAGCAGTAAACACGAAAACAATATTCCAGATTTAAAAATCGTATTTCTATTCAGAATCTCTTACATCATTACCAATCACTTTCCCCGGTCCATCGTAGCCAATTTTCAACAATGCCCGGGTGTTTGTCCACATCGTCGTGAAAGTAAGCCCCTTTCCTTGCCTGAGATGATTTATAGTCGCCCGACGACACATGCAGCGCTGCGCCCGACGCTCCTAAAGCTGCGATTTCGTTTGGGATGGTTAGACGAGCGGGTTGGACGCTGCGGTTTGGACGCTCGTTTGTTTAGTAGAAAAAGAGACCGAAAGAAAAACCCGAGCGACCGAGAGAAATGGTTAGAGAAGCAGTTGGATTGTTGTATTTAAGCTTCTTGTCTGCTTCATTGTCAACAGGCTTTTTCTTCATAGATTTACTTACACAATCATGGCCATATGGAAAAAAAAACTAATTATTACTTCTATGACTTTCTTTTCCACTACATTTAGTCATTTGTAATGTCTACTCTCTTTCATGGCCTTATCTTCTATTATGATCCGCATGCCCATCTGACCACTTATCAGAATCGTATCAACTAACTTTACATCAGCCCCAAAAAAATCTCTACGAAATTAAGTATTACCATCGTCTAGCTGCTAGCATCTCGCTTGCCTCGTGCCCTCTTTAATGCTCTTATTACGGACGGTTTAAATCTGACGGGGGGATCATGTTTTATGCATCTGAGTGTGCGATGAAACCGCTGCTGTAATATATAAAGCCCGCTAGGAAGGGGATTTCATGAGCTATATGGTTATACGACATTGTTTCGGAATTTTCGGCGTGACATGACCGATGAGATCGTGTGTTGTCTTGATGAAATGTAAGGTCTAGGGACGTGGTGAAAACTAAAGACCGTGGTAGATTGTGAGCTGGATTGTTGTGTTAATGTTATGATGAATTAATATGTTTTACCTACCAGTGAAGTTTGGTTATGAGGTTTCACTATTGTTGTCCAGCAAAACAATGTCCTAAGACAATTTTCGAATTTTGAACAAGCATAATAAGCATAATCAGCCTATTATGTTCCCACTGCTGGGACACACGGCCTCCTAAATCCTGTTGGCCGATGTTTGCAATAGGAAAATGCACGATCATTTATGTTTTGCTTTTATAGTGTTGGGATATATCCAAAAAGAGAATCAATCAGTCAGAGGACGCTTTAGCTTTTAGAGAAGTTACATTTTCTGAAAGCTTCTTTCTCTGACTAATTGATAGTTTCCCCTGCGTATTGCCCAATTTGATCCATAGCAGACACCAAAATTATGCTAAAATGTTGTAAGCTCTAATGTTATTGTCTCAAAGATCATATGACGGCAACACGGCTGTACTTGAATGGGTCCCAAAATCCGGCCAGGACGATGAGGTTGTTATCAATTTCCCGAGCAACAAGTGGGCGATAATTTTGAATCCGTTGCACCAACCCTAACACTGCCTGACTCTTTTACATCACTCTGTTAAATTCCTGTAGAAATCTTAAGATTTATGTTAGCCGGTCAGA
Organism: Eurois occulta; assembly: GCA_950022335.1. Lineage (NCBI taxonomy): Eukaryota > Metazoa > Arthropoda > Insecta > Lepidoptera > Noctuidae > Eurois > Eurois occulta. The sequence goes on from OX465483.1 coordinate 12,582,025, forward strand.
GGTTATCTATATTGATGACGTTATAGTCCTCAGTACCTCGTTTGTCAACTCGGAACAAACTGTCGTGTTTGTCATCGGCTCCTTTCTTTTTTCCAACGTTATGAATATTGTCGTTCTTGGAAATCGTCGGTAGTGTGATTCGCAATGTAATCCGCGATTCGTGTCTGCGTATTTCTTCGAAGTTAGCGTGTTTATCTTGTATGGCAAGCCGTTTCGCGTGTTACCGTTGAACTGAAAATAATCAGCTAACTTTTGCTTTGTTTCAACTCCAACTGTTTCTATTTCAATTCTGAATGTATTTTGTGCTTTGGGAATGTTTTGTGCGGGTTTTAGGTTAATAACATTTCGTTTAAGTTAAATTTTGCTAACTTTTGTATCTACAGAGGTCAAAGTTTGCGAAAAGTATGTTCAATCAATGTTAATCTGGATTTCATGACAGACAGTTTACTATTAACTGGTCTTATTTTATTCTACTCTATCAACTATTACATTTTCTGTCTCTTCGTTTTATATAATATCATAATCACGTTTGTTACGTGCAGTTTCATCCAGAGATTTGTCTTTTTTCTCTTCAAATAAATTACAGTTCAGTGCATCATCTAAACCGTGTATAATAGGCTTCGCATCTTCCTCGAAGAATAATGATTACAAAATGAAAAAGCCCTGCGGCGTCTTAAATTATTTTAATTGACTTCGGTAGCGGTTCGGAACTTCGGACCGAGTATTCACTCACAAACACACCTTCACCTCGTTTTACGTAATACACACTTAATATCACGCACACATACACAAACTTGGTAATATATCAGAATTATTAAATATCTGTAAATTTATTACAGGCGTCTACTTACGTCTCACTAATAGCCGTATGTAATTATAGAACTAAGACCACTGACTGTACGAACATTGTCGGTAGTGAGAAGGACTACCTACTTTGATTGATGCTGAGTTTGTTTTGCTAAAAATATATCCTGGTTTCAAACGCGCATTCACTGTTCATAGATCCATTTTCAAGATAAAATGTGTGCCCATGTTGCACTACTATATTTACACACAGTTTAATTCTAATTAAACTTTGTTATTAATTGAAAAGGCTGGCGACTTGATTAGTTTGCATTTAAAGGAACATGATTTATAAGATAACTTTAACTGATAATTTTACGATAAAAAATGTCTAATGTCTGTTGTGAATACGAACCAATGTGTAATATCTTGGATTACAGAATTTCTTGACTTGATCGATTGCGAACTAATGTTTCTTAAATTATTTTACCATTTCCCAGCGCACTGATTTCTATAAGACTCCAGAACTCCCGACACTCGAAAGATGCCCAACAAGCAAAAACAATTAACAAATTGATAAGCTCAAAACAATTTTCAATTAACTCGGCGCGGGAGTGTTCGCCGTTTACAAATAACCCAACATTTATCAGAAATGCCTATGCAGTTTTTAACGTCTGCCGTCTGTCAGGGTTGCCCCGTGTTTTAAAATTAATCTCTTGTATTTTTTCTGGTTTCGTATTAACGTGTACCGTTATCTAATTTCAGAAAGGAAGCGGGGTCGGCAAACCTACACCCGGTACCAGACGCTCGAGCTGGAGAAGGAGTTCCACTTCAACCGGTACCTGACGCGGAGGAGACGGATCGAGATCGCGCACGCGCTCTGCCTCACGGAGCGCCAGATCAAGATCTGGTTCCAAAACCGCCGCATGAAGTGGAAGAAGGAGAACAAGACCAAAGGCGAGCCCGGCTCCGGGGACGAGCCGGACAATATGAGTCCGCCCACCTCGCCACAGTAAAGGCCTCTAGCTTAGTTCGCGCGGTCCAAGCTAGGGGTGCCTTGTTTCAGATTTCCTCGCCCGAATCACAAACTCCGTTCTCAGCGTTTTATTTTGTGTATACGATTATGTTCGACTGCTTCGAACACAAATCTGAAACAATACGCCCCGAGACCGTAGTTACTAGAACAGTTTAATTTGTATAAATTGTATGTTGGACTTTTCATGATAATATTACATTATAACTAATACGTAACCTAGTGATTTCGAGTAATGATAGTGTGATGAAGAGATTTTTACAGTTGTTAAGTATAAATTAATTTATAGAAACAATCTCAATACCAATAATTACCAAAAACGCAGTGTATATGATTAGTAAACTGCATCATTTATGTGATTATATAGTTGATTAATTGTCATTTTCTCGGTACTATCTACTGATTTGCAATCGGTCATTACGTTTATATAAATTCATGACAAAGTGCTTGATACTACATGTCTCATAATATTTATTTCATAGCTACTATGTAAGTTGGCATCAATAGTATTTTGAAATTTCAAAAAAACAAATACGAAAAATGTGACGTCCATAATTTATTGTTAAATTCTGTATCAAGCACTATGTCAGATATTATGTAAAAAAATTACAAAATTTTCTAATAATTTTGAATCACAAAACCATAAGGACCTCTTATAATTAACCATTGATAAGAAGGCAATTAGTATCCATATTGTTATTATTTAATATATTTGATGTTTTATTTCTTAATTAAGCTATCTAAATACTATTCTGTACATACATACATAATAATTTTTAGATTATATGATGTACAATTGTTTTAGTGTGAATAATTAATTATTGAGATTAATTTGGGAAACAACGATATTATTCGTGTTTTGAGTTTTTTTGCGGTATGAGTGTTTTTGATTTGTGGATCGTCTCTTTTTTTCTATACGCGTAACCGTAGTGCGGGAAGGCCAGTTTACAAGTGCAATGTATACGATTTTTGATGACACATATACGTAATTAATACTGATAATAAACGTCATAGGAAATCTATTATTATTGTAAAATGTTACGAGATTGAAGCTTATAATTTAGAAAATACTTAATGAGAACACAAAAGAGATATTCTTTGAACTTCTATTGTGGAAAGTTGTGTCACGTAAAGACATCTTGGACACGGTGAAAGGAAATGAAATGAATGAGGAAAATCACTTTATTTATAATGAAACAAAAGTTACCTTCAATATCGTAGGTGCAGAACTTGATACTTTGATTTTTAAATCTCTTGTGGAATGTAGGTATGAGGTTACATGTTCACAGTATACCAAAGTTAGGAAATAAACTGGTGTTTATACGAACGAATATACGTAGATACGGAGGCGCTTGACGTTTCAGGTATAACCGTAATACATCATTTTGAAAAGGTATTTTTATAAAATCATTGATTAAGAAACCCGATATACGTAAAAAAATATCTAATATATATACTCGTAACACGTTAGTTTTACGAATATTATTATAAAAATTGGCGAGTGATAGAAAGGTTGATCTTGTCAGGATTCAAGTTATACGTTTTTTCGTAATAATGTATAAAAAAGTACTATTTGTAAATTATTTTTCACATAGATTGTAATTAGTGAATGTTTTTAATAAGAACTGAGTGAGCCGGTTCTATATTTTTTTTTTCTTTTTTTTTAATTTTGTGCTGTGTTCGTTAAGTGAAATGTAAATTGTAATAATTGTATATTGTCGATATATTCAATATTTATTTATTGATTCGCTAATTAGGTTCGCTTACGTTTTCTTTTATTGCAATTGGGTGGAATATTCGATAGCTGTCTGGCTGGGATGCATTTTGTTGAATTATTTTTAATTGCTCAATTCATATGTTTGTGTTGTAATTTTATTGCTAGAGTTAAGCAGTATTTTAATTTGTTGTTACTTTTAAAAAGTGTACTACAATAAGTATGGTGTACTAACGACGTTGTCAGTTATAAATCCTCTTAGATGGTACTATATTTTCAGTGCAATGTTCCACAAAATTTTCAAATCCCTTGCCAGATGGAAACTATGAGTTTGAAATGTAAAATTTTAAAATTAGTTTTACTTATAAAATTAAGTTCTGATTCTTAAGTCTGTTGAGAACTGTCCTCAAAACTCAAAAATTAGGTCCGTAGAGAGACATTGGAACCTAATTTCAACGATTTTATTTACCATTTATGTCCTATCGATTCAAAATTTATGAAATATAACTATAATTAGTAACATAATAAGGTTAGGCGAGACGATATTGTCATAAATATATAAATACATGAAATTAATAAAGCATAATGATTGTAATTTGAGATTTTTATTGTTAACTACCTTAAAATTTACAGTAAGACACACTAATAGAAAGTTGGCAGCCTCATAGGCGTTGAAGACTGCTGTGATATTACCTATGTATCAATATCGAGTAATATTTCTGAATCTTTATTTCTAATACAACTTAGTCTTAAGAAAATATCTAATTTGCGACTGGCTACATCTTGTTATCATTTTTATGATTTAAAAAGTATGAACAAAACATGACACAACACACACTAGGTCCAATTTTGCTGCAGCATTTTAAAACTGTAATTTATCGAACACTAGGGAAAATGTGAAATCATAAACCTAGAGACATAGAATATGGAAACATAGATAGGCATTTAGACTCTTCTTAAATTCAAGATTCGCACACAATTTTGCTAAAGTAAAAAAAGGTCAAGTTTCCAAACAGCTGTGCCTAATGGTGCACATATCTCACTTGGGCTATAAAATAAAGGCTTTCTTCCAGATCGTGGTTCTAGATACCGTCATTATAATACGTCAGCTTAACGACAAAATAATGATTTTGCGTGATACGACCGTACCGCGTACCTTCCGTGTCAGTTACGGCTGATTGGTACCTCCCCCCCACAAATCTCGAAATTACGTTTTTTTCTGTTTCTCAAAAGCTATTTATACGACTAGGTGTGGCTTCTCTAATGCGTTTTTAATAATCCCTACGTCCAATGAACGCTGAAGGCGAAACATTATTCTCGTGTGCGATCTCTACTAATGCGATTTTGACAAGTTTGAAATTGAGGCAATTATGGTTTTGCAGGATTTTTAATGGCCATGTATTTGTCTGGGTGATTTCAAATATCGCCGGAAGTTATTATAACTATTTTTTGTAGTTAGTCCTGTGTTGTTTTTTTGCTATTTCCCGTTATATGCCAGATTGATCTGATTGTCGGCCTTGGTCCCACAAGGTTCTTTGTGCCAAACAGAACCATGCATTGATCCAATTATTTTTACCACTGTTTGTCGTGTATCATTATTTCTAAAAAACCTAATGAACAACTTTTCAATATAGTTACACCTCATTTTTCGGTTTAAATAAACTGTTTATGTATCATAAATATTATTTCGAGCACTGTGTGTACATTTGGCAAGATTGTATTTACTTGCAAAACATTGATATTGGCACCAATGTATTTACTATTTTTATCATTCACCAACGGATGTAAACAATCCAATTTCTTTCAATTCCACTACCAACGAAGCTAGATCTTTCATAGTGAAGAGATTTAGATTCATTTGTTTTGTGATAGGGGTCATAGTAAAATGGTGGGTGTCTCCTCTCAGGGAGCAATGATAAGTGTTATTTATGAGCTTCGTCAATGTGCCATTGCACTTGCCACAGATTGGGTTCACGGTCGCGTTCAGATAACACAATCATCTACGTACAGCAAGCAATTGGACCAATCACTCTGATTCTGTCTCTTGGTGTGTTTTTTTATATAAAAATAGTGCTACTGTCAGAATTGTCGTTTGATTAATCGGCCTTAGTGTCTTTGTTGAGATATTTTTTGTATTAAAATGTATTCTTACTAGAATGTGTATTTGTAATAGTATCTGGTAGAAATTGCTGCTCAACTCCAATGAGTTTCTGGTTTATCTAATTGAACTTTCTTAATACTTACTATGGGTTCTCTTACCGGTATGAATTCTGATTTCAACCAGTGTCTAGCATCTATATTGTCTGAATTTTTCATTTCATCATATTGTTGGAAATCTCCATTCTTGTCAGCGTAGTTGTTTTAGTCATACTTAACCCTTTGCCCGCCAGAGCATAAACACACGCGCGTGCCCTCCACGCCAAGCCACAATTTCACGTACCATTTTGTCACATATTTGTGTCGTTTGGTGTACAGGGCACGCGTTTGCTTGTCACGTATATGTGACTATGACAGTCAAAAGGATAATGAAGTTCCCTGCTCTTTTAACTGAATTAACATTTTGCGTTTGATAACAATTAACATTAATTGAATGAACCACAACCGACTTTTCAATAGTTGTGGCCTCATTGGATTCCAATTTTCCGCCATTATTTGTATCTACATGCATATGGGTATTTCTAATTAGTCTGGCAGTACGCAAGACCATTACAAATTACTCTTCAACAAGCAGTCATGCATCCTGACAAACATTTGTAAACAAAAATTTATTAATTCTAATACTAAAAAACCCCAATAACATCAAACTTAAAATTACTGTCCCAAGATGAAGACATAAATCATTGACGATTTTTCACTTACGACCTTGCCTCATAACGTTCAATTTTATTGACTGCAATAAACCAAAGCAATGGTTAAATCAACGCCGCTGTATCGATATAAACACCTCGTAAATATTCCCTATCCCTTTCATGCTTATAAGATTTGACGCATGTTTGAGCGAGATAGAAAAGTCGCCTCTTCATTTAGCTGTTACTGAAAATAGTTTATGAGAGCTAAGGTGTTGTTGCTAAACAAATGATTGTGGACTCTATGTTTTCGGCTATATGGTCGATATTCTTGTGTGTTGTTAAATTTATAGCTTTTAAATGGGTCCTTAAATCGCAATAACGATTTGTTTATAGATACTCGTGTTGTCGGCGATCCTTTGTAGGAATAAGTTTAATTTATGGTCTCCTGTTATGATACAAGTCAACTCTGTAATTGATTTTATTGGCTTTTTGACACGTTATTTGATAACTTATCTGAAATTCTGTTATTAATTGATTCGTCATCGTTGGTAATTCATGGTGGGAGTTATTGTGAGACACCAAAGTGACTATAAATCATAAGTTGGGCATTTGAACATTTGACATTTGAATGTTTAACTCTATGTCAAGACTCTCTTTCATAAGAAGTTGTTTACAAAGCAAACATTGTTACATTATTTTATCTAAAATTATTTCTTACAGATATTAAAAATATTTAATGCAGGGCATGTTAAAATTGTAGTCTGCTTCCAATTTTCATTTATTTTATTTTATTTAAATATGAAATAAAATCCAAAACAAGGAATTCCTAGTAACTCAATTGAAATTAGATAAAAATATAGGTAATTTTCCCTAATTTTCATTACATAACCCTTATAAGTCTCTTTACAAATCCAAATTGAAATTCAAAATTGGCGCCCGCGCGGCCGCCATTTTGTTTGGGGCGGTGTCCCCGCTCGCCCCGCCCCGCGCTGCCACTCCCACGCGTCAGCCACTCGGACGCAGCCCAACTCATTTGTTATAGTGTACAGTCTACCCAACAGGTTGCTACAGCGTTAGGAATATATTTTATTCTATGATTTGTATGGTAAATCAAAATTGTCATTTTCGTTGATTTGAAAAAACAAATAAGTAGGTTTGTAATTAGGTATTCTATGCTTAATTAAGGTATATGTAAAAGAAAATTCCTAACTGTAATACGTAATCGAGTGCAAAAAAATGGTGGAATAGTCATTCATGAGAAAATGCGGTTAAGGAGTAATAATGCAATATGTAGTTTAATTTGGTACAATTCGCTAGATGTGCTACCTGAAACAATTGCAAAACAATGTTTGTTTTAAGTTGCCACAATAATTATAATTTATGTTACGGAATATTACGTATTTTTGTAAATTATCTATTTGTAGAGTCTTCATTATTTCCCCAACATAATTTAATACTAACTGGAACTGGTGCTGAAATACTTACAAAACATGAAATAAATATTTCATACTTGAACTAAGTTAGCGGAGAAACTTGTTACCGGGAGGTACCCGTCAGGCGTTGCATTGGAAGATGACACCGATAGAGATGCTACCGTCCTATTCCCATATATGGTAAGTTATATATTTCTGTCCTTTTTAATTAGCACTTTTACTCAGTCCAGCTTTAAGCACAACAGACGCGGGGGAGCAGTTACGTCACTTAAGGGAAGCACGTATCAACTATACGTAGGTCTATGGATATGTATGTATATCTAACTATATTGTGTTGCGATCTCTTGAATTTTTTAACTCTAGCACAAATGGAATAGGTATACCCGCTTTAAAGGATAATACAAAAATAGATACGAATTTAGAAACCGGTGTAGGTAGAAACAAGAAAACCAAAAACTATGAAAAAGGTGCTTAAGTCACGCTTAGCGTGAGGCATTCTTTGTGAAGCACGAGAACTTGAAAAAAGAATAAGTATATACAGTGAGTGTAGACAGGAAACCCAACGGCGAAATATTTTTTTTTACAAAAACGAAGAACGAACATCTTAGTCATATGAAAAAAATGAATCGACAGTTTCTCGTAGGTTATTCTATGGTAGGTATTATACCATGTACGTATAAAACAAACTAATGAGTAACTCCTTAGCTACTGTTTACTGCAGGAAACCTGAAAGTATACCCGCCTACCTGATTTCATCTCTGAATAGCCCTTCTTTAATTTGATGTAGGCAATAAACGAAGTAATGTTATTATAGTGTCATCAAGATCTCCGTTATTATATAGCAATTTGTTGGATGCAGCAGAAGAAGATATTATGACCTTTTCTATAGTTACATGGTGGTTCTGTAGGTTTTGTATAGGTATTTTACATGAAAAAAAACCTCATGTTAAATTCGGTTATGGATATAGATTCGTTGAAGTATAAACATAATATTCAATACAAGACTTGGCATACATGAATATGAAAACATTATTTCTATTGATTTGCTCAAACGCTACCAATAAAAAAAACACATAAAATGACTAGGTAAGTACACCACTTTTATTGAAGTTTTGAATGATTCTGCACTAGTTTCTTCAACACGAAATCCTACTTCATACTAATATTATAAATGCGAAAGTTTGTGAGGTGAAACATCCAGATTTCCAGATTCATCCATACCTACATGAATGGATATCTGGATGTTTGTTACTCTTTCACACAAAATCTACTGACTGGATTTAGATAAAATTTGTCACGCAGATAGTTTATAACCTGGATTAACATAAAGGATACTTTTTATCCCGGTAGTACGATCCCGTGAGACAATTACCGAACTCCACGCGGGCAAATCCGTGGGCATTAGCTAATAGATCATAACCCAATTTTCAAACACAACATTTTTTCAAAATCTACGGATCTCTGAAAAGATGATCTTTCTAAAACGATCCGCATATCATTTACCTTCTTCACACGCAGCTCATTAATCTCATCACCTAGATCTCACAAACGATCATTATGACTGCTGGCAGACATCTCGGCTATTCTCAGCCTCTAACATTGTAGAATAATTACTTAATTATATCAACCAATAAATAGTTCAACGTGGGAATTCAACGAAGAATTCTTAGGCAGCTTGGCTGTCAATGATGCGTTCGCTGATCTTAATTAATGTAGGTAGATGACCTGTCTCCATAGATCAGTCACGTATGGACAAGTGAATTTGACATAAGACACCTGGGATTTTTGCTTCTACTTTTGCCTGTGTAAAGTCTAGTTTTCTCGATCAAGCTGGCGTCAAAAATGAATGTCTTTTCACATAATTCAGTTCTCCCAGGCTATCAAAGGTTAGTGATGGAATGAATAATGAAATTTTCCCCAATAATAACGTAATTTGCAAACCTTTAATTATTTCACTGCCTCCACTTAACAGGTGCTTCTGCCGATGAACTGATGTCTTCTGTAATTTCATGTTTTTCTTTAATATCAAGCCAATCTTATCATTTATGATCATTTAGGCTTAGGTACACCTTAATTTTAAAAATTAATCAGTATAGGTACTAATTTGACTCCCGCTTCAAGCTAAGTTTTGCATAATGTTTAAAATTGTAGAATTAAATTTCTCATTTGTAGCCTTAACTTAGAATGTGTTATTGTAACTTGATAGGTAGAGAATAAAAAAACTACGGTAAATCACAAAATAGTTTTTTAAGTATCCAGACATAAGTTAATTATGCTTAACGTAGTGTAGACAACAACTACTTACCTGCTAATTCAAAATGAAGGACATGTAGCTCGTATAATGTTATAATTAATTCCATTAAAGCTAATAATACCTTTTCAACCCCCCGATCGACATCAAGCAATTAATTTCACCGTTACTCATTACATGAATAATTAATGAATTAACACAAATTGTGTGCTCACAACATTCAGTACGAACACTTTAAAAAATAATTAGACCCTAATGAAAGCTTTGACCTTATTATATTGATTGGTAATTAGATTATTTTTATCTGACTCCAATTTGTTGGTATTTATATAGGATTGTTAATGTCACTTCCGATAGGCATGTCAATTTGTCTGTCAGAGTGCCAAGTTTTCGTGTTTTATCACCTATCTGATATTTAATACTGCTAAACGACTTCTCGGTATAAATAAGCGAGAGAGTATATCTGGAGGGACGAAAAAGTTGAAACTGTTTGGTGCAGGTAATGTTACAGCCGACGGATAGTCCCGAAATAGAGCACCGCCGACGGCCGTTGAAATATTTTTGGGGCTTTTTTTAAATATAAAAATGAATAGATTTTCTAAAAAGTCTAAGCATCAAAATGTGTTTTGAATTATAAGAAAATACTGTAGTCCTGATGGTATTCTCTAGTTTTCAAGAATTCAGATGGAAAACACCAATACATTTACGAATGTAGAGTGCTTGCTAAAAAGTATAATCCTTTATTAATTTTCTCATATACATTATTACTATACAGACCTGAAATATTAATAAAAACATGCATGTTTTTACGAGCAGAAAAGAATTAAAGGGCGTCCAAAAAATTCGCCTGCATCGTTCTCAACGGGGAAAGTGCGCAGAAGGCGGTCGGCATTACCACGTTGGATGGCAATGCTAATTCTTTGGCCAAGCAATAGGCCAGCCCGTTGGTCGCGAGAAGAGTGAAAAGTTATGATTTACATCTCTAGATGTTAGACCACATTCATGTCAGACCACAAACGAAAATGATTTCGGCTGTTACCATAGATATAAATTGCAGAACGGTAATGATAGAAACCTTTTAGGGAAACTTGGCCTAATTCCTTTAAAGATATCTAAAGATACACTGTGGCTTCAGCCTTTTGAATGGTAGGTTATGTAAGATATTAAAGAAAAAACACGATAGCTCATTCTATAAGTAAATACAATTTATTTATTACAAACCTATCTTTCGATTATTCAAGTTAACGTAACAAAGTAGTCAACATAATTATCCATCATTCGATAAAATTATTTATAGAAGTAAAGGCATTGATTGATTGAGTCAAGATAGAAAATCTATACTTACTAATAAATAATTGCATATATAAAAAAATAGGTTAATCCAAAACAAGTTTCCGTGCTAATACGAAAAAATATACACACGGATTAAACAAACTGTATAATCTTACCATATGTCATTCGTTGCCGTTTTACAAATACAAATAATCTTTAAATGTAATGTGATGTTATTCAACGGTACTCATTAAATGATTGATGATAGCACCTTAAGACTCGACACAGTGTTTCTCTGTGTTTAACTGGTCATATACTTTGTTCGTGCTCTTCTGAAGTGTGTCGTGTTCTTGTATTGTTGGAAAACAATGGTCGGTGTCGGTTGAGGCGCCTTTGTCGGTCCAAGGTTGGTTCACATCATTTGCATAGGCAACTCGTGATGCCAAGTGTACAGTCACGATCTCTTAATGCCATTTTATGTTGAGCAAAATATTGCACTTTCTAATTTTTAGAAGTTGTTTTTGAGCTACTGCCATTCTTGAAATAATCTACTTTTTATAAGGAAATTAAGTCCAATATTTCTCATGTTATGGCATTGTTACCATCCTCAATATCACTGATGAAACAATTATGCATTGTCCTTATCACCTATGAAGATAACGTTCAACGGAAATTCGATTTTGATCATATACCAAAATAGCATCAATGATAACATAATGACGTGTTATATGTATTGTGAATTTATCTAGAGCATAAGTAGGTAGTACTATTCATTTATTAAGTTTAATACTGTCTTTATGTCCAACATGTTCTAAATAGCGTTTCGGTCTCCTTCAGCCATCACGTGATGTGCATTTCCTGAAAGCACTCACTCAATAAGATTAGGTAGTTCTTACACTGTTGGATAGCCAGTTTCCCTTAGATAGACACATCCCATTAATTTCTTGGTAGAGGAAAATACGTTCCTATCAATAAAATTCTGAAGCTGCATGATCAATTTCCATAGAAGGAAATTAATTACTTTGTTGGTAACTTAGTAAAATAAAATCAATTCTGTGATTTCAAATATTTTTTATCTATATTCTCTAACACATTCGGTCCTTACCCTATACACTTACCATAAGTAATTTCTTTTCAATTAACTTCAAGTTTGGTCTCAAAAATATATTTTTTGTTACATAGTAGGTATATAACGGTAGCCTTATTATAAATAGCGTACCCATCTCTGTACTCATGTTTTCTTATACTGGCACGATAACATTACACATTTTACTCTCAAGAGCCCACAATGCGCTTCAGTTCTCCTCCAGTCTGTCGAACATCCTCTAGCAAATTCCGCCTCTTGTCTTTTCATTTATTTATTAAAACTTTATGAACAAGTAAAAACTGTACAAAAGCGCACTTAATGCCTTGTACAGCCAATTTTGTTCCAGTCTACTTTAGTGTGGTGCAGAGACAAAAACATCTAGACCCAGATCCTCGACGTCAGAGCTAAACAGAAAGACTGTGCCGTCAAAGGTAGACGGTGGCCCCGTTAAACCACTCAGCCTTCTCGAGCTATGGGGCCTCCGTACAATAATAGCCTGACACGTGATAGGGTTAACCGCCACCCTGAAACGATCAGACCAGTCTTTGTCTACTCGTAAATTCCAGTTTAGCTCCTCGATCACACCGGATAAGCTGCCAATACCTGCTTGACCGCAGAGCTGTAAGTCGTCAGCGTTGTCTCCTTGCGTTTCTCAATTCGTCTGGACTCACCTACGCTACCACAAATAAACTGACAATTGCATTCAGTGATAGCACTTCAGATTACTTAATAATAGAGATACTAACTGCCTGATAGAGTAACGACTAAATAATCGCTGTTATGCATTATATTTATTGGCTTAGATCTGGTAGCTCTTTAGTAATTGAGTCTTTTGAATGTTGTAATGGCCAATCAGATTCGGTTCATCCTCATTACTATCAACTCTGAGTTCTTCTGCTAGACAAAGGACTTTTAGATGGTCATCTAACATTAGTAGATTCAGTATTACTTTATCACACTGTTTTTTTCGCTATATAATTACCAGACCTCCTTCATTTCTCCTTCAAAAATACCTAATTTATTGCCAATTTTCTTGCCTCTCAAAAACTTACCAACAAAAATGCTAGTTAGACAAAAATAACGAGATAAAACCCTTATTGCACGGTTCGTAGTCTGCAGTAAGTTATGTTGGGTGGCGTGCTGTGAGCAGCATGTGGCATTCAATAAAGATAATCCGCAGATACCAGCTGGTAAGCGTGTAATCATAGCCAAGATATAATCTAGTTTTAGGTGTGCAGGAATCTGGGTAGGTTAGGTTTTGGTAGTATTAAATGTAGAATCGGGTAACTTATATGGTCTAGAAAAAGTATACACAAAGACATTTTTGAAGACAAATAAACGTTTTGTAATGACGGACGTTGGATATTTTCCAGAAACTTGAAAAGCATTTGAAGTGTAGAATGAAGTTGGCAATGCAATGCCTAAGACCGTAGCTGGTGTTGTTCGAACTGTAGGTACCTATAAAAAAAATCCTCTTGGAGAAAGCATCAGTCATAGATTTACCCACAGGTAGATGAGTAAGTATAGGTAACGCATTGACAGAAAAACATACTAAAATTACTGAAGAATCGGCCCACGCTTATAAAATGGTGACCTCAAAACCAGTGTCGCCTCGGTTACACTAACACCACGTTTTGATGAAACGTCTCGTGATAAATTCAATCAACGCAACGTAACACGTTACGTTAATACTTACGTCATTATTTAAGTAGGTGCTGAAGAGATTAATGAGTCAGATTATGTTCGTAGGGTTCGTAAAGTTTATTACGAAGTTACAAATGCATACTCTCCTACCTACCTTCTTGATTTTATAAGCTATTCGAGGTGCAGGCAAATGTGTGGTAAGTTTGGTAAATTTTATAGTTGGACAGTCTGCAGATAGAAAAACAATGACAATAGAGTAAAACGTGGATGAAACACTTCTAAATTATGCAGTTTTCCGAAAAGAGTTGATAACTTATTCTTGATAATTTCGTGTAGTTAGGTTGGTAGCTGCATAGGTATCTTTTCCAGTCATCATAATTATCACTTATAAAACGAAAAAAGATTCATCAGAATAAAAATATTGTTTGTAAGCTGTTTCTATATATACTTCTCCTGACGACAACTCGACGTTTCCTTCCTTACCGCTTACTACAGCATACCTCGCTCCGCTTCGCTCAGCTGCACCGCTTACCGCTGTCATCGTATACAATAATGCGGTGTTCCGATTTCTCTAATATCATTGCGTGTCTACGGATAAGCTCCGCGGGGTTCCTTCATATTTTTGTAGCCCAACTTTTTGTTTATTTCCTTGCCCACATTTTGGAACTTTGGCCCGAGAGTAAAAAGAAATGAAATGAGAATTTAAATAATATAATTGAGTTTAAGACTTCCTGCTTGGATTTTGGTATGAGTGGTCATAATATTAAAGCAACTTTGTTTTGTTTATATTCAATTCGTTTTTAGGTCATGAATTTCAATTTCAAAAATGATTTCTTTTGTTTTATAAATTCTTAAAATTTCACCATCATCTTGGTAAAATGACTATATGTACCAATCTTCACCTTACCTTTCTACGTTCATATACTTAAGAAATATCAGCAGATTCCTGGTGCAGCTTCACAAAAGCCTCTATCACAACGTCGCTGGATCCAATCTTGTCGCTCCATGACACAATAGCAAGTATTTCGTGTGTCGCATGTTTGCTAGCTTTTCTCCACCAAGGGAGGTCGGAGCTTTCATTTTAGTTTTTACCAAGGAGTTTCGAAACCGAATAGACGAACTTTTTTGTTTCAGTTGTCATAAAGTCTAGTCATAATAACAGGTTAGTTGAGTTTGAGTAAAAAGGTGGATTATTTTAAAATTAGAAAGGCATTCAATCACTAACAACGGCGTATTCATAGGCATAAGCTAAGTCCCACTCTGACACCAGATAAAGAACACCACGATAAAGAAGATTGGAGTAGTTTGTTTTGGACTTTATAAAATTATTAAAAGCATCAGTAGCCCAAGGGCAAAGCCGTTGATTGGCGATTGAGAGGTAATGACTCAATCGTGTACACCGGTGAATGAACTCTTATAACAAACAAGTTTAATTTTGAATCAGGTGTTCGCAAAAAAAATGGTTCAAGAAAAATATTGGTAATATTTATATCCGCACCAATATTGAATTTTAATTTGTAAGTCGTCGTCTGGTTAGCTTTTTCTAGACTATGTTGGAGTCGACTTCCACAGTCTAACCGAATGTAGTTGAATAGCACTACTTTACACAGTGTCTGCCTACCTGGCCTGCACATCCCCGTTACTGGGCAAAACAATTTTGTCGGTGTCAGTGCAGGACTTTGTATCTACATTTTTGGCGAAATACTATTTTTATCAAAATGGATAAATTAAGTAGCCTACCTTATACGCAAAACAGATAGTTTGAGTAAAACTCATGAAATCTAGGATCTTCGACATACTTGTTGGTTGATATTTAAAACAGTTTTTAGCTTCTCCTGTAAAAAAGATTGTTGTGCATTTACAAGGTCCAGCACTAACGCTGACGATATCTTTTAATAATAAACCTTTAATTTTACATTCTCTAAGTTTTCAGAAATCTACAAGACATATATAACATCTTGTCTGAATATCCTGAAAGGGTTTGCAGAGGCGAAGAATATATACAAATATTTCGCCACTTCTTCAAGAATCCCCGACATCATTATCACTCAACACTTTCGAGAATCAAGAGTTAAGTTCTTGGCAATGTATTAGGGAATAAGAGACAGGCTTACACAAAGGGGCCTGATATATGATGAACGCTAACTTTCAGTGAATTCAGTCATACCTATACATATCATATATCTACTAATGAAATTATCTGTCCCCGTTGAAGGAACCCTCTTGATTAATGAGCCGAGTGAAATGGTGGGGAATGAATGCGAGTGTCGTTAGGGATTGATTTGATTTTGCATATCACAAATTAATTCAGGTTTCGGTTCGGGACTGCGGTTTGCAGTTCCTGGCTTTGGTATTGATGAGGGATATGAGTTCGGACTGCGCCTATGTATAATCCTTTGATTAAAATGTACAGTGAATTGATGCCTTCTAAATTATAAGGGAATATTGAAGAAACTCGTTGAATGCTTGTCAAGCTTCTTTAGGATTCATCTCGTTGTTACCTTTAAGGAACAACAAAAACTCTAGCTCTGTTTTTAACTATATGTTTTGTTGCATTTTTGGTAATCTTGCCATAATTAAAAGCCAGTACATAAATTTATGGATAAAGGTAGCAATCTTGTCTTACACATAATAATAAATATTTAATCAATATCTCGACTTGGCTCGCGACGTTTTCGACATGTGGGATGTGATCATTGTGCCGATAGTCGTTTCAGTCAATGGCTTAGTTGCCAAGAGCCTCGACCAATACCTAAGGAGGCTCTCGTTAGGCAGCTGGATCAAGGGCTTGATTCAGAAAGCGGTACTCCTGGACACGGCTCGTCATTACATTTTTAAATATTAATAAAAATGAATAAAGTATTTATAGATGAATATAGAAAATAATAATATTTATTCAAAAACAGACATTTTATTTAGATAATTGTAATTATTTAAACCCTTCATCTGGTACATAAGCACTTATATCTTGAGCTTCCAATAACCACGTGGGTAGAATCGAATTGTCGTCACAATAACCGTTATCTAGTGTTGTGTTGTTGCCCACATTATGTAGATGTATTCACTTGATACCTCCAACCAGGTTTCCTTGACCTGCGAAAGTTCTCAAGTCTAGAACTTCGTACAAGGGAGCATGGTTCAAGGTATGTTGGTGAGATGAGTTCAGTTTGAGGTGAGCGGTACTATTGTTGTCCTTCATTGATTAATGTCATAGTTTATCCACGATATGACAACAATGGCGTCTTGCCCGAATACCTTAATGCATTCTGCCTATAGGTTTTATTTACCCTTCCCTTGTTTCCATTTACATGGTGTTTCTTTATTACGTTGAATATTGATTTGTTTTTTTTTTCTTTTTCTTGCAGGAGATGCTGTGAAGCCGGCTTCGTGATCTGAAAAGAGGAATTGATTATGTGAATTATTCGCAACAATGAATTTAAGAGTTATTACGACTCATTTATTTATTTTTGTTCCGATGCATAATGACGATGTAACACAGGGTAATTTCTTTCTTGTGTAAAGAGTTGCTTTATGTAATTATTATGGAATCATTACAATTGTTATTTGCCGTCTCATGGGAAAAATAACAGTCACAGAACAGGAACAAAGTATTTTTTTTAATGATTTTAGAAACATTTTTCAAAAATAAAAAGTAACTGAACAATTTTATTCGTGTAAGTGTAAGCAACCAGAAGAGCCCAAAATAATAGATACAGATTTCAAGAAAATTCTAGCTACACGCAAAACGTTAGTATTGACTTTTACGTGGTTAAGCTTCAAATCAACGATAAAGAAGGTATCTGAACATAGATATCTTTACGTCAGCGTGTAGGTGTATCCGATAGTGGCAATAAGCTTTTCTTCTTAAAAGAGAATGACCAAAGTTGGTACCAAAAAGTCTCGCGCCTCAAAACCAAAATATTATAGTAATTAGTTTCATATTTTTTTACGGCATTACGCGTCGGGGATTTGATTTTTGAACTGGAAATATACTTTTCGAGTTTAAAAGTATGAATATTGTTTTACTCCCTTTATATGACGTTCCGTTTCAACTGAATATAAATGACGTTCCGTTTCAATTGAACAAACCCTTGTCTGTCGAGCGGACTCTAAAATTAATTACAATTAAGTAAGATCAGTACACCAAATCGATTTAGTTTGGTTTATTGCTATTTGCAACAAAATAGATTTTCTCAGCCTAAAGATTTTGATTTATCGATTACATCCCTAAATCCCGACTAGTTTATAGCACTTACTATACTCTATGGTTTATAGTTATCTTATCTGTGGCATCTGACATTTGTACTGTACTGACTGACTATTGGCAATATAGAGGTCTAAAATAAAATCGAGTTTCAGTCAAGCATACTGTGGATGTTACTTTAACTCGTAATTCTTACTAATATTAGTGTATTATGCTGTTTTTAGAGCGATAATGTAATGTATGTGTGTTAAAATACGTCGTTGGTAGCGTCGAAAAAATAGACCTACTTTTTAGGTTAGTTTCGATTTTATAAAATAACTCTGAAACGCGGGATTTTTTTTCAAAAATAATTTTTGTACGAGTTAATACGATCAGTGTAGTCTATAAAAAACAAGGTTTGATTTTGATGCAGCATGGTACGGGATTCCATACTTCCATGAGCATTCTCTTTTAATCAGTAGGTAAATACTTTTATATTCTTCAAAATCCGAACACTCCGTATAAAGTAGGTGTCACTCACACAATTTGACGAATGGCATCGCGTTGTACCATTATATGCAAATGTTCACCAGCGTGTACCAACACTGGGTAGGATCGCGATAAAACACTGATCATCATCTAAGTAGCACGCCACTGGGTTCGGTGATGAATGACGTGACACTTGTGGGAAATACCGGTGACCAGTGACGAAGACGTGTCACATTGTGACATGTGTCACATTGTGACATGTGTCACATTTTGAATCCTGTTAAAATTTAGTTCCATCGATTGACCCTGACTAGTCTGTGATTTCTGAATACAACTTCCCCTTGCCAAATTTGAACAAAGCCCATACGATACATATTTTGGAGTTTAAGAAATGCACAATCAGCATCCTTGACAACAATTGCAAATCAGGGAAGTATGCATAAATAATAACCGGCCAAGTGCGAGTCGGGCTCGCGCACGAAGGGTTCCGTACCATTATCTATAAAAAATACGAAAAAAACACGTTTATTGTATGGGGACCCCCCTTAATTTTTTTTTTAATTTTTAGTTTTTGTTGTTATAGCGGCAACGGAAATACATCATTTGTGAAAATTTCAGCTTTCTAGCTATCACGGTTTATGAGATACAGCCTGGAGACAGACAGACAGCGGAGGTTTAGTAATAGGGTCCCGTTTTACCCTTTGGGTACGGAACCCTAAAAAGGAGAAGAATTCTACTCAGCACTAGACAAGGCTGTAAATCATTATCATCTACATAATACAAGCCCGGAATCATCCACTACTGGTTACAGGCATCCTCTTCCTTCTTCCTCTCCTTCTTCACACATCTTGGTTCTGTGCGTCCCTATCGTGGTGTTTTGAGCAATTTTGACGATATCGTCGACCCAATGAACTTTAGGACGGCTCTGGTTTCTTTGACTTAAACTTGGCCACCACTCGGCTGTATATGATGGATAATAATGTGTGATTGTGAATATACGACAAAAACAGGTGAAGTCTAGAGTTGACTTTTTATTCAGTAGCTCGTGATTATTACCTAAGGGCATTTTTTCACAAATGTGACAGGGTTATCAACCTTTCTGGCCAGTGTAGGTTTACAATAGAAGAGGCTTATGGACTGCCCTAGGCTGGATTTAATCAATAAAATACATCTAAACAAGATAAAAAATAATCGACGAAATCCGTTAATGCGTAGGCGCACCTCAAAGGTTTTAGCAGTGAGTGCTGGGTTAAAGATCACATGAATAGAAAGACAGTGACACTTACCGCCTACTATGATTGTAACCTGTTTGCTTATGTTTTGCGCAGTTCGAGAAGCTGCTAATATGCTGCTGATTTGTCATCAAGAATGACCATGTCTTAGCACTGTTCGTAAGTTTTACCCAATTCATGTCATTGAGGAGAAGGAATGGAACAGTCGCTGTAAATGTAACTTTTATATATCCGAAAAGACACTTTATAAATTACTCCTATGATTAATTAAATGAATAAAGTTAACGCTTCTTACAAACCAATCATATTTTCATCTACGACAAAACATCTGCCAAACATAATTACTCCAACAAAATGCCAACTTCAAACGACAAACTGAAATACCAAGTTCCCGCGATATTTCAGATAAGCAGAAACAGGTATGTGTCATGGCCGATGGGTGCTGACGTATGCACTTCAGCAAGGAGGGAGGGACCGGTGACATGTAACATGAGGATGTGAAGAAGCTGCAGGCGTAGTGTTGATAAGTGATTAGTTTGTTTATTGTATGAAATAATAAATAGAATGCCTGCGTTAGTAGGGAGTTTGGAAATTATTGTGGACTTGAGAAATATGAATATGGGAATTGGTTTATACTCGCAGATGCTGGATTTTAACATGATGTAAAATATGGAATATCTATACAACTTACATTAAACCATTAAACCCGCTGCATCGTAGACGCGTCAATATCCAAAACTTTAAATGTTTTATTTAAAATAGTGATCCAAGAAATGCATACTTTTTTCCTACTTAGGTAATAAACTTCGAATGTTTTTCAACAGTCAATGAAATATTAATAGGCTCCAGAATTTTGTCGTTAATACGATTAATACGTTGCAGATTGGATAGGTTACACGATATAGGGGCCTACATATTGAGGTCATAGGGTCGTAGAATTCTGTCTATTTTGTACGATGACATTTAAATTTAAATTCACTATAGCAAGTGGACACTAATAACCCAGCCACAACGAACCCAGATTCTTAAGTTACGTGTGCAACAAAGTAGAATTAGGTATCCCAGCTCTATGTTTACTTACGTTCGTGAAACGAAAGTGTAAAAGTAATCTATCTACTTAATTGAGTTGTCTAAAAACCTTTTACTATCAAGGAAATGGTGAAACTAATGATTACGAGATAATGCGTAAGAAATGGACGAAGGCAAGAACGCTTTCCTACGTCTATTCTGAAAAAGCGAAAAAAGGATCTGTGATGGAGAGACGAAAAAAAGACCGAATTTCGTCTCAGGAGAGTAAGACTGCAGAACCTGAGTATGATCACCCAACGAAAAAGGTAATAAGTAGCCAAATAACACACTTGAAATAAGAGCTAACGACAAAACAATTAGGGATTGTTTTCCTCTGATGAGATTAACGTTTTAGAAAGATACTTGGCAACAAATAAAAACGAGATATCCGTGACTAGTGAGAAAGGAACGGAAGTACAAAAGGAGCGAGACAAAAATATGGCATTTTGATTAATAGGTAGCCATTGCTCAGAGCGGGCTGTGTACCATTGCTAAGTAATGACCACTCCATGAAGACATGGTTAAGGTTAAAAGAAAATTACTTTATCAACGCCTTGTTTTAAATAAATATCCTGTTTCAGGAAATATTATTGTTGTTTCCAATACAAGAAATTGAGATGTTAGTGAGATGTTAAGATTCGGCCGCTTTATTGATAGCTACACAAATGATGTATTATTAGTATCGTTTATTTTGTTAGGAAGTTTTGTTTCGACCGTTTTATTTGAAACATGGCGAGTTAATTTTATTGCTGCTATTAATTACGCGATTGTGAATAGATAACGTTAATTAAAATGTGTTTATTGTGGTAATAAATAATATTATTGCTTGTTTTTTTTTATTAGGTAATGGGTGTCGCGTTTTATGTTTGCTGTTATTTAGTTAATGTTTGGTTCATACAGTTTAATGACTGTACACGTGTTTTTGTCAAATTCGGTTGTAAGTTAAGTTTTTATTATGAAAATGTATCTGCTTCTGTATTTATTATCACAGTACATTATGATCGCCACATACCATTGATCACTTTAAAAAAAAACACACAGTAACTAAATACTTAGGTAAAGTAATAGACGCTGTGGTTTAAATTCTATAGTTTTCCATATTTATTTTCAAGGAAACAGCCTGATTCACAGTCGTCCCCAAGAATTTAAGTCACTTAACAAAACAATTAAATCCCTTCCTTCTAAACACAAACAAAAAACAACAAGGATATTAAAACGCAATAAAAAAGCACTTAATATACTAAGCTGGGACGAAAAAAAGAAGTCTCAATGTAAATCGTGCGCCTATGACATTCTCATTGGTTAAAAAGGGTTAAGACAGCTGTCAGATTGGTCCTAAAGCAAAAGGAATGAATAATAGCTTGAGATAATCTGTGACAGATCCGTCTTAGAAAAAAAGCCGGCGTTTGACACAGATAAATAAGATTATTCAGCCATATTCCAACCTTGAATTTTTATTCCTGATTTAATTACCTGGATTCTCACAATGTGTGTCATTGGGGCTTTGTTTAATTTTTTTTTCTGATCAGATGTTTTAATAAAGATAATTTTTGGGGTGATTTCTTTTTGTGTTGTTTTTGATTCTTTCATTTAAAAAGGCACGGGTTGTTAGTGGCAAAACCTTGTCTTTTTAAAGGTAACAGATCTATTAACAAGAGCAAAACCCGTGTTAGAATTAGATTCCGTCTTTCATAAAGACTTTCATGCAGCACTTAACTGTTTAATTCTTTAGATGTAAATAATTTATAATAAGATAATATTCATAGTGTTTGTTTTCTGAAATCATCTTTTTTACATCTTTACTATAACTCTGTACTGCAACACGTGGTTCCAGCATTGCCAGCGCGACTTTCTTGGGATCTCCAGGGAGGAGTGTTTGCGGTAAGTTTCCTTTTAATGAGAACACAAGGTAATTATGTAGAACATCGTTGGAGATGCAAGTCTACACATTTATAGTAGGTAATTAGGTGCAAAAGAGAATGCAGAAATGACTGTCTCATTGTTGCGTCGAAAAGAATAGATATTATGTTATGAATTCAGGTATTGGATTTCACTGAAATTGACAAAATCAAATGGAGCAAGAATCATTTGCTAAGATCTTAACAGAATCTTGTAAAAATATTATTCACTGAAGGTTAAGACCAGAAAAAATAACTCAGAAACAGGGTTTCACTGTTCGGAGTCAGAACTTAACAGGATTCAGGAGATTTCTTTTAAATCTTTTTGCCTCACTCACAATATAATATTCAAACCGCTCCTCAAAAAAACATACTAAAATACTAAATCCAAACTTCCACAGAAGGGTTCAGTGGGATAATCAATTATGTATGTCTAGGTGAGCCACCAGGCAGTTAGGTACAATGGTCTCGCCATTACCAACTAATTCCTTGTCATTTGCCTGTGGCCAGCTCCGCGCGACGGTCAACCGATTGTGTACTCGCTATGTACTGTGATTTTACTTTGATGACTTCGGTGGAGCTTGGTTATGTGCTTATATAATGTTTGTAGAAAATGACAGGCCTTATTGGGGAAAATTTTAGACATTACCTACATTAACTTAGACATTCGGGAAAGATGATAAGGAAAACCTTTTCAGGGAAGGATTTTTTTTGCACTTTTATGCTGCTTGTTGATTCGTTTGGTTTCCTGTTGAAAAGTTGGATTTTGGCCGTTCCTGGATGGTGTGATGTAATGCTATGGGTGAATGTAGATAAAAGGACCTACGTAGTCGTGTAATTGTCATCTGTGACAATCATGAAGGTGTCAATCACACGTGTGGACCTGGTAGGTATGTCAACCGATCGTCTACGCCTTATGTACTGAGGTTTTACTTTGATGACTTCAGTGGAGCTTATATACCTACCTATTTAATATTTGTGGAAAATTTCAAGGCGGATGGAAAATTTTAGGTTTGAAAATGGGATAAGGAAATGTTGGGGCAGACTGAATGCAACAAAGTGGCGTGTCACGGTTTGGGAGAAGCCTATGTCCAACAGTGGCCTACGATAGGTCGATTTGATTGATTGATGTTGTTGTTTGATTGATTTGTGTCGGGTGCTCTTGGAAAGTTTTTTTTTTTGACTGGAGGACGTCACGTTAAAGTTAGTATAGTTCATGTTAGGTTAGGTTAGGTTAGGTTAGGGTACATAATTTTCAGCAGTGTTTATGGGTACGTACGTTTTATTTGTAAAGGTGCATCTAAAGTTACTTATCATCTCACTAAAATCTTAAACTGGTAAGTAGTAAATAGTGTTTGTATCAAAGTAAGTATAGGTGCTAATGACTTTATACTCCGACTGACGACATAATCTACAACCACTTTACAGGGTGACAGGTGGCTAGTGGCTACCTTATAGGAGAGTTGTGGCCTCTTTGTAGCACAAACTAACTTGAGTAGGATTTACGATTGATTGAGGTACTCCCAAATACTTGTTCCTTTGAATATTGATATATGTTATTATATTCTGTACGCGACATTGCGCAGCGTAGAAATGCTTTTATACAGAAGATATCTTATGACCTGATTTAGGACCTCTGAATAAACTCCTGACAAATAATTTATTTATTTATCTTCACACTAGTACGCAATTTTGCAATTACATCAACGGAGCAAGAACATACGACTTTATCAGCTTCTCTCCATCGATCCTATGCGAATTTGTAGGTAATATTCGGACTATAGATCTACGATTCAGACATATCTTATAGTAGCACAGACCCATAACAGACAGAAAACTACCAATTTTGACCATAATTACGTTTACCAGTAATCAGCGTTTCCTCTCCTAACCCCATAAAGATTCCAAAATGTATTTATAAACGACCTAAATAATATGCAATTTTCAAATGAAATCCTTAATCTCAGTAAATCCACTTAGTATAAGCGGTTGTATTACGGCAGCAAGACAATCGATTATATACGGTACGGTACAGTGGCGTGGTACGGTACAGTGGCGTAGCTGCGCCGCACTTAGATGGAATGGTCGCGCCATTATTGGATAATCCTGTCCATTTGCGTGCGAGTGCAAGACATTCCGGTGAGGGTCAAGGTTTTTGGCAACTTTGGCTAGTAATTTAGTTTATAATATCTATCATATCTTGGGACAACCAACACACCGCCATCTGATCCCAAACTAGGCAGAGCCTGTACTATGGCAACCAGACAACTGATAAACATACTTATATATTTCTAAATACGTACATATTATAGATAAATTACACACCCAGAAACAGAACAAATACTTGTACTCATCGCACACAGATTTGTCCTGTGTGGGAATCGAACCCACGACCTCCGTCCTAGCAGTCAGGGTCACTAACCATTAGACCAATAGGCCAATGAAAAATATATAATTGAAATAAGAAGTACAAAATAACATGAATTAGTAGTGCCTTCTTAATTTTTTCTAGATTATTAACAATGTGTGTTCTATGCAATGGCGTTGCAAGCAAGAATATTCCTTAAGGTGGTTAGAATCGATTTTTGGTGATAGTATGGCAGCCATTCTAGTCAGGGTCAATGTTTTGTTATTTTAAGGAAAGGCTTCCTTGCACGGTTTAGATTGTGTACTAAGTACTGGTGACTCTTAAAGAACACTTGATACAAATTCTTTGATTTATTATTCAAGATTATTTTTCTTTCAAGTAATCATAGCATCTGGGTAAAACAAATCCAAACACCACATTTTTATTGCTTATTAATCGACCGACTACTTATTCAAAAATAAAACATAAAAAATTACAAAATATTAATTTTGTTGAGCTCGTCTGATACTTTGTCACCTTCGTTCCACTACAATCCATCAAACTCGTTGGAATTTGCGTACAAGAAAAACAAAAGAACAAAGCAAAGAAATTGCAGATCCACGGAGGCGTCTCGCCACATCAATCACGAACAATATTTGCTATTGGTCGTAATCTGTGTGCCCAAACTCCTCACTCGAGGGACACACACACTATGGGACAAAAATCGACTCTCACGGAAATTATATTGATATTCAATACACAATAAATGGGTCCTGTCAAAAACTTGCTGTTCGCTCCTACGGTCATCCCTAAGCTATCTGTGTCATTTGCTATTGGAAACGCAGCATCCATTCGTCCCTTTTCTCCCTCATACACCTCGTAAGTTAGAGTGAGATAACCATGTATAGTGGGCTTAGCTCGGCTTTGTCACGAGGACTGAACTAATTTTTCATCATAGGGCCCGCGACAGTTACAAATGCGGCCCGAACTGTCTCCTTCTTTGATAATACTTTTTATATTTTTTCAAGGGTAGTGCGCCCTCCGTCGAAGGAAGATTTTCATCTAGACGCCCGGGAAAAAATTTAAGAAGCTTAAAATGCAATTTGTTTGTATAAACTCTTTTAATGCCGCTTTAATTAGAAAAAAAAACAGAGCCAATTTCTCAGAAGTTTGAATTTGGAAAAACCGGTCCCGGTGAAGTACAGAAAGAATTTGTAATCTTATAGTACCACAATAAATGAAGAGAAATAAAATGGTGATGATGAATAATATTTAGTACATTTAGCGTAACTGAAATTTAAGCAAAGAGAACATCATAACTAAACGTATCACGTAACGTACTACATATTATAATTATCATATAATTGCGAAAGTCACTTCGTCTATTGCCTTAACGTCTGAACGGATATCAATGAAAGACACACAGGTAGACGAGAACTCTGTTTAGGACGTAGAACATTTTTAATCCCGGTAGTTAGTTCTCCTGGAAAAAATTTCGACACCCACAAAGGCAAAACCATTTTAACTGTTTCTAGATTAGGTAAGTACATTTTTCAGAGGTAGTTATGTACTATTACTATTATATATATTACTATACAATTAAATACAAACATTTCGAAATTTTTGTAAACGAAAGCTGTGTTCAGATCCCAAAATAATACCCACAGGCACGTCTCCTAACTCGAAATAATAGAAATCACAGATGTTATTCTAAAACCTATCAATGAGCACAAACGTCTTGGGGTACAAAAATACCCCTCGCATTATAATTCGGCACCCCATCAGATGAACTGCGCTCGCTCGATCAATCTCTGACGAATCTGTCATGTTCGGTTTATGAGAAAAATTGTTAGGATGCGTCCGAAGATCCCCTACCCCTCTAGTAAAGTGTTGGTTTATATAAAGGGTATTGGCATGCTAAATAAATAATGTACAGATATTCAATATTTAGATTGGGTTGATGAAAATATATTGGTGTTTTTTGCATTCGATCGGTTGAAAATTTATTTTGGCTGGCATAAAAATATTGGTATTTTGTTGCTATTTGAAAATTCATAATGATATTTTGGAAGCACATTTAAGGCAGACTCTTCGCCTATGACTTATTATTTTAGTAACTATAATGCCTTCTCTTATTACAACCTTTGTTCTTGTACCTCGTGGGTGGAAAGCTCCTATTTCTATTGCTTTTCAAAGGTCTTAAAAAGTAAACCAAGACCAGCTTCAAAGATGAATTAAAAAGATTTAAACCGAATCGCCCGCGGTCTTCACGAAATCCAGAATAACATCGAAACGCAAAAACATTTGAAGAAAATACTTGGTTGGAAATCATTTGTCTAAGCATCGAGGGGTCAATGCGACGCGCCCGTTCCCACGCTGAACCTACGACTAAAAACTACGCTTTATGTTCACTTAATAAACCTGTCGGCACCCTGAAAATCATCCTTAAAATGTACGTGGGAAAGTTGAGAGTGTAGGAAAATGCGTTTTTAGATGTGTAATTATAAGTTTGTTTCAGTGTAGGTATTTCGAGAGAGTTTCCGCTAATCGTCTAGAAAAAATATTTGCCGATTCAGCTCCGGTTCTTTTTCTGCTGATAAATGTGCTCAGAATATGTATCTGGCAATTTGTGTGTAGTTCGGATCCTTTTGTTTCATTAAGTGCTTTAGTGGTGGAAGTTTTTTCTTTTTTCCTGGGAAAGATGCCATGTGACGGCGACGATGTAAGAAAGTGAAACATTTGTCTTTTTTTTATGTAAACAGCCTTTGTGGAATGAACGTTAGTACGTATATAGATTTTTGTAGATAATAATGGACGAGTACATAGCGTACTTACATATTTATACTTTACTTTTTTTCATATAAAGGAACAAAGATATTCCTTTCTTTTTTGTTTTAAATCGTCGTTCATATAGGTTAGCAACATTGGTTAAAAAAATATGACTGACTAACAATTAAAGTATCTATGTTTAAATTATGAAAAACCTATTGACATTATGTACTTGAAACTCTTATTTTAACCAAATACGCACCAGTAATTTCATTTAAAACCAACACAGGAAATAAACCATTTCCCCTATTACCAAATAATTTGACCTTGCCCCAAATTGTCGTAATTATGATACCTATG
The DNA here is from genome assembly GCA_950022335.1 of Eurois occulta. NCBI lineage: Eukaryota > Metazoa > Arthropoda > Insecta > Lepidoptera > Noctuidae > Eurois > Eurois occulta. Next base: position 12,610,377 of record OX465483.1, read on the forward strand.
TTACTTATTTACTTAAACTGTTTCGACAAACAAAAAATTACCACTTATGTTTTTGACTTCAATAATGTACACATAGCTATATATATATAGATAGATAGATCTCAATCGAACACTCACAAACGGTAATTATTTGTTATTTTTTCTACAACAATATGGACTAAACTAAAAAGTACCAGTCATCGATAATAATTATTTACAAAAATAGATTAAAATCAGAAACTCACAAACATTGTCGTAACAGGTTTTACTTAAACCATATGGACAAACGAAATACCTTACTCCTTCGATATTTTTTTACTACAATAATAAGGACCTACGTAAAACTATTTCAGATATTATTTACTTCAATAATATACATAGAAAATATCTCCAAATCAAAAACCAACAAACATTAGGGCAGCGGGCACACCGAGCGCATAGATATTGAAATTCAAATGGCCGCCCGTGATTTAGTATTCATTTGACGTGATGGAGGCTTTACTTCGGTTTAGGTTTCGCCAGGCGTCGTCTTCTCGTACATCATAGCGCTACGCTTCAGATCATTCGGTTGGGGGTGCACTGAGCGGCTGAGATTTTTTTTTGGTGTGGATGAATTTTTTGTAGAGGTAAGTTGGGCGAGAAGGTTTTCATGAGGAAAACCTTGTAGATAGGACCATTGACTTGAAGATAAATTTGAGTTTTATTTAAAATGAAATTGTGTGATCGTTCAAAGTTATGGCCATAGTAAGGATCGTCAGTATTTTAACAGAAAAAAAGCAAAGAAAATTGAAAATGTGTTGGAATATCCGTGAACAGTAATTTTACATAACGTCGTATAATTTACACGAAATCTAAACGTAGCTAAATCTGAAAGTTGTTGTTTAGTAGGTAGAGGTGCTTTTTGAAAACATTCACTCATGTCATCATCAGCCCAGCCTTTTCCCAACTATATTGGGATCGGCTTCCATTCTAACCAGAGCGAATGCCTGTTAAGTCTGGTTATCAAATCACTCACTCATGTGCATCCCAAAATAATGATTTAAATAGAATAATTTATATCAAAAAATAAAATAAAATATTATACAGAAGTCTCAGTACATCCACACCCCAGTCCGGTTGACGGCGTCGTAATCCCAAAAGATTTCCACTTGAAGCGAGCATCAAGTCGCGTCCCCCACCGCTACACATTCTAAATAATAAACAGCTTCTCTACCTACGCTCTGCCAGACTACATCTACCTACTGTGTATGTATTGGAGTATTGATGGAAAAAAAATTACGAAAGGATTTTTGAGGCAGACGGAACTTAAAGAAAGAAAGTGTTTTAATGTTGGTAATCGTCGGTAGTATCTATTTATAGGAAAACCCGGATTTAAAGAAAGGCTATTTAAAATTGGTTACGTTATCTATATTAAAACCTTTTCTTTATATCCAGTTTAAATCCTTATATATGTAGTTTTTTCTATCTAGTTATTTCCGAAAGATGTACAAATTCCACATTCCCATAATCCAATTATATGCATAAACTAGCGGTCCGTCCCGGTTTTGCACGGATGCTTATGATAACTTATGATGCCTGGGATAACGTAGCATTCTAATGGTGAAAGAAGTTTTGAAATCGGTCCAGTAGGTTTTGAATTTATTCGTCACAAATATACAAAAATACAAATCTTTCCACTTTTTAATATTATTAGTATAGTTAAATACGGTATTTTATGAGAAAATGGCCACTCTTTTGCCACCATGAATTTTATGGCTACTCTTACAGTTTCTTTTTTTAATAACCTTTACTATCCCACTGCTGGGCAAAGGCCTCCTCCATTCCTTTCAAAACTAAGTTGTTTTTTTAACGTGTGTTGCAGATCCTTTTTATATAAATTATATAGGTTAATCAAGTTTTTCATCGACAACCGAGGTCTTTACCTCAGACAGACTATATACTACATAAATTTTATACACAAATATCTGACTTTTTCACCTACGAAGAAGATTTTTTCCAGATTAAACTTCAGAAACGCAGACATTTTATTAAGTGATGTCTATATGAAAGGCGGCGTCTTTCATCCACTTTGGCGGGATAAGCAAACTGATATTGCTAATGAGTTGCTTGGCAAAGCAGACAGGCGGCTGAGTAACATCGAAGACGCCAAAACAAAAACTAAGTGATCCAGCGCGGAGGAGATACTAAAGTTAAAATAAACTTTATTTTGTGAAAACTATGACCGTTCATTTTGTTTAAGACTTACTCGTAAGTCAAGGCAAAACACTATATCAAAGCGCAATGGACAATTCAATATCAGTAACATTCCCTAAAATACTTCTAAGTATTACGTAAATGTCATTTAAATATTAAAGCCTTTATTTATTTTACCCCTTCAAATATGACAGCAAAAAAATATTAAGCACCACTTATTCTGCTTTTACCAAAATTGTACTCAGTTTTCAAACATTTTGTTACATAAGTACCTTTAAACATGCGTACTCAAAAATGTCAATGTATTCCATGTATTAGCAAAGTAAGTATATTATGTATAAGTACTACATAGTTTAAGTACTCCAAGACATTTTGCGGTCTAACCCGTCGGCTGCGGTTCGGTCGTATTGACCCCGAGGTAATTCTTAAGGCGAGGGAACATTACAAGTAAATTGTTGTGCTAAACAAGTAATTTTCTATATAGTTAATAGGTATAGTTGGTCTCCTATAGACACGTATTGCTAAGTATGCCTTCGTTAGTTACTAAGGCAAAGGTAATAATATAATAGAGTGCAATAGATGGATTTTGTCATCACTGGAAATTTGAGTTTATGGAATCTCAAAGTAACATCACACCATCAAATAATACTGCTAAATCAAGAAATCGCGAACATTGAATAACTCTAACTCCCATTAATATCACAAAGGTGAGATTTTTCGCAGTCAGGAATCGCCGTCAGATACAAATGGTTAAAGAAGGACAGAAAACTACACTTCTTTCGTTGACCTTAGGAAACAAATATCCTTCTCACATTCCCGTTTACGACAACATGTTTAGTTCACGTTCCATTGCTGGTTTTCTCTATCTACATAGCATCAAATCCCGAACTAAAAGAGCGATGTGTGTTAAAAAAACGTGGAAAGTCGTGAAACACAAGGGTGTTACATTACGCAGCTTGGCTACAGCAGTTCATTGATGCATTTCCTCAGGGCCACTGTGCATTGGATTGATGCACCGACGGTGGACGTATTGCAATCGTTATGTACCTAATGTCAATGTGATCGTGTCCGACTAGGTACTGTTAGTCTGTGTCCGCGTTTAAGGAGTTTTATTTTAGTGTTAGATTGTAATGCTCTGTCTGGAATCGGGGGAATATCCGAATATGTGAATTTCGGATAACGGTTCTTGTTTTGAATTCTCTTTAACAAACTTTGCAGTAATGGGAATCGAACTTTTTTGGATACATAATCAGCCTATTTATGCAGCAATGGGATTGTTCCCACTATTGTGATACAGCTTTCCTTTCTATGAGAGTGAGTGAGCCATTAACCACCACGCGGGCCCGGTTTGGATTGGTAGACGTCACATGTCCTCGAATGGTTGATTCTTGTTTTGGCTTTTCACTTCACGATATTTTCTTCAACCGTTTTGAGAGTAACTCGGAGATACCAAACAAAAAAATTGAAATTCAAAGAAGACCCTAAGGGTGTCCCCGATTTTCAGGACTTCAAGAAAGACCCACCACAAGCACAACACATTATATCAAAGAAAATAAATTTAAACGATGAAATACAATGCAAAACCAATTCAAACAGAAACAAAAAAGAAATATCGTTTACAAAAGCTGATTCATTGTTTATAAAGAGTCAATTTCAGCAAAAGCAATCTAAAACAGTTAGCAGGGGAACAGCGAGTAGTGACCAACAAGTTGTTCGTTTGGGCAGAGAAACAAAAACTAAGTTATCGTAGGTAACTGTGTAATAGGAAACTGGGGAGCGAAGAATTAAAATTGGAAAAGGTTTTGGGTTCAGAAAAATATGTAAGATAAGTATGAACTCGAGGAACGACACGTCAGAGACTAGGAGCTCTATGTATTGACAAGAAGACTCAAGTTTTAAAATGCTCAAATTTCATGTGAATTTTGAAGTAATATTTTTGTTCAAAACAGCCATAACCAACTACAGTCGTAATCGAGGCCTTTTGTGACAAAGATGACTTATCATAGTATCTTTAAATACATAACTAAATGTCTTTTTGTGTTTATATTGGTCTGGACTGCTGAAATGAATCGTTCGTAAATTAAACACCTCAATTTAAACCCGCTGTCCCCATAGTTGTTATGCTATATAAATAAATCGACGTTGCCACTTTACAATCTCGAGAAATTGTAATCGCTTGAATAAGTTTACAATATATTCGCAATATTGTCTATAACTGTCTATATAACTAATAAGTAACCTTGGACAAACCGTCTTAAATTAAAATATGTTATACTTTCTCTTCCTGGGGTATTTTTTTTTTTTTTTTGATAGAGAATCAATTAAAATAAAATTATTATTAAAGCTTGGTTGACTTGTTTAATTTATAATCACACCTCACGTCTACATACATAGATATTTAAATTCTTGTCAATTTCTACGTCTTAATTCAAAACTATACAAACTTCAACGACATTTTCTCGTTGAAAGCAAATTCTAATTTTGAAAACTCAAACTGGCTGGCAGGAAACAAAATTAGCTCCCAAACCCTTTAATACCACAAAAAGGTTATCCTATCCCTTCCAGCCAGTCCATAGAGCAGCTAGAACAACGTAGGAAGCATTCACAAGACTGGTTGAAACATAAATCTGGCTCGGCGGCTCGGTCGCGCGGAAACTTTTTGAATTATTAGTTTTAATTTCCGCCTAAGATCCGCCGCGCGTCCCCGTATCTGTCAGCGGACATATACAATCCGCGGATATATTATGTTTGTGTGAACTACGCCTTACATACGGGTTATGAAGCGAAGAATTTAATTACGTGTGGATTTTGTTGGTGATTGTTCGTTTTCTGGGGGTTGGGTTTAAAAGGTAGGTCTAACAAATTTTTGTCTTTAAAGTGTGTTTCTGTCTGGTGGGTTTGACAAAATTAATTTACCTTTTCCTTAAGAAGAGGTCAATTATACAGGGTGTAAACGGACCCTTCACGAAACTGTCAACCAACCATTCTGTACATCAAACTAAGTAACTTTACGCAAAAATATTGTTGGGAAACGACTTTTTTATGTGTTGAAAAATCACGTTTTACGGTAGGACTCAATGTAACTCATTCAAAACATTGTGCTGCTAGATGGATTGAATAGTACGGAGGTCGTGGAGATATATAACATTCTTACATTAAAAACATGTATTTAAAAAAAAGCTTGTGAAAAAGTTGGAACTTTGACCCCCAATATCTCCGTAACTAGAAGGTATGGTCTAGAACAAAAAAGAAATCGCAATGACGGGGAGAACAAGTGCCTTTTGGCTTTGTTAAGGGTCTTGCTATACCCTTTATAAGAGGCACTAGCAAGGAGGTTGATGACCGTAAACTGTTTCGAATGAGAACATCTTAATGAAATCTGAAACACTATCATGAAGTTTCTCATTATGTAAGTCCCGCTAAACCACACAGTCTGTCCGCTACAAATTTTCCCATACATCACAATTCACAATCCCTGCACAAACCTCCTTCCCAACACTGCAGCATTATATCAGACATCAGCAACATTCTTAGCACTCTATTAAGATACCAGTTTGTTATTGAATGGTAGCGTAATTACAGAGCATGGAACGCCACCGGCTTGGGCGATGTTGATTTTATACTACTGCAGATCGAATGCAAGATACGTGGGCAAATAATGTGCATGTGTTAATACATGGTGCTTGGATAGCGATCGTCTGACTCGAAGTAGGGTTTATCATCGAAATGATACCTTCTGGAATAACGAGATGTCTGAATACAGACGTTGGGGCAATGATATGTGATTTGCTTTGATTTGGTGTTACGTGGGGCAATTTGTGAGATAATGTTCGATTGGTTGCTAAACTTACTGTTTTACTTACTGATTTGAGTGGGTTTGTTAATCAGAAGGCGGTTAAGTATATTACAAGTTAATAATAATATTGTGGATTAAGAAAAGTACTAAGTACTTAAACACAACTTATAAATTCGCAAACTTCCGGGTTCGATGGTAAAATAGAAACTGTTAGCGACACTAAAAGGTACAGAAATGAAAAGCCGATACAACACACAAATAAAAGCGGCCGGCCGATAGGATTAATAAATTTGTCTAGTGGAAACGCCACGCTTTCACCGTTCTCCCTTTTTGCGTGTGTTTCCACATTTTTCACGCTATAAATCATATTTTTTCACCGGTAGCGCTTTTTGCGCTGGCGTCCTTTCGGTTTGCCCGAGCGTACTGTCATTTTTTTCACTCGGACATGGGAGTTTGCACTTGCTCATTTCGCTTTTGTTTTGTACAGAGGATTTATGATTAATTTGTACCGCCGATGACGCACAGTTGAATAACCCCGACATTGAACCGCAGTTTCCACATGTGTGTAAATAAACTAGGCTATAATAATAACGAAGGCGTTAATTAAAAGTTTAATTATCGATAAACATAAACAGTAAAGCAAATTCCCTTAACGCCGACATGACAAATATATATTCAGTCGACAGCGAGGGCGATGGCGCACCGCTTAAAATCTCTCATCGCTGTAAATTTTAATTTAGCTACCACAACGAGAACAATTTAATTTAATTGCCAAATCATTAAGTTAAGCACGAAAATATTAGTCGGCACTAGTGCGACGGAATTAATAAACTCCACAGTACAAATAAAGAAATCAATGACGTATCTATCTTCGAAAAAAATGGCGGAGACTGTACATTAATACGTGACCATAAATTAAAGCGTGGCTTAAAATTAAGACAACAAGCCTCTTTAATCTACAATAAATGGTGGTCGTCGCTCGGAGACCGGTTTTGAGATGGAGGCGCAAAAGAAAAAAGAATAATCCGGTCCGGAGCGGGTCCAAAATATGATAGGCATCCATAATACAACATGGCCGCTAAGCTCCTATATCTGTCTCTGTCGCACGCGGGGACCTTGTGTATAGCTATCACACTTTATTAAGGTTGACCACATGTGGAGTGTTCCGCTAAGCCTAACCTTGATATCATACTCTCCGCTGTACGGGGTGTCCTTATGTCGATTTCATCTCGCGTTTTTACAATTTATTGCTCCACATCCTTTACTCCCAGGCCATTTACTATGTATTAATGAGTTCAAATGAGTCATATTTATACAGAAACTTTATTCGTATCACGTTCGAATGTCAATAAACTTTCGGTTAACTTGTTTTTGCAAATGACTTGAGGAAAAAATGCTAGAAATAAAGATTCAGGCACCAACATCAAAACACATCTATAAATAGGTATAACCAACAACACTTATGTCCAGTCACATAAATGTCCCCCTATGTCCTACAGAACACCCTATAGACGGCCCCCCTCCCGCGTCGTCCAACCGTCGGCGACCACAGCATTCCACATTACCAACACCACCTTATAAATAAAACCGCTTATGTGAGCCTACCTGCCGAAGCTTCTCTCAGAAAAACATAATGTAAGTAGGCATCCCGTGTTGACATCAATAATGTTACGAACCTGCATGTCTTGCGGTATATTTTAATGTTCGACTTTTCCGCCGGCCGTTGAGTTTGAATTTTTTTAGAACACTTTTGAATTTTCGGATATTTGGATTTTTCTGCACTGTGTGTGTAACTGGGCTTAATAATTATGTCTGTGTTCAGTAACATTATTAGTAAAATATTATGTGGTGCTACTTACATCGTTTTGTTTACACTGTACTTAGCTAAAGAAAATAACTCTAAATATCACTTTTATTCCAAAAAAAATACGCACAGGAACACCTTATAATTTGTGCAATGCACTACCTCAACCATTTCAGAACTGTTTTACCCAAAACTTAGAAACAAACTGAGCCGGTCAAGTGAAAACGAAACGGCATTTCTTTCATGCCAGTGCGAATAATATGCAAATCGTCGCAATCAGCAGGTGGTCATTGTGACAAAACACTTTTGTCTAGTACTACCCTATTCTTCTCCAAGAAACAAGATCACTTTCGCTCGCATTCCTGCGAATAAGCTACACCTTTACTTTCAATTCTTTCCTAAACAAATGCTTTGCAGTGTTTGTTGAATGTTTGCAGCCGCATTGCCCATAATGCGGTTGTAAATCAGTAAACACTTTCTTTTGCTAAAACGTGAAAAGAAAGTACCTGTTACAATTTTGCACAGTTTTGTCGCAATAAATAATGGTGGAGTTTTTTTTGTGTTGGCACCCTTTGGTTACCTTAGGTGATATTGCAATTAATTACTGTAAGTAAAGCGAAAAGCAGCCTCTTTGCTAGACTGCTGTGAAAAAAGGGTGAAAGCTTTTTGTGAAAAAAATCACAGGTTTTATTGTCAGTGGTAATGAATAGGTAGATATGCCTTTTACAGAATTTATTTTTGGTATAGGACAAAAATTCTAAATACCTTTTTCTGAATTTTAACTTCATAACTAATATTAAAAATGCGAAAGTAAGTTTGTTTGTTACCTTTTCACGCCTAAACCACTGAACTGATCATCCGCAAATTTTGCATATACGTTGTCAGGTGTACAGAAACGGACATAGGGTACATTTCATCCCAAAAAAAAGTACAGTTCTCGAGGAAACCACAATAATATTATTATGATAATAGATGGCGCCACATGTCTTTCGAATCATGATTGAATTATATTATTATAGAAACTTTAGTAGTGTGTCAAGAGTTTAATTGTCAAATTCTAAATGAACGCGACTACAACCGCGGGCAAAAGCTAGTTCTTACTTATTTCAGTAAGTAGGTATACCAGAACATGTTTCAGTATTTAATATTATGTAGGTATGAAGAAAGTCCTTCGCATGTTTGAGTTCAGTTTAACTCAATGAGCAGGCAAATAATTATTCGATACAGGAACTCAACCACTGTAGCGGCAGCTTTTTCTCATCAACTAATAAATGGCAAAAGCTACCGCGCAAAATTTTTATTGATACGTTTTTTAAGAAGATTATTTTCACTCAATGAATACACTGTTTAGCACTATTATAATTTTCCTTCCGGTAACAACAATATCTCTTTCATATTAGTCACATCTGTTGATTGTGCTGCTACTGTATCGAAAGCGTAGCTATACGAAACGCCAACGTGACTTTTTCATCAATTTGAATTTTGGTGAATAATTAAATTATAAAAAAAAAAGGTTCAAAAACTGAAAAATTATAAACAAACCCCCGAAACAGTAAAAAGTCATTTTAAAAACCAAAGTAAAATATGAATTTCATAATCCTTGTGCTGTTATCTGTTTATTTTTTAAAGTTTTTTTCCTTAAAAGGATAAACGAAACCTTTACCTGGTGGCCTACCATGATGTCTAAAAGCAGGAGTAATTCTAGTGTGGGAAAGAGATGGCGCTAGACGACCTGTATAGGTCTGTCTCTTTCCCATACTGGAATTACTCCTGCTTTAAGACGTCATAGTAACCCCCCTGATCACTGGACACCGAGGTTTTATTGAAGAATTCAGCAACCTAGGAATTTGAATTTTGGGTTTATGTTTGGTCCCTATAATGCGAGATTACCAGAGCATTTACCATGTACCATACTCAAGAACATTTTTTTAAGTATAATAAAGTGTTGTTGTTCGCATTATTCAATGGTTGGTTCTACAAGAAGTTATACAGTGTTTTATACTTTATAGTATCGCATTTCTACTTGAGTGTATCGCGTGCCTTCTCCAACTCATTATCGCCGCATGCAATAACAGATGTTTCGCTGTTATTAATACTGTACGAATTAACTATTTGTTAACACACTATTTTATTTTATTGTACAACTTTGTAGTTTGAGAAGACGGAAGTTTGAGTTCAAATTGTATAATGAGAAAATGAGTTTGAGAAAATAGTGTTATTGGTAAACGAGTTTGGAGAATATAATATTATATAGCTTCAAAGATGCAAATGACCAGGTTATTTACCAATTTTACAGTAGCTTAGTTAGTCTCTTTCAGTGGTGTCCAAGTGCCAAATTCCAATACAATAAATGCAAGTATCTAGATCGGGCTCGCGAGGTTGTCGACATGTGGGACGCGAGTACAGCAGTCGTGTCGGTCAATGGCTTAATAGCCAATAGCCTCGACCAGTAACTGAGGAAGCTCTCGCTTGGCAGCTGAATCGAGGGCTTGATTCAGAAAACAGTACTGGAAACGGCGCGTATTTTTACGAGGCTCCTCTCTCCAGAGCTCTGACCAACGGTAGTTTGGACCCTACTGTTCCCGATGCTGGGGGGCTACTACTTTTTATGTTTCCAAACTTTGTTTTTAAAAAATAAGTTTGTAAATTTATAAAAGATAAATATGTGGAATCGCACCCAAACCCCAAAAAGTGTAAAAAGGAACATCAAAGCTTAAACTTTGCCCACCGTACGTAAAATACCACACCAACTTACCCATCTATTTTTGAAGCCACGCTCAACTTAACACCGTACGTATATGTATCTTCCGACATTTTATAAATACACCGTCGATACCAGATACCGTTACCTCGAGACAGGCGCAAGATGTATCTCGCGCTTGACCCGGACCAAGGGCATGAAGAACAAAGCTCCTAATTCTATTGAAACACCATTATCTAATAAGTTTGTGGACCATCGATCATAGTGAAACGTCCCCTCTTCACTTCCATATCATTAATCAGTATCTATAAATGTTCCGCCAACACTTGTGTATCGAATTCTTGGGTTTTTTGGGGCTGATTCCCGCTAGTGTGGTTTGTACAGTCACGACCACTATTAAACAGGGCTGTTATATTAAACGAGGGCCATACTTTTAGGAGTTATAGTAGATAATCATGAAAATAGTCTACTTTTACTATGAAACTATCCCTGAAATTGGGTAAAAAGCAGCTTCTCCATAAATTTATGTTCGTACACTCGACAAAATCTAGGGAAGAAGTGATTTCTTTCTCCAACTGTGTTGTTCTTTTGAACAGTATTAAAAATACTGTACCGATTTCATAACTCAAAGATGCAGAAGATATTCCACGAGGAAATCACTTTTAAATTTTGCTAAATGTTGACCTATTTAAGGTCGTGGCTGTACGTTCATATGCGATAGAAATTGGGTGTGTTCCGTACTTTAATTATGCAGTTGCATGTAGGGTTCTTTGAATCGTAGTAGCGTAGGTAGTACTGATACTGTGTAATATTGGAAGGAGGTATTGGTTTGTTCGTGTGCAAGAAAAAATATCAAAATTAACGATAACTTAAATTATTTCAATTAAGTTTTTTTTTGTATCTTGTACACAAAAAGATAAATAAGATAAATAAATTCGTTAAGATACATTCACAGTACTAAAGCTTTAAAACTATTAAGGAAAATTATCGCAATATTCAAACAGCTTCTTTGACACGCAACGATTCACTCTCAACAAGGTTAATAAGCAACGATTAAATAATCGATTTGCGTCAATTTAAATGATCATTTAACAGCCTAATCGAATAACAATTTGCTCATCACTAAGCGGACGAGCAATGACTAAATCGACATGCTAACTAATGCTGTGCATTTCTGAAGGCATTAACTGTAAGTGCCTGAACATAAAACTGATAGGTATGCGATATATCCGAGCGGCCATCAATCTGGGACTGATTCGAATAACATCTCGATATTTAGTATCGATAAAAAAGAGCATCGAGTGCGGTGCCTTTGTTCTCATCTAAACTCGCGGTGAATGTTTAGTGTTGTGAGTTGTTGGCTTGCTGTAAAGGATATTGTAAGCTGTTAGACTTTATTAATTCCCTCGTTTTTTATTGATAGCTAGAACTGGTGTGCAAAAATGAATTTAAAAGAAAATTTAAACTTAAGCCCTTTTAATGCAATGACATAAAAAATGTCCAATTACAAATTGAGAATTAACATTTAACAGCTCAACTGCCCCCATTAAAAATACATTCAAACAGTAGTCATATAAATCTTCTAAGCAAAACAAAAGTACAATGTCCAAATCATAGGCAGGAAGTTAGATTAAAATCGGGCGTCACACAGCGTCATGACTTGAATAATTCCGTCCAATAATAGGGTGGGGGCCCTACGGCATGCGGGCGTTTGACTCATGTACTACGGCACGGCATCGGATCGCGTTTCGTTACTACTGCATGCCGCATACCGATCGCGTGTACAACAGGCCTTATGTAAACGGACGACTGCAGTGACAGTTGATTTTTTAATTTGGAAGGGAATTTCGCTGATGAAACTAAACGTGACCTGCTTATCTAAGTTCAAGAGCTACCGTTGTTGTCATTGTTGTTAAATATTGACACCGACAGTTTCTTACATGCTGTTTATATGGCGACCTGATTACGTTCACTTTCAAAATCGCCCTTCGGCTATTAAAGATTTTTTTTTTGTTTTCTTTTCGACAAGGATCGTTTTTGCATTGAAGATTTCGAGGGAGAGCGAGAAGCGTCTTCGTAATTTCAGGATAAAGTCTTTCAAAACTTGACACGAGTACCTATTTAATTATTGAAGAAAATTACTTGCTTGTAATACACTACAAGCCCTTTTCTTCAATAATTAAATATTTAAGAAAATTTCTAGTAAAGTTTTCACTTCACTAGCACAGCTATCGATTAACCAATCAATCGTCTCCCCATATCCCATTAGCGCCACTATTTTTATCTAAGAAACACGACATTTTTGTCTGAAACGTGCATGCGGCCGTATTCTCGTGTGTCGACACCCATTTGTCACCATCGATCGCATTCACCATCAGTCTACCTCCCAGACACGACGATTGCCTTCACTATGTGTAATACGTAATTGTTTTATTTGTTGTAGCACTTCTAGCAAAAGTTTGATATATCGCCAATTGAGAGCTATAAAAAGATCACTGAGGAACTTTAATAGCCCATTAATGTTGGATGAATTGTAAACATCGAGAAATTATTATGTGGGATCGGATTAAGAGATTTTGTGGTTTCAGAATAAACCTTTTGGATTAGAAAGTGGTGGAATGGATTTTTGTTCTTGGATAATAATTGTTTCTTAGGAAGCTCTGTCTCGAAATTTCATTTATTTATTAAAACTTTATGCACAAGTAAAAACTGTACAAAGGGGGACTTAATGCCATGAAATTCAGTTGTAAACTTGTAAACAAATTCTTTGAAACATTTGACTTTTCTTCTATAATAGGTATTGACTCGAATTGTGGTCTTGAAATATTCCAAATCCATTTCCTTTTTAAACATTTTGTATATAAACAATTTCACAATTAATTGTCTTCTTTTTATCTTTATTTTAGTTTTATTTGTAGTCTGTATATAATGTACATAAAAATATATTTTCTTCTTAATTATTTAGACTGAAAATTATTAATAATTCTAGCTTTTACTGAAGAATACTGTATTATGCAAAATTAACTCGCCGGAAACAGTTATTGTAACTTAATACTAACTTTATGCCAAACGAAACGCGAAAAAAAGTTTAAAAATGAAAACAAAAGTATGTAGCGATAAATAAAACATCGATCTTTAGTAGATACCGGTGTGATATTTTAATACTTAACATTAATATTGTGGCAATTTACTTTTGAGGCTTTTTCGATATTAATCGTATTGTCAAAATAATTACAAGTATTAATTACAAAATAGTGCATAATCCTATCTCATTTCTTAATTATTAAATCATCGTTTTTGCACTGGTTGCTATCGGACTGTAAATCATACCTTCGTAGATTGTTTCACGAAACCAGTTTAAATCGTACAATTATAACGTAATGTCTTGATTGCCGTCTTCGTCACGAATCTTATATCCTTTTCTTACATATAAAAATGAAAAGAGACAGAAACAACACGTACGATGGATCGTAAGTACGTGATTGAGGAAAGTAGGCGTGTTTGGTACATTTATTGAGTGGAAATTATAGATTGATAACACCAATCATTTACAACACCATTACTTCACTACTGATTCGCGATGGATATATATTGAAAACACTTAATTAAGCGATCAATTAATATGCTTTTTATTATGTTGCGGTCTAACTAACTTGAGCCTACCTTGCTCGAATAATTATTCAAACTGTTTCTTGCTGTTTTGCAAACGAGAACTGATATTTTAATGTGCTTCAATTTTATTTTATGCTTGCAGAATATTGAAGGGGAGAATGAGAATCTGTAGAGTAGTCGTTCTCTTTAATTTAACAACTATCAGAGTCCGATTTAAAATGCAAAATTTGAAACCATTCACAGGCTTGTGATCAAAGTTTTCTTCTTTGAAAGACTTTTGAAATCAATAACACAATATTAACCTTTTGACCACAATAGCCACATATACGTGATAAGCAAGCGCGTGCCCTGTACTCCAAACGACACAAATATGGTAGGTGAAATTGTGGCTTGGCGTGGAGGGCACGCGTATACATTTATGCTCTGGCGGTCGAAACGTTAAGTAAAAAAGACTTGTTACACATGACCGGCGCTGGTTTTGCAATAGTGATCGGGGAAAATCATTTTAGTCTAACTTCAAATACACTTTAATACATACATTTTGCAAAATACTTTGAAACAACTCCAAGCCAACTTCAAACAACTATAATCACACTACTTAATTTACGTAATAAGTCTTTCAAAAACACGTAGCGTGGGCGGTAAAAACTCCCTTTGTTGCCGCTCGAGCGAGCTGATTTCTTAAATAATGTCGGTTTGTGTAGGTAGAGGGCTGGCGAACCACATAGCAGGCAGGCATAGGCAAGCCCCGGTGCAATCAGTCTTATTCCACGCGGACGCGCCGCGATTAGTCAACGCCTGGTGCAGAGACAACCGTTCCCTTTCCCCCCGACCTCCTCTTGGGACGCGAATATCGATTGTTAGTAATCGATTTTGGTTTGGGCGTGTATCGATTGTTTTGATGTTTTAATTGAATATTTTTTTTGTTGATTTTGTTAATATTCATATTTGAATATTATTACAATTTTGAGTTTGGCAGTTCAGATTTAAATCTGGAAAAAGGAAGGTGTTTAATCGAGTTAATCGAGTTATGTAGTGGAATTTGGTAGAGCAATATAGCAATAATACTTTATTAAGAACTCCGTATTCTTCTCTTATCGACGTTACATTCATATTATTATATTGTTGGGCCCCGTAAGTGTCGTGACGTTTATTGCGGACCATACCCCGAACTGAATTGTGATCATCTCAGTTGATAGGATTCGACTAATTTTGCCTGACAAGAAAAACATTTAGGGCTCGCATTTTACGAAAGAACTACGCAGTAATACAAAATAAAACTAAAAATGCCATACTTCCTCCTCTTCGAAACTCCAGGATGTACACACAGATAAGTACACGCTATTAAGGACCAACCACCGCGCAGCACAGGTCACGTCAACCATAGCTATACAACCTAAACGTTCTCCGCATAAGAAAGGGGTAAACAACATCATCCAAGTCGTGCCCTAATCAAGGACTGGCCGGCCTTTGGCTCTTCCAGCAAATTACTGTTGTTGAGTGTATACCTCTTCGTTATTATGGTGAGGTATGAAGTTTCAAAATGTTTGGGCGTGTGTTTTGATGAAATGGTGGTGTGTTGTGTTTAGTTGCGAATATTAAGATGTTGGTCATGATCGAAACGGCTGTCAACGATTTCATGAAAAAATTACGAAGTTCTAAAGACTTTTTCTGAAATAAAAATAATAATATAATTATTTAATAAAGTAATAATTATTTTTCCGACTCAGATTTTCAGCCTTCTTTTAGTGCAAGGCAAAAACATCGGGGATTTTTCACACGTTACATTAATTGTTTTTTTTTTCAAATTCTGTAATTTTATTGAGTCACCATGTTTTACTGAAACTTACCTTATGTAAAGCAGCATGTATTCTCAAGGAAAAAAGCGGCTATGTTACCTACCTATCCATTATCTCGATAGCATTTCCCGTAAACAACTTAACACGCCACACAATCTATCCACGAGCCTTCCTTTATCAGAATTCATTACCTATATTTTATTCACGTGTTCGTCTGTTATCGCGACTTTTCTCACTGCGGCATTATAATGAAGAGTTTAAATTTAGGAATAATGGTTGACCAATAAGATAAAAGCGAGAGGGCTGCGCTTGCAAACGTAATCGGACACTTCAGTCAAACTCTAAGACTAAAGACTTAAGGATTGGAATTGCGTGGTTCCGGTGAGTTTTATCTTGGTATTTTGGTAATGACGGACGCTTGGACGGCCGCATACAAAGCAGCCGGCTACCAGAATAAAGTTATCTCGCGATACATCCCCGTATTAATGGGCAACTCGTTACTCGGGTATTGAGACGTTTCGGATCACTAAACCTGATGATTTTAAGGCATCGAACTTTTGAAAAAATCAACATGGCCGTTCGTTTTGTTTAACAGGTTGGTGGGTTGGTGCTGGTCGTTTAAAGTGTGCTAAAAGTATGGGCCGAGTCAATCAAGATTATTTCGGATGGCTCTGTAATAAAATTAGCGGGTGCTGTGAATTCACATAAGGATTTTTGGTAGCGATGCTACAAGTTAAACAAAAGTAGGTACGTGTATTTTGATAAGAAGCAAGAAAATTCTTTGCATAATCAAATATTCTTTTAAGCATAGCGTCTGTTGACGTTTTCAGAAAGTATATGCATGTATTGTAAACGGAACGACCCAGGTTATACCAGATAGGCAGAGTAAACAAGCCAATATAGCGGCGAATACTTATATTCTATTGTAGCGTTTAGTTAAGTCACCATAATGGTCGGCTCACAATAGTCGAGCACGCAATCACCGCGATCTCTATCGCGCACCCATGACCGCGGCCAATGTCTGCGGTCGCAGACTATAATTTGCCAGTTTTCGCCGCCTAGCTGCCTGTAATTTTATAACAACGTCGAACAACTTGAAGACTTCATTTTGATATTTTAAACTTTACCTTTTTTGCTACGGATAGGCTCGTAATCATTGGTTTTCGGTTACGTAACGATGGAGAAAGTCCGCCATAATGCCACAGGGATGAACACAATTTTATCATACAAATGAGTGGCCAGTATCCTCGCTTATTGAGATGTAAAGTGACCGTTGTTTTGTCCAAGAATAACACATTAGGAATATAAGTTAATGAGTCAATGTGACTCGTTGTTTACACACGTATAGTCTCGCCTCATAGAAAACTAATCTGGTAACCAAATGTTCATTCAAATGCTAAGGACTCGTGGCTGTATTGCGCAGTTCCATTGGAAAAAATCACTATGGGCGAGCGTTAAAATGTGCAAAGCACAAGACGACGTATTTAAATGAGGCATGTGCCATAAACATCAAAGAAACGTCACATAAATCATAAAAGGTTTTGGAGACAAAGGCTCCTGGCGTCTCCAGTAGTCCCGTAATAGGATTTCGTGAAATCAGGTCAGGATAACATGTGCTTCTACCTCATTGTTCCGTATTGTGCAATCTTCCGGGTTCTGCGGGAATCCATTGTCGGCTATTGGCATGCAAATTTTTTGTTTCACTTTCGAAAGTGTTTCGCTTTATGATTTTTGCATTGTTCAGTTTTTGCTAGACTGTTTTGAATATCACAAATCTTCAAAATGTTGTCTATCTTTTTTGCTTAACAGCTCCAAAATCTTAACTATATCTACATAAATGTAGCAAAATGTAGATCGAAATATTCGGGTTGCATGTCTGATATCTATTTGTATTGTAGTGCCTAGACCCAAAGTACAGGCAATTTTGGGCACTTATATGATAATATCACGTGTTTCGCAGGTTCACTGAAGTCGCATTACCATTTCTATAACGTACCTACACGCAAGGAGCGAGAATCGAATTCGTGGGAAGTCTAAGGCGTTGGACAAAACAAATCACCGTGTCATTCCATCCATTTACTTGCAAATTTCGTGCAAAAGTATCGAAAGACCCAAGATAAAGGTACAAAAGTGTTCTATTCTAGTCGCCAAATGAATAATTACCTTTCACGTCTCTCCTTTCAATCTGCGCTCGACGATCGATCAGCGTCGTGGAACTCTTTCAGTGGCATCACCCTTGCCGCGCCTCAGGTAAGGCGCAATTAATCTGAAACATCCCAAATCAGTATTACATTAAAAACTAAATAAAAAGCCCGCAGCCTGCCGTTTTTTCGCTGCCGCGTTTTCTTTTCCATTCAGATTTTTTTGACAGCACGAAAAATGAGACTCATTTATTTGACTCGTACACAATGTAGGACTGTTTGAGTACGAGTATTTGCTATAAATACGCATTTTTCTCTACATCTCCTTCCTCCTTAGGGTGAGCATTAGCCTCGGATGCGAAGGGAGTCTCACGTGTTCCCTTTTGTTCGATTTCGAGATTTAAGGGGAGTGCTGATGCTTGTATTCTCATGGAATCCATCAAAATAATCGCACACTCATGTATAATGGATTCGTGGTGTCAACAAAGTTTCACATGATTAACTGCTGTCGTATTGGAAAGATGTGATATATTGGTTACTTATGCGTATCAAGGACAAAAATAATACTTTATAAGGAGTCTCAAAATTACATAAATTTCATAACAAAGTACGAAAATATTCAGAAGTTTTTTATGTGCTTAGCTACTGTAAAATTAATGTAAATATAAGCTGAAATTGACGTATATACTTTTATAATAATGTACGAGTCAACTAAACAGTCGTGACCTGCCCCTCAATTACTCAAACATCAAGACACAAGCACAACTAATCAGGAAGCAGTGTTTAATTTCAAATGCCTTTAATTGAAACGGCGTCGAACCCCAGACCGTACTGTACAAGTACACGCGTGCTTCAAATCGCTCTCATTAGCACACACATAAAAGGCAATTGTTTCTTTATACTTTTTAAATAGTGTCTTTTGTTTTACTGAACACCATGCACTGGCAATGTCATATTTTCGACGTTCTTACATTTGTTAAATGCTAATAGTTTTTCTAAACTCAATTTTAAGGTTCTCGTGCGTTCAATGTTCGTCGGTCGGCCGAAACATTGGCTCATTGTGTGATAAATTAGTGAACATAAATAGTGTTTTGTCTTTAGCCATTCAGCTGTAATTAGGTAGCACAATTTGCTCTGTTGAATCGTTAATGAGACTGACTGACTGGTGGACAATAAGCGGTAAATCAATTAGACAATGCGTTCACTGATTTTTACGCTTTTGACAGTTGTACGGTATGAATATGTAACGTTTGGGAGGCTAATGAGTTTCGTGATGATGCCCATATTGAGCAGGTATTTCAACTATTTTATCATTTTAAGCATGTGTTCCTTTTTCATGGGTATTCTCTTGTTTAACAACATTTTTTGGGGACATCGTAAAATTATTTTGTTACAGTGAGACTGTTGAAAGAGTTAGTAACTATTTCTTGTCACCATCATTTCATTGAAATCTTATTAAATTGTTTTAAGGCTTTTAAAAAAAAAATTTATATAAAACTTTAAGCAACCAGCGAAGCCTTTATTTTAATATAACAATCTTCTTATCAAAAACTCAAGTTATCAATCACAAACAAAATAAGTTTGAACAAACCACTCGGCGATTTGTCCAAATGAAAAATTAATTTTGCCGATGATTAATTTAATGACTTACAATAAAACGTAATTGCTGTTTGGAAGTTTTTACATCTTCCTCTTGTCTAAATTAATTTGTTTCAACAGAACGGTGGCAGAATTCAACATTGTTTAACAGCCTGTAAAAATACAGACGAAATATTGTTTTTTTTGGATTTATTTTCGACCTTCTTTTTAAAATTAAATGGTATTTGAAGGTCCAGTTATGTATTTTTGTTTTAAACTATAAATAGCTGTGTATTTTTTGACCACCCAACCGAGCATAGAGTATTTTGAATTGAATTCAAACTTGTCGATTATTTGATTATAATACTGATTTGAAAAGTATTATCAAGATAACCGTTTCCAACGAGTTACATTTTGGACAGATACCAAACCCCCTGTATGATTAATATGCAAACCCCGAAATTCATTCAATTCCTGGCATAAACTAGAAGACACCTCCCATTGAAACCTGAACCAAAACAATCAGGTGACAGCATGAGATATGACATTTCGTAAAACAATGAGCGGGATCTCGCCATAATAATAGAATGAAATATCTGTGGTAACAATTTATATTCTAACGCTGGATTCAACTTGACAATTTATTAATCAAACCGATTACCTCCCCTGCAAAACCGGGGCCTATTGTGAAAATATTGTCGCCCAAACAATCCTATGAATAATTAAGGATTTAAATTTTAACACAACAAAGGCATAAAACAATACACGCCCTTCAAAGTGGACAAAGGCATTTCTGTGAGTGGCATTTTAGATGTCCCTCGTAAAAATTTTAATGTGTGGGGTGGTCAGCGAATTGTTTGGCACTAACGCGTAGTTAGTAACCACATTCCTAACATACCTATGTTTTAGTATGGCAAAACTAAAATAGTTTACCAAAAACTATGAGTAAAATGTTGATATTGAATGGCAAGCTTTATTCTCATTTTTTTTTTTTTTTTTTTTAATTATTTTGTGTGTTTTATCTATGGGCCTTGATGCCTGATAATAAAATGATGATTATTATTATTATTCTGAAAAGTTTGCCTGCGGCTCTGTGTGTCTTTCAAAATTGACGGAATTGAAATTGGGTGTGTGCAGATTGCAGAATAGGGTGGGTGATACTGTTTTACGGTTATGTGATATTTGGATACAAAATTAACCTTTGACTGTATTAAGAAAATTTATTTTGATTTGTAAAAATCTGAGCTAAGTTGATAAACACAATTTACGATTATTATTTTTCATGAACAAAATAATGATGTTCATTATTTATCGGTACACGTAATATATATTAGGTATTCATATAGCCTAATTAATAAAAACAATATTAGATTAATCCAGAAATCAATTAAGGCCACCATCGGTTCGGTATACGTCTCCGACACATGTCGGTCCCCACTTCCCTCAGCTTTTTCCATAACGACCTGTGAGCCCCTCCCTTCTTTAGAGAGAAAAGCATAATCCATCACTGTACGTCACCCCTATTTTGGTGCTTGCCGTTTCACTCGCACGCTTTATCGGAAAGTATGTCTCTCCTTGTCTCGCCCGCTAGGGGTAGTTTCTCTCAGTCGCCGCTTGACGGGTGATCATTTTTCTTGTGGCGCGTTCAATCATCGCGTCACTATCGCCTTCCTTTTCGTCCGAGGGCTTGTTTTATGTCCCTCTCGCTCGCACGGGCCCTTCCTGTCTTTCTGTGTGTCCCTTATTTTCTGTTAGCGGTGCGTGTTCCACTACGTGCCCGTCGACCAAATATGGCGTCTTTTGTGTTTGATTTTGACGTTTTAATTTTTGTTAATAAAGTAGTTGGTTTTTTAATTACTTTTCTTTTGTTGTATATTTTTATTAGAATAACTGTAGAAGGACGGGTTGGGTAAGCAAAGTTAAAGATTTTATTTAACAAAAACTTACTTCGATTAGACGAAAGACTGATATATAATAATAATTAATACGATTAACCCATTAATGTTAAATATAAACGTACACTACTAACATTAATGATTCATCATAAATATTATAGTTGTTGAAATAACACATGTTTAATTAATTTCGCCATTAATTTATATCGTATAGTAGCTTAATGGTAAGATTCAGATAACACAGTATTAATCCCGCAGTCATAGATACCTACTCCATGTAGAAACGTATGCAAATGCACTGAATGTGTTTAATGGATGCAGAATATGCAAGGAATGGGGACAATTCATAATAATATTATGTTAATTGTTCCTAGCTTGTAGGGAAAGTATTTGAAATATGAACTGTAGTTATAATTAGGTTCTTATATTTAGATTTTAATCATACAAAACTAAATTGGTTGCTGGTTGTAACACATTACTGTGTTCATTAATTAAAACTACTAGTTAATTTAAACTACCTTCAAAATAGTTTGGCTAATTAATTTCTATTTAAAGATTTCATTAGTTAGATTTTATATTAAGTAGGTAGCCGTATTGAAAAGTACACAGTACAAATTGGCATACAATTTGCTTTTCTTTTTTGCTGACTGAAAGAAATTCAATATTAACATTTTTTTTAAATATTAGTTTAAGACATTCATTAAACTTATTATTCTCTTCCTGGTCTCACACACTACCATATTTTTTTCTTCCTTTCACAGGTCTGCTGGTAGACTATCTGTTGAAGCTGTGCTTTTGTACTGTAAGTAATGTTATGTTATTATCTTATGTTCTCTCTTATGTTTACTGAGAAAAGAAAAAATAATTAATTTAAATGTATTTAGGTATAGAATGATTAGTAACTTCGTACTTATCGGCTGAGCCCAGCTTCAGCAGTGGGGACTATATTTCTTAAAGGATTTAGTACCTAATCATTTCTTTCTTTTGTTATAAGTTGTTTTTACATGCACCTGAACCTAAACCTTCGGTTTCTTAATATCTAACCAATTTTCCAATTTTAAATGACATGCTATTTGAATGACTGTTATTGTTTTGGTGGAACCTCTACATGTTAAGATTTGACAGCAAATGTACCTACCGCGATTACCGCGATCAGACTCTCCAAATTCGGGGTTAAATCTTACAACAAAAACAAAGATTCTTCAAAATTAGCATATACTATGCAATGTGCATGACGCTCCGCTGTCCGCTCTCGGGACCGCCCGGGAGCGCCGTAGATTGACTTGTCAGAATATTTGAATTTTAATCCCAGCCAAACGTTACATAAACACCACTTTATTTATTCATGAGCCTACCACTGCACTGGCTACGTTTGTTGTCAAGTGAATCTGGGATTTGGGGATGAATTGGGAGCTTTAAATTGTTTTGCAACTATTGAAAACTGACTTACTAAAGAAACTTTTTTGATAGAACCTTGATTTTGTTATAATTATTTCAGCATAACGTGAACTGGCGGGAAGAGCTGGACAACCCAACTGCCCAACGAGTAGTGGTTCACCTGGGCCGAAAGAACTGGAACATGGTGGCTGTGCCCACTAATGAGATAATGCAAGCCAAAACTAACCGGAACTTTAATAAAATAAAAACGTTTTTGAAAGTTTCACAATTTTACAATCCGTTCACGAATGTATGAAAAAAGAGTTGTAAACAAAACTATAATAGTATTAGGGCCGTATGCAATTATTCTTATTGACATTATGATGGAAACAATACAATTTTTCTTCTCAAAGCAATATTTTATCCGCAGGTCCCCCACATTTCGACGCACGCTTCATGTGAGACTCGTTGCAGTAAATTAACTTATCGCAGTAGACTTCTGATGTTGGTGCCGCTAACATTTTCAAAAGTGGTAAGACTATTTTTATTCTGCTTGTTTTACTATTACTTCTATATTTTTATAAACTTATAAATATATTATTATAGCTAGCCCATATTGTCCCACTGCTGGACAAAGGCCTCCCTCCATTCCTTCCAGCGGTCACGATTCTGTACTACTCCTTTCCAATTCTCAAGGAAGACATCCAATTCGTCCCGCCAACTCCTTCGTGGTCTGCCGCGACCCCGTGCCACTGTTTCAGGGCACCAATCCTGAGCTCTACGGGCCCGCAGTTCATTCGACATACGTCAGACATGTCCTGCCCAGTCCCATTTAAATTGGGCAGCCTTTTGAACCACGTCAACGATTTGCGTTTATACTGTGAGAAAATTAATGTGGGAAAATGAGACATTCTGCCTATTTTAAGATTACTTATTTTATTTATATTAAAACTGGAGTGAGACAAAAGAAAATCGGCTTCGATCATGCTTACCAGAAAATGTAGACGTACAGTTGGCCATGCATCTTTAGTAAGACTTTGGCCTTGAGCTAGCCTAGCATACTAAGTTTGAAGAAAATAAAAAACCAGTTTGTACTGGGTTTTTAGTCAGTGATAACACCACTGACGTGGGGCCACTGTACTCTACCAAAAACTCAATAATTATTTACAGCTTCTTACATATTTATTATTATTTTGTTTTAAAATAAAAGGTACACGAGCGTGCTGATTGCAAAATTCGCCTCTAGCCTCGGGTAAGGCGAGATGCGTGCAAGTCTTCGGCGCGGGACAATTGGTGTGCTCCTTCTAGCCCCACATTATAAAAGGTGCGTGATATTTTTTTTAATAAGTTTTTTAAGTTTTTCCGTAAAGAACTTTAGCACCAGGAGTTCCTCGCGTGATATTGCAGTTAAAATTGCAAATGATAAAAATTACAGTTCTGGATTTGCTAGATACTATTTAGCCATACTAATAAATGTCATTCATAAGCCCTCGTGGATCACATTCTTCATCCATAAGTATATATACTTAAGTAAATAATAAATAAAAATGTATTCAGTTCGCATAACACAATATTAAAAAGCTAGTAACAAAACACAATGATCCTTAAGCGCTAGGTTTTTACAAATTCCCTGGACTCCACACTAGGATACCCTGTGTCGTGGGGTTCAGTCTTTTCCCAAGTAAGGGTAACATGTTAGCTTTAACTGAACTAATTACAAACGAAATAGAAAAAAAATATATTAATAAAAATAATTAAGTTAACAAACTATTATATGACAATATTTGTCGGTCTGTCGTCGGTTAGGTGACCGTAATCTTATAGTGTGGTGTCTAAAATACCCTAAAGGTGATACAGTATGTACCTTATCCTAAACTAGTCACAGTAACTATTTCTTCCTTCCTACGCTACTAATAAAATTTATTATTAGATACCCATATAAAACCTCAATAAAATAATCCGTTATAATAATAAATCTCTGCATAGACTTTTAATTACAAGAAAATCCAATAAGTTACCTACCGTCATACCTATTAGTATTTTAACGTAATAATTATTCCGATCAGAATTTTATTAATGGTTCCAAGTGGAACATACCACAGGCCTTAAAAGCCAAGAAACCTTTGGGCGATAAACGATTTGATGGCTTTTTAATAAGTTGCCTTACGCGGCTGGCATGAAATTTAATTGAATGTCCATAACGAATAGGTCGATGTGGCCAATCAGGGAGGCGGGACTAGAGTGTTAATTATAAAGACTTTATGGTAAATTAACGAACAGGGCTGCAGAAAAAGATGGCAATTCTAGATAATATACTTAGTTACTTTGTGGGAGACAAATCTATCTAGAGTTATTATTTGGAAGTCAATTGTTAAGACTTTTCTAGGAACTTGGAGCTTAAGTTTGTAGTCGTTATTTCTTTGCGTGTATGTCATCAGTTGATAGCAGCTCACTGCAGGATATTATAACCTCTCAGATTGAACTTGAATTCAGTGCAATCCTCTTTGATCACTATCGTCCGTTTCTACTCGATGGTTGATACCTAAAAAAATACATTCAATTTTATCTCCACCCTTCTTAACTTGAAGGTCGCCCGATCTTTTATCTTAGTAAAAATAAAAGCAAAGGCTTTATATTATTACTAAGTTCGTAGTATATAGGCACCTATTTATTACTTTATGTAAATACAACTCAGTGTCTCGCTGTAGACTTTCGAAAATGGAGTACATTTTTATCACTTGTTTTCTCCTTTTCTGTAGATAGCCAGTTGTTTTTCTTATTGTAATTAGATACGGAGAGAGCCACAAAGGTAGGCCGCTAATCCAATTTTTTGTTTTTGTTTTGACGTGTACAGGGGAGAGATAGTGGCATCCATTAGGGTACACGGCTGAGTAAAGAGCCGACACCAGTTGTCGAGGAGTATTCCTACATAATATAAATATTCAATAGGGGTTTGAATATGTTAATACAATGTCTCCTCATTGGGTTGTAGATTGCGTCGTCGTTTTTATCTTATACGACATTTAACTCCGGTAATTCAATTTACTTTATTTGCATAATGTCGCCTGCTTTCTAAAGTAGGTGAGTATGGAAATCTCACTGAAGAACGCAATTCGTTTGTCCTTTGAAGTGTATAAATAGGTAATTCATGTTGATTTTCCGTTTGATAAACTAGTGTTTTAATTGGATGCAGTATGCATTTAGTTGTACAAATTTCAAATGGAATTGATTACATAAAGTTTGTAGTGATATTTTACGCTTGTTTCAACCTACGCTATCGTTGTTAACATCCACCGAATCAAAAAGGTTTCATCACACTATTACGTATAGGCGAATGGAGATATCTAGAATTAATCGGGCTCTGAAGGCATACAATGCCGTGAAATATTGCTCGCTCGTTGTTCACAATGGCTACGTCTTCATCACGACCCTATTGTTTTTTTTCTTTGGGCACCACACGCGGGATTGTTTTCTGTTACAGCTATGGAGTTGGGAAACGTGTTCTGCTGTCTCTCTGCCCATTTATCAGGGCTAGGCACATCGACGGCTTAGCTTGTGAAGATAAAAATATCTCTGTACTTAAATATAAGATTCTTACATACTTGTTAATAATATTTATGGACGGTGACCCGTAAGTGGCCTGAGGTGTGGGGTGTACGAACTATAATTTATTTTATCACAGTTCTGTGTGTTTGTTGCTGTAAGACATTCAGATACTTAGAATTCATATTCCACACTTAATTGCTGTTAGAATAAATCATAATCGATTTCCCACATGTTTGGTAATCAATATCCCAAAAAGCTTAATAACCTAATTCAAATCTACGAACAAAAAAAGTTGGCATTAAAAAAACTAAATTAATCAAGCTAATCAATCAGTCACGCTTCCACACAAATTCTATATACAAATCCAGCTTAAGGGAAGGAAATAAGTTTTTACCACATACCTACCTGTAGATACATATACAAAGCCGCAATAGAACGGTGCTCTTCATTCCCCGTTATCAATCTACCATGATGCCATCTGTGACGCCGCCATTACTCAATTTCCTTTGCCGCCAAAAAAGAGCGCGTAAAAAAGAATTCAAAGAAAGAATTCAAACAACCGTTTAGAACATGGAATATAGACGCGACGCTTCACTGTCGGTTTGATGTTACTCTATGATTTATGACTGAATAAATAGGTATTGGAATATGATTTTGAACGGGTCTAGGGTTTGTTTATGTAGGTGTTACGAAGTGAGATCCTCGCGGAAAAGATTTATTTTCAGGTATAACGTGAAAATGGCTACTCGTAGTATTTGATAGCTGAGGATTTTCCAAAGAGGCGTATTTTTTATTATTCATTAAAGTTATAGACAGCGACGTGGATAACTTTACTCAGTTTTCAGAGAAATCGTAAAACAAATATAATAATGTAAGTTTTATCTGGGTTTCAAAGTTTCAACAAAGTAAATCATTTTTTATTTGAAATTGTTACCATTTTTTAAACGAGCCACTAAAGTAACTTTGTGAAAGCAACTTTTAATTCTTGAATCTTAATAAATAAAGATGTTGAAAGCAAACCAAACAACTATGAACCAATCTCAATCAGTAAACAAACGCCTTGTCGGAAATAGATAGATTCTTATCAGATTTGCATATATATTTTCGGTTTCTAAGCGGAATGTGGTGGTGCACCCACACAGAACCGAATTTGGACTCTTGCACTGTGTGTTGGTACCACTGAATGATAATTTAAATTCATTCTCTCCGCCGCCCGCGCCATCATTTGGACAAATGCTGCGTCATTTGTCTAAGGGACTGCATTGAGGTACGGGGCGGGAAAACCACTTCACAATATCGAGGAAACTCAACCTTGTACACCCAACTTTAATGTTAGTTTTCCAACAACACCAACCGATCAGATTCCAAAATCTTCTGTTGATGTAAAGCTACGCAAAATTGATATTTACGTGCAAAAATATAGAGTTCATTCGGGTCCGCGCCAACGAAATCTCATTTTGTAAGCTTCCGAAAACATTTCCACAATGAAAAATGAAACTTATAAGGAATGTTCGTCGGTTGATTTTTGATCGGCCAACTTTCCTTTCAATGGGTATTGAATTAAAACTTACCGTATTTGTGCTACGTTACTAATTAATTTAATTATTTATCTCATTGTGCGCATGTTTATTCAATACACATAATTTTAATGAATAGGTGTTTATAGAAGCTCCTGTAGCTCTGTAATCGATGACTACATTACAGTTTGAATAGTTTTTGTAAAGAAGGATTTTTAAATTAAATAGGTACTTAAGCATGTTGCGAAGATCACTTTTATAGGTTTATTGTCATTACAAAGACAACTTTTTCTTAAAAAAAAAACTTTTTGCCTACATTTTTACCTGGAAGAGCTATTTGCACGTCGATCTTAGATCTTGTGTCTTACGCTCTAAGGTATCTATCTATCCGGTGCAGTATTGAAGAGAACTAGGTTAGTAAGGCGAAGGTGTCTTAGTCTATACCTGTATATTGACTTAGCCTTGTCCTGTCACTATGTATCTTGTAGGATCTTGTGACCAGATATTATCCAGGTATAAGATTGGGAATCAATATTAAGTGATAAATTATAACTTAGGTTCTGTAGGTTACCATAAGGAGGTAGAAAGAAAGGCAACAGATACGTTAAATTATCGGTCTACAAAGTTCCCACTGCTGGGACACGGGTCTCCTCTCTGTGCGAAGGAGTGGTACCATAATTGACTACACGAGCCCAGTGCGAGCTGAGAACTAACCAGATATAAAAAACTATTTATTGATTCTTTACCATTTTCATACCCTGACATTCAGTCCCACGTCTGTGACTGGGTTTTCGTCTCATAGAACTACAGAAAAGGCCTAACGCCATTTGTCTTTTGTTTTACCCAGCTCGTCCCGCCATTTCCATTGTGGTCTGTTGCGACACCTAGATAAATAATTATAATCGTATTTGTTTCATCTTAAGGCTTTGAACTTCTTTGTCGTGGCTCACGATTAGTTCGATCGTGATCAAATCACTGGCCAACATCCTGATTCAGATCTCATATGATATGTATAAGCTATGTATTTTTTTCTCAATCTCAATGCGGAAATCCCTCTCAGAGCACTCAGAGCTTAAAAGACGGTTGGTATATTATGATAGACCCATACCAGAAAAATCTCTGTCTATACCAGTCCACCCAGTGCTGTAATGGTCCCTTCTTCTTCAATCAAAACTGCGATGGTGCATTATTAAAAACAAAATAATTTATATTACTTTCGAGCTGTAAACGCAACGAGAAGGAAATGAAAATCATCAATTTCCTCGGAAAACCTTAATGTAGTATATACAGGCAATAAAAAGTATATACGTACATAAGTACATTACTGAGGCTCATTTGTATCGGGGTAGGCAGTCAGTGTAAAATAATCGGATCCCGTAAATGTTATATTAATGATCGTCCATTTGTAGGAGTGAAATAAATTTGATGAAATTAAAAGGAAAAAAAATCAGTATGAATAATTGGTGTTCGCTTGTTGTATGTCCGCCTTCTGTTATTAAATTCCACGTAGGTTTTATGTGAAATGTGGAAAGAATTGTTCCGTACAAGTCGGCCATATATTAGCAACGTATTCTACGGTTATTTTTTATTAATTTGCTACATGTTGCTATTACTTATGTGATTCTTCACATGATGTAAAACGCTTGAAGAAAAATGTGAAAGAAAACGATTCATAATTTTTTTCAATTGTAATATTGGTAACGTATAGTTCTCAAAACTGTTTCATTCGGCTTCAGGTGTTATTCACCGTACTTACCTACTGAACCTAAACCTGTATCAAGAAGTGGCCATATTCCAGCAGATGACGTAAGTTCAGTAGACCAAAAGACCTCCTACGAACCTAATTCCGCGAATTAGATTTTTATTTCCGCTTTTTTTGAACCACCAACCCTACAGTCCCGAAAGCAATCTAGTTGGGCCCAGGATTACTCGTTTCTTTTTTTTTATTTTATCTAATTGTGCCCGCGGTATGCCCCAGAGATGGGGCGATGTGTCGCGGAGTATCTGCTCTGCTGCCCTGCGCGGAAACCAATTTCAAAAGACCCAGAAACTGTACAGAGTCGGATGGATTTGCGATTTTTTTAAAGATAAACTAAAACTTAGGGGAGTTGAGTTGAGGATTTTTTGTTGCAATAATGGAGTGTACATAATTATGCCTTTATAGGAGTAACATTTGCTAGGTGGCCTATTTGCTATCTGATAAAAAGAAGGAAAAGGAGGAGGAGGTTTAATAACAAATGTCGCATAGTAGAAATGCTGAGTCCTTGTCAAAGAAAGATTTACGGCTTCAATGTTTAATAAACTCGAGTCTATTTGCTTCGAAAATATTTCAGATATCAATCAAATACCAAACCTTCGACCCTTTACAAGCACGTAAAATCCATATTAACATACAGATGTATATCAGAAATCGTAGGGTAAATATTGTTCGGAAAGGATAGCATACTCCGGCCCTGTTGAGAGTGGCGCCCCCTTCAGCCCGCGAGTGACACTGACGAATCGTGGGACATTAGTCATAGTCGAGACCTCCCGCCCTCCCCTCCCGCACCCCGCACTACCCCCGCACATACCCTGTTTATTTACTTTTTGTAACGCTATTGATGTTTAATTATAGAGCACCCTAATGTATCTCGCCTAATTTTGACGCGTAATGTTTTGCTTGTAATATTTCATTGCATCACGAATATATTTTGTTAGTGCCATGTCGTTTGTAGAGTGCTATTTTGAAGCGATTTTCTGTCTGCAGTCGATATTTCTTCGGCAAATGTAGGAGCGTTTGACCAAGATACTAACTACAAAATATAATTTGGTTGTAGACTGCTATTAGCAGGTTAGCTGGTTGGATCTCGATCTGCAAACTTACTAGGTATAACATTGAATTGTTGTTTCTGGTTGTGAGTGACAAAATAAGGTTTTTTCTTTTGGTATGATATTCGGTCGTCTTTTGTACTTGTCAACGCCTAAACAGTTACCTCATCAGAACCACTCTCCAGTTACTAAATTCACTTTTTTTTTAAATACCAACATAGGTACCTACAATTAACCTTTTTTTTTTAATGTACAGGCATTATTTTTATTTTGTCCGTTTTTTTTCAAATGATGTCTCAAAACTGAAAAAATTTCGCATCATGCACAAGCATCGCCACCAAACGAACACTAACTCATACACATCGAAGTATCCATTACCGACAAGCTAGACGCAAATAAAACGTAACAACCAGCTCTCAGTCGAAGTGGTAAAACAAGAGAAATACTGCATAGTTCTAGCCGGACTAATAGTTAGTCTTACCACTATGATAGTTGTTCATTAATACTTGAACAGCTGTGTCATTTCGAGCTATCAACCGTTCATTCTGTTTTGTTGTAGGAGCTAGCCTATTTGAGTTAGATGACGAAATGAATAGGTTTAATGTGAGTGGGAGTTTCATAATTAACCTATATTTTGATTACCTTAGTCGTCTTCTTCAATTGCATTTTGTTATGTTTTTTTTTTTTAATTTTATACTTAATAGAAATTATTTTAGTGCAGCTTGCTGGTAGTTAAGCTTTTTTTTTAGTTTTTATCCACCTCTCTATTGCTAGACAAATCTGGTGGGATTCAAGCTGGACTCAATTTCTGTTAATATTTTCGTACAATGCATATTAGTTACTCTTAATCTTAACTGTCCATGTGCGTCAGTCCTTCTTACATACTTATTTTTACTGGTCTCTAAGTTTTTGTTTTCAAGTACTAACACTAGATAACCAATTTAGTAATAAAATCTGTATCTAATTAAATTGTGTAAACAAGTCCCTCCTCCCACTCCCTGAAACAAACACCAATCATCAACAGTAGCAACATAATTACTAACAAATCGAATTTTCCATCAATCAAGTCCCGTCATCGCTTACGATATCTTTACCTGGAAGGTGGCGCCCCCTACCTTATCACATAGCGACATGATAAATGACTTGCGCCTATCTGTTAATTAAGATTTTCGCGGCTCTCACGTGTAGACGGATGTCGGTAATTTAACTTAGATGTTGGTAGATGGTGATGACGAAAAATATTGAATTTAGATAGTGATTGTTTATGTGAAAGTGGAAGTTTATCTTTCTTATCTATTATGATGTGGCTGAGTAGGGTATATTCTCGTTTTTATATCAAAATTCCTATGTGTAAACTAGCTCCGAGAGTATTTTTGTACGTTTGGTCAGAACTATATTATATTTCAGTTCAGTTAATGTTTCCTCAGCGTCACTCATTGTATCTGTAACATTTTTAAAATGACTCTGAAAACTTAACAGGTAAAAGAACCCTCTCTTAAGTTTCTGGAGACAGGTTCTTTTCCGAATTTTCATTTAAAAAGATCACCATCTTACTGTATTGATGAAGTGAAAATTATAGCTTTCAACTTTTCATTCAAGTTGAAAACTGTGCAAAATTATTTTACACTTTAAAAACCCAGCTGGAAGT
The DNA here is from genome assembly GCA_950022335.1 of Eurois occulta. NCBI lineage: Eukaryota > Metazoa > Arthropoda > Insecta > Lepidoptera > Noctuidae > Eurois > Eurois occulta. Next base: position 12,642,771 of record OX465483.1, read on the forward strand.
GCAAACTGTATGAAGAAATAGTCGAGATAGTTCGCTGATCGCCGATAGAGGGCGTTACCAAACACCCATTTGTCAGCGAGAGGCTCATTAAGGTCGAATCTGGTTGAATCTCTAGGGATTAAGGGTCTCAATACGGGGTAGTCGTCACGAGTGTACTCTAATGGATATTGAAGGAAAAATCTTAGGTTTTAGACCCTCAGTTTATGTTCGTCCGACGTGTGTCCCATTTGATTGATGAATATATTATCACTACAAACTATGATTTACCAACCTACTTAAACGGGCATGTAAATCTTCGGTTTATTCAGTATCTAAGCATTTTGATACTACGTCTAGCATTTATGAACACCCATTAAAACCTAGACATAGAACTGTTTAGAACATTATCGCTGATTTAGTGAAAAAACTACCAGATTTTAAGGGTCCTCTGAAAATGACTGACTAAATAGAAAAGATCGATGCAATGTACACAAATCTTAATTAACATGATGAAAACCTCAAATGATATCCTAATAAGAATAAAGTATTAATAACAGGTTATGTTAAGAGCTTGATATGTATACATAAGATTCTGTAATTGACACAAATCTATGCCCATTAGTGCAGTGTCTGCAGTAGCACTGAAATCAGGTTTAACTATTAAACCCCCTTGTTATTATTTGTTTTTGTTACTATTCTCATTAGCAATCACACCAGATCTGTCATATAAATACATTAGCTGCCATTACACTAATCAGAATTTCAAGCAAAAACTCAATCCCCAGAAAACGCTAGTTAACTCAGCTAAAATCTACTATAAATGATGTAAATCTGTGTACGACTATTATAAAAACATTACACGATAGATATAAACTTATCGCGACCGCCAATCAGAAACGAGAAGTCGAAATAAATCGATGTTACATCCAATCATTACTCTACGTCAGGATCGACTCAATTAAAATATCGTTAATGTGCTCTAACTAAACAAAAAACAACCCTGCTCTGTGAACCTTAGAGTTGCTTTTCACAGTGTCAATATTTTTACCTTGCAATGGTCATTATGGTAAATGTAGTATACTATAAAACCACGAAATCGGCGTGTCGGAATCGGAATAAAGGTAAAATAAACAGTCGGTAAAGCTGCGCTGGACACGAGGTAGTAACTTTTAAATAATAATTATAACAGCGGCCATTATAAAAATATCAACCTGTGAATATCATTGGATTTATGTTTGTTTTCATGAATTAGATGGGAATGATAGGATAGGCTGCAGAAAGAGCATAATAAAATTAACTTGTACCAAAAGTTCCTGGATATTATGTAGATTTAACATTTATAGGTAGTATGATTTAGTTTTGGTCGTTTCGGAAGATTACTGCGACACCATCTTTTTTCCAGTTGGTCTTGACCCTCTTCTGCAACTTGGAGTTGCAGGCCGGACAGTCGATCAAGTAGTATGATTTCATATGGCATTTCTTTCTACATTGAGTACTAAATTACAATTGGATTTGCTTACTTAATTCAATAGCTTGTTTCATATATTCAATTCAATAAGTACGTCAGCTTACCATAACACTCTATAAAATTAAAATGGCCAGCATTTAAATGTTCAAAATTCATATCTATCTAATTTGTATCCAGTACTCTATTAAATTGTATTTCCAGAACATTACTGAACTAAAATGATTGCCTAGATTATCTATTTTTCATAATCAACGTAAAGTCGGTTGTGATTTAACAAAGTGTTTGTACCTAAAACAAATACGGAGTTAAGTACTGTAATCTATTTCTTGTGTAGTTTATGTATTTCTAGGTTCATGGTAGTTTACCTTAAGCTTAAAATAATTGCATCAGTGAAATATACATAATTGAGTAATATCACTAACTAGCTTCAATTTTATAACTTTACAAACCGACTTCCCGACAATTTAAAAGTGCTAGAAGATTTGTGTTTGAATTTATTTTCCTTACTTACTTGGGAACACATATTTTGTAAGAATAAGATGCATTAGGTAATATCAGGACAATGCGAGGAATTATTACCTTCCTTCTCCTCTTGTTCGTCTTGATCAATAAATACTTCATCGTCTTCATGTAATCGACTGGCAGTTGTTTCACCAACCGATTGCACAGCATCATCGATCATTTTTCCAAAAATACCCTAAAACATTTCGACAATCTACAAGAGTACTTTTTAAAAGAAAATATTTACAGTCTCCAGCGGTGTTATCCTCGTGTACGAACGATAAATTACTTGTAATTTCGTACTCGGGTGATACCTGAGCTCAGTGAAAAAACACGAGACATAGACGTCTTGGTGCGTCGCAAATTACGGTCATCATCTTCTCATCAGGAGCGTGGGTACGCGTTGATGTATCGCCGTTCGGCTGGAGGGTACCGGAGCGTACCCGTGTAGGAGCATGAAGGTGCAGAAGGGAATTTTGAGTGGTTGATGTCTAAAGTTTTGAAAAATTTATTTTGGTTTTAGTGCTGTCGTTTCTACGAAGTGGTTTTTCTGTTGTAAAGTCCAGAAGTCTTGAAGTAATGAACTCTTCTACATTGTGACATTGGAATGAAAGACTCATTAATATTCCTTTTCTATAGTGTCGATATGAGTTGCACGTTAGCTGCTCATGTTGTGGTGTAAGCCAAGCTTACCTGTAAGTAAGTGGAGTAGCTGACTACCCAGGGTTCACTGGACGATCACGACAAGAATTTCGTCACTAAATTTGCTTTGGGTTTTTTTATTGCATCCTATTCATTGATGACGCAAATGTGTAATTGAAACTAAATGGACCATTTTCTTTCAATCAATCGTTTTGGAAGCTTTCTTTACATTGATTTTGAATAACTCTTGCCTCGTCTAGCCAAATTTCAGCTCTGTGATGTAAATATGAGCACTTCAACGTCAGAGAGAGTTGGCTTAAAGAGTAAATGGGCGTTCAGCGTTAGGTTTTAAACTCCACTAAAGTTTGTGCCTCACAAGAAACAAATTACGAGGAAACGAAATCACCGCGGTAATATCCCGTTACATTATGTTGCGTATATTGCCACCTGCGAATATTGCTTTTGTGAACGTAAGATAGATAGTTTTGTAAATGATCGATATGGATCCCCACCGTAGAAGTAAGTTTCACTAGGAAAATCTATCGAATATGACATCAAATATTTTCATGAACTTAATTAAATTAAGGAAAACACGAGAAAAAAATAGGAAAAAATAATCTCGAGTGTTTTTGCTTCCGACTCGGATTTTATTTTCGTTTATATAAGCGCCTCATACGCAAATTCTTAAAGCAAGCTATGTAAAAAACCTCGATAAGTGAACATGATGAGTGAACGAAATTTATCATCGTGAATATTATTCATAAAAATGCAATTAGATTCCAAATATAACACACGATCTTCTAAAAGTCAAGAAATAATAAAAAAATTCAAAAAAGTAGGTTTCGCTTTCTTGCTCACGACGACAAACAAAAAAGCTGCAGCTGTCACTGCGCCTCCTAGTAATGCCATATCGAAACCAGCTTCCAAAAGCCATCATACTTAGCCCATTTATCCAAAACAGAAAGGTAGACAGGCATTACAATATAATATTTCAACTGAAGGTATTAGAAAGGCAGTAGTGAGCGTACGACGGTAACTAATCGTTGCGCATGCGTGTCCAATTGGAATGACTGTGGAACAATTGCTGGCAACGCTTTTAGGTAGCCATGGGTGCTTGATTTGACGTTGGAAAGGGTAATGTGTTTACAGAAATAGAAACTAAAATGTCAAATACACACATCGTTGACAATTTTTAACCAACTTCGGAGATTACGTATTCAGCCAGCATCTTTTTTTTCATGTATGACACCAATTTTTCTGTGATTACTGATCCGATTGTCTTGTTCTTTTTTTTTCATTTTACTCATCAATTTTATGGAATTTGAAAAATTGTACATGTGGCTGACGTTCCTGCGTATGAGTCTAGTTCTTTGCGTTCTATGTCAAGAAGATTATCAAGACTGCAAGACACTGACTGCCAAGGAATATCATTCGGGTAGCTTAAATGTGGTGTACTTGGTTTGAACCACGATGTTTATTGATCTTATCATTGTGATGAATAACTTAAACACTCTTTGGTCTTGATTCAAATCTGAAATGAATATTTTACTAAAATAATACTGGTTAATGACGAAAGGAGTCCAAAAGTGAGACGCAGAAAGAGCTAATTAAAAAGTATTAGGCGTAAAATTAACTAAATTCTCCCTGGCTATTTAGAAAAACCTTCAGAGCAAAATTCTAAGCCATCCGGCCCTGGGAAGGGGCATAAATTTTCCTATTTTTTCAACGTCCACCCACACCTAATAGTTTTTACACATCAAGCAGTAGTCGTGTAAAAACGTAAATTACCAAAACGGATCGCCGGTAAAAAAGTGGGCTGGCCGACAGATCATTAGTAAGAGCCAATGGTCGTTACCTAAAAGTCATTAGCGTCAACTTTTACCGTAATTTGAGGTTGTATACCAACCTACATAAGTGTACTATGTGATGGGCATTTTCATTGTAATAATTTATGTAAAAGAACCAATTTTGTGTTATTAGTTACGACTTTCGATGATGACTTGATGGGGTGAACTTGATTGCGAAATTGTACCGAACTTGTTTTGTGACTTTCGATAGAGCTTTTTGCATATTTTGTTCTTTTTAGCTCATCGAATAATAATCGAAGCTGTTAGGTTTTACATGTAATAACTTAATTTGTCGTTGCAACCTTATTTTGTAAGATGTATACCATACCTGACTGATGATTAGGATCACCCAATGACTTAATTTCCGAGCCAATGTAAGTACCTACATTTTATGACGGTACTTACCATTGATGCCAGTGTGATAGTGCATTAATTAATACGTGAGACTCGTTTCTTTAAGAGTTTATTATTTCAAAATTAGCATAACTCGTTGCAATCCCTGTAATTAACAATATTTTCCAATGAATTATCATGAACAGGATCATTCCTTTCAATGTTATTCCTTTTAATGTCGAAAAAAAAAAAAAAAAAAAAAATCAAAGCATTTATTTCAAGTAGGCCCGTTACAGGCACTTTTGAACTGTCGAAACAAAGACAACAATGAAATTGAAAATAAATTGGCATTTACTACCGAAATGAATTGGCATTTACTTCAGTCAATGAATTTCCACTACCAACGGACCATGAAAAATAAAAACCTATATTTTCCGCCACTGCATTACGATTACGGATCAATCAAACAAAAAGTCGGCTCCGTTTCCATCAATTTGTCGCCCAACTTTTACAATGGCATAAGTTTTTGCGCGAGCCAATGCAGTCGATTGTTCTAATTGCGCGGTTCCATTACAATAATGTCTTATAATCACAGGGCTATTTGTAAACGCCGCGTCGGGCTGCAATGAGGTGTGGAAACGGACCGTTTTGCGGTGCGCGCTTTCAGTGAAGCGGGGGTGGTGTAAGTTAGAAGTAGCGATTTTAGCATCGTATTTTACTATTATCGCGAGTACGAATATTAGATCATGTGTGCGTGGTTACTTACCCAAAACTCCCTTGAAACATTAACCCATTGTACTCTACCTTCATAATAATACGCGATTAGTAGCTTTGTTTTAAGGCACGGACTGACTACGATTTTAATCGCTACTAGAACGCGTAAACCACCACGCGTCACCACTATGGAACGTGATTAAGGTTGAAAATTTAAATTATGTATTTGTGTTGACATGCGGCTAAGCTGCGAATGGGCATTTATTTTACAGGTTTTCTTTGGATTATTTATTATTCTGTTTGATTAAAAAATTTCTTTAAACCCTTCTCTGACCACTGTATTTTTCGCGTTAGATACTTTCATGGCATTATGTCATACTCGACTATCTAAGAAACCAATTTTTGGGAATATTGAACTAACACCGCGCCTTAAATTGTCAAGGTCTAAAAGCGAGTGTTTTGTTTTAAAACTAAACTTATACTTCTACCTCTTCTTCTTCTCCTTTTATCTTCTTTCTTCTTACTTATATCGGAAGCTCAAAATCATGAACAAGTACGGAAGATATCCCGTAAGTGACAGTATAAGTTTACAAAGGATTGCTGTCGAAAAGCTATAATTGTTAACTAAAAAAAGTAATGTCGATGAAACTACTGTACTGTATATCAAAAAAATATAATTATACGGTCGAATTAACATACTTTGCCTCTTGCCACAGCCCGCTAACTTCTCACAACTTACACCACGCAAGTTCTCTGCATTACTGTAGCATTGTCGGCCGCTGATGGCCAGTAGCCGTGCGGTTTAGAAATCGATTCAGCTATTCATTATTTTAATACATTTCCTGTTAGTGAGCCTTGTAATTGATATCTAGTTTAATAACGTACAATAATGCTTTATGTACCACAAATTTTGAAATACATTTTATTGGTAAAAGCATTTCCTGAGTAACAATAGATGATGACTTCCAGGCACATTAATAGTCACGTTATGTATCTACTTATTAATAAGGCTTCAATTATGTTTGTTGAATAAATATGAACGCCTTTGTTCAACCTTTGTACGCACGGTAAGTTTTCAAACGTGAACGAGTAGTTGTTTATGAATTCATTTTTATTATCTGAAAAATAATATGTTCAGTGCTGTTTCTTACGTTATTTTTCTTATTATTTTAATTTAAGATTTTTTAATTTTTTTATTCTAATCTAATATTTTCTTGGCTTTGGAAAAACCATCTCTTTTCGATTTGAAACTCAGGAAAATTTAAAAGAATAGTGTCTTATATCGAACTTCGCATATTTACTTAACATTTTCATGACAGTATAATTTATGATACAAACATCAAAATGCGAAAAAACATAGCATAAGAGCTAGAAGTGTGACCTGAAGTGGAGTCGAGTGTTGGCAGTGAGACGTTCACTCGTCACATATAATAATTAGTCAGTAAGACAAACGGGTCATGAACAGGGCTGTCGCGAAATTAGAATGAAGGAGTTGGAAGAGTCGTCTTTCGAGATGAAGAAAATATTTTTAAAGGTGGTTTTTATTGCACTGGCCTTAGATTCACAATACAGTGGATTAAAACCCCTTTGTATTTGTTAAATACGCCACAGATCTCTTTCACCACACGAAGACATGGCGTTCGAAATATACAGAGTATAATGAATAAAGATAACAAAATAATTTGGCAAAATAATAACTAAGATTGTTTACTTTTTTTCCTCCGCGCGTCTTGAAAAATGTCGTTTGATAATACTAGAGATGATTAATCTGTCTTTGCACTCTCATAACAGTATTCAGAACACTATTTCGTGCAACATTGTTACAAAATTTTAATTGGCTTTTAAATAAGTGCGCACTTGCAACGATTATTTATGATTCATCATTTTAACTTCGTGCCAACCTGAGCTATGCAAGAGTAGCGCATACCATCAAAACTATTGCCAGACACCAACATTGGCTGAAGTAAAACTGACAGCATAGAGGTAACAGGTGTTTTTATGATTGTGATGATGCTAATTATCAGTAATCTGCTGTCAACAATGCCAGTGCCTACACTAACTAATGATTCTGAACATCCCACGAAAATATAAAAGGGTGGTGTTTGTTGGAAACGATAATTTTATATACGTAAAACACATTAGCCCTGGAACGAAACTGGAAGTCTTGGGCAGAGACCTTTGCTCAGCAGATGGATAACGCAGGCAGCAACAGTATCAGTACGTAAAACAAATCCCACCATCATCATTAATAACTTAAACATGATCAAAGAACTGCACGCCAAAAACGAAACAATACACCATTAGTCATTGAAACATCTTGATGCTAAATGCAAATTCCTAACGCGTTAATCTTGCACCTTTTATGTTAATTGAGGACATGTAGAGGGGGCTTAGGAGTCCCCTCGAGAGCCAGTCTAGGATTGTGATTAAACTTTGAATAAAGACAACAATGACAGAATAGAAACTATTAAGTATACGTGTGTCAGTGAAATATGATGATCGATGATAGGGAAATGTGCGTGTGGTACAAAGACGCGTTTAAAGCTTCATCAGAGAATCGTGTTGTAGTTAATTATACATTTAATATCACTTTTCACATCTACCATGGAAATCGTTAGAACTTTTACATATAACATAACATAACATCACGCCTGTAATCTCTGAAGGGTTAGGCAGAGGTGTACCTAATAGTATACCCACATTTCGCCAAATATGTTTAAGTTCCATGTAATTGCCCGACCCGGGAATCGAACCCAGGACATCATGCTCAACAGTCGCGCTTGCAACCACTAGACCAAAGAGGCAGTCGGACTTTTACATTTTGCAGAAAAAGAGATAGTTCCAAAAAAATAAAAACAAAGTAGTCTGCATACAAAAATCAAATTCAAATTCATTTATTTCAGGTACGTAACCCATATTGCAAAAAAAAATACAAATACAAAAACAGCAAATAACATAGATCTCAATTCACAATTACTTAGTAACAATAATAATTAATTACAATTTCATTTTTTGCATAAAATTCATTAATATAGTTATACTTCGTGATTTATTCTCAACAGGCATACTAGTCGGTGTCTGTCGAAGTCACAAGATGCAATATTTTTGCAGGTACAAGTATTTTCTGATAGGAATACTACCTACTCTTAAAGAGCTATTTAGCAGAACTACCTCTTCATCATTTCCTGCTCTTGTCCCATGTTACTTGGGGTCGGCGCAACACGTTTTTCTCTTCCAATCTCCTCTGTCTACCGTCAAGCTATCATTCACTCCTTTTACTTTCATATCATTCCTCACACAATCGGTCCATCGTTTCCTTGGTCTTCCTTTCTGACCCATTTTAGAATTTTTACCTTTTCATAAATAAATATTCCCGGGATACCCAGCCCTATCCAGCATAGCACGTGACGTCACTAACGAGTCGACAGTGCTCGGACGTTAGCACAAGGCGGACTGACCCGAAATTCCACTTAGCAATGCACAGAGCAAAACTTGTATAAATGTACCTACTTGGTGAAGTTGCCATTACTAGACTACACACATAGCTTCGTTTGTAGGTGGGTATATCAAGATCATCATCTGCCTAGCCTTTTTCCAACTATTTTGGGGTCGGCTTCCAGTCTAACCGGATCCAGCTAAATACCAGTATTTAACATGGAGCGACTGCTTATCTGACCTCCACAACCCAGTTAGTGCTAGGTAATGCGATACCCCTTGGTAAGACTGGTTGTCAGACTTTCGGGCCACTGACTACCTGGTACTACTGTCAAAGATCTACAAATGACAGCCGGGACCAACGGCTTAACGTGCTTTCCGAGGCACGGAGGAAACTCGGTATGTAATGGGTGGTCACCCATCTACGGACCAACTTAGGTAAGCACGGCTTAACCTAAATATCGACCCAAGCAGCTGTTCTTATTTAGCTAAGAGCTCAAGATGCTAGTAAATAATTCCTGCCACAGGAATTAGATAAGAGCTGTTATCCAATGTTGTCAAAATATGGAAGATATACAAACCATCTTGCAAATACATGTGCTCTTTACTATTCAAAGTCCACTTCTATCCCAGACCTTATTTCAGTGGAGTTTAATTTTTGATTGTTGAATTACCACGGTCGAACTAAATGTCAAACCAAGACGTTTTAAATCTTCAATTACTTCAAAGAACTTTTTTTTTTTCTGTGGTCATTGGCATGCTTATAATTATGAAAATTCATCGCATACAACCTTAAATCTAGCCATATTCAAAAGAAAATAGTCAAAAATGATCAGGACATGGACAACATACCAAGTATAATTTTCAGTAGAACTGGAATATTGTAGTCAAACATTGCTAACGATTTGGAAGTGCAGAACCGTTATCCAAATGCGGGGTGACCCGAAAATCCACTTAGCCTTCGAGGAAAACTTGCTAAAGGGTTGTGAGGGTAGCACGTAAGAGCTTAAAAACAAGGGGTGTTTATTAAATTATTTCGTCGTGCATAGGGATTTAATCAGAGCCACTGATAATCAGCTGGGATTGGGATTAATGAGGGAAACAGTGTGAGGTTTTTCTTTATTTTGGGAAAAGACACTTGCTGTTTGAGTTGATCAAAAGTTTTGATTAAGAAAACACCTTTTTGGCACTAAATATGCCAATATAACGTTTATAACTCCTTGAATAACACGTTATATTGGCTTGATCTCGGTTACTTTCATCCAGGTACAACAAACCACCATTAAAGCTTTTTTTTTCTTTTTTTTCGGATAGGAAATCATCAAATGACTCGTCCCGCTCTGGGCGGAGCGGAAGGGAGTGTCAGACTTTTACTGACTAAAAACCATCCATGTTCCTTCTTTTGCTCTTTATGTTCCAGGGCCGCGGTATCTCTTTCGAACAGTCCCGCAGCTCACCATTAAAGCCTAATAAATGAATTTGTTTGTAACACCTTACTTGATTTAAAAGAGTTCTTTTCTATAGAGATTTACGTTTCGGAGAGTGATAGCTTCATTTTTCTGACTAACCTACACATTCCTTGACCATTCAAAAGTAAATCTTGTAACTGGTTTTATTGAAATAAATGCTTTGAGTGTAATTTCTACCACCAATTCCGTATTAGCAATCCTAACATTCCATCACAGCACAGGATCTAAGCGGTCTCCACAATGTCTAATTAGACACAACGAGAACACGTCCCAACCGCTGTTGCTTGTATAATGGCTTGTTATTAAAACTTTATATTTGTGTCAGGTGCCTTAACAGAGTGCTAAGTTGTCTGCCAAATGACACTTGTTCTGAATTACTGAAGACTTTATCAAGAATTGTGGAACTAGGGATGTAGGTTACTTTCCCTTTTAGTTTTAAGTAATTCATCTCTCGTTGGTCCCTAGTTATAGACTAAATGAAGAATTTGTTAAGCCTTACCAAACGGTAGTAAGAGTTTACATTTCTACAGTGTTTTTTCAAAGGTAACTTTCCTATCTGTAGAATTATAACATCTGATACTGGCAAAGCATAAGTAATTTTATTTTAAATAAACACCACCACCAACGCCAATAATTCCGGAAGATTTAGGCAGAGGTAAACTATGGGTGAACCCTATGAGTACATACACCAAAAAAATAACAATGGTTTTTTGGCTAACATTAATCCGGAGCATAACAACTGTTTGAGTTATCTATTTTCTAATCAAGCTTCAGTTTCCACTCTTAATCACACTACCATCCCAGCTCCACCATCAATAAAACATCGATAAACAAGTCCCAGTCGTCACCCGATCAGCTAGACGCGACATCAAAATGCTATACCAAAACTACGGGCGCACTCGAATAAACTACATTATGCTGGGATGTTCAGCTGTTCAGTTTTACAGCTCAACCCGCGTAACAATCCTCGGTGGAACAGCCGCGCAAACTTTTAATTGGCGTGCCATTAGGACGGGCGGAGGCACTAAGCGATTTGTGGTGTACCGGCCCGCTCTCTCGAGGTTTTAATTTCTCTCGCACCTCTTGTGGGGGGCTTGTTGATTACGTATTCTGGATTCGGATTACGAGTGCCTTTAGATGCGGTGGTTGGTGTAATTGCTGGTGTAGATGCAGGTGTTAAGTAATCAGTAAGTCAGGATATTAAACGGTGACTCAGAAAACAGCTTGAGGTTTGGCAAAATTATTTTACTAAAGTTGTAGTCGCTGTACTTTGGACCTCATGATAGTCAACTTAGCCTCCGAAATTTTCTAGTAGACAATATATTTTTGTAGGTGATTAGATACACACTGAGTGATAGCTTTCATACGATAACCCTGGAAGCATGAGTGTAAAGCAGAAGCAATTGTCATTAATTGTTAAGTGGTCATACTAATCACACCTACTCAAAAATTGATACCATGTTTGACACAATTTTGTAATGCCGGTTTAGATTACGTCTTTCGAACTCCTATGTTTTCCATATAAACAAATAAAAACATCATTCTTTTTAATATGAACTCGTCTTTAAAGCAGATTTTAACTTAGTTCCAGACAGATAGAGGATAATTTAAAGGCTGGATCTAGTAAAAAAGTTTGCAGCAAAAAGTTTTTGCAGAAACTGTGGGAGCTGTTATAATTTCAAGTGTTTTTCTCCGACGCTTTCTGGAGCAAAAAAAATTACATAAGAAGAAATTGGTTAGGTTAGGTTAGTGTGACCAGTAACGTAGAAAAAAGAAATAGAGTGAAAATAGATCTTTTGTTAGAATCAAACAATGCAACTCTCGATTTTTAAATTAGTCAATTATAACTTTGTGGGTTTTGGCGAGGTTCTGTTGTAGCGGGACGGTCATGTCTTCAGCTAATGACACGTCGTTACCGCCACAAATCTCCGACATTACAACGTATTAAAACTCTAAAACTTTACTCGGCTCGCCATTTGGCTTCAACAAAAACTTTCTTACATCACAAGATTTAAATTCAAGTCTCGAACCGCGCGGAGTCATGAAAATATTTTGTGCAAGGTTGTCTGGCTTACGATAGACTATAGTTGTTGTAGTGTGCTCTTTGATTCTTATAATTTTTGTTATGAAACCCATCAAAGTAGTCAATTAGGATTTAAGTTGTGTCTTATTTGATGTCGTAAGTACTTTATACTAGTAAGTATATATGTTTCAATATAATCTAAGTAGATTTAAATGCTCCTATTAATTGGAATTATTTAAATAAGTTTGCAAATAAGATATGGGATTTTTACGGGTTTTTCAGTTTTTCGTTTGCAATTTTTGATAAACTTGATTGTCATTTACATATACTAATTGTACTACAACGAAATAATAAACAACCAAACACACTTTTCCATACCTTTTCACACAAACTAATGCATAAAAATCTTTTATGTAGTCTGCAAACACCTAAACAATGCAATTTTATTCAAACTTCCAAGAAAATTAACTCTTCTTCGGAATATCATTTTTAAACTTAGCGCCATTTTTCACTTCAATAATATTCGCAAGTGGCGCCGTTTCGCAGATTTTCATTCGCAACTTCGCAACCCTTAGCCACGAGGGGATGGTTATCGTTCACCATACGTTGGATAGATGGCGCACGGTGCATGCCGTATTTCACAAAAACTAGAGCAGATGGCGCTAATAGAACTTCTGGTTGTTATTTTGAAATGAGATCTAAATAATCGTCGCTATTATTATCTGTAATCGTCATGCAATAGTTTAGGAAATTGGTATGTTGAAAATTTTCTACTAAAAATAAATGAAAAATACTAATTTTCAATGTGAATTTTGGTTTTGGACAAACTAAAGAACATTAGAGTAGAAAAAAAAAACAAATCATTACAACTATACAAACACAATGATGATTCCTTGCTATAAAAAAATGACACAAAACAGATTAAATTCGTAGTTTGAGCTGTTTTAATATTCTAAACTTCAAATATACCATTACATCTATCAAGTTAAAGGTTCAAGCGGCCAAACGCCGGCTGTCGACGATTAGCCACGCTAGCCGGAACAATTTTTTAATATCCCCAAACAAGGAAGGCAAGTCTATCGAGTGTTTGAAATGTGTGGATGAGACACCCTATTAAATAGACCTTTTTGTCTGACTCCTTATAGGTATCTCACTATCAACGGGAGCTTTAACGGGTAACCATGCATTATTCTCCAGATTTTTTTACACTACTTTCTTGTTTGTTCAAGACTGAAGTCTTGAACAAACAAGAAAGTAGTGTAAAAAATAGGTTCTGCAGACTGTGACATCAATTCATGAAAGTCTTATTTACACCATACATTAACTTACTTACCTACCTAGCTCATCCGTCAGAAGATCTCCTTCTAACGGCATTTGCATGGGCTTATGTACTAACTTAATCTGTTTGGTTTCTGCAAAATCTAAGTTTAAATTTTGTCCTTGTTTTTACATAAATTTCCGTAAGGCCCTGATCCATAAACTCTAGTCTAACTTACATAACATCTATGAATAGACCTACAACAGTTATTCAAATCTGTCCTACAATTCCCAGTAAACTGTCGTGTCTACACTAAGACAGCACGAAAGGAACATTAACAGTTCGCCAGCGACTTGACAGCATACGAGTCGTGGTCGGAATTAGCATACACACTTGTCGCATGCACTTGGCGACCGACTATTTTCATCTCATTCATGTATTGCTGCCTGTTCAAGTGTAAGAGGGATGGGACGATTGTGTATGGTAGCTGCCTTGTAAGACATTAATGTTACATAGTAGGTGTGTATTGCTTCGTGATGGAATACTCATTGTTTGAGGAATGAAAGGAAAATATAATATCTTGTTGCGAAAGCTGTTAGGTCAACGCGGTAGGCCAATGGGTTACCGACTTATAAAGACCGTACAGACTCAACATGTAGTTAGGAAGACGTTATCAATTTGGCACATGTGTAAAAGCACTGCCGCTCGCTCTTGCCCACTTGAGGTCCACTTAACGTCACTCATCCTTAAGGCAAATAAAATCGTATAAGGATATACTTATCTGGCTTGTTACTAACAAACTGCCAGTCGTTCTTTGAGTAATTTGTTTGAATTTAATTGACATACCTTAACGAGAAGTCGCAAATGTATACTTTGTCGCTGTGATCAAAAAGCATTGTGCCTTAACTTTTGAAACATGTATTAGACCCAGATTTGTAGAAATCATTGTGCAAATAATTCATTGAGTCAAATGATAAGAACCGATTGAGTGTAAATAATGAAAAATGATCATTAAGAGCCTTCTAGCAACATAAAGTGCATTAGAAAGCTGAACAGCAATTGGAAAGACTAATTAAGATTTTGCAACCGACAGTCTACAGCGTAGAGCCAACACTACTAATAATATTGATAGTACCTAATTCTAACTCCAATACTGACCTCAATACTAAATAAATAACTATTATTCAAATAACCATAGAACGTTTAATTTTTAGCAACAAAGGCTGACGGGGAGTGGCTCCACAAACACGGATTTCCAATTAAGTTAGGGCCTGATTGGCAGGTCGTTAGTCAACGCTGCAGCGTGAATGTGGGCGCACGTCTCGGCCCGGCCCGCGAAACATCGCGATTATTGATGGCTGATACACAACAAGATGTTTTAGAAGCGTATTTTGTAAAACAAGGTTGAAGTAATGATAGAAATGTTGAATTATAAGTAAAAAATAATTTTTGTAAATTTACGAAAGTGCAATTTTGTAAGAGATCTCGATTGAAGGCTACTAGCATTTAAAAAAAAAGATATTTTTTAGTCAAGCTGTGAAAGCTACTTCGAAAAAATAAGAATATTCTAATGAAAACAAAAAAGGACAGCGAGAAATAAAACCTAGAATTATTGTCTTAATTGACATTACAAAGAGTGTTACCCTATATGGTTAAATACTAGGTACATTCTTCAGTGGCGTTAAAACAAAATGAACTAACAGCATAATTACTTCACACCATTAAAGTCTTCATAGTAGCAATTACTTGTAGACATGCTTACTTAGTACAAGAAGATATCAGCACACCTTTCAACGGTTGGACCTGTTAGGTCACTTGCTGTCTATTTAAGGATCTTGTAAACATTACATAGGGGTACTAAAGCAATAGGATTGATTTCTACAGTATCATCATTTCTATTAACTTTACATACTTCTAGACATTTAAGTACATGTACGTCTGTATTAAATGATTCTTCACAATCATTATTGATTAGAATGATAATAAAATTAACTGTAGCCAATAATATTTTATCCTTGTTGGGATCTTTAACACTTTCTAGTGCTTCGTCTTGATCAGTATTACTGCACCTGTCTGACGTTGCATGTTTAATATGTGCAATTTGTACGTTTTTTTGCAAGAAGTCTTTGTACGACTATTTCATGTACCTAGACATAGTTATCTAATCAATCAACTCAGTCTATGGAAGTCCACTGATGGACATAAGACACTCCCAAGCTGCCTCCGAATATCCTATCCTCCGTCTTCCGCTTTCAGTCTGACAGTTTAAATACGGTAGTAAGATATATTATTACTTAATAGTTTTGTTTTATTTAATTATTCAAATGATGTAAACCGATTACTTCCAAATTTCCAATACTATGCACATCTCCTCTTGTATAATTAGTAAGTACTTTCCGAAAACTTGTCCACTGTTTCATTAATGAAGTTCCTCTCCATGATGTTGGGAAATGGACCAATATTAACCTAATTATGTAATACTATTATAATGTATTTTGACTGCCTCCTTCGTCTAGTGGTAGCAATCGCGACTCCTGAGCATGAGGGTTCGATTCCCCGGATCGGGCTAAATGTTGTTGGGTTTTTCCGTAAGGAATTTCTCAGTAGCGGTTGTATCCCGGTTGATGGCAATAGGGTCGTAACCCCTATTAAATAAGACTTAAATATAACAGGCGAAATGTGGGTGTGCTATTGGGTACACCTCTGCCTTACCCTTCGGAATTGCCGGTGTGATGCTATGTTATGTAAAACTACATGTAATTGTTTTCACAGTCAATAACACAACCTAGAAGTTTTACAGTAGGTACCCACGGATATTTACAAGAGAAAAATATATACCAATATTCCAGAAAGACCTCGCAATTTGAATTTTCTTTCACTACCGCGAAAAGCAGCCAAGTCACGCATCACTACACAGTCGTTAATTATCGTCGTCTGTCTCCGTATAAACATGATCGATTGACTGGTATGTACGAAAAGTGAAGATATCGGAGGGAAAGAAACATTAAGTGTATTCCTATGTCGGCAGTGATATCATTTTCATAGGCTGCCGAGGTTTCTGCAGCCCCTTCGAACTATTGCGGACAGGAAAAGTTTGGAGATAACAATTTGTAAAATTATATCTTTGGAGAAAGACTTCCAACCAACCGCCTTTATTCCAGTGCATCTGTTCGGGAGTCAAATGCCATGAACCGACAAATAAATAGTCTAGTTAGTAGGCAGCTGATTATTTCATTGCATAGGTAGAACTTGTGCAAACTATAGTTGTGTAATGGTTGGTGCTGCTTTCAAGATGAAACGATTGATATACATATCAACAGTGTCTTTAGACCTTATTTAATCATCCAAATAAATCTAGTTACCGAGATACGCCTTCAGAAAATTATCATTGACAGATTGCATTGCATTATTTGGATTCCCAGCATGAAACCTTTTACTAAAGGAGTAACAAAGAGATGGTGACTATTAAACATTGCATTTTTCTAATGACGTCCGCTACGGTCTTCGCAGGTATCTTTACATTCTGCCCCGTCACAATGGGCGGTGGTGAGCCCATTGCGACGGGGCAGAATGTAAAGATACCTGCGAAGACCGTAGCGGACGTCATTAGAAAAATGCAGCGTGGAAAATCGCCTGGTCACGATGGGCTCAGTATCGAGCATTACAAGTTTGCGGGGGTTCACTTGCCACGAGTACTGTCTTTGTTTTTCAGTCTGTGCATAGGTCACTCGTATTTGCCAGAGCCGCTAATGCGGACCATAGTCGTTCCGATAGTTAAAAATAAGACGGGTGATACGTCTGACATTAGTAACTACCGACCCATCTCACTCGCTACCACAGCAGCCAAGGTATTTGACAGTCTGCTAAATAGTCGCCTCACAGCACAGGTTGAGTTGCACGATGCCCAGTTTGGATTCAAAGCAGGAGTCTCAACAGAGAGCGCTATTCTAAGTCTGAAGCGAACTGTCATGTACTACACAACGAGGAGGACGCCGGTACTTGCGTGTTTCCTCGACTTGTCAAAAGCATTTGATCTGGTCGCATATGACGTTCTGTGGGACAAGTTGAGGGACGCGGGTGTGTCGGAGGAGTACACTTCCCTTCTCAAATATTGGTACTCTAACCAAAAGAACCGGGTGAGGTGGGTGGGTACTCTGTCGGACGAGTACAGGCTGGAATGTGGAGTCAGGCAGGGGGGGTTAAGCTCGCCTCTTCTTTTTAACCTCTATATCAACCGGCTCATCGAGCGACTGAGCTGCACACATGTCGGCTGCCACATTGACGGAACGAGTGTCAACAATATAAGCTATGCAGATGACATGGTGCTTCTCAGTCCCTCGATGGGTGGGTTGAAGAAGTTGTTATCGACCTGCGAGGCCTATGCGGAGGAGCATGGCTTAATATACAACTCGAAGAAGAGTGAGATTCTTGTATTTAAAGCACCTAAGCAGCAGCCGCGCAGTGTTCCTCCCATAAGTCTCAACGGTGTCGCACTTAGAATTGTGGATAGCTTCAAGTACCTTGGCCACGTTGTCACGAGCGACCTAAGGGATGACTTAGATATAGAGAGGGAGCGCAGGGCGTTGTCTGTGAGGAGCAATATGATTGCCCGCAGGTTCGCTCGTTGTACTACAGACGTCAAAGTAACCCTTTTTAAGGCGTTCTGTCAATCGTTTTACACGAGTGGCCTGTGGGTATCATACACGCGCCGAGCCTACAACGTCCTGCGTGTTCAATTTAATAATGCTTTTAGGATGCTGTTGGGACTGCCATGGCGTTGTAGCGCTTCAGGAATGTTCGCGGAGGCTCGCACAGATGGCTTCCATGCCATTATGCGAAAGAAAGCGGCCTCCTTACTACAGCGCTTGCATGGTAGTAACAACAACATCCTGAAAATGATAGCTGCCAGACCGGACTGTCCCTTTCAAGGACACTGGGTGGGGACAGTCATAGGTCTAAATAAATAAATATTTTTTTTGTGAAAACTAACAATACTAACCTACTTATTTAAGCACCATTGTTACTAACACCAAAATACTAACATATTTATGGACCTTACTGTCTGAAATAAAGTTTTTTATTATTATTATTATTATTAAAAATATTTAAACCTCATAAAAATGGTCGCCTAGAAAACTCAATGTTTATGTTTTATGGATTTAAAAAATAACAGTACAACACTTTCCTTCAGGACTGCTATTTGCTTAATTTCAAGTCAAAGTTTAAGAGAATGGTGACTCCACTGAATCTTTGTTCTGGACTTACGAAAAAGCAACTGAATAGTAAGGCGTCGAGAAAAAAAAAACAGAATGATTCAATCGGCCACTCTCGAATCTCGATCAGTCTTCGTCACTGTTTCGTGTGTTTAGTTCAATATCGATTTATTGTCGACACTTATGGAAAAACTGACAGTTTAGACGGCTAAAATTTCACAGCGTCTTTCAAAATTTAGAGACTACGAACAGCTGATGATATCTTCTGAATAATACTCGTTTCTTAGTTCAACCTTATAATACAACTTATAACAATATGTCCAGATTTTTAGTTACGGATTACAGTTTTGCAACCTGCCGTTGACTGAGTTTTCATTTCGTCTTGCAATATCATACCATAGACCTCCTTGCTAACTGTTGCATTGAAAGATCGCGAGGTCATTATAGTCTTCAACGCTAATTTAAAAAATAAATATTTCACGTTTCAGAGCAGCTTGTAATTTATTTATACAAAACTATTTTCCAAAGTTCCACTAACGTGTTTTCTTATGCAAATCTATGTTAATCTGGTATTTTCACGTTTAATTTTATTTCTGGCCACATTTCTCGAATGATATTGTCTCGTAAATCAGTCGTCGGGTGTTTTTCTTGGAGCGGCCGAGCCACCATGTTTTGTTTAGAATCACGCACACCCCGTCTGGGTTGCTTCTGCGATTGTGATTTACAACTCCTGGATTGTTTTATCACTAGTTTTACACGTAATTTGAATGTGTTTTTAAATAAATTTCAAAATTATTGTCGTTTCCAAATATCTAGGCTACTTACAGACTTAGCTTGAGTCATCCAAATGCTGTGACAAATGTTAGAGCCTCTAAAATTCTGCATGAATAAAGATAAATTAATCCGTTGACGAGTCTGTTACAGAAGTAGGTAATCTAGATTTCAATAAACAAATTAATAAAAACGAATGTTTGTTCAGCTAAGTTCCAGTCAACATGTGCACATTGTGCACATTACGGTACAGACGCCAGCATATCAATCTACCCAAAACTGTCAGATTTTCTCAATCAACCTTGAGCCTAATGCTTTAGAGATAAAGTTTAAAATCTATTAAATAAATTTGACAGATTGTAGTAGCTTTATATGCTGGCGTCTGTACCAACAACTTGAGCGACCGACCTATCAATCCGTGTCTTTAATATCAATGTAGTATCGATGAGGATGGCGAAGATGACTTCAGCATCTATAAAAAATAATTTTGATCAGATCGCCTTCTATAAATAATGTTTTTCACCCGTTTTGAATGAAATTCAAAAACGATGTGACTTTAGCTGAATTTAATTCCTTGTCCGATCTATTCACACCATGAGCCACACACCCGTATAAAACAGGCGAACATATCAAATGACCGGTCACTTTACACTTTTGATTCGTTTTCGTCCAGCTATGACGTACCCATGCCGGTAGAAGAGTAATTATTGTTATTCTAATGGATCGTACGGGCATTCTGAACATTCCCCATTGTAAGGAGTCCAGGATCGAAGCTCTGATTAATGATTGTGCAGCGAGGGACGACTTAGGGGCGACTTATAGTGCGAAATGTAGAAAAAAATACTTGTTTTATTAAACCAAAGGTTGCTTCAGAAAAGCCAGACTTTTTATGAAGGTTAAACTTTGCTTGATGGTCTTGAAATAATCTTATGCTTTGTTAACACCTGTTCTTTTTTTGCCTTGTGTATTGATTCTTTACTAAATTGTAGTTTAAATAATTAAGTAGGTACTAAATGTTTTAGCGTGATAAACAATAGTTAATCTATGACTTGTAAAACTACATAAATTAGACTGCTAATCTTAAAATTACCACAGGTGAAAACGTTTGCAGGCCATTGGAATTATTTAGTTGA
Organism: Eurois occulta; assembly: GCA_950022335.1. Taxonomy (NCBI): domain Eukaryota; kingdom Metazoa; phylum Arthropoda; class Insecta; order Lepidoptera; family Noctuidae; genus Eurois; species Eurois occulta. Next base: position 12,663,557 of record OX465483.1, read on the forward strand.
AATTACGTACTTGAGGTACTGAAATTATTCACCATTACTTCTTACAACTTACTATGAGCAGATGTGAAATAGATAATTATTTGAACGTGTACCTTCAGTCTTGTCTTGTCACAGATATCTTCATCTATGTAGATAGTGCAAATAGAATCATTAAGATGCAAATTGTAAATGCTTTCATTAAATGTGGAACATTTCTTTCAAGTTTCTTCAATTTAAGGTGCGTTAAGCTTCGCTTCGTTTTAATTTTCTCATCCGTTACTTCTGCTAACAAAAGTTAAACTTACCGACCCAAATAGTTGTGTGTTCTGCCACGTTGTCATTTTTTAATCATAAATTACAATCCTAAACATGACCTTCTTTATAAGTAAGTAGTTATCGCAATTAATTTATTTGTTCAGTAAAATAATGGTCGCAATTTTTTTTTATTTACTTAATACGATCTCATTTAAATTCATTTAAGTGCTCTATAACTAAACCGCAACAAATTCATGAGCAACCGAAGCCGGAGACAAAAGCTAGTTTAACAATAAACGTGGGTTCACTGTGCGTCTCTCCTAAACGATGGTATCAGGGCATAATGCCGCAGCAAGAGATTATGCCATACAGTTGACCGACCGGTGTTTGTTTGCTGAAATCGACAAGCATGGGGCATTGGGGCACCGTCAACCATGCTACAGCCGATGAGAATTCCATATTATAACCACGATTTTATGTTTGCACTGATATTTACGAAGTTATTGAGGGAAAAGAAATACTACTCCAGAATACGCCATTCTTTTTAGGGTTGCGTAATCAACAAACAAGGAACCCTTATAGTTTCGCCATGTCCGTCTGTCAGTCTGTCTGTCCGCAGCGTAGCTCAAAGACTCTTAGTACTAGAAAGCTGTAATTTGGCATAAATATACAGATTAGTACTGTTACGCCAGCAAAGTGGTAAAATAAAATCTCGAAAAGTATTTTTTTGGGGTATCTCCTGTACCTACCTACACGTAAAGTGGGGATTTTTTTTTCTCGCGTACGCGTACCCCATCGTGTGGGATGTCGTTGGATAGGTCTTTAAAAAATATTGCGATTTTGTAAAATAATTTTTCGATTAAGGAATTTGTTTGTGAAATATTAAGCTTTAAAGTGCAAATTTTTGTTAGACTCAAGTGTCTCCCCCCTCTATCAGCTAAACGGTTATGTGTGGGTGCGTGAAAAAATTCACGGTGATAGCATATATAACGAAATTAATAGGAAAACTATCATAGCTAAGTAGGCTTTACAAGTTTACGAATAATTGTCGACCAACTTATAAAATGTACTTGAATAACATATTTTCCCAAACATAATGTATGGGAGCATAGGTTTTTCATTTGCAAATATAAGTTTGTTTATTATTATAACAATAAACATCATCTTTCGGAGGGATATAGAAAGTGTCCGCATATTTTGATGGGCAACTACGAAACCCTACATTGTACGTGGCCCGACACGCACTTGGCCAGTTTTTAAATTATATGTTATGCCAAAGATGAAAACTGAAAAATTAAAAGAAACATTTGAAAATAGCCACATCTTGTCGTGGTTTTCCAAGCCAGTGCTTTATCATCACAACAGGACCCTTTTATTTTGAAACGGTGAAGAATGCCAATGCAATGTTTTCATATTTAACCCAAAGGTTGACTGGTAGAGAATGCCTTGTGGCATTAAGTCCGCCTATGTACCACTATTGTACATGAAGTTTAAAAAAATAAATAATAAATAAAAAATGCCTATGTGTACCGCACCATCCGGGGAGACGGCTTGGTTATGTGGGGCTTGCACCCACTAAAAAAAACACCGCCGTGAGCCTACTGTGGCCTTGGCGGATGAGCCGCGAGAACTGCAACGCATGACGTTCGCGACATCACAACTGGACCCTAGGTCAGACGAGATTATAACTCTGTCTATCTAGGGCCTTTTCACGCCTAAACGGCTGAAGGGATTCCTATGAAATTTGGCTGTTAGGTTAGGGTACTCTTTTTCCCGATAGTACCTACAGTCCTGTGGGATATTTCCCGACCCCCATGTAGGCGAAACCGCGACAGAATAAAGTCAATACATAGATCATCGTAAGGTTAAAAAAGCTCATAAATAAAACAACAAAGCGATCATCGCATACCTAGTTCTAACACATCGTTTCGCTTCAAACACAACTATTTTAATACGCACATTATATGACGGACTTAGCAATCGTGCGTGTAACTCCGTGACAAATGCCCCTTAAAACAACAATACGACAAAAAGATAAAGAAACATCTCATTTTCCTCTTTTTGTTGTAAAAAAACCTTTTCTTTTACCCACTTTGAGAAATGCCGAAGCTTTTTGAATATTTTTTTCATTTGCTTAGGAAGTCATAATTGTGTTTATAGATGGGTATTGTCCTATTTTTAAAATGTTTGTTGTTAAATTGGTCAAGGGTACGCAAAACAATGGAGTCGCAAAGTTTCGCGAAAAAGAAGTGTGTCGTAAAAATGGGTTTCGACTGTCGGCAAATTGAGTCTGTTGTCACTCCACTAGGTCAGACAGATATTTGAAGGATCGTTGAAAAATGAGATATTACTTTAAAATTCATGTCTGGAAATGTGCCACAAAGTACTATTCTAGCAACAATATTCACCTTGTAAGTAAGTAGCAAGCAAAAGTAGCTTTTGAAAAGTTGCGTTTTTTTTTTTGGTTTGATTGCTATCCCGAAGCTAGCCTGATACAGATAATGTAGTAGTGTCCTTCAGTATATTGCCTATGTTGTTAATAAAACAGAAATAACTGGGGAACTTGGAAGTCAATATACCAAGAATAACAGTTTCTTGCATTGAAATCGAAACCTTCGGCGTAAAACGGGTTACTGTACCACATTTTGTCTGTATTGCTTTCTTATAAACAATAGAACTTCCGAAACGCTACGCCAGTGAGTCCCGTTCCCCGTACGTTGGTCATAAATCTTCAAATTGACCGTTCAGTCGGCGAGTTGACAAAATAATGGTATTAGACAATGTCCTGATAATTGTCCAATTGTTAGCTTGAAGCGGGACTAAATCCATCTTTGTTTACACTTAACTTTGTCATGAGACTGAAAAGTTCGGTCAGTCGGGGTTTGGAAGAATGAGGATAACCATAATTTTAGTACGTGACAGTAGTTGACAAAATCTGCGAACATGTCAAAATATAGTGACTAAATATGGTTCCTTATCAGTTCATCACATAAGGCCTCACCGGACCATTCCATAATTAAATATAAAAAAACATGCAAGACGCGTACAAAATTTTACAAACCAAGGGAAATATTTTAAACACACATTTTCAGCAAAACAAACCCACCACATCGGACTTTGAGAACCGGAAAAAAAATCGCAAAACATGAAAGCAGGTAAGATCCCAGTTTTATGACAGGCGGCGCTTTATCAAAGAGCCAGAACCTACTAGAAAGTATTTTATTGTTTTAAGGCCCAATAAAATGAACATGTTTGTATTCAAGGAGCCGCTTACGCCTCCTGTGTCGACGTGCCAACGAAAACAATGCTGGGAAGGTGCGTATGGTTCAAAGGCAGATTTAGTGCTTTGTCTATTGTTCTAGTTCAGTCAGTGGATGAAAGTGTATGTCGGTCTTCTTTAGTAGCTGAGTGGAAAAAGATAAGCTTAACTTAATACGAAAGTAAAAAGGCTTATTTTATCATGTCTCCTTTTTTGGTTTTCGACGTAGTAGATAGAAATAATCAGGGTTACATTTGGCGCAGTTGCTGATTAGGTTAGAATAATATTGTGGTGAGAATATTTTCCAAACCAATTTCAATCGATGTTAAACTAATTTATCCTAAATAATGATTTTTTGATATTGTATTACACGCTTACTTGTGGTACCAGCACATATCTCTTGTTAAGAATACTTGGTATTGCCCTGTTCAGTATTATCTTCCTTTTAGGTGTCCGCCTGAATGTCCTTTTGTATTTTTATCGATGCTGTACAAATATCACTAAAGCGACAGATGTCAAATTTTTTCGCGCAAGCCATAAATTAGAGAAAAAGATCCAAAGTAAATATCAACCGAAAAGCCCCGCGGCAAAACCAAATACAATATTCTGAATAAGCCATCGATTGATTTCGTAAGATTAATGGTTGCACATTGTCAGCGCCACAGTATGACGAGGAGGCTAGCCGAATTTGCGCAACCAAAATGTGTTTTATAACCTTATGTATAAGGGCTAACAAATTCCATTTTTGAAATCTTTTTGAACTGACAGAGCAATGAATGGTGTTCACTGTTTTTATTTCCGATGTAACTAAAACTCAGCTCTATTTTCACAGCGACAAAATTGAAACTTAAATTCTTCAGTGTTGATTATTTAGGACCTTTTGGGATAGGGGTCTGAAAGTTGGGGTTCGATAGAAATTGATTTTGGAATTCAGTGTGAAATTGAAATAAAAGTTTTTTTATTTGAAAGCACAGTCGACACAAAGTAAGATTGGCTCGGTGGTTAATCTGACGATTAAATATTTATTTGTTTGGTTTTAAAAACCAATAGTGCTATTTGCCCCGATTTAAATGTTCGACCACATTACAGTGTAATGGGTTGAACTTAATATTTTTTTGATTTATGATCGCCTACTCCGTCTGGCGCCCAAGTTACATTTATGTTTTACTAATAATGTTAGTAATGTTAGCATTGAGAGAAAATATTTTGACTTATTCTGTATACTTCGTAATAAATTCCATGAAATATTTTTCTTTTCATGTTTTCTAGTAAGCATTACGTTAGATTGTTTTAGTTTTTTCAATAAATATATATTTTATATGACAAGCTCTCAGTTTTTAAGTAAGTAACATTTATAAACATCATCATCTGCCTAGCCTTTTCCCAACTATGTTGGGGTCGGCTTCCAGTCTAACCGGATGCAGCTGAATACCAGTATTTTACATGGAGCGACTGCCTATCTGACCTTCACAACCCAGTTAGCGCTAGGTAATACGATACCCCTTGGTAAGACTGGTTGTCAGACTTTCGGGTCACTGACTACCTGTAACGACTATCAAAGATCTACAAATGACAGCCGGGACCAACGGCTTAACGCGCTTTCCGAGGCACGGAAGAAACTCGTTATGTAATGGGTGTCACCCATCCACGGAACAACCTAGGTAAGCCCAAAAATCGACCCGAGCGGCTGTGCTTATTTAGCCACGAGCTCCTTAAGGTAACATTTCTAAACATAACCTCTGAAAATAACATTCAATACCCGACCAAACTAATTTCCCAGAACTGCGTCGAAATCGATCGATATCCCGAATCAAATGCAAGGCGGAGAATACAATGCACTCAGTTGGTGGGTGTACGCATGTAACAGATGTGAATCGCTCCGGACAGGAGGTGTGTACTGTGACAAAGAATGCATATGTCGCTCTCACTGCCGATCGTGTGTACCGATGCTTACTATTGGGTGTTTGATAATGCTGACGTTGCATGAGTTGCAGTTTTAGTATTTGTAGGTATTATGAGTTATTTACTTTACCTATCCTAGAACTATGTTCACATATGAAACTAGACCCATGATTTGTATGAAATCTAGCAATATTTAAATTTAGATTCTTGCTTGATAAAAAATGGGTCTTTGAGTCACTGTAAAAATACAACCATTTATCTTTTGAGCAATCTTTTGATGATAAAAGTTTACTTGAATCGTCAATGGATTGTGTGTCTTATTCGTATGCAAGTAAGGTTCAGATATTGATTGCATTATCAGAGAGTTTTAATTTATTAATGTTTTAAAATGATAATTTATTAAAATTCAAATCATGTGCAAAAATATTTTGGAGTTTGTTGAAATATTGAAACAAATATATAAATTATGTCCTTGTTAATTTTCACAGAAACGAGAGAAAATAGCTGATGTATGTAAGGCATGGTCTGTTTGTGCGTTAGGTCAAAAAATCAGTTTAGTTTAAAACAAAACTATAAAAGATTTCTTAATTATGATTTTATGACAAACGCCTCTACTCTTGTTCTCACTTATCTCTATTATATGGACTTATTTAAAATAATCTTCAATTCCACGCCAGACCTTTTTCTAATTAAACAATCCTACTTTATTTAAAGCTCCAATAAATTAATTACTCAAATCATCAACGACATTAAAATCGCAGAGTCGCGTCGCAAACGTCGCACGCGCACGATCGCATGCTGCGCTTTTGTCGCGACCCCCAATTGAACTGTTACACGTCGAGATGAGTTATGTTCTAAACCAGGCTTGCGTTTAATACAGGGTGCGGTGGTTCTGAGTCTCAATTTCTTTTGGGATATTAGGAAGTTTTTTGATAATGTTCGTTGGATAACTTTTCATTTAGCTCTTATCCTGAAGGCATGTGATTTTATAACATTATTTTCAGCCAGAATCAGATTTATCTTACTTAGTCCTTGGATAAGTAGTGAATGACTTTCTGTGCCACTTATCTTCTGTACCTATATAGGTCTGATGTTAAAACAGTGGGGCAAAAAAGTCAATAATTTCCTGCTCCCATATTACCAACCTCATCCATCATTTCAGCACTTGTGCAAACATTATATTGTTTTTGCAAGTGGTAGAATCAGAATCAGAATCATTTATTTGTAAAACATAGGTAATAATAAAATAATAAAATAAAATAAATATATTTATTTTATATGTAGGTTGGTACTTGTAATGTGTATACTTGTATAGAGTAGAAATAATAAAGAGTAAGTGTTCGGTTTATCTATCTAGTTATTATAATGACTAAATGTAACGAAATAATTGACTAAACTCTGGGATTAGATAGATATTATGCGATAGATAAATTTGACATTGTTTGAGTTGTGCTATATATAGAAAATAATACAATTATTAAGGTATAATATCCATCCCTTCCAAAACAAAAATCAAATAGATTTACTGAAACAGCCTGTATAAAATGCAATCGCCAATGCAGCACAGTGACACACATACGCGGCTTTACACTAAACCAATAATAGAAATCAATCCATACTCCCTCTCTCACTCACACACTCACAGCGCAATCAATGATCTCCAGTGCCTACGCGCACACACACATCAAAGTATTGGAAATATTGGCTTTGTAAACATTTAAGGGATATTTGCAAAATGTTCCGCCAATCGGACCATGTATACCCCTCTCTTTCCTATTCAATAGATGAAGTAACAAAAGAATGAGACAGCGCACCCGGGTTTACAACTTCGCAGAGGGACAATGGTGACGCTATTGTTGAAAGTACCCCAAACTTTTTTTAGGTCATATAAAAGTATTACATTTGTTAGGGTCGTGCCGCCTGTATGCACTCACACCATTCGTTTCGCAGGCAAGTCCGGAGACGGGTCGCCGTCTCCTACGCTGTCCAGTTTCAGTGTTAATTACTTCAAATCAGTGCTAGCAAATCAGTGTCAGTGACGGATATTTGAATAACATGTCTTTAGCAGCAACTGCTAATCGTGCAAGTGAAATGTGGAACAATCATGCAGATGTGAACGCTCAAAGTGCGAGACAACCTAAACATAACGGATATAAACAACACCCAACAATGCCGTCCGACTATTACAACTATCAGAACAATTATTATCCTCAAAACTGTGAATATTCTAATGTGTTAAGTGCCGGTTACGGGAAAATGTACGAACAAAATCAAAGTGAAGGAGTTGTGAAATCGGAGCCCACTCCTTGGCAAGGTTACCATGCAAACTACATCAATGGGAATCATGCTAATATGGAAATGATCAATCGATGGAGAGAGATGAGCTACTACGCACAGCAGCAACAAGAAAACTACGGGTATGAACAGAGAATGAATGTAATGAATCAAAATAGTGTAGAGAAATCAGAAGATGTTAGATTAATCAATTCACCCGCTGAGTGTAGTATTCCCGATACTAATTACGGATCACCGCAAAGCGCATCAAGTAATTTTAAATCACCCACACCTGAAGCTGAAGACTCACCGAACTTGAGAGCTTTACTAACGAAACCAAAAGGCAAAAAGCCATCACCTTACTTCGAGAAATGTGACAAATTGTATAGCCAGGAAATGCTACAGCGGATGATTTTTAACACAGAAGAGGTGAGTGAGTGGGAAAAAAACAATGAGAGTGCAGAGAAGGAATGCAATTTGTCGCAATTTCATGGTGGATTCGAAAGCGTTGAGGGTCAAACGTCAATCAAGAAAGATGCAGTGGGTGGAGCGGCGGAAGGCGCACAGTCATCACAGGACTCCACGGTACCCTGTCAGGACGTGACGAGGGTCGAAGCAGGCGGGGAGAATGCGGATTACGCAGATAACAAAATGGCCGCTGCGCAAGATGTGCAAGCGTTTTATCCGTGGATGAAGAGCGTTGGTGGTAGGTTCAGATTTTGATCAACTTTTATCATATTAAATCAATGTTGTGTAAATCTTGAAAAGTTTTTTTATGGTGATCTCTCTAAGCATTTCGAAGTTGATTCTAATAATAAAATTTTCCTTGATTACAGGTGATGACAAAAAAGAAGGCTCGAAGCGGACCCGACAAACATACACTCGATTCCAAACCCTTGAATTGGAAAAGGAATTCCACTTCAACAAGTACCTATCCAGAAGGAGAAGAATAGAAGTCTCACACGCACTGGGACTGACGGAGCGACAAATCAAAATCTGGTTCCAGAATAGGAGGATGAAAGCTAAGAAAGATGGGAAGTTAACTTCGTCTCCTGATCCTTACGGTGTTGATGACTTAAGTGCGACTAAATTAAGTGGTATGCCTGAGTATATGGACACTAGGCAGCGAATGCCTGGGCCAGGTGAATATCCCAGCTACCAAATGAATGCCTCACAGACGAATATGCCTCCTCATGTAGTAGGCACTTTGCCACCCAATATAGCTGCCAGTATGCCACATAATTATATGATGCCTCCATACGAAGGTATCAAAATGTGACCGTAAGAACTGAGCTTAATTTAATTGATGTTTATTAATGAACGATCTATAATGTTACAAGTTGCCATTATTAATGATTTTGTGATGTTTTCATTTGCATTGTTAGAAAAACTTGAAAATTATCATCATTATATAAATTTGTCAAAGAGTTTTTGCATGTACCGGTTATTTGCATTAAGACTGATGGCATCGGATTATAGATATTGATATTTTTTTATCGACTGTTGCCTGCAAACTCTTGAATATTCATTAATTTTAGTTTTTTTCTACTTCTCTAGGACGAAACAGTTGGTAAAACTCATTAAACAACTGTTGATTTTGTACTCGTGATCATTTTGAATATGTTTCAAAGCAAGGAAAATTGTGTCGGAACCAAATCGTTCAATGGCTGATTTATTTTCGATCAATTACGAATTTGACATAGATTATTAATTAGATTCATTTTGTTGCAAAATCTGTAGTCAAATACTTATGTGCTTGAATGTGACATAAAATGTAATGTTTTAGTTAAGGTGGAAGCACCAGGGTATTCAATAGGTCATCATCATCTGCCTTGCTTTTTCCCAACTATGTTGGGATCGGCTTCCAGTCTAACCGGATGCAGCTGAATACCAGTATTATACATGGAGCGACCGCCTATCTGACCTCCACAACCCAGCTAGCACGGGGTAACACCCTTTGGTAAGACTGGTTGTCAGACTTTCGAGCCACTGACTACCAGGGTATTCCATAAGTATTACATAAAAAAGCCATTCAATGGGGTTAAATGAACTTAGAGGGTTGTATTAATAATTTCAATGATTATAATTCTATAACTACATACGTGTTACTTGCGCAACTCATTTTTCACCAACATAGAATCTGACACTGACCTGCAAGCAGCAAAAAACGTAAGAAAATTTGAATTTTGCGGGCTACCCTGGCGCTTCTACCAAATTATTTAGTTAACTTGTAAATAACAAATAAGTACAGTGAAAATGTTCCTATTTAGACTAGACATATTATAAAGTAGCTGATTATATTAATTATTGTAAGATTGATTATTTAAGGATATAAATATGTTTGTACTTCTCTAGTCAAATTTTAAAGGCGCTATTAATAAAGAGGAGTTGTGATTCCTGATTATTCAATGTTTGGTTTTACTTTATTTAATTCAATACTTCCATACTTTTAATCAGACTGCTTGCATAAATCTACTATTTGAAACACTTTTGTCTCAAAAAGTCGGGCATGTTTGACGAACTTTACTTCATTTGATTGGTATAACATTTGTACAAGGTGCAATTATATCCGCACATACACGTTTACATCTCCATACAGTCAATCCAGTCATCATGTTTTTTTCCCTCCCTCCCTATATTACTATACTACTTAATTTGATGTCGACGCTGCATATCTGCTTCTTCAATACTTTCTGTTAGTGTTAATCTTAGTAGTCACTCCCTTTCTAGTCACTTCATCTTTAATACAGTCCAGTCAGTTTCTTTTGCTTTGGTGTTGATGACTTTAAATTAGAAATCCAGAATCCTTTTTAAAAACAATCTAAAACCCTGTGCTAAACACAATTCCACAATACTTTTAAAAATCAGACAAAAATCCTGTGCCGGATTTTCTAAAGCAAGCTTAAACGGTCGCGTCAACCATCATACCAGAAGCATCAGCAGGAGCAGATCCGTTTAAAGTTAACGTTTAATAACAATGGGATAATCGTTAACAATGCGACCCTTTCACATAGTTTAAAGGGTCCGAAAGTGTAAACACAGGTCTCAAGGGATCAGTTGTAAATGTGCAAATGTTGTCAGCAAGTTTGACATGTTTTGACTGACTATCGGATTTGGGAGGCAGCTATAGAAAAATTTTGCTGAGTAATCCTGTTATGTCTAAGCTACCTGTGTTGATCGGTTTATGGGATCGACTTCTGTGGTTGTTTTTAAGTAATTCATGTTGTTTAGATAACTTTACTGTTTGTTGGTCATCTTGATTGATCGGTCAGCTTGATTGCCGTAGTGGTTGAGCCAAGATTGGCATCTACTATAAGGGTAATGCTCAAGATTTATGTTTACCTACATGTAGATAAGCAAATGTTTAGACTGAATATCGGATTTAAAAAAAAATGCTGTGTTATCCTGTTATGTTCGGCTCTCTGTGTTTGATTGGTTGATCTTCTGTGGTTGGTTCTGGTTTTTTATTTTAGTTTTTGATACTTATTGTTTAGACTGTTTTTAATGTTGTTATTTTTGATGATTTTTACCTCAAAACTTGTTTGGTGCAATGGCTAAACCATTTGAGTGGCTTCCGGCCTTGTATATATTAATGGTATCTTGATTGTTATCCCGGTTCTAGGTGTTTGTGCATTAACCATTTTTACTGCCCATTTTGTCTGTTTGGTATACATTTTGCAAAAGGTTTTAGCCGAGTGCAATTAGATAAAAGGTAACGAAGTTTATAATAGTCGGATTTTCATGGGACTTTTATATTGAGTTCCTAGAGATTCCATTTCATTTTTGAATAACCCGATATTTGGTTAATAATCCGATGTTCATGGTCTTTCTCTTCGCGAGCGTGTGAGTCTGATGGCAGCTGCACTTTGTAATAACGTTCCCAGCTTACTTTATAACTTTGGCTTATGGTCATAATAAAGTAGGTTATAATAAAAATACGGAATTTTAGGTTAATAAAAATAAATTTTAAATTTAAAGAAGAAATTAAGAAAGCGAATTTATAAACAAAATAGAGTGAACGTATTCAAAAATTGTATGCTTTGACAACTTCCATTCGAAGCTAACTTCACTATATTCATCACCCCAGCATTAGAAAGTCGACCCTCTTGCCTTTTGAATAGAGAATAACAATAGAGTCTGCGCAAGAGAGACAACGATGTATATCTAACCCCCTATGCGAGAAAGTGACGCACAATCATCATCCCTCTAAACAGGGGTAAGTTGTGACTACGCATGCGCGGCGAACATTCAGCAAAGATGGCTGCCTGTGTTTAGTTCGTATTTCTATGTTTTTTCCTTTAAAAATACAGTTTTATTTATGTAAAAGTCACTGGAAAGTATAAGAAAATAATGTACTAATTCATATTTCATACCATCATCAATATTTTTCTGCATGTCTGGTCGTGGCCGTGAGTTAACCTAAAACCTGGTAAGTCTGTCATTTTACCTCAGAATATAAAGTAAACATGATCCAGAAGTTTTGTTTTGTTCAAAACAAATGTCAATATTGTTCACTGAATTTCTTCACTGAACTTCTTAATTTAAACGTGATTAATGAATATGATACATTATTTAATTCTCTTTAATTACTGTGTTGTGATTTTTGTCCCTAATAGTAATAATAAGAATAATTTAGTGATATATGTATTATATTGTAAATACTTATCTATTTATTTGACTGTAGTTATTTATTCAGAATTCGTAAATAATTAAACCTTACACAGAGATCTTTTAACTTTGTACTAAAAAAAGACCCATAAGATTTATACTGGTCTAGTCTGAAGTCACAATGGCAAAAATCGGATGAGCGGAAATAAATAATATCAAAACCTTGGCTCCATCAGTTCTCGTACAAACTTATCAAGCTCCGGTTTAATTCCTCTTTTGATCGATAAAAAACCCTTTGTTACCAGTCAAATGAAAACAGGAACATTTTGGTTTAGTAACAAACACACCTTAGCGTTCGAAACCAAAATGTAAATGCAGTTTCTGAAACTGATCGTTGTTCGAAATGACCATTAATATTAGCGCTCTAATGATCTTCACAATTCAAAATTTGGTTCACCAACGGCAAATCTAAGTTGGTCCGTCCATGCATTCAATACGTCGGTCGGTTGAATGACGAGTCTAATTAATCCTAACGCTGAACGAGCCAGCTCTCATTGAAGGCGGATCAAAAGAAACCTCGTAATGGATATTTGAATGCCACTATAGTATTTACCTTTAGTATGAATCGACTAAGTAAGGTTTAGAAAAAGTGAGTCATACATATAATGCAAGAAAACGTATGAGGCCGTAGTCGGGTGCGGGCCACATTATGAGGCTGTCAAAATCAATCATAACATGTGTCTCTCACAAAGTAGCTAAAGGTAGAATGTGTTTAGATAGCCAAACAAGGATGTGTGTGGGTACGTTTACTATGTATTATAACTAGAATATAAGTAGATACATTATACGTATTGTTTTTGTTATCGTTTTGTCTGTTTAGGGACGTTTGATACTTACACCCGGTTTCAAAAATTACCGACGTGTCAAAATTAAATTCAAGGCGAGTGATCCGATTGGCTGTTAATAATTCAAACAACCTGCCAAAACAGTTGACATACTGCTAAATATATTTTGTATTAATTCCAGAAACCAGGCGATACAATTGTTCAGTACCTTTCATCTGAGACAATGTTTTCTATTCCATGTTTCCTTACATCGATTCTTTTATATTAGCTTTAAATGATGCATGGCCCCTCTTTACTTAGAAAATACATTTTTATGGAGTTACTACTAGTTCATGAAATAATTCTTAATGTATTTCCGTCTCACCATGAGTCTTATCGACACTCACTTACACATGTAGGTAGGTACTCTGATCACTTCTGAACGATCAAAGTGAGGAGTTATCAACACCCATAAATAACAATTTATAATTAAACATTATAACCAATTAGTATTAAGGAGGGAGCTGGATTTATTGCTCATGACAAATCACTGTGATAGGAATTTTGTTTGATGTTTCTTTATGTTTGCTGTCGATAGCATTTTATTGGTTTGAAACACCTTTTAAAATAATTTCGGAGAGTGCTTTTACGCAATAACTTTTGTTTCGAGATTCAAGCTTTAAAAATAACGGGTTTCTAGAATATTAATTTATGAAAATCTTTTCATAGTTCAGATATTGACACCTTGATCTTGCTGGTATGTAACGATTCTGTTTTATATTTTTGTGTTAGGTTTCCAGGTAAATTTACCTGGATAAGTTCTATGTTAGTCTGAACTAGGCATAATAGGATAGGATATTTCCCGGATCTTCAAGGTCAACAATTCACGTACACGTAAAGTAAGATATCAGATCCTATATCACGTATGGAAATATATCTCAATCAACTGTTGATACACATGAAACAAGAAATAGGGATACAACTATTGGACACCATAAACATACATCATTTTAGTCTTTTCAACAGCAACAGGCATAAACCAGCTCATTGAAATTTTTGAATCTCGGTCTCATCGTTGACAGCAAGTTGTAATGCCCGGCAGACTAGACCTGCTACTTAGCCTGCAAAAATTAACAAAAACACGTCTCTAAATTCTCATTATGTCGAAACAGTAGATGAACCAGTATCTATTATTATATTTGAGATTTTCCGTACTTTAGGTTAATTTCAGTAAAGCTGCAACTTACACTCTCAAACAGGACACAAATCGATATAGCATAACACGTAAACATCACGTTTGGTCACATCACAGTAACATCAGTGGACACAAAAAGTGTGGGATCAACAAAAGAATCTACACGGCGCATTGTCCCAGCCGTTAGGATCATTTATCAACAACGCTCCGCTGGCATCGTTCGAGAGCAGATCGCGGATCAATGGAACCAGCATCGACCGCGATTAAAATTTTTGCATCGTTATTACACGTTTAGGTACATCGTTGGTGGTACAGTAAAGTGAAACTACAATAGCTTCAAGGACGTGGAGAAATGGCAATCGCTTTCAAATCGTGTCGTTTCTACGTTGACGTTCATGCAGATTAACAAAAAGTTTTCGGTAGCTTATGTCAATCAATACACATCTGCTATTTGCATTACCTTTATCGTTGATAGCATGTAACTTTGACTAGGACTTTTGTTTTTTTTTAAATAATATAGAAGTATTAAGCGTCGAGCAATGCGACGACCGGCTCGGTTGAGCGACGATCTTCGCAGGGTGGCTGGTAGCAACTGGATGAGAGTTTCTGAGAATGCAGTTGAGTGGCGTGCGATTGAGGAGGCCTATGTCCAGCAGTGGACTGCTGTAGGCTGATGATGATGAGCAACGCAATAGATTCTGCGGTGATCCTAGTTAACTTACAATGAAGGTATCAGTCTCTCTCTAACAAATGTAAAACTTTTCTTTTCAACCAAATGACGATTTCAAATCTAGTATCCAGTTATATTGAATTAAGATTGGAAGGTTCTGTCTGAAAACTGGCTACTATTTAAAGCCATAGATTGACTCTATAATATGGATTCACACACAGCTTAGGTTACTGAATTAAGCTAATACAGGTTGTAAAAATGAAAAATAAAGTTAAGGAACGTTATGTAAAATGTATTTATGTTCAACAGGATATTTATAGACTTATTCAGTAGTAATCAAGTCTTACATGGACAAGTATAAAACGGTGATCTTTTGCCCTGCCACCGTATAATAGCCATTATTATAATTCCGCAATTTAACGCCTTTTTGCGAAATTTATAATGACTCAATTTATGAACTCCACATTTTTTCTTGTACAAAACAACGATAGACTCTTGTTGAGTGGCTCATTATATAAATTTGATTTTGAATATCGAATCAGTATTCTTTTTTTTTCATAATTAAAAATTAAATAGAGTGGCTGGAACCAAGAAGGTTGAATTTATAAAAAGTTTTTAACATGAGACATCTGCTTATTGATTCAGTAATGTCCAAGAAAATACAGTGACGACCTCTTTGACATTTCGTTATGCATTGTATATAATAATGGCGGTAAAACTCATGTGTTGGGTAGTAATGAGTATAATTATATGAATGGATGTAAAGAAGGCCTTGTTATTTCTCACTTAGTGGCCACTAATGTATGTTATAATCACAAAAGGTGAAATAGAGTACATAAACAATATTATGCATTGTGTATTCAATCAGGCTTCCGTTGGATTCCATATTTAGGTCGTCCGAAATCCCATTTCTGTATCAAACTTTTCCTTCACCTAATTTTATATCCGTCAAAACTACAATTGTCAGTCTCCGTTCAAATCAAAATCGTAACGTCATTTACCTGACTGTAACCTGGCATGACGTGCCCGCAAAAATGTCCATTGACCGTCCAATTTTATTGGATCTCTACTGTAGAAGAACGAACGTTTAATTTGGTTTTGGATGAGAGCTCAAGTGTGGCTGGTTGGTTCGGTGTCAATGTCACTTATGTGCTTAACCCGGCGAGTGGATGGAGGAAATGATGGATAGTAGGAACCCGGTCGTTGCTGTAACGTCAACTATTTGGAATTGTATAGAGCTGGAAGACCGAAAGCAGGTTTATATTTTCGTATTGTGTTTAAGTTAACTCTGTGGTGTGTGTGTGTCTGCAAATGTTACTTAGGCAATGAAAACACAATAAATGTGATATTAGAACGCAATGCTATCGACAATCATTGAGCAAACTTCAGTGGTATTTATCAAATATATTCAAAAAGAGAAATTAGAAGCGCTCACAGCTAACGATTAAAATGTGTTAACCACTTCCATGTTAATAAAATAAGACCTACATCAGCGTCATTTTGTAACTTCTTTCCAAAGCAAGTTGTATCAACAGCTCTATGCGTATACAAATTTCCCAGCGCGCCGCCCGGACCCTCCGCGCGTACAAATTCCAAATTGTTTTTGACTGACAGCTAAATGTAAGTTAGCATTGTTTGAGCGACGCACCGCACTTCGAAGCCGGCTCTTTCTCTAATTATTTCTCCGCTGCCGGCAGTTATAACACTGTTCAAGGTTTGTTGCTAGTTTTCAGAGGTATTGGGGTTACCGGGGATGGTTTTAAAGGGTTAGTTTTGATGTTATAGATTTTCAGGATCTGTAGTAAAGTCAAATCGTTTATAAGTTTACCTAATCCAGGAATATGCTTTAGAATATGGTAGTATCTGATCTGGCGTGATAAATAGATTGAAATTATGCAAAGTCAAAAAGTTTTGACGTTACAAAGGGTCCGTGGAGTCTGCCCTGCCTAGGATCATCCCTAAAGTGGGCAACAGGCTACGTAGCTTTTTCTACTTTACAATTATAAACATAAAGTGGCTTTAATTGGATCATTTGATATTAATAAATAGTTTGAGTTTCACATTCTTGCTGCGGATATTAAAACAGTCAAATCCAACACACACGTCGGAATGCAAAATATATCTAGTAAAATATTTGAAATTAATACAAACAACATAATTAATACAGTCATTGATTTATCAGCTTACTATATTAAAAACACATTTGGGTATATCTTAATTTAAGCTATCAATATTAAGCCTAGTTTTTATATCGCCAAATAAATTGAGACATCTTAAAATAAACTTGAGAGAAATTCACAAACAGATTTCTAGATAGAGAAATATATCAAGCTAACTAATAAATGACAAAGTTAAAAGCTAAAATTAATTAAGTAAAAGTCCATTGCCGAATTCTTGAACAAACCCGCCATGCCACGAAGGATTGACGGGCAAACAAACAAAACTCTTAACGGAAATTCTCAAAGTTTCCAGCCATTTTTATTTACCCAAGAAATCTCATTAAAGTGAACACTTGGTCGGTTATTTTTATTCTGGAAGTACGGCATAGTTTTTGTTGGCGATTTTATCTGTTTTGTGGAAAGACTTATTAATAGGTTTCTGAATTGATTGTTTTTTTTTTGATTATTATAATGGTGATCGATAAAAGTTTGTGAAGTAATTGGTCCTGTATGAGGCCAAAATATATCTCAGTATGGTGCTTTGACCCACCAACCGAAACACCACATCTGAAAGTCTAGCTGTCGTACAATTAAGTTAAAAGTATGGATGAACCAACGACCTGGTGAAAATTGCGGGAATCCGCTGGATGCGAGAAGCACAGTCGATATGGTAACATTTAGAGGAGACCTGTGACCAGTAGCGAATATCTATTGTCTGAAATGGGAATTTTCATGGGTGGACCACATTCAACAGTGCGCTGAAAATTCTTATGTAATCACTGAAATGAATAGCCCCCTTAGTTACCAAATCGATCGTTCTACTTTCCAATTGACTTATTTTTTCCCTAATGATGGTCCCACAAATTACAAAAACACTAACTGATGTATATCAAAGAATATTTTAGCATAACATGGTTCATGTTTTATTGTTGTACTAATTTACATGTGAGAAAATAACTGTCAGGTACCGTATTCGGTTTTTATTTTGTGTCTTACACTTAAATAAAAAGGTCTAATTACTATTGTTTGACTTTTCTTATTGCAATTAAGTGGTAAAGTGACGTTTTAGTGTTAATTAAAGTGGTTGTTCATTTTATTTATTTTTTAATTATGTAATATGTAACTCTACTAAAATTACCATAAATGTTTGAATCATTGAATTAATTATATATTCTTTGTTGCAGGTAATGGAGCCAGGAATTGTACAGAATAAAATAATAAAAAGATATCTAATATACAGTTTGTTTTATTTCTACTGTATACAATTAGTTATGTGATCCAAATTAAATTAAATTGCGTCAAAATATCGGTAGGAATTGCCTAGAGCGACTATAGGGGAATTTAACTCATTACTGTTTTTAAATGACCGCTCTTATACCAATATAACAAAATCAGCTTCATTGCATAGTAGCTCTCTAATGTAGACTCTTTAAATCTTTCAGAACAAAGAAAGGCCAGTAAAGTTAGTTTAAGTTGACTAAAAAAAATCATCAGTATCTTACGACCTGTTAAAGCAAAATAGTCTTAAAATCCTGTATAACAAAGATTGCAACACGTGACTGCGGTTCTTTTAAATTATGCATCTAATTTGTGCTTAAACTGGTTAAAATTGTCTGATAGAAAAATAAAGAACACCTGATACTTCGGAGTCTGAAATAGAATCACTGATGTCACTGGGTGTTCACGGAAGAAATTTTGCAATGATGAACTAGGACTGGACCCTATGCTACATAACATCAATACAAAACATGCATCAAAACCTGATACCTGACCTGAAATTACCTGGCCCCTTATATCAAATAATCTTTAGAATTGACAAAATTTCTAAATCGTGATTTTTTCTCAGTAGTCTCTTTCTCAGTTTGCGAAAATAATAAAACTTAACTATGAGAAGGTGGTTCTGGGTTTTACTTTATTTATATTTTATATTTATATTACAAAATGGGCCTGCTCTTGACCTCGATCACGCCTGATGGAATGCGATGGATGATTACTATTGGCCATATCGAAATTATGACATTCAACATCACACCGTATTAACAAGGTGCATAAGAGAAGGTTCTAAAGAGTGTAACAAGATCATTGACGAAGCCGAAAAGCACTTGTTCTCCCCGCCATTGCGATATTTTTTTGTTCTAGACCATACCTGGGAACCTTACGACTTAACGAGAAATTCCAGCTTTTTTACAAGTTTTTTTTTAATACTTACTTGTTTTTAATGTAAGATTTTCACTTTAAAAACCTCCACGACTTCCGTACTATTCAATCCATCCACCAGCACATTGTTTTGATTGCGTTACATTGAGTCCTACCGTAAAACGTTATTATTCAACCAAAAAAAGTCGTTTCCCATCAATAATTTTTGCATAAAGTTAGTTAGTAAGATGTACATAATGCTAGGTTGACGGCTAGGTGAAGGGTCCGTTTAAGCCCGGTATACCCTTGCACAGTTACATTTTCGAAGTGGTCAAAGACAGCGTAGACTACAAAGGCACTTCTAAGAACTGTTATTAGGAGTAGTATTGAATGTCTAAAATATGTAGCACGGAATTGAACAGCACAGGTTTTAATGAGATGGCTCATTATGGTGCCTGTCTATCTGAGTATACTTTTCAATATCAATATTCTTTCTCAGTTTGCTGGTGAACATTTAAACAATAAACTGTGGAATGGGTATTGTTATTTTTTTCCGGACTCAGCACACGGTAGTGACTCCTTTCGGGGTTTTACTACGGGGCATATACTTACAGCGTGTAACGGAAGGGGAGTATCAACCCTGAAGGAGCTGAATGTGCCCATGAAACTCAACAACTTTCCCCAAAGAACATAGGTCGAAATATGAAAAAAAAATTTGGCCCTCCCATATATTGTAAATCAATCAGCTGGTAGTCAGTTTTGTAAGGGAGGGCCAAATTTTTTTTCAGGGTTGATACCCCCCTTCCGTTACACGCTGTATATCATTAAACATGAGCACTTATTAACATCACATGCTGTGTTTAGCGGCGGTATTAGTAAGGCAATTAAGTATGTAGTTCGCTCGTTATGGGTATCCCGAATTTCTTTCTCAGTAGCTGTTACGTCACTCCCGGTTATCTGGCCAAGTGAAGGTAGTTTAGATGCTTTCTTTATTTTATTTTTCGCTTGATTAGTGCCTAACCTTGTGTCAGAGTTTTTATGCTGCCCATGGGCTTCTGACATACCGTCGTTTTACATGCCGTCGAGAAATATCTCTCAGGCATGCATGCATGTTTTCGTTCATCAAAGCAATTGATAATTATACAATACGCACATTAATTCGAAAATCAGAGGTCTTGGGCTCGTACTCGAGACCTATAACTTGGCAGTCCGGCAGACACACCACTAGGCCATCCACCACTGCGGGTAGAGATTTATATGATAACACGTGTTGATAAGGTCAGTCGCTCCATTTAAAATACATACGAGTTTTCAGCTGCATCGGTTAGACTAGAAGCCGACCAACATAGTTGGGAACAGTCAAACTAATAGTATGTAATGCGATGGATGGTACTTTCCGGACTCAGCAGTTGGTATCTTCTTCTAGCGGAGTTTCAGTATATAGAAAGAATGTCATTAAACATGAGCACTTAATAACATCACACGCTGTCACTGGGTGTTTAGCGGCGGTATTAGTAAGGTCGGCGTCGGCAGCGAGTTCGAACGTTTGACAAGGGGCGACACTTTGACTAATGGTGTTTCACGTCACTCTCTTACTTTCGCCGAGAAGGCGAGTGTGAAGAGTTTGGAGGTCGGCGATTTTGACTAATGCCCGGTTCCTATAAACAAGAAACGAGTCGTTTTGCTTAAGGATAGTAGTATTTTCTACGAGACGTATGTCAAAAGCATTCCTATAATAAACGTTTCGTAAGTTAAGTTACCGATAGATCACTACCTACGGATGGGAGGATTACGAATAACGAACAGTAAAGCAAATGTATGCAGATGTCGGGCGATGGTGTTCCTATAAAGAAAAAAAGAAATGTCAACGAGCTGTCAAAGTTAAGAGTCGTTTATAATTTGTTTACCGCCCGATTTTGGTCGGTTGTCTACAAAAGTTTTACTTAGTCTGCGTTAATAGCTTGAAATTATTGTAAAATGTCTCGTTCAGATAGTGAATTAAGTGATTTAGAAAGGTTATCGGACTGGAGTAACTCAGAATTAGATGAAGAAAGTGGTTCTGATCGACGCAATTACAAAACGAGGGTCGATCATAGTGTGCAACAGTGTGCTGAGTTGCTGACTTCTGCTTCAGAGAGTAAATTAAGAGAACAGCTATTTGAACGAAGTGTAAATTGGGCGGCTACATACAAGGCTCAAACTACTTAATTCAGATGCACGTCGATGGTAACGTTTTGACCTTGAGCTTAAAAGGATACTGGTTTTACTAACTCTGTATTACGGCCAACTAATGCAAACTAATCAGGCAATTCCAAAACATGAACACGGGAGAAAATCCCTAAACACAAAATAAACAAGCTAGTCTTGACTTAACTAAACATATTCTATACAAGAAACAGAAAAACAAAAATCTTTAAGTAAGTAGGTACATCACGGCATGATATGGGAGAGGCCTCAAAACACCATAATATCGCTGAAAAGGCATATAATCATCGCATTAGTCAAACGAACGAGTTATCTGAAAAGATTGCGCGCTCAATATGTCCCAAGTCCATAGCTTACCCAGTCGTCCCAAAGCACCGACTTCTTTCGGCGCTACCACTCGGGTAGCAGAACACATTTATTGGACTGAACCGAACGTGAGTGAACGCTATTGTTTTTGAACTCTCAACTTTACATAATGTATTGATAGCTTAAGTTTGGAGTGTGGTTAATAGGTTGGTATTATATTTACTTGTGTGATTCGTCAACTCAAGAATAAAATAATACTACCTATCTATAAATCGTTTACTAAGACTTATGTAAACAGTATTGGCGTAAAGTGTACAAAGCTAGTAGGTTAATCCTGTGATATAAGCCAAGCTTTTGCTAAAACTATATTTACATTATATTGGTCGAGTGGTGACAAGCGCGACTGCTGAGCATGAAGTCCTGGGTTCGATTCCCGGGTCAGGCAAAGTGTTATTGGGTTTTTCTATTAGAAATTTCTCAGTAGCAGCCACGGAGTCTGTTTTTTTATTTATTTATTACTACATGGACTTAAAACATACGAGTAATTGGCGAAATGTGGGTGTACCATTAGGCCACCTCTGCCTAACCCTTCGGGGATTACAGGCGTGATGTTATGTTATGTGTAGATTTACTCCATTGTAAAACTGATGAGGATTGATAGTTTATCTTATAACGCGCCAGTCTACTGCCACTTCTTCGTATTAATAATAGGGATCAAGAAAGCTACGTACACAGAGTTATATTTTTATTAATATGTCAGAGGATGAGCGTGTGGATGACCTAGAACCTCGCAGCTTTTGGGTGCCACCACTGTGGCTTGGTCCATATTTATTTAGTGGGTCTAACCCCAGACAGGCTCTTTACTTTTGTTGTGCTTTGTGTAAATTCACAAGAAGCACTAGCACGAGCACGTGGTGTAAGCATAAGCATAATAAGCTTATAATGTTCCCACTGCTGGGACACACGGCCTCCTCTCTATGAGAGGGAATGGGCTATAATTCACCACGCGGGCCCAGTGCGGGAGATGTCACATTTCTTCGAATGTTTGGTTTTAGGACATGCCGGTTTCCTCACGATGTTTTCCTTTACCGTTTTGAGAGCAGTGGTGATAAAATAAATTACACAAAGTAATGCACCTGCCTGTGTCCGAACTCGTGACTTACTGTTTGTAAGTTGGGGCCGCCACCACTGGGCTGCTCTTTTTTGCAACAAGCACCATCAGTACCATTCATCTGATGTGAATAAATGCTTAAAATTATGAAAATATTATACAGGGTGGAAGGGACACCGATGCTTAAATGGCTACCACGTATTCAGTATATTATTCTAAAACATAGAATTTTTTGTCGGTTATATAAAAAACAGCTGTTTCCTCAAAAAAAAATCATTGATGATGAATGATTTTATAAAAAAAAACTAGCTTTAATTTAGAATTTAACAATCAATTCGGGTTGTAAAATCATAATTCAATCATGATTCGAAAGACACGTGGCGCCACCTATTATCATAAGAACGTTATTGTTGCTTTCCTCGGGAACAGTACTTTTATTCGAGATGACAAGTACCCTATGTCCGTTTCTGTGCACCTGACAACGTATATGCAAAATTTCAGGTTGATCAGTTCTGTGGTTTAGGCGTGAAAAACAAACTTACTTAGTTTTTTTTTTTAAGTATCTATAATATAGTTAGGAAGTTAGGATACCGATGAAAACTTTCTATTTATGGAGGTTCAGAATGATGTACTGAACCGTCTTAGCGTCGATGTACAGTGAATTATTTGCCTTTAATTTACAATCACATACTTTTGAATCACTTCGACGCTACACAGTTCTGACGCGAACTCCGTTCATTAGTATTGAATTTCTGATTTTGATCATCTACTTTTGCTGTTGACTGTACCTTCTACCCTGCATGTGAAACGAGTATTTTTAATTTTATAATCGACGTACCTATTTATTTATTTAGGTCACGTATACACCGCACCGCGTTTGACAGCAGCGGTGGGCCAGTGGTGGCAGCCCCGACTTACGAACAGTCGTGGGTTCGAACCCAGGCAGGCGTATTATTTTGTGTAATTTATTTCATCACCACTGCTCTCAAAAACGGTGATGGAAAACATCGTGAGGAAGCCGGCATGTCCTAGAACCAAAAATTCGAAGACATGTGACACCTACCAACCCGCACGGGGCCCGCGTGGTGGATTATAGCCCATTACCTCTTTAGAGGAGGCCGTGTGTCCGAGCAGTTGGAACGTTATAGGCTGATTATGCTTATGCTTACACCGCACAGCCTCAGGGTCCCCCAAACGGTGAACAAAAACATCGTGAGGAAACCAGCATGTCCATCCAACATGATATCATCATCAAAAACATGGTTACGTCCAACATCACATACTGGGCCCCCGTGGTGGATTTAAGCATTTATTTCAATTAGACCATTACATACACTTGAATTTCAGAAAAACAAAGAGAGCGAACGAAACAAAAAGCCTGGGTCAGCAGTGGCGATATTAAAATCTGATTAAGTATGCACCTGCCAAAAGCTAAAATACTATCTGCCTATGGGTAAGTATCTTCAAAACAAACGATCTAAGAAAAAGATCTAGCTATCCAGTTACGACTTGACACCATACTGCTTTGCACAGAAGAAATGAGGAAGCAGCCGATATATTTCATTCCAGTTCAAGTGGGTAGCAACTGATAACCATCAACGCTTTCCTTGTCAACAACATGGCAACATTAATTGAAATAAATTGATTTACATAATACAACTGGAAACTACTATATCTTCATTATAACATAACAAATTAATACCTCGTTTTGAGTCATTAAAATAATTTAATTAAGATGTGTTGTATGATACTAATATTTTATAGTAATATAATTATGAATAATCACATCGCATTTAACTGGTCAGCGGCATTTAGAGGATGCTTTTTGTCAATAATTTGCTTTATTGATAGTGACTTTAATGTCAACAAAAAACATACGATAGAACTGTATATATCTAAGTGTAGGCATAATAGTAATCAAGACTATGCCATTTAATAAATAAATAAAATAAATAATTCAAATAATATAAGCACCCAGTTGTGTTCATGCAGTTTTATAGAGCACTGATTGTGTACACATACTACTAAGTATTATTTTCATAGACATTGTAACTAGTTCAAATATGAAACAATAATATATTTTACATAAACCTTTAAAAAAACATCACATAACAGGCATTTATTCATGGTCAAAAGTCTACAGATTATTAAACCTACGCCAACGCCATCTATTTTGCCGGACGACGCAAACATTTGCAGCTGAAGCATCGACAACGGCGCCTCTATCGGCGGTATTTAATATTGTTTTGCACTCGTTTTACTTTCAGCGACGTTGTAGCTTTGAGCTATGCTATAATAAACTAATGTAAATAAACAAATACATTACATAACTTTAAGAAAGTTTGTATGTAAGCAAGATTAAGGCGCTGTTACCGACAAATTGTTGCCACTGATATGCGGTTCGTTCTCTGTAAGATTGTTTAAACTGCTTACCATAATCTCATTTTTCAATGAACACATTTGCAATAGTCAGTAAATAATATAAATATTCTAGCCAAAAGTGACTGGAAAACTTTTAATTGACTTCGTGGATGTGTGGGGTTTCAGGGCACTCGGTAAGTGATAACCAGTACCCTCCCAGACGTAAATGAAACAAACAACAAAGCTTGCAAGGTCAAATTTTCAATAAAATTTGAGTCATCGGCACGTGAAGAAGAAGAACTAAGAACAGTGTGAAATTTCAGCACGGAGTTAACGATTCTAAAAGGTCTTTTATATTTTAACTCATATGAGACAAAAATAATTACACTTTAGTACATTAGAAACTAAACTACAAGTAAGTAGTAAGTCCAATTATTTTTATAAGTAGCAAACTATTGTAGATAACTTAAGCTGGGCGTCAATTTTAAGATTCTGATTGCAAGATATCAAAAGCCTTGAAGTTGGATATCAACATTGTAAAGTTTTGGAATGTTTCTATTTGACTTTAAAATATAAAAAAGATTCCAGTACGAGTAGATTCTGTTAAGAATCTTAACACTAGAAAAAATAAGCTTTATTTACTCTTAGGTAGGTTTAGTATTACGTGCAATGGAGCGCAGTAACCTAGGCGTCAAACTAACCGACCACATACGCAACACCACACTGCGCTCCAAAACACAAATAACTGACTTTGCTCAAAAAGCCGCTAAGCTGAAGAGGGACTGGGCTGGTCACGTCTACCGTGCCCGACGAACTGTGGGCCAAAATAACCACGGATAATGCCAGAAGGCGTCGCGACCTCACAGGAGATGGTGGGATGAGGTGGACAGATCCAACGACCAGTGGTCCACATTAGCCCTAGATGGAAAGATTTGAAAGTCATAGGGCGAGGCCTTTGCCCTGCAGCGCAATGAAACAGGCTAAAAGAGGGAGGCTGTTAGCCTGTTTCATTCCGCTGCTACTAGGTACGGTTCATATTGACTATTATTTTTAAGAACTGGTTACCTACAAAGAACTCCGAATAGATAGCACTGATTGCCCTGAGATAGGATAAGGTTCCTATCTCAGGGCAATCAGTGCCATGTAAAATGTACAATATACCATAAACCGGCCTAGTTTTCTTCAAATCTAGGATACCTATTAGATATGGTTTACCTGGTCTCGTATAAGTCAGTTCCAGGTAGTTCTTTTGTCGAAAACCGGGCTGAATCGTAACATACAATTGCGTCTTTATATTCATACTTACAGTTCCTTCTGAACTAGAAAGATGGTGTATGTTGTACAAGATGAGGAGTTGCTGTTTTCATACTTATATTAACTCACTGCTTATTCTTTAACTGCTTTTGGACGACACGGTTGGCGCAGTGGTCAAGCGATTGACTGCTGCGCTGCATGTCGCGGGTTCGATTCCCGTACGGGACAAATATTTGTATTACCTACAAGTAGTTGTTCCGGGTCTGGGTGTTTTTCTATCTATAATATGTATGTATTTACAAAAAAAAAATGTATATATGTAGTTTATCAGCCATCTAGCTACCATAACACAAGCATTAAGTTGCTTCGCTTGGGACTAGATGGTGCTGTGTGAAAATGTCCAAGGATATTTATTATTATTATTCGGGCGTAGGCAGAATCTACAGAACGCCGGCTATGATTCCTACAAACACTTTAGGCGATTTCTCTACGCCTTTTTCTATATTATCATCAACACTAGAAACGGGATATTTACCATGTATAATGTTCCCCGTTTGTTTCCTGTTTCTAGTGTTAATGATAATTAGTGATCATGACAGATTAAAAACTTTTAACGCCCTTTTCTGCCACGAAGCAGCATTAAGGTATTACAGGTGTGAGACTTTCCAACTTTGTTTCTAATTGTAATAGTGGATCATATACCTATCTACACAATGTTCATTGTCATGTCTGTTTGGTAGCACAGACATTACTTATTTACCTGGCAAAGTATATCGTTTAATGCCCTGGCCAACTGATGTTCATCATATGCCTATAGCCTTTTCCCAACTATTTTGGGGTTTATCCAGATGCAGCTGAATACGTATTACTTATACATAGAGCGACCGCCTATCTGACCTCCACAACTCAGTTAGTTGGTAAGACTGGTTGTCAGAATTTCGGGTCACTGACTATCTGGAGCGACTGTCAAAGACTACCATCTACAATTGACAGCCGGGACCAACGGCTGACCATGCTTTTCGAGGCACGGAGGAATCTCAGTATGTACCTAATGGAAGGTGAATTGGTCACCCATCCACGGACAAACCACAGGCAAGCGCGATTTAACCTAAAGATCGACCCGAGCGGCTGTTGTTATGGCCTGGCCAACCGATGTTCCCTGAATTAGGTACTAACTTGTTCATTTGAAAAATCAATGTGAAATCTGTCTTATAAGATCTCCGCTTGCACGTTGCTAATAGGAATATCACTTTGGAATATAATAGAATGGGACCTTGTTTAAGAAGGCTGTCGATCCAATAAGGGTTTTTATTGCTTTATGAACTTACACAATCTTAATTCTACGTCTAGGTAATAAAGTTTAAATTTCAGACAGTGAGGATCTGTATATATTTTTTAGTTATTTCAGATGTTTTTACAAATTAGTCTCTAAGTAGGTACATTGTGGATTTTTTATTCGAAATGCTACACGGGATAAAGGATAAGAGATCATAATTATGTTTTTAAAAATCCACAGGAGGATGCATTTATATTCTAAGGGTTTGAAGACAAACAAACGCTGAACTAAGTATGTTATAGAGCTACTATCTTATTATACCTACATAACTTACTTACTAAAGCATCGACCTTTTTTTTGTTAGTTCAGTTTTTACATGAAGAAAAGATATAAGTAGGTATGAAGGTGGGTCCTACATACCTACTTATATGTTTTTTGTACTCCTATGAAGATAGAGAAATTTATTAGTTGATCTCTATTTATTTTAAGATTTCTATTAAAACCTATTTAAATTAATATCATAATTGATCGAAGTACCAATCAAAATTGATTAGAGTAAAAACTTCTCCTTCCAAATGTGATATGGTAATTTATTTTTCATTGATTAAGCAATTCTACAACAAATCATAACAAACAATTTGTCAGTAGTTCATTAATAAACTGAAATCTCGGCCAATGAGTTAGTAGATAGGTAAAGTTTATTTATTTTTATTTGACTGTCAGATGGGCTCTAATAACAATCAGTAGCACGTATAAATAATACAAATTTGTCACTCACCCATCACTCGATCACGACAAACCATTATCCAGTAACTTCCACATTCCAATCACGTCGCCAAAAAACGTAAGAAAGTAGGAAATTTTAGTATAATTTCATAAAGTTTTCAACTATAAAACTGTTAGAAGTTTCTTCATTTACACCCCACTTCAGCAAGTGTCGCGGCCAATCGGGAGCCGTCGGAACACGCAAGAAGCCGCGCCCACGACCGCTGCACTACGCACGCTTCCACAACCGAGAAGCTCTCACTCAACGAACGTCTCACTCCTGCCCGTACTAAACGATCTGGTGCGATAGAGACAGCAACACATTTGCCATTATGATTACATGCAAATTTTTTATTCATTTGCAAATTAAGTGTTGCATTAAGTAATTATGTGTTATTATGTGGGTATCACGGTTAAGTTGGTCGTTTAGTTAAAGAAACGCGTGACTATCTAGTTACAGTCGAGGGTTGTGCAATTACTGCTATTATGTCTACTATTATAGACAATAAACTTCATAGAATCGAGGAATAGACATTCGTTTTGTTTTTAATTATACCTACATGTATTAGGGGTGGGAAAAAGTAAATATAGCTGAGAAAAGAAAGAAAAAAAAAGATAGCAAAATACAATCTTACGATGATAAGGAAAATTATTGCCTCTTACAAACATTATTTTATTGGACATAAAGATAATGATGAGTAATCATTATTTACGTTCTATTAAAGTTTTTCTGTCAATATAAATACTAAAAAAGTAATTAGTAGAAAAGGTCTAGTAAATAGAGATAAAGATAAATACATTTAAGTGAGACAAATGTTCTGCTGACCTTTATAAAATGCGTAGTTGGATGAAGCCTCATCTTTTTCTGTGTACCTACTACTTACCTTGGACTAAAAAGAATGCGATCGTTTTAAACAAAACCTTCATTAAAGTTAAAAAAATATTAAATTCGTAGATACAGAATGTGTCAAGTTGCTGATTCATACACACACTGGCCACCAAACTAACCATTTTTTTTTTTCATAAATCTCCGTATATTCCAGCCATACACCTACATCGGTATTATTATCATACCTCCATCTTCGGAAATTCCAATCCTATTTCCAAAAATCCAGTAAGACATAAGAGTCGTGTCAGAACACCAGTCTGATACATCTCTTCAAATTCTCCACATTCCTGCACCAAGAATATAAATTATTTACTACCCAAAGCCAGGTCCCTATTAAATACCAATAAACAAATTTTAAATAAACATATTAATTGGGCATCCTTTTCTTTCGTTGCACAAAGAACAGAGACAGGTATAGAGTAACCCTTAAGTCGTAAATTATTTCGAGGTTGTTGGCACACATGTGCATTTGTCGCGTGACTAGCCGATTATTAAGTTGTAATAAATTTTGTGGCCCACGGGACGCAGGGTAGGTGTCTTTTGGGACATCCGACAGACCATCTAATTTTTTGTGTGATTAACAAAGTAGTATGGAAATACCTGAACCAGTAGGAGTTGGTGATACATAACTTTATGTTAATGTGGGAGCTGTCAAAGAATTTAGGATAAATTAAATGGTAGCAAGTGGATACAATGCTATTGTAGTTCATAGGTGATGACGGTTTGAGTAAGGCCAGCTGCTCTACAGCGATATGTTTTACTTAAGCTCAAATATATGTGTATGCTGTTGCATGATTTCTGGCCACATTGATCTGAAAAGAGCTTGAATTTCATGAACAGACTTCATTTCCAAGCTCAGCAGGTTTAGGTGGGTCTCGTTGAACAGCTTCTATCCACTTTATATTGATACTTTTGTATTTGGAATACAGAAGCAATACAATTGCGATCTTTTGGATCTATAAACAACTAATCAATGACATACTATTTTAGATATAGTGGAAAGATTTTTAAAAAATCCCAGAAATCGAAGATACCTACCTTACCTACTGCACAAAAGACAGGCTGACCAGAGATTGTTCCCACGAAACTTTAGTGAAAGCTGTATACACCACCAACCACTGAAAATATTGTGGTTGCCCTGAAAATATTATGGAACTTAATTATAGTACAGAACAACCTTCAATTATTATTGAAGTTCAAACAGGAGCTTCTACACAAATTATATTTGGACAAGAAAGTAGCCTTTGATCATAGTAGGATGATTTATTTGCCCAATACCTAGACTTGACCTGAATACATCTGACAGCCAAGCCTTACATAATATTGTAACGAATGCATCAAGGATAGATTGGAACATTATTTTATACTCGACTAGCTTATGCCCGCGGTTTCGCCCGCGTGGAGTTCGATAATTGCCCCACGGGATCATACTACCGGGATAAAAACTATCCAGGTTATAAACTATCTGTGTGCCAAATTTTATCCACATCCGTTTTAGTAGTTTTTGCGTAAAGAGTAACAAACATGATTGTATTGATGAGTGTATTTATAATTTTATTTTTATTTCGTTTGTGTTGTGTATTGCTTTAGGTTAAACAATTATAATCTTGCAAGTGTTGTGCACTCCTATAATTGACAAGTTTACTGTAATTTGAAAATTCTACCGTGTTTATTGTATGTGTATTAGTGAATAAATAAATAAACATCCATTCACCCTCACAAACTATCGCGTTTATAATATTTTATACTAGATTTCACTTTTTAATGTCACTGAAACTCATGAAATTGGCACTAATCTCTTTTCATGCATTATACTCCGATGACCCTGCAATTTACTACATTGCACAAATCTATGCTCATGCACCATCATGCACATGCATGGTGCAAAAGCCGTGTCAAACGACTGGTTTCAGGTTGTGCTCTAGTTCTCAGTTCTCTGGCTCTGACATACAAAGTTCTTTCGTATCATAGACATTTGAACAATCATCTATCACTACTGTTTTTACTACAACTAATACTACGACTTCCATAGCTAATTCTATGTCTCAAAATGTCTCTTCCTCATTAGTAAAAACAATAACGTCTAACACAGCTTTCTAGTAAATTACCCACAGTTCAACATAATAAGCAGCCATGACGAAAGCCGTAGTTAAAATTTAAAAGCCTTGCATTAAACCATGAACCTCATTTGCATTATCCACCAAAACATATACTTACTTACGACGAATATTTGGTTGAGAATCGTGTGAAAAAACAATAAATCCAGTTGTAACATCACGCTATTAGTCAGTGGGGTCGTCAGCAAGTGGCATACTATCGTCATAATTAGCAGTTAATTATAATTAAGCCAGTGTACAAGACGAATGTGAGTCGTTAGTGGATCGTGGCGACTTTACAAACTGTTTGTGATACATTGAATTTGAGGAATGCCATTTGAATTGATGGTGAGATTTTTGCTCTAGTCAGTTGGTAATGGTAGGTGTTTTTGTCGATTTTGTTTAGCGGTGCATTGTTTGAAGTTTTCAAATCTTGATAAATTAAAAGTTTAAATTGTTTCCTTTATTTTGTATGTAATCTTGTTGTTATTAATATTGCGAAAGCAAAACATACTATCATATTCGTACAAAGTGTGATTTGCATTATTAGTGGACCAAGAAAAGACAACATTGAGTACAAGACCCAGTACTTTGTATTTAATCATTGCAAACAAGAGGATAATTCATAGGCTTTTATCAAACTACAAAAAGATCCTACCTTCTCTACATTTGGGCAATACCTAGCATTCAGTCAGTCCCTGTTTGCTTATAGAGTCGTGGATGTTCATATTTCCTACACTAGGATATACTATACACTTTATTGTTGGCCGCCTGAAAAAATTGTTCAGGAACATATTTCAAAAAAATCTAATGTTGAAAATAATGACCAGTAAGCTGTCTAAGTTTTGTTGAATTATCTAATAAAAACCTGAAAGCATAAATCAGAATATAAAATCCACATAGACCAGAAATTAACAAACCATACCTTGACTTTATTTACAAAGCATTCCTGTTTTAGAATTCCCATAGCCAAGCAGCTAGGCAAGAGCCATACATCTGCATGTGATTATGAAAATATAGGCTAGTGATACATTTATGCGGTGTGTGGTAATTTTTACTCTTCACCAAGACGTCGTGCGTCAGGAGTGATGCATGGCCCTTGTCCGCTCATCTAGACTAGGACTAAGCACTTTGCTTGATGAGTTATGTTACCGCTTTTCGTATGTGTGTGTTTGTGGTGTTATGATAATTATGATGATGTTACTGTTATTTTAGCCAGAAAACAAAACAACATTTATTTTTAAGCAAAGACGTAAGTACTCAAGTGTAGCCTCAAATGAAAAAGATTCTGACATGTCTATTTTATTCTTTATTGTGGGTACACACAACATATAAATTGCACTTATGTACAACGGCGACTTTAATCTAGAATTGGGTTCTCTTACAGCAAACCTTAATATAAACAATGCTACTGGGAATAAAAACATTAAATACAAACAATAATGCTACCAGACCTTACGACAGTGATACGAAACGCCTACAACCAAAATATAAATAGGCGAAGAATCCCTTAAAACTGAAAGCCATTCAATAAAAATTCCAACGTAGAAAATCGAACGAAAATGGTAAAAAGATTGCAGTTCACGGCTACCGACAATCGTTCACCATTTACCATCCATAATCATCAATCGGTCCATTGAAATCGGATACGTGGTGTTGCGACGGTGTACCCTAATTACGCTAATCGAAGGAGCGGGCGCGAGAGCGGGAGCGAGCTGAGCAGAGCGAGAGTGGAGCGGGCTCGCACGTGGCGGGCTCAGGTGCGCCCCGCCCCGCTCGCCCCGCCCGCCTCTAGTTTGACGCCGCGTCAACTCAGCCGCTCACCTCGTCGTCAGACGCGCGCTGCACTCGACGCTCGAACGCCGGGAAAACACGAGTCGTTTTTCGCCGCGACGACACGCACCGAAGTTTTCCGAATTTTGAAGTTCGATTCTTGAATAGACTGTAACGGTCGTATTTGATTTTAGTAGATTTTGTTGTTCTATGATTCTAATTTTTTTGGTAAAATATTTTTTTTTCTGTGAAAAGTGTCTGCGAATAAACTTGTGGGATGTTTTGTGATTTGGTCAACGATTGGTTGTGATTGGTCGTAAAGTTGGCTGTTGCCGCTGTTGGTCACTCTAAACTTTGAATTGGAGTGAGTATATAAAATTATCTTTATTTGGTAGTCATATTTTTTTACAAAATTATCGTCAATTGATACAGTTAAAATTGAAAAGGCGCGAGTGGAGAAATCAAAGCGTGTCGCAGTAAATCTCCCAGGGCGCAGTGGATTCGAACTGTCCACTTGACACGGAACATTAAAAGTTATTATATCCAGAGAGCTTTTAGGCATTAGTGGATATTAAAATAACTTTATAGCTCGATTTATATTTATTTGAGCCACTTTGTAAGATCTGTTCAACTGTTTTATTTTGTGGACACTTGATGTGCCTACAAAATAATAAATGTTCTCAAAGAGATATTTTTATTTAGATTAATTTTATTACGAACTTTCATCCTTTCTCCAAGATAGGGCATACAAGTAGGAACAAATAAACTTCAATCTGTTCTCAAATTCATGATCACACTTTAAAAAACTCATATCACATCATCAAAAAACTAGAAAACTAGATATCCCTCAAACCTATCAAATAACCACCACATAAAACACAGCTATAGCAAGTTACCCTTAATACCAAACGACACAATAAAAGCTATCAAAGTGCCGAATTAAAATTAAAACAGACATCCGAGGCATGCTCATCAAAGGATGTCTGGGAATAAACAACTGTGTGCTATAAGAAAAAAAAAGTTAAAAAGAAAAAAAAAACAAAGCAATGAAATCGTTCGGCCCATTTAATGTGGACCGGACGGGAGTGACAAAAATTCTAAACTGAAATAAACTGAACACATGTGACTGTATGTCACACGGTGTAAGATAGGAAACAATGAGATTGAAAAGTAATGTAAGGAAAATGAATAATGTTTAATGGTTAAATGCTAAATTGATCTCAGAAGATAAAGATTTGGTAAAGGATCTTATGGTTAGAGTAGATGAAGGAGTGCAACAGTATGTAGGTTGCTTAGTAATAAATTGCTAAGAATAGGAGAAGAAGTAAAATAACATGCTTAATTTTGAATTATTCTGTAGTCTATAGAAGTCAATATCAATTTAATCAGATTAAAAAGTAGGTATTGCAAAATTTTGTTCTAGAGAGAAATATTTTGGAAGCTGTCGTGACGTTATTTATCTTATTTTGTTTTTCTATCTTCCTATCATTCTAAAAAACTCTCTTCCATATCTTCTTCCCATACCTATACCTACGTCGTTATTATCTCCTGTGAGTCTGTTCTGGTTTCATTTAATGTTTTTTGGAAAGGTCCTATTTTTGGCAGTCTCTTTTGTATCCTCAACAAGAGTTGCTTTGCCTGGAGCAATTAGCTCTTAACAAAGATCACATATCAATTAATGATAGTCTTTAGATTATTTTGTATGTAGGTACCTTTTATTAGGATTTGGATTTTTACTGATCTGATCTGTACTTAATTCCATGCTTTAAAGCATATTTTATCTTTCAAAGTTTTTTCTTTATTTTACTCTAACCAAATTGGTCCTTTATTTACTTGAATACGATCATTTTGTTTGCTTATTTATAGATATATCGTATGATATTATAAATAACATTATTATGATAATGATCTACTTAATATGTGATAAATTTTGTTTATTGCTTAGTTTTATTATTTAATTATGAAGATTAGCTATTACGCATAACATTATGAAGTGGCGCAAAAATTTATTTCAACTTGATATATTGAATGTTATTCAAAATGTCCTTATAATAAAGACAGGCTACATAACACATCAATTTCTTCATAATAATTATGAAATATTATCAAGAATGTAGTTATAAATTCTTAAATAAGATGACTCGGAAAATATTTAAAAAAATCACAAAATACTCGTAAGAGCCCAAGCAATTTTGAATATCCAACAAATTACAAATGTTCTTAACACAGGGCCGTGTTACGCTAAAATCGCTATTTATGCGCATAAAATATATGATTCTGGCGATGTCTGACCGAAATTCACACATTTATCATTCAGCGAGCAAATGCGACAAATAAATCGGGTGCACAATGACTGCTAATTTGCTCATAAAGATGTATGCACCGAGCGGAGTACATAAATCCAGAGAAGTCGCATTCGGCCTACCGCTTACACCCATAAACCTCTGCGGACACTTTTATAGCCCTACCACGTGGCCGAGGCGAAGTTTTTTCCGCACTTGACTTGACATGTGTACTGCGCTTTAGGAAGTCACATCCCTATATTAATTTATTGTTTTAGAATAGACCCCCAGCGTGACGCAAGTGGTACACGTGTTTAGTGATTTATGCAGCTACTGAGTAGGTACTGTAAAAACGAAAGTGACCGTAAAATGAACCACGTTGCGAACTGTTATCGCAAATGATTATGGGCCACCCTGACGAATACTTGAAAAAGGAACATAAAACGAAGAGTTTTTTAAAGGTTTTTTGAAAAAAGTACTAACCCATTTCACTCTTCAAAATACAATTTTATTACTCATAATACTTACAGGTCTTCGTAGTTTTGAATGTGTTCAGTTATTTCATTTTTTAATTTTTGACATTTAAACTTATAAGAAGCTCAATAAATGCAAAAAATATGTGGGAAGGTTAAATAGACATCATTAAAATAATATCTAATACAACAAAATATTATCTTTAGGTCATAGTATAAAACATTTATATTGGAACCATATTTCATATCGGACAAAACACAATACATATTTAAATCAAACACTCAAGATACGATCTGTATTACAACATTTATCACGTATAACGAGTCGACGCACTTGACCGACTAATGTGTCTCATTTTATCACAGGTCCATCAATCAAGCTCCACTCTACGGGGACAATTGAAACGGACCGCGAACATCAGTAGCACTTAACATGTCCAACTAGACTATTCAGTGCTCGTCCAAACGATGACAAGTGCCAAGTGAACTTGAGAAGAAGGAGAAACACACGCTGTTATCGATGAACGAATTAAATTATAACGCAGGGATGAGCTCCTACCAGTTCGTCAACTCGCTGGCTTCCTGCTATGGGAACCAAGCGCCCGGGCGTACTGGTACGCCCGTTGAGCAAGCTGGTCATCCCGGTCTGCCAACACCAGGAGCTGATTACTATAATCCAAATGCGGCAGCTTCAGCTTACCCGAATACTTGCTATTCGCCGCCGCAAGTTGGACATCACTATCCACAACACCCATATGGGACGCCCGCTACCGGAGCGCATATGCAACCGCAAACTATGATAGACTACACACAGCTACATCCTCAAAGACTGGGTAGCACAGCAACTCATATGCACCAGCACTCGAATCCAAGTCCAGGAGCATTGTCGCCCAACCTGATGTCCACCCCGCCAAGCCAGGCCGCTGGAGCTAGTTGTAAATTCGCGGATTCGACCTCTACAACCGGAGTAGCGTCCCCTCAAGATCTATCCACCTCCTCTGGACCAGGTCGAACGTCGCCTGGTTTCGGAGGCGTCGGTGGGCAAAACTCTAGTGGAACAACAAGCACTAAACTAGGCCTAACTACTCCCATCGCTTCTCCTGTAGAACACAAGGCTAATGTGAATCAGAATATATCAAGTCCCGCCTCCAGCACATCAAGCAATGAGAGCAATGAGGCTAATAATTCTAGCTCAAACACGAAGAATTCTAAATCTTCAGCTTCAAACTCTTCGGCAAATCCTCCGCAGATTTATCCATGGATGAAGCGAGTACATCTTGGACAAAGTAAGTGTGAACTTTTTTTAATGATTTAACATAGATTTAAGATGATAACAGTACAATATTTTGTCTTATTAATGAATTTCCACCGCGAGAATAATCAAAATTATGAACGGCTCGATTCACACTTTTTTACCGCTAGCGTGAAATCATAAATGATTTAGCTTCGTCGGCTAAACTAATAACGGCAGCAACGGCCACGCCTTTATCAAAAACCAACAGTTTGATGTAATAGAAATAAAACAATCCATCAATTGGATGCCGAGGTGGAGACAAAACAAATTATATATCTATTTATAAAGCATTAGCATGCATTAATGTTGGATCGATATGGCTGGCTGATGGATGGTGTCCATAATAAGGCATAATGGCTTTGTTGGCGGGCGCTTACAACTGAACATCCGAAGCCTTTTTTCTTCTCGTATCCTAATGATGGGGAAAGTGTGTAGTCACCGTGACGTTTCATTTGACGGATCCTAACCTTTAAGCGTGAATTGGGTTATTCAAGGGTTAATCTGCTTTAAATTAGAATTCGGGAGCACCCAGCCAAGTATTTGTTCTTTTTCTTCACGGAACATTATTTCAAATTCTGGCTTTGTATAACAATTTCGTAATTGTTTGAAAATTTTCTGTTTAAAATTGGGAAGAGTGATTCAGTCAGCTCTTAATTGCTTCGTGCGGACAGTGTCTGTAATGAAAATGTGAAAAACACAGAGTTAGAAATCAAAAAGTGATATATCAGGGAGATAATAGTACGTAACAAGACGCAGGATGGCACCGCGCCTGTCACGTAGATGTCCCACTCCCGATATAAAGACAAGAGCAGATGTCAGCGGCCCCACGTTTCGGCGAAATTATACAAAATTCGTATTGTTATATGTAGCACAAATATGTTTCGACCTTGCCAAGGCTTACGATGTTCTCTTAATTGGTTTATTTTTGAAATTTTTGCGCATGTGGTTACTTGACATCCTCCTGATAGTGAGTGACTTATTCACTATTTATTTTTCTGACATTTTCTAAGTCAAGCATGGTCTGTATATCAACCTTAACGTTTATCTATGTTCTCATCAACATTGTTATTGGTTACAAAACGTTCAATTTCTCAGCCCAGAGTATTGCAAGATTTGTCGTTTTACTGGGTATTTCAATGTGGTTCGATCTAAGACTGTAGTGTCAATAGCTGCTTTAAACGTTTTTTCGTCGTTGTAACACAAGTTACACTTGCAAAATCAGCACTTAACACAAAATCAGGCTGTACGCAATAATATAGCTATAGGTACACAATTACATTCATTCTGAAGTTTCTTGGAATGCATTTAACAACTATGAAGCATTAACTGTAGAATCAGTATTCAACTCAATGAAAAAGTAAACAAGCTAGACGACTCAATAACAAAAAAAAAAATTGGCAAAGCGCACGACACACATTTCAGAACAAGAAAACTTCCAAAGCAAATAATATGAGAAATGAATGCCTCAGTATAAATCATAACACTGTCATCGGGGATGATCGCAAAATTGCAGACACCAAGTGGGAACAAAACACCATTATAAATTGCCAAAGACTTGTTTAAGAAAATAAATAGTTCTCTTACAAGCATACGGCCAAACCCTGTTATTACACACAACAAGTCTGTAGGTTTGACAAAGCCTTATTAAAATGTACAATTCAACCGATAGGCCTATTACAGACGGGCTACTGTCGCAGATTCGCAAGACATTGTAGTTGCTATGGTTGCATTGAAAATAACCTCACCTTAAATAAAGCTCTTAAATTGGTCAGTGCGTTCGAACACTGTGCCAATATTCTTCATTGTAATTTTGCACATGAGTATAGACTCACTATTTCTTCTCGTAGTTAAGTCATATCGACTGCTTTTGAATCAACTTCATTATAACTGGAATTTATTCGTTGACATATGAATGGTGAATCAATTGATTTAGTGCCTCTATTAAACAATGCTGCAACAGATCATAGCAAGATAATTCGTTATTATACTTACAGCTCTATTAGAGAGCAATATTTTTTTATAAATGATGCGTATTAGGCACACATGCGTATCGGGACCTCTTTGTTTCTTCTCGTTTTCATTCAAGAGACTATCTTGTATTTACAATAGTCTTAATTATGTTAGAATAGTTTATGGCTGTATCTTGGTCTGCGAAGACGCCTGGTTTTAAATTCTAGTCTTGCTTTTTAGAAGAATCAGTAACCCTACATAGCGAATTGGCTGCAATAATAGGACTGTTTCTTGCCTCATCGTCTTCATTCGGTTGAAAACGTCCACTGGTGGACGTTTTCACGTCACGCACTTCTCCATTATGTCGATAAGAGCCAATGGTTTTCTTTGATATGCCTATTTCTACAAATCACATTACATTTTTCATAGATTATACACCAGTAAACCGGGCCAGACAAGTGCTAACAGCGATTTTCATATACTTTTCGGTAGTTTATGTCATCTGGGTACGATATATGTTTTTCATAATCGTAATCACTGATAGAATATCACTTTTTGGGCCTCTGGTGTCATCAAAATGTCCTAAAACTTTCGGACACATTTGAGACGCACCAATCGACAGTCGCACGACTGCAACAAGCCGAAGTATGCAAATAGAGTTGGCAGGCGGCTAGGTCGTGTTACATGTTTGGTGGTCATAACTCAAGGAGAGGTGGAAGCCACCGCCCCCCGTGCGTGCCGTCTGACGGCTTATAAGAATTCAATACACCGTTACTTAGCACTAGTTACATACCCCAACTGTGGTATTAACACGTGGAAATTAAGTTGTTAGGAAAAATTGTTTTGTTCGAGCCCTTTTTACTGTCGAAGAAAAGTGCAGGAGAAAACGGACTTTGTTAAACACTGTACGTGCACGAAAGTCTGACAACCAGTCTTACCAAGGGGCATCATATTTCCCAGTAACAAGGTTGATGAGGTCAGATAGGCTGTCGATGCATGTAAAATATCTACTGATAGATATTCACCTGAATCCGGTTAAAATTAAAGGCAACGCCAATATAGTTAAGAAAAGACTAGGCAGATGACGATGGATGACCTATGCGAATGTAGAACGCATCCTTACGTCCATATCCATGTAAATTACAGAATGCTCCTGAATCTGAGCTATTCAGTAGCATTTAAAGCTCTACTTGTATAAGACAAGACAAACAGACTAGTTACCGAATAACACGTTCCTGAAAGGTTCTGTACCTTGTTATGTGTTTAATAAACGGCACAGTCATTGGGAACACTCGATGGAATGTTGACCCTTAAGTGCTGTATCCACTGGGGTCATCGTGAAAGCTCATTGGGTTAAATTCAAGAGAGTCAATTAATAAGACCGGATTATTAAGAAAGATTTTTGCTGGAAATATATCCAACCACAGAATTAAAAGTATGCTTACATGTATGAAACTCAATCTGAGGCCGAAAGTTAATACTTAAAACAGCCCGATTTTTAATCAATTATTTTTTTTTATAAAACCACGGCCTACCTTTTTGTTTTGGGAAGCGCGTAAAATCAATTTAAAAGCTATAAAATTACCCGTGATTCCATATAATTATTTCGGTGTAGGCACTGTTAGGTATAAGTAGTTAAATATCGCAGTATACTAACGTAATCTGATATAAATTATTGAGTCATAGTAGCGAACGTTTTCAATTATCTTGAAACGGACATTGAAAATACATTAAGGGGACCTAGCTCTCATGTTAGATTATACCTAATCTTGTCAATGTAGGTTTGTGTAATTTATTTGAGCTCGTTTGGTAAAGACTGGTTATTTCGGTTCTTAGGGTAAACAAAAGCTTGTAAATGCAACAGGGTTATGTAATGCAATTACCTACAATAGGCAATTAATTTTTTTATTCAATAAACAGTAGAATTAGCTGACTATTTTTAAGACATAGAATCTATATACTCTATACAAATAAATAAAATTTGAAGTGTCTGTTTGTAATACCAAAATAACAGCTTTTTACTGAATGCATATAAAAGTATATACGGTACTACTACTTATAACAAAAACACATTTTTTTTTCAATTTTTGTCTGTCTGTCTGTTGGTTGTTCCGGCTAATCTCCGAAATGGGTGGACCGATTTTGTCGGGACTTTTAATGGCAGATAGCTGATGTTATGAGGTCTTACATAGGCTACTTTTATTTTAGAAAAAATAATTGGGGTTCCGTGCAAAAAGTTTAAACCTTGAAATTGGTAACAAAATTCGATTAAAAAAGGCAAGTAATATTTTTGTAATAAATTTATTATATATTTTTATTTATAATAAAATTTATTTTCACGCAAACGAACGTCGTGGGCAACAGTTAGTACAACATAATATTAAGATATTTTATAGATACTTGAGTTATTTATTTCTCTAAATATCGCAGTAATTCCTCTAAGAACATGTGCATATTTTCGAAGGCTAGAATTAAATATTAGTAAGAGAACTTTCCGGTCTTAACACTAAGTTTACACTTTACTCCTTAAGTTACAGACCATAATTTTAAACGATTGTAATAACGAGATATAGACCAACACTAACAAGCTACTTTTAACCCAAAATACCTTAAAACGATAAGGCAGGCCACACGCGAATAAATTCGATCGTTAACAAAAACTTAACTTCAAAACTGGTTTATTTAATCTAGAGCAATTATTAAAATTTTATTCATTACAAATAGATTATTATTTACCACTTGATTCTAATAGGAGCTTGATTATATCCGTTTAGTTGAATTAAATTAATATTTATTATTGTGTATAAAATGTCAATAGGTGCAAGAAAACATGGATAATAGTTTAAGCTTTAATAAATAAATAAGATAAACAAGTTACATGTTATTTAAATATGAAAGGACAACTTGTATCATAAATAGTCTTATCTCAGAAATAATAATTATCAACTTTATTGCGTCCTTTGACTACGACAAACAAAGACATTACAAATGAAATAAAGAAAATGGATAGGTTTTTTCATAGAACTAGGTATGACTATGACGTAAGCTAACATACCATAGGTACACCTTATATTAATCACCTATGTAGGTACTAGATTGCTTTCAGTGCTAAAATTGTTTGTTGAGTTTTCCTTACAATATTATCATTTACTGAAACAATAAACTCTCCAATTTTTTTTTGTCCATGGCTGCATCTAATCAATGATGAATTAAAAAAGATTTTACAACAAAATCCTACTTACTATTTGGATGGATGGATGTTTATTACTCTTTCACGCAAAAACTACTGACCTGATTTGGATGAAATTTGACACAGGTAGTTTATAACCTGGATTAACACACTAGCACTAGCATAAGCTAGTCTCTTTTTAATTTTTAAATATCATACTTGAAGGTGTAAAAAAGGTTCCCCTTACTATTTCCATTGCGTAACTTCCCTACTTTCCTATGGAACTCACAAATCTTAAAAATAGTCTCCCCTTAAACCGACGCACCTTAATGACATGCATAACCCTACCTGTTCTACAGTTACTAGCGGCGATTAGTAAATAAATAACAAATTAAATTCCACTAAAGATTAGTGGCGGACTCAGTATGGGCTCATAAATAAATCAAGCGTTCACGTTCGGTCTCTGAGACCGCGGTAAATTATGACTCAAATAATATTATGCTAAAGGTATGCCAGTGAAGTCGCCACTTAAAGCCGTTCGTGCTTATAAAGCCTTTTTTGTGCTTTTGTAATTAGCTGTTCGATATCTATAGATTATAGTGTGTGCACTGCTTTAGCGTGTATTGAAGACCTGACTGCTCGTAATTTGTGATACTGAAATGTGCCAATCATGTCATTTTTTTGCATTGAGTCAATGATCCGTTTTGTTTTTCTGCAATAACTGTTTTTGTTTTGCCACCTGTTAAGATTCGTCATAAATTAATAATTTTATTGCAATGTTAAGTAAGTGTAAATGTGTGTAATTTACAGGGTTGTGTGGCATTTAGATGTAGGCTTTGCGCAGTGCTGTGTTTAGAGTACTATTGTGTGAGTAAAGTCTTACTAAGCACAAAATTCATTGCACAATATTTAAAACTCATTACAAAATAAGCGTTAACTGAATAAAAAACATGCTAAGAAGCAAACATCACCTGCTCCTGCATCTATGGTTCAAAATGCGGCTAAAAACCATTTACCGTAATTCTAATCCTACAAAAAGCTAGCACACACTACCTACGACCAATACACTAACATGGAACCGGTCCTAAAGAATTCCTCTACATATACAAAACACTTATATACTACATACTACTTAGTCCAAACCAGATCACTTGATAACATCGCCGCCATCTCCCCGCCTGTAGCTCGCGACCTACGTTAAATATGCATAAAGGGTACAACACAAAAATAAAACTTCTAAAACTTGAATGGTTGAAAAAGGAATAAATATTTCGGTAAAGGATTAGCAGTCGCGGGTTGGTCGGGGCTTGCAATGGCGCGCGGTGCGATGATATGGCAGAATTCCTGCTAAAGCGTTGCTGTACAAGTATACATAGGGGTATGTATACCGTCGTTGCAAGTTGCTCATTGCCGCGTGCGCAAGCTTTGTATGCGGTGTGCGTCGTGTTTTATTAAATGGCACTTTGGTATTGGTTGGTTCGGGATAAGACTTCTCACGTACACTTTCAAAGCGTTTATAGGGAAGCAGGCTTTCGCTTATATTGATATAAGCCTAACTAAGATACTTAATTTTCTGACATATATACAGTTATGTAAGATGAAATATGATGAGCTCGCGTCACCATTGAACTTCTAATCCTAGTTTTTTAGTCATAAACCAATTTTTTTCTAATTTTCTTTTACTAGAACTTACATTTACAGTAAGATTTTCATTAATCTCAACACGTCACCAATAAAACTCCGTTTTAATTACGAACAACTTGGATTTCTGTTTCTGAAGTATCTTACAAACTAAAGCCACGTACACACCCGATATTAACTGACCCGCCAACTTGTACCCACATGTCAGGAATACTGGTAAGCCCTTCCCCCCAGAGACACAACTTCAATTATTGATGGCAACTTTTAGCCACTATAAAATATAGGGGAAGAAAACACTATTTTTCATCTGGTTTAGCTTTAAATAACTTGTGCATGTTCTTGTTTTATTTTATTTTTTCATTTGCGCGTAATTTATATGTTGTGTTTTTAAAATAGGGTTTCACACGTAATATTAGTCTGAGTATTAATAGTGTACGTTGAACGAATGTCAGGAATACCGCAGGTTTATACTGAGCCGTAATCAATCGTTTGTATGTTTTTTTGTGTTAATGTTTTAATATCTGCGTTAATTTATGTAGCTATCATGTTTTTATGACAAAATGAAACTCTTATTCTTTTAATTTCTACAATTCTGAAGTTTTTCTAATGATCGTTTCTGC
Organism: Eurois occulta; assembly: GCA_950022335.1. Lineage (NCBI taxonomy): Eukaryota > Metazoa > Arthropoda > Insecta > Lepidoptera > Noctuidae > Eurois > Eurois occulta. The sequence goes on from OX465483.1 coordinate 12,708,283, forward strand.
AAATTCAAGTTGGGTGGTATACTTATTATTTATTTATGGATCATTTATGACTGTCTGTAAAATCATACTTTATGTTTTTTTCTTCCATCCGTCTCTATCAGCTTTTTAAAATCCTTCTTAGCCATCGTTCCTTTATTTTCATACAATCATATATCTTTTTCTAATATTTTAGTATTTATTCCTCGATATTACATTCACGCAATTCTATTAGGCTCTTTCCTATATCCACCTTGCGCACATCATATTAGTAGGTCCTGTTTCTTACAACATACAGTAAGAACAATAATATCATAGTAATCCATCATAGATTTTATCCGCGGAGGACGTTGACAATCATCGATGCAAATTATCTCATTATAATTTTTAATTACATCACATTATTCATTCTACCCGAGTACATAAATTGCACATCACTATGAATTTGTTGTTCGTGTGTTGCTGTTTTTATATTGATATTATCATTATACAAAAGATATTATCTACGTTGTCTGAAAAATGAAATAAAGTTGTTTTTAAGATGGTAGATTCGTTGTAGATTAAATGAAAAAGTCATTTAACAAGTTAAAATTATAATTATTGTTGCCTCCATCACAGTAACTGACTAAAAATTTGGACTATACCTACCTGTTTGATTTCTGAAAGAAAAAACAAAGTGTGCGCTTATAATCCGTGAAAAATATAGTGGGTTGGCGTACACTAGTTAAGGTGGCAACGCTTGTTAGAGGCCTATGTCCAGGATTGGCGATTGGCTTAGAATAATGATGCTGATGAAGAATAGAGTAAATGAATCCTAAAAGCTCAATTACAAAGCCTAAAAATGCTGCATTCATAAATAAAGCCAAATCCTAAATAGGAGAACAAAATATTTCATCATCATCTGTCTAGCCTTTTCCCAATACGTTGGGGTCTGCTTCCAGTCTAACCGGATGCAGCTGAATACCAGTATTTTACATGGAGCAACTGCCTTTCTGACCTCTACAACCCAGTTAGCACTGGGTAATAGGATATCCCTTGGTAAGACTGGGTGACAGACTTTCAGGACACGAGCTCTTCGAAGAGAACAAAATAATTTTAAAACAAATAAGTCTCAAACACGGACAAGTATTTACTTGAAGTGTATGATTTAGAAGGGATTTAGAACTAAACAAGGTAACAAGTTTCCTCAGTTGTTTTCAATATAACGTGTTCAGACAGCCTTTGTAGGGGACCTCGCCATTTTTAGTCGTAATAGTCCAATTATGTCGAAGGCCCTTCACTCTCAGCAATTGCCTAGTTCAAGGTTCCTTGGGGCTGCTTATTTAATTTGAACTAGATTTTTGTATTAGTCAAGTTTGTAAAACTAGTGTTAGTTTTGTTCTACTGGTGTTCAGTTTCTAATAGCGACATTTAAATGTAAATACGAAAGACATGATAAAGCGACTGCCACTTTGGTCTAGTGGTCGCAAGCGCGATAGCTGAGCATGAAGTCCTTGGTTAGATTCCCAGGTCGAGCAAAGTGTCATCGGGATTTTCCATCAGGAATTTCTCACAGCCACGGAGTCTGGATTTGTGCCCAGTTGATGGCTATAGGCTCGCCCTCTATTACACGGGACTTAAAACATAACTGGCGAAATGTGGCTGTACTATTAGGTACACCTCTGCCTAATCCTTCCGGTATTACAGGCGTGATATTATCTTATGGGACAAAGCGAATAGCATCGTAATCTACTTATAATAATCAACTGGTTAGTGTCGATAAAAGTGTAACGTGTCAAACTTGGTAATTATGGCATTGTGCTAAATGGCCTCACTAAGACATGAAATGTTTTTCTATGATAAATTCTTCCGGTAGCTTCTCTAGGTATACTATTTTGAATCTTTATAGACTTTAAGTAATCTATACTGCAATTTAATAAGTTTTTTTTATAAAAATTTCACTCTGTATTTTTTGTTTTTATATATTTCTCAAACAGATACTTAGATAAAGTTAAATCGCCAATTATCTATTTACAAATTAACAGCCTAAGGCAAAAGTTTCAAAATTAAAATCGGCAGAGAGTATCACACTGTAACATCATCTTAGTCAGATTATAAATTACACATTATATCAAAATTACTGGGCGATCGAAAACTCTGCAAAAATCGATAGCTCTAATTGTTCTAATTTTACATTCATAATTTTTATGATTTACGTAATAACATAGGACTGAAATAATTCAAAAAATCGTACAATTTTCTGAAATTATTTCAAGTTGAAGTAAAATCCAATTTTCCCCACAGATGACGCTACTGTGCAGTCTTATAATTACAAATGAACAAAAAACTAAACATTAAATGACGTTTACCATTATATGATTTCCTTATAACGGTGTTTTTTGCTGTAATCACCTCCCCACAGCCACAATTACTGTTATTACGTCATTACTGCGTTTAGTTACTAATAAATATACATTGTATTGTGCATGTCGATGCGTTTTCCCTGGTTTTGCATTATGGAAGCGTTTATTGATCGTTTAAACTTCGTTTTGTGTGGCCTTTTCGAAAATTACGTTTTTGTTCAGAAAATGCAAGGATGAGAACGGTTGATGACTGAAGAAACAGGCTGGGTGTTCAAGAAATTAGTAATCATCACCGTTAAACCTACGTATTATAAAAAACCGGCCAAGTGCGAGACGTACCTACTCATAAGCACTCAGGGTTCCGTAGTACCAAACAATGTAATAAAAATATTTTGAAGGCTCATTCATATGTTGTATTGTAATACGTATAGTAGTATGCTAATAAAAAACAAAATTACTGCTGCAGTTTGATGAAAAATCCCATATCTGAAAAACTAGCATCAAATCTTATTTAAACCAATTTTCGTAGAAATTTTTTTTTACGTTCTACAACTTACATTTTTCAGAATTTTCCTCTTCTTACTTTAGAAATTAGAGGAGGGTGGGGGACACATTTTACCACTTTGGAAGTGTCTATCTTCCAAACGATTGACTTTAAGAAAAAACGGTTTTAGGAACCTCAATATCATTTTTAAAGACCTATCTATAAAATGCCCCGAACGTATAGGTTCGATGAAAAAAAAATCGTTGCAGTTCCATATACACAGCCCCTTAATCTTTTTTTTTAAATTTTGTGTAAAAATCGTAAAGTGGTTCACAGAATACATCTACCTACCAAGTTTCAACTGTGTAGTCTTAATAAAGTAACACATGACGAATCTTAGCGGGTTCCGTTTTTTGCCATTCGGCTACGGAACCCTAAAAAGTCTATGGCTTATAAATCCAGTCATAACCTGTAATATTCATGGAATCACTTGTGAAAACGCACCTACATAAAAAAAAACATTTGTTAATGTAGTCATGAATTTTTTATTTCATTCTAACCTCTAATTTATTAAACTGAACTTTACTACAGCTTTTCAGCATTGTAATATTCTATCACAGATAATTCTCATCAGACAGAAAAACCAATCAACATTTCCACAATTTCCTTTTTGCACACCACCACAATCTCGCTCATAACCTAATTTCATCTCTATATTCACTTTGATGGAACGACTACCGCATACACAGAGCCTATTTCATTTTAATTAAAATACATAACACGACTATTAAAACCATGGAGCCAGTGTTTTAATTTCGATTCAATAACCCATGTCGGCGCAAGACACTGATTAAGCTTCCCCTAAGAGACGTACAGTCGCCTGCAAATGTGCTGGGGCCGAATTAGCATACGCACTACTCAGCTTTATGTAGGACTGAACGATATGGTAGGTTAGGTACTATCTGTACTGTGGATTTTGTTACCAGAGCTAGGATTTTAGAAACTACTTTAAAAATTAAATTCACCCTCCATGACCAATAATTAATTGTTACTTGTTCGACAACACGAAAACAGTTTATGTCGTGATTAAAAGATTTGTGAGCCAGCAAAGCTGAATGCCCAGTGTGATGAAGTTACGACGAATGCTTTATGGCGAAATTACAATTAGCTCATATGTGTAGCTTTACCAATTCATACCATTTTTGCAATTTCTTCCCTATACTTTAAAGTACATGGCCGTTTAAATCCAATAATACGATGTACAATCAAACACAAATGCTTTTGTGCATGTGCAATATCGGAATTAGCATAGGAATCCTGTGCCGTTTATCAAACAGGACAACGTTAACTGTGAGACTGGTACCGGTGTCATTTAATAAGTAATTATTTGTTCACCTTATATCTATGTATATCAAATGGATACAAATAATGCCTGAATATTTAAATGTTAACGTGTACATAAGGTCACTTGTCGGGGATTGTACCTAATTAAAATATCTATAGGAAGTGCTAGTTTCTATAATATAAAATTAAATAAATGATTAGTCATAATGCCGAGACAATTACTGAAACTATGATTGGATTACCCATGTTTGATGTTCCAAAATAATTATTCGATATAAATTAGCATCTCACTGCGATTTAAACTGGTTAGCATTGTTAAAGTCTGAACAGCGAATGTTTTAACATTTTAACCAAGAACTGTATCAAATTCTGCCAGCAATTCAATTGAAATCGTTTTCCGTGAATTCGTGATACAAAAAATTATAACGAACTTTATTAAATTTAGAAAAAAATCCTCAAGCCTCGACATAAAAACAGTAAAGTCAATATAAAGTGAATCACACCACTTCACGCACGATAATATACTATTGTTATACGTCCACAGTGAACGAAACGTCTTCATTTTGGGGACAAAAAAAATAATACAGTTATTGCTGTCAAATGTGATATAATGGTAACACTGCAATTGTTTTCAAGATCATAAATAACTTTTTACAAAAGATTCGCGGTTTCCTTAAAAGCTAAACGGGCTGATAAACATTTTTTTTTCTTCCGTCTCGAGCCGTCTTTCCTGCGGCGGTACGAAGCCTATAAATATTAATACAATCAAATGTTTTGACGTGGCCCTTTTTTAAACTTTTATCTTGTACCTTCGCTTATTTTTTGTTGGTTCGATTCCGTTTTTATTTCGTGTTAATTTGGACAGCGAATTTGGTCTTTTAACAGATCGTAAAGTATGTGGAATGAGGCGAAGAGCGAGATGTGGCGCCAGGTGCATTTTACATTTTGGGGGAAACTGTAGGAGAATAAAAACATTTGTTTCTTTATAAACGTAAATCGACTGTACTGGTACGTCTGGTACTTAGTGACTAGTTAGAATGTACTTAACAGAATATAAAAAAAAAACTGTAAGTAATTAGTGAAACCACCATGATATAATATTCTGATTGGTAATAAATTTTGAACCAAAGTAATAAAGCGTTTGATTACGTACTTGTCTCCATAGATACGTCTTCAGATTATATCAGATTTACGATTAGTAAATAAGGAAAATTACTCTGGAAGTGAGAACATTATAACGATTATGAGAATTTATGGTGCTCGTATAATATATGCGAAACAAACTTTTTTATTCATAATCAGATATCATTAATGCATAAAATTAAAATAACGGCGATTACTCACACTATACCATTAATTCTTAAATAAAAACATAAATCTTTACTCTGACTCTAAAAACTGTTGAACAAACACCCACTAAAACATCATAAAAATAATAAAATTCATCTTTATTGCTCAGAATATAAAGTTTAAATGACTTTGTAGCTGCTAATACAAGTTGGGTTTCGACAAGATCTGATCAAAGTATCTAAAATGGTCACAGTTAGTGGGTTAACCACTTTAAATTGTCATCTGTCTGATTTATTTCTGTATCTTTTGCGGCCAACACATTTTTGTCTCAGTTTCATTCTGATACGACATTTTTTACATCTATTTGGAAAGTTTTATTTCCTGAATCACGTAATAAAAATAATTTATTAATGTCAAAATTTACCTGTGGTACAGAGCATTGGCATTTAGCGAGTTTGATTTTGGCAAAAAAAAAACGTAAATATTGACATAAAAATCTTTTAATCACGTATTTTGAGGATCACTCCTTACAAATCGTGGTAATCAATAAAACCTGAGATCCTTTTGATTATGGAAACAAAAAAGCTTTCCATGCCTCACCTTAAAAATAAAATATAATCATTTTCCTTAACGACGACGACAAGTAGTTTCCCCAAAGTCTCCAATTTACCATGTCCAAGATTTTTAACGGAACCAAAAACCAAAATTAATTTTATCCAAAGTGTCCCGAATCACGGCCCACTGTGTACGCCAGAGGCTGACCTATCAAACGATCGTAAACTATAATCATTCGCGGACCACATAAATAATTGCGCGGACCGACCCCGGTTTTTGTCGGTCGCGATGCGCTCGCGCAGGTAATATAGTCATAAATTTCCATAACCGCCACTCGATCTTATCAAACATGATTTTAATTTGATTTCGGAGCCACACGTGTTGTGGTCGTTTCGACTCGAGTTATGATCTTAGGTATAATGTTTCGGCTAAAGTGTTGAGAGCTATAGTAGGAAACATCGTGTTTGTAGCTATTATGGTCTTCTGGGAAATTAACTTTTACTACGTCATTAACAAGTGTGTTAATGGTGGAATTATTTTTTTTGGTGACTGCATTTTATGATCATGATCAGCTGATTGTAACAACATTTTCGGCTTTCAAGTATCATCCTCTGCCTTTTCCCAACCACGTTGAAGTCGGCTTCCAGTCTAACCGGATGTAGCTAAATACCAGTTTTTTACATGAAGTGACTGCCCATCTGACCTTTACAACCCACAATTAGTACTGGGTAATACGATACCCCTTGGTAACACTGGTTTTCAGACTTTCGGCCCCCTGACTACCTGTAACGACTGTCAAAGAGCTACAAACGACCGTCGGGACCAACTGTATGTATTGGGTGGTCACCCATCCATGGGCCAACCTAGGCAAGCGCGGCTTGACCGAAAGATCGACCACGAGCTCGACAAGCTCGTATCAAAAGACTATTTATACTTTTCGACTCAATAAGTATCAAACTTGTAATCGAATAGGAGATCTGTTATGGAAGATTCAATAATGCAATCTTTGAGAGAGCAAAAAGCTCTTCTATAGGTTAAACCTAATCTCTGCAATTGCAACTTACAAACTACTATTGATCGCTACCTCAAGTAATTTACAACCCTATCATCTCCCAGACAACAGCATTACATCACTAGTGAAAGTAACACTCGATAAACGTAGAATATTAATTCTTGTCCTAATTCCCACAATCAAACGCTACACCGATTATTGTCAAACGTAATCAATGACAGCAAAAAGGTAAATCGACTTCTAATGATAGGCTTTAACAAAACGCGTGACGCCTTCAATGTATCAACGTATATTTGACAGTTAATATGTCATTGAAATCAAAACGGTATGATATAAGACTGGATGCTTTTACACCGTATCGTAAGGCTGAGACAAAAAGCACCGAACGTCGGTATTTTATGTTTGACCTGTTATGTCATTAATATTGTTAGGCTTTGTTTTGATTTCTTTGGGATGATCACTCAAATTGTCTTCATATAGTTCTAAAATCTGTACAACAATTGCTTACTTACTTTTTTCTTTAACATTTTCATTGTCGATTTATCAACATTTACCCTCATAGTTGACATGTCACCTACTTTTATTATAATAACGAATTCATCTATTTAAGCTTTATCATTAGAAGCCAACACAAAACAGCAACTTCGTTTAGGCAGAGTTAATTCTGATTTTTTAACTTCATTAAATTCATCTTGCATTCAGCGATGATTTAAACCATCGACAGATGTCTTAAGCGTGAACACATCGATCATCCAGAAATAAAGCAGAGTGTGATACACAGCAGTGTGACAGACGACCGCTATAAAAATCTAAAAAGTGACCACCGCTTACGAAACCACAATTTACAACCCACAGTTCTTATTATCTAGTATCAGACTTTAATCCATTTATCACTGCTTTTGTTTACGATCCTCGCGTATCATCGACTATTAATTATAATGCGTTCCTCACTTCGAACTTTGACGTTCTCGCTGTGTGACAGACCAGAGATAAGAATTTTAATGTTACTCGATACCACTGTACTTCATTTGTTACATTGTGCTACACGAAAATGAACATTGTCGTGGGGCAAATAAGATTCAACAGCAATTTCTCGCAATACTACTCAAGCGTCAATACAGTTTGAACTCTTTCGAACATGATTATAGGGTTGCTTATTCATTCTAATGGTTAAAGAATTCGAACGTTTCTGATGCAAAGTTGAGTTTAGAATTTTGATGGATGTGGTTATAATTGTTTCTGTATCGATTATGCCATTGATAAATATTTCGACTATTGCTCATTTTATTAATGACGTGGAAGCGGAAGAACATTCTGGGCGATGCCCTAACGACAGCGTAATGTCACAATTAATAATATTGGAGCTGTCAAAACATCTGTCAGCGGGCGCTCACAGAACGTCTGCTATTCATTTGTGACGCAATTAAATTTATTAATATCTAGACTCCTACATTCACTAATTGAAGACGATGTTCCAGCGTGTTTTAAAGAACTTGTTTTTCCAAGAAAACTGGAAACTAGAATTTTCCAATTAATATGTCCGTCGTCGATAGTTCAGCGCGAACTGAAAGTTTGAAATGGTCTGCTCCAAACACAAGATACTTTATTCTTGTGTTGCTAAAAATAATTATTACGAACTCCGAGCACTGCGGACCAATTTTATTATTGGACCGTATTTGGTGAATAAAAATAAATTTTCTCTCTGCATTGCAGTGTCAGTTTGTTAACCAAGATTCATTTTTTATTGAGTAAACGAATACAAAGTGTTTTGACATATTACTGAGCAATTTTATATGTATCATTATGTCATTTATTTCAACCATTCAAATCTTTCGTAAGCTTTGCAATGAATCATTTAGTAGGTACAATCTACTTATCATCATCTGCCAGGATCATTGCTTGCAGCTTGTTTCAAATGGTTCTGAGAATTCTTTCGTTGTATCAGTTAGACCTCGTTAATATTCAAAATTACTATAAATTTTATATAACCATTGACCTCTGATCCATCAAGGCTTGCCGGTAGTAGAGATACCATCATCTAACATCTACAGTTTGCCGATGGCGGTACTAGATCCTAATGCAATAGGGCAACCTTATCACTTTGTATAGGGTAAAGATCCAATACCGAACTGAGTTTTACAACAGAAAAGCTCAATTATACGTTTGCACGATCTGGAGCATGAAGTCAGAGCTAAGAGATTAGAAATCAGGTCGGTTGAAGCAGCCTTGTTACCATTAGTCTAATGGGACAGTAAATACAGAGTGTGTCTGAATTTACTCAGCTTTGAGCGTGTGTCCTACCTAGTATGTGATACTGAACATGAGACTCTAGGTCCTACCTGAAATCTTTGCCTTTTTTGCAATTTTCTTAATCAGAAACAACAACAACAGCAGCAGTTTTTTAACAGCTTGGTTCATAAGTTCAGAATCGGACAATTCGGACATCCAATCAGCTCGTTCATGACCGTTATTGTTTTTAAATTCAGAATCAGCAACACAGCCTCTTTCATGAACTCAAGACCGTTCAGGTTCAAATACCCAACCTTTATAATACAAATCAATGTAAATATAAATCAATGCAGTTGTTCGTCGGTCAACCATTGTTCTAAGCATCTTTGTGGGTCCATCGATATTAAGCTCTCGTCTTTACCTTTCTTAGGCTGGCTTTCCATTACAGACTTGCTTAGCTATGCAGCGATGGATGTTTATAATAAGAACTTCTGTCGGTGATGGAGGAAGACTAGTCACAAAACACAGATGCACTCCCTCTTCCCTCATTTTCATAGTTAGATGCGACTAATTGTTTAACAAATAGGATCGTTTCATCAGAAAAAGATTCATAAAAGCTGTTTACATCGCAAAGCACGTCTTAACACCTACCTATCTTACCTGTTTCGCTACGCTACTTAGTTCTGGTGGAAACATAAATATAACATCATGTATGTACGCCTGGAAAAGCATAATTTTTAAAAGCAAGATTTTACAAAAGGAGTCACCAATTGGGCACCGGGCTGTGCTCAGAAATTCCAAATGAAAAAGACAATCTGCCTGACCTGGGAAGCGAGGTGAAGACCTCGTAGGTACGCAGCAGTAGTGGTTAACATCACTAGACCAAAAGTTTTATAGCTCCGCTTCACCTCTTAGCTACTACGCTAGTGCAAAAGCTTAGCTTAGTGCTTAAGCATGTAGTAGCAAACGTAGCTATAAAACAGGAATCATAGAACCGGTCAGGTTACAGTAGTGTAGGTCCAGTACTCTCATAGGGTCATGCTCTTTGGAATACGCCCTCTTACGCCTGTAGACCTCATTATAGACCTCGCGAATGATTCATTATGTGTTCGTTGAGTATTTTGCACGTACGTACTTAGTTGGTAGGTTAGGCAATGTTTGATGAAGGCTATAATGAAAAGGTGGCTGAAGCTTTAAGGCACTTACAATCAAAATGGTTCTGTTAGGATTTTAACTAAGTATTATAGTGACAATCGTAAAATCTAATAAATTGTCAGTCTTTGAGATATCTAAGCAAGAATCTGTTCATTTCACTGGAAGGCAAAATAATGACACGGTACTTATGATTTCAACATGATTATTTTTCTTATAGCTGCTTCCATGGTCACTTATGCACTTTGTAGTACTTTATTAACACTAGTAAATAAATTACAGCACAGTTCTTAACTCCTGATCAATACTGTCCCCTAGTTCAATTTCCACTAAAATTAACGGCACCGTATAAACCAGAGACGCAACGAACCGTAACGGAATTTAAATAGTCTAAAGACGCCTTTAATACCGCGGACTCGAACACCCGGAATCTATCGATACATAAATGATCTATCTCAATAACTAATCGTTTCAATGTAACACTTTACTCCATCAAGATAAAGTCTAATTTCGACTGACAAAGTTACACTAGAGTTTTCCAATATTGCTCTAGAAAAATCATTATTAAGTTTAGCGAACTCTTGTCTACTGAAATTATTATTAAAATTGTAATAAGTTGACGAATACTTTAGTGGGAAACTTTTCAATTTGACTGTTTTGGCGATTGTGTCAATTGATTAAAATTTTTCAAGTCTTTTCATCTATGACGGTAACGGGTTCGTGTTCCGATCGATTGAAAAACTAGTTAATAATGAAGGTATAATTTGATATACCAATTGCCTGTCGAAGGAACAAACTGAACCAACAATTTGCTAGTACAAGTTGATTTTAAAAAGGTTGCCTTCGATTCTGATAAACGCCTTGAGCGAACTATTTAACTATTTTGCACGTTTTAGAGGTTTTATCTAACTACGAGGTACTAACAGCCAGGTAGTGTATATTTACAAACTAAAGCTATAGAAGATCGGTAAATTGTTTACGAATTACCTTTTAATATGCGAGCCTTTAAACGATTTCATTTCCATGTAATTTACCATCACCATCATTGTCCATACAACTTCACTCTTCGCTATTAAAAATTACTTCAACCACCATCTTTGATTTACCTGTATTGGAAACGCTTTCTCCTCGAAAAGGCAAGGATTAAAAATTAACAATTCAGTTAGCCTAGCCGTCGCAGTGCTATGACCTTTGTACAGACGCCAGAACATCAAGCTACTACAATCTGGCAAATTTCTCTAATAGATTTTCAACTTTATCTCTGAAGCATTAGGTTCAAGGTTGGTTGAGAAAATCTGACAGTTTCGGGTAGGTTGACCTGCTGGCATCTGTACTTTAAATAGGTTTCCATTACTGTTTGAAAGTGTTTATATAACGTTTAGTAGTTTGTGAGTTTATTGGTCCATTTTCAATACTTAAAATTGTGTTAACTGTTTTTCTTATACGTATTTGTAAAGGAATAAGATGCTTATCGTAACGTTTTGTTAGAAAACACTAATGAGGAAAAATAGTTAATAACGTTTTCCTTAACTGTTCGTAATTACTCGTAAATTACTAGTAATCGAATCTTAGCCGTTTAGTTTTTATTATTGTAGGTACTGATTTCAACGTAGTTTCGTATTTTTGTCTAAAGTTTAGACTTTGATTTTCTCACGTTGAGATAGTTTGTAATTTAGTAGTCCATGGGTGGCAAGAAATAATATAGCTTTATAGGACATATAGCTCCTTCTCATTCCCACTGAAGTAAAATTGAAATAATACTATTATTAATAAAGGTGGTGTTAAAGAAAATAACCTAGCAAACGAATAACAACCTTACCTTTGAAAGAAAAGGTAACTTTTCAAAGTATATTGCAGAATTGATATCAATTATGTTACACAAGTAATGTAGCTTATGACGTAATTGACGATTACAAGACAAGTGTTATAACTTGTTGTCAGTAATTGCTGAGTAGTCGTTATGATTTGACCATTAACTGAAAGTTTATTTTACTCAATGTAGCTCAGGAATAGTTTAACAGTAGTCTGTTGCAATAATTTTGTGTGGAATAGCTCATTTTGCTAAACTTATTCTGCGTAAGAATAGAAATGTTCACGAAAAATTATGTAATGTAGAAAATGTCTTTCATCAACAAAATCTTTATGTGGAGTGCTAGTTTTCTTGATTGTTTCCTTCGTAAGTTTTTCAGTTGAACCATTACAGTCATTGTTCGAGTTTAGTGCAATGCTACTGACATCTATAATGTTTCTAACGTGCAGGAAAACTATTATGTGATAGAAATTCACACTGTTAATATACCCGAAGATGAAGATCTTGATGATTTAAATTATAAAGCATTGAAAAGTGTTGACATTCAAATATCTTGAAGCAATAAACGTTTGTGTTCTCACTTAAAAATACGTGAGAAATCGAACATTATTCAATGTATGAAGAATCTCGTGTTTGTGTTAAAAAGGCGATCGGTCGCTGATTTGAAATTGCGTTAGTACCTACGTATTAGAGCTGTATTTTCTAACAAGTATCTGTTACTTTTTTCAATGCACATTTGTAGGTATTGTAAATGTGTACTTCTTAGATTCATACTTGCATATTTAAATCTGTTTTATTTACAGTTCTGTTGTTCACATCATTTAACTTCGTCACTTTTTCTTCTTGATATGCTTCATTGGAAAACATGATCGTTCCCCGATCGCAGTGCTCTGCTGTTTCTTCGTCCGATCCTTCAAGGTCAAGGTTTGAACATAGTTATGCTTCAATTCCTTAGGGACGCCTAGTTTCTTAGTTTTCTCTCTCTTCCTCACAACCTTTCACAATCATATTCTTGTGATAAAGAAAGAAACTTCATATTAAGTAGTGCCTGTAGTAGTGAAAACACTCCAATCTGATGATCCAGAATAATACAGGTTTTATTCAATGAGTATTAGCTTGCGATTACTCTGTAGATAACAATTTAAGTTCTCCCACGCCGAACTGGAAGTAAATGAAAAACATGTATCAGCTGTTTTTTATCATGCGCTAGTCATAAAGATCAAAATGCGACAGGCTCAATTCTCTTAAACTTCATTGTACACATTTTCTACCGCTGTAGGTACCTATTAGCAAATATGAAATTACCAAGCTTTTAGTAAACAGTGGAGTTTTATCGAAGTTGGATATCAAAAAAACCTATCTTTTAGCAAAGACTGGTCACGATTTAAAGAACAGGGATGTTGTGTTATGGTCCTAATGTCACAGTCTTGTTCTGAGGTGAGAACACAGAGCCCTAAGGAACCAACTCAGGTCAAAAATATACTTCGTCATCATTTGCCTAGCCTTTTCCCAGATATTGTTGGTCTGTTTCCAACAATAGAATGCAGCTGAATACCAGTTTTTAAATGGATCGGCTACCTATCTCGATCGATCTCCACAACCAAAAATCAAAATTATAATTTAGGTCTTTAGATTTGGTTCTTTTTTGGATTACACTTTAGATAAAAGGAGACCAACAATAGTATTAATTCACCAAATAGTTGTGACACGTAGTGTATCGACATTCCGACAGAGGGTCCTGACATGTCCCAGAGTTCAGAGGCTCGACAGAAACTGACAGGGGTCGACGTGCTCACTTCATTAATTCTTGAACAACGCTGATCAATGGACGCGGAGGACATGTTCTGTGACGTAATAAGTGAAATTGTTTCTATTGGAAGGGGAGGGCGGGAATATGGACTAGAATCTGGTGTAGGTGGTGTGAAAGCTAGAGTTACTATCGCAATTGTAGTCACACTAGGGCGCTTTCGATGTGAATGTGAGTATGGGCGATCTACAAGATTTTGTATTTACTTATCAGAGCGGAAAACTGTAAGCTACGAATCGTGCTTGTATTTTCTAAAATAATAATTGGAACAAAAATCGGTTTGTCAGAAGTAAATGAACCTCAGTTAGAAAATGTAGCTCAAGGCTCCTGAGTATTTCAAAGACTTTGAGGTGGTTGACTTTGAGGTTTTCAAAGACTTTGATTACAGTCCTATGTAATCAAACTCTTTGAAAACCTTAAGATTATTTCTGTTTGCTTTAGCTTTTTAAATAATTGAGTAGTGCGCAGTGTTATTGAAATTACAATAAAATGATTTCTAACTAAGAGTCGTCTACACTATATAGACCAGGGTCGATAATTTTTAAAACCAAAAAAAATAATAGTAGGATGAAACCCATTAGAAAAGGAGGGGAATATTATAAAAATGAAAGGAAAAATAATTTACGGGCGATCTGAGGTCGGGAAGGGGATGGGGGTGAGTTTTTAAGGGTAAAAAACGGTTTTTCTCGATTTCCGGCAAAATTAAAAGTCCTATCGAAAAAAGTCAAATGGCAAAGTTGTAGGTAATAAAAAGATCTAAAACTTTTGCATTTACAATTTTTTCACATAACCTCAAAAGCTATGTGAAAAATTCAAAAAACCAAGTTTTTGGTTTTTTATTTTTATCTTTTACAAAAATTTGTTTTTTTTAACGAAATTTGGTGAAAACTTACCTTTTTATGTCTCAAATACGCTGTAATTTATTTGATTAAAAATATTTATTTTTTCACCTCATTTTGAATTAATATCGAAAAAGCAGCCTAATTTTCAATCGAAAATTCACCCGTCAAAATATCGGCTTTTTTCAAAAAGTTGGTATGGTTTCTGTTCGTTGAAATCTCTACTTTCCGATGGTGAAAAAAAATATATATGTTACTATAGTAAATCTTCTCAGAAAATGCAAAAAATAAAAAAAAACTCGAATTCGATTTTTTTTTATTATTATAAATAATTTTGAGCTATTTATTAAAATTTACACTTTAATTACTCGAAAAACGTTAGATTACATGCTACATTAATAAAAAAAAAATGGAAATCAAAATGTACTACTATAATTAACAAACAAAATTAAGTTAGTAAAATTAATATTTAATAAGACATCTACAATATTTGGAGAAAGTTGTCGAATCTTTTTTAAATTATATGCGTAGGTGCCTATTTATAACTATTATAAGATAAATTATATACCTGAGTGACCTACGAAAAATTGTAGCCCATCAAAAGTTATTTCATGGAGAAGTGGGGAAGGGGCTAGGCGGGTCTGGGTCTTACTACATACATACCTACTATTTCGTAACAGCTGTTACAACCGTTAGCCTAGCCAGTATTCGAAATACAGTACAGTATACAACATCGTTTATAAAAATACACGTGCACGCTGAGTTTCTTGAAGATAATTGTGACAAGTTTCTGATCTGCATAGGAAGGTAAATACTATCTCTATTTTTATCTGTATCAATCAACTCAAACATTAAAATAGTAATATTTTCTTTAAAAAATAGTATGCTTAACGTAACATAACCTAAAGATTAAAATACTATATAAATATAAAATGATATATTAGTACAAGATTAAAAAATAATAATCTTAATTTTGCACAAACAAATTTAGTTAATCCCATGAAAAAAAAAATATTTCAAAATACATAAAAAATATATTAAAAATCTATAAAAATATACAAAATATATATTTTTTTATATTTTTAGCTATGTTTTTTATGTCTTTTAAGATATATTTTGAATGTATCTAAAATGTATTTAAAATATATTCAAATATACATGATTTTTTAAAGTAAACTTGTCATAATTATCTTCAAGAAACTCAGCGTGCACGTGTATTTTTATAAACGATGTTGTATACTGTACTGTATTTCGAATACTGGCTAGGCTAACGGTTGTAACAGCTGTTACGAAATAGTAGGTATGTATGTAGTAAGACCCAGACCCGCCTAGCCCCTTCCCCACTTCTCCATGAAATACCTTTTGATGGGCTACAATTTTTCGTAGGTCACTCAGGTATATAATTTATCTTAAAATAGTTATAAATAGGCATCTACGCATATAATTTAAATAAGATTCGACAACTTTCTCTAAATATTGTAGATGTCTTATTAAATATTAATTTTATTAACTTATTTGTTTGTTAATTATAGTAGTATATTTTGATTTGCAAATTTTTTTTATTAATGTAGCATGTAATCTAACGTTTTTCGAGTAATTAAAGTGTAAATTTTAATAAATAGCTCAAAATTATTTATAATAATAAAAAAAAATCGAATTCGAGTTTTTTTCGATTTTTTGCATTTTCTGAGAAGATTTACTATAGTAACATATATATTTTTTTTCACCATCGGAAAGTAGAGATTTCAACGAACAGAAACCATACCAACTTTTTGAAAAAAGCCGATATTTTGACGGGTGAATTTTCGATTGAAAATTAGGCTGCTTTTTCGATATTAATTCAAAATGAGGTGAAAAAATAAATATTTTTAATCAAATAAATTACAGCGTATTTGAGACATAAAAAGGTAAGTTTTCACCAAATTTCGTTAAAAAAAACAAATTTTTGTAAAAGATAAAAATAAAAAACCAAAAACTTGGTTTTTTGAATTTTTCACATAGCTTTTGAGGTTATGTGAAAAAATTGTGAATACAAAAGTTTTAGATCTTTTTATTAACTACAACTTTGCCATTTGACTTTTTTCGATAGGACTTTTAGTTTTGCCGGAAATCGAGAAAAACCGTTTTTTACACTTAAAAACTCACCCCCACCCCCTTCCCGACCTCAGATCGCCCGTAAATTATTTTTCCTTTCATTTTTATAATATTCCCCTCCTTTTCTAATGGGTTGCATCCTACTATTATTTTTTTTCACTTTTTATTATTTTTAAAGGCTTCTACCCTGGTCTAATAATAGACAGTTGATACACAAAAAGTATCGACGTAGCAATTGTTAGTCAGTGTACAACTGCTCCACCGCACACTGGGGCGAGTTGCGTCCGCCGAGGAAACAAAACCGACAGATATTAATGGTTATGTGGAAAAAATATTGTGTTGCGTTTTCGTTTCCCCAGCTTTTAAAGCGCAATAAACAGCGTGCAATTAAAACGCCAATAGCAGATTAATTCATTGATTAATTGGATTAACAGGATTTTTTTTTTTGTTGTATCTTTGCGAGTACCAAAACTTCTCAACGTAGTAAAACGGTTATTTTCATGAATAAATAAATAAATAATTAAGTTTTAATTACTAAGAACCAATTTTTGTCTGTGTCTATGAAATGTTTTCTAAAAAATTACAACGCCATATTAATATTTAACATGCATAATTAATTTAATTATAGGCTCACCAGATGCTCAAAACCAGAAATATGCGTCTCCGCAAACCTGCCAA